>CM026429.1:6235079-6835079 GCA_014871385.1 Ceratodon purpureus | reverse complement strand
CACAGCAGATGGGAAGAAGCAGAGAAATGCATCCTAGCAAACCCTCAGCTCGGTTTGGTTCATATGCGTTCGCGGGAAGAGGAGCTTTCTCGGTTAGCCAGAGATCTCAAGCCGGACCCTTCCCGTCTCTTAGAGATTTGTGGCATTGCGCCCACAACCATCGCAGAGACCAAGCAAGCAGATTCAGCAACCAGCAGCCCCTCTCAAGAACCAGAGCAGCCTAAAACCAAGGCACTCCGGATAGAGCTGAAAGCAGAAACTTTACTCAAACTTCAAGACCAGGTCGCCACAGAGGAATCCCACTCACTAATAGGATACCTAAAGAAGAATCCAGGACCGAGAGCATTACACGATTGGGCGCTCCACACACTTCATCGTTCATACTCTTCGGTTACCATGCTAGGAGGGGGCTTCTTTGAGATCCAATTCTCCAGTGAATTTGGGAAACTCAACACTCTTACTAGGCAGCATCGCCTACACAATCAGCTCATCCAGTTTACAACCTGGAGGGCAGATTTTAAACCTACAGGCTCAACTGAGGGAGATACCAATCTCATCTTCCCCATTTGGGCACAGGTAGTAGGACTTCGCAGAGCCCTTAGATCCACAGAATTGCTTACAGAAATATTCACCAACATAGGGGAAGTGATCTGGGTTGACGACGGAGACAACTACTGCACTAGAGCGGCAGGACCCAAGGTAAGACTCCTAGTTGACGACCTCTCTAGACTTCCAACTAGCATAATCCTACCAGGAATCCAAGGGGGGAAAGAGCTTGAATACAAGTTAGAATACAGCGGACTCCCCTCCCAATGCAGCCGTTGTAGAAGTGCTGATCACCACGTGAAGAATTGCCCTCAACCGAGACTGGACGGGGACAGGAAACGAGAGCGAGGGAAATCACATAAGGCTGATGATAATTCCCATCGAATTTTCAAGAAGCCTACCCTAGCTCCTGAACCAGCTCCATCAAGTCCCTCGGCCCCTTGGCAAATTCCCAAACCGAAGCACACCTTTGTCTGGAGAGAGAAATTACAACAGACAAACACACCCGGTGAATCGTCGGAGCTCTGTAACCAACCGGTTGGTTACAATACCTCCGACATCCACCCAAATTTTTGGAGAGCTCTCGTAGATTATCCAACCCCTGACCTCGAAGACTCATCGAAGCCGACTCATGGAATCATCACTCCCATCTTCATCCGATCGACTCCAGAGAACTCCTTAGAAGTCTTAGTCCGCAAAGAGAACGACTCCCCTCTCTGCACAGTCCATATTGAGCAAACAAGAGGTGAGTCGACATGGTCCCCGAACACAGCCAAGTCCCACTTGGTCAACTCTACCATGCAAGTTCTTCGGAAAGAGATCACCAACCGAAATAGTGGACCCAACCCCCTTAGAATTTGGGAAGACGCCATCTGGACCTCGGGCTGGAGAGAGCAACCTAACGCCTACGTCTCAGAATGGCTCGCAATCATCCCTTTCAAGGAGGAGTCTACAGCAATTAAGAAGCAGCAGTCGGCCTACTGGAAACCTCTGCAGCTTTCTCTAGGACTCCCTAACACTCCAATTTTGGAGAGGCTTCGAGGACTCCAACACTCAGAGTGGGTACAGCTTTTAGGATACGACTATCAAGACGAGCCGCCCACCGCAGAAATGCAGCCTCCCTTGGTCTACTTTGAGCAGACCCTTGCTAGCGGTATCCCAGATTCCTCAGACCATGTCTGACGACCTCACGCTAGCCTCCTACAACGTCCAATGTCTAGGCATGGGACTGGACGGGGTGAGAAAACGACGAGAGCTACGGGATTTTTTCCTAAACTCTCACCCCAAACCCGAGATCATTTTTCTACAGGAACACCGCCTAACCTTACCTAACTGCCTTAGTAGATCCGATCAGCTCAATTTCCTTCAAGGCTCCATTCTCTGGAATGAAGCCTATTACTCAGCCGAAGAAGACAGCCTAGCTGGAGGCACAGCCATCTTAACCTCGAGCAAAATCTCCGACAACATTGTGGAACACGGAGTTATCGTTCGAGGAAGAGCCCAATTCGTCACCTTTCGGTTAACCCCTAAACTGAAAGTAGGGCTCCTCAATATCTATGGTCATAGCTATACTGGCCCCAGAGCCCGCCTATGGCAAAAGATTTTCGAATTCAACCTCCCCGAGGCCCACTGGATCCTTGGGGGCGACTTGAACTTCGTAGAATCTCTTGATGACAAATTAGGGGGGACCAGATCAACCGGACGTGGCCCTAGAGAGATAGAAGCTTGGAATAACCTAGTTATCAAGCTTGGAATTCAAGATACTTTCCACATGGGGGAGTTCCGGAAGATCAACAAGAAGCTTTATACCTGGAACAACGACAGAGACCCTCCTCGTACAGTATTCACTCGTATCGATAGAATCTACATCAGCTCAGTGCTCCAAAACAGGGGCGGTCTTACAGGGATCTGGCCGACCCAACCATCAATTTCAGACCACGCACCTGTTTTTCTGAAGCTCAAACCTCGGGGAAAGCCACTCCCCCGCTCCACCTTCTTTGACCTTCGCCAGCTGAATTCAGAGGAAGGACGAGCGAAATTAATCCTAGTCTGGAGACAGACCATTGACGACTTCCCTAACCACTCTTGGTGCGACAGAGTGGCTTTAGCTCTCAAGGCAGTCCAATCTAAAAATCAAGCAATAGCTGATCAGAGCAGACGAGAATGGAAGGAACATTACCAGGCTCAGATCACTGAGCTGATGACTGCCGAAGAGCACCTTGAGTCCAATTGGCAGGATCCAGTAGCCAGAGAGAATCTGAACAAGGCTCAACTTCAGTTAGCCCAGATCCGTCATAAGCGTCTGGAGAAACAATTCAATGCCATCTCAGCCAAGTGGACCCGTGTTGGGGACCGATGTAGTGCCGAATTTTTCTCTCATCATGGCAAACGGCACAAGAAGGTTAGAATTCGAGAGTTCAACGACAACGGCCGAATTCTCTCCAAGCAGCCAGATATGGCAACCTTCGCTCAATCCTTCTACCGTAACCTATACTCCAAAGACCCAACCGTAGAGGAAAATATAGCCGCCCGCAACCTTTGCCTGGAGAGTACCCCGAGGCTAGTGACTCCCGAACAAAACCTGGAGCTTGAAAAGGAGATCACACACGACGAAGTCCTTTCAGCCTTGCAGAGTTTGCCCTCAGGGAAAACCCCAGGCCTAGACATGGTGCCCACGGAATTCTTCCAAACCTGTTGGGAAGGCACAAAACTCGACTTAATCGAGCTGGTCCGGGAGGTATGGGCAACCAATCATCTCCCAACTAAGCTAAATACGAGCAACATTGTCTTAGTCCCCAAATCAGGGGACCTTTCTCTCATTCCCAACTACCGACCCATTTCCCTATTAGGATCGGTATACAAAATCATTGCGAAAATGCTAGCCAATCGAATGATGCCCAACCTGTCCAAATGGATAAGGAAATCCCAAACAGGCTTCGTTAAGGGAAGATGCATCTTCGACAACGTGTTTCTAGCAATCGAAGCAATGACTTGGGCCGAAGAGAGTAATCAAGACCTAGTCCTACTTCTGTTAGATTTCGAGAAAGCATACGACAGGATTAGCTGGACTTTCCTTCGAGCCACTATGGAGAAATTAGGTTTCTCTAGCAAATGGATCGACGTGATCATGTCCTTGAACCTTAGCTCCGCAGCTTCGATCACTCTCAACGGAGAGCATGGACCTGTCTTTAACCTAGAGAGATCCGTGCGCCAGGGCTGCCCCCTGGCGCCGTACTTATTTCTGTTCGCAGCTGACGCCCTAGGTTATATGCTCGACGACCCCAAATGGAAGATAGAGGGTCTCAAGATGCCCGATAAATCTTACCTCACAAATCTGATGTTTGCGGATGACACTTCCTTGTTCCTGCGCGGAGAGCCTGCGAACCTCCACCGCATGATGAAAGTCTTAGACTGCTATTGTGCCGCATCTGGAGCAAAAGTGAACTACCACAAAACATCAGCAATTTGGGCGTCAAGACGACCGAGGACTATCACTTGGGGAACAGAACACGGCCTGACCTGGATAGAGGAGGGCAAATCAGTTCGGTATCTGGGCTTCCCCATTGGATTCCGAATGCCCCCCTCAGAAAGTGGTGCCAAGGTTCTCAAGCAGATCACAGGTCAACTTATTAAATGGGGACCAAGAAAACTTTCCCTGGCAGGACGAGCAATGGTAATTAACCAAGTAATCTTAGCTTCCATCTGGTTTATAGCCTCTTGTGCAAGCATAGAGAGCAAGATCTTTACTCAGGTTAGAGCCCTCGTCCGAAACTTCCTTTGGAGCGGAGTGATTGAAGGCACGACCAGGGCTAAAGTTAAGTGGACTACCGTAATCCAGCCCGTGACCAGTGGAGGACTAAAGGTTTTCGATCCGGAGATTCAAGCTCAAGCACTTCTTGCCAAGCTGATAGCCAGAGGACTCTCACCAGGACTTGAGCCCTGGAAGATTATGGTTCGCCACCGAGTATCCGCCACTCAACTAAAGCGCGGGGGCCTCTGGTTTAGAAGCTCCCACTGGCTCCTCGGTTCCGAACTTCCAGTCGAGCCCTCAGGGTCCTTCCTTTGGAACAGCGCCCGAATTGCTTGGCAGCGACTTCAAGAGGGCCTCTCTCACAATCCTCCACAGCACCACGACGAAATTAAGCGCCAGCCTCTCTTCGGCAATTCTCTCCTTACAGACGCCCTTGGTGTCCAGTGGAGAATCGGAAGCCAGGACCGGTATGCTTTATGGGCACGCAAGTTCCTCCGAACGGTAGGCGACTTGTGGGACGAGGATCAGCGTGTTTGGCACTCAGCCCAAACACTCACCCGATTCACAGGTGGCCGGCTGGTGGAAAATCAACGGGAACTCCTTCTCAGGAGCATCCCCTGGGATCCTGGAAACGCCCGCCCATATTCGCCCCGAGACTGGTGGACTACAGACATCAGAGGTCCAATTGTTGAAATCTTTCACATTCGGAGTTTCACCTCCGGGGTCCTTCAAGGTGACAAATTTATCGTCCTCGACTCAGAAGAGCTCCTGGAGGTGGGCTCTGGCCCCATCGAAATCGGCGACCAAGAAGTCCAGAGAGTGAGAGTGGTCACCCGAATCGGCCAGTCAGGAATCTTCAAGGATTTCAACCCGGCTGCAGCAGTGAGCCCCGACCTCACCCTATGGATCGCCGGTTCCCAACCCATCCTCAAGCTCGCCATCGATCCCCAAGAATGGACGTGGAACCCCCAGGGCGACCTCCCCGTTACAAACTTCTTCAACTACACAACTAAGAGGGGATATCGTCTCAAAGTTAAACAAGACGGCGCCCCTCTGAAAGGCGAAGCCCTTCTTCGACAGCATAATTTTAACGACGCCGATTGCAAGGCCTTCTACCAAGCCCTATGGCACCCATGGTTCCCCCGGAAAGTCGCAGCCATGCGCTGGCTCGTTCTTTCAGGCGGGATCCCAGTCGGAGCATGGCGCCGCGTTATGAACCAAGACGGTAACTGTACCTTGTGCAACAACCATACCTTGGAAACCATTCGACACGCCTTCTGGGAGTGTCCGCACACATGCCTAGCCTGGGTAAAGTACAACAACCTCTGCTCGCAAGCCAACCAACCGACCCTCACACGGTGGGAGGACGTGCTCTACGGCTCTCTTCACAACCCTCGGCCAGCAACTCGGGACTTGACAGACTCGGTTAAGGTTAACCCCGACACTCCATGGCTCCTTCTAAGAACGCTAATCATGTGGAACATCTGGTGCGCAAAGTGTGCTTATGACAGGGACGCAACACAATACCACACAGGCACGGTCCTCTTTAAGGCATGGAAGACCACCATCCATATCGGAATGGAGGCCTGGCGAGAGCTTCAGAAGCACCAACGACCTGCGAACATACAAGAAGCCAAGAACCTACTCTTCACCAAGACATGGTCGAGACACCAGGTGTTCGCATCGACAACTCAAGACCCAACAAGAGATGAACCCACCTGGAATTTGCTACCGCCACCGCATCTTGTATCGCAGGAAATCGCACGAAGACAGGAAGGCCCACAGCCGCCTCCCCCGCACCTCGAAGCAGCTATCGCAGAACTATTCCGCGTCGCCAACGCCAATGTTGATGCTGCGGAGATTAACCCTGAGGAAATCCCTATACACGCAACACCCTCCCCGGTTAGAATCCCTCAAGATCCCCACAGCGGATATTTTTGGCAGAACAGGTACCACGACGTAAGCCCAGGCACCGAACGGGAACTGGAAGCGGCCTTACAAGACGAGCTACAAGCATGGCGAATGGAGCTTGAACAGGACAGACTCCAAGAACGAGAAGATACAGCAAGAGAAGAGGAGAGAAGGAACAGGCCGCCTTCACCCTCAATCCGACAAAGACTTCTCCTGTACGCCAGAGCGCACCGCACTCGCCTCGCCGCTGACACTCAACTTCACATCTACTCGACAATGGCCAACACCGACATCGAAGACGAAGATTTGTTCCGCCTCATCGACAGTTCCTACCCTTCTCGTGAGCATTGGCTCAACAGGTTAGATAGCGGTAGATCTCGGTCTCTTAGACAGGAGGTTCGTCTAGATAGCGAGTCGCCCTGAGCCCTTTGTAGCTCTCCTGCCGTTGGCACTGTTCCCTTCGTGGCTCTGCCGCGATCGCGGGACTTGTCCTTGGCTATTTGCGGCCTTGTCCGCGTTGCTAATTAGGCTGTCGGACCCTGGGCTGCCAGGTACTTCAGCCTGTTCTCCCGCAGGATCCCTGCGTCCCAAGCACGGGGACCCCGGGCAAGCCCGGGGGTCCCCCCGCGCTTGACACGGGCTCCGCCCGTTCACCTGCGCCTCGGCGCGTTGTACATGTTTATCAGTTTCTTTAACCCCGGGGGGGTATTTGGCTCAGCTGGTCAGAGCGTCGTGCTAATAACGCGAAGGCCACAGGTTCGAGACCTGTATTGGGCAATATATTATCTTTTTAGCTTTTTTATAATGCATTGAATTGTTCCCATTCCTTTTCTAACATTCTATTGTGCTTCAAATAACCGTACCGGGGGAGAGCACAATAAAGTGTACCACAAAGTGCAACATGTGACCACCAACAAGTGAATATGAAGTGTGCTGTTTTTTAAGGCTCAAAGCTGATTTTGAGCATTTTGGTGTAGTTTTTGAGCATTTTAGTCACTTTTTAAGGTGTCACAAGGTATCTTACAGGCATCTCCACAAGAAAAACATCTTCAATTGAAACTTAATTTGACCGCTAGTTCTAAATCATGAAAATGAAGATGTTCTTTTTTCACTTTTTTTTTTCCCGACCATTTGCAAACATCAGAAAATTATTTTTTGAGCATTTGAACACCACAATATTTGAAGGGAAGAGCCCCAAAAGTTTCGCCCAAAACAGTGTCCAGAAAACGTCACGACGGTACTTTTGGTACACTTTATGGGTCCAAACTGTTGGAACCCCCGCATTTCTAGAATGGTACCTTAAGAACGGAGTGGACAGCGAAATTAAATGTGACTTTCGAGGAATCCATAAACATTTCTCTTCACTTTCGCAAATAATCCCATTCACTTGAACCGACTTCGCGGTATCCGTTCCACTTCTAAACCTCGATGTCTTGTCTCGCACATTTGGGAAGTTCAAGAGAATCAAGTCTATTTTTGAAATCCATAACTAAATTTTGAATCAACATAACTTAGATCCCACTTTCTTGAGTGTTTATAAGAAGGGCTGAAATTGTCAAATAGTTAAGCACTTTTTTGGTACACTTTATTGTGCTTGCCCCCTACCATGAAACGTGCTTTCTGGTATTACTATTTTTGCCCCAAATATTGGGAGGCATGGAAGAGTTTGGAGATTTTACTATATTTGGTCTATGTGAACTTGGTGGTCTATATATTGCTATCATCCAATCTTGAAATTCAGATTTTTCTTAAAAAAATTTAGAGACCGCCAAGCTTTTTCTTATACATCAAGTATGAAGGAACCACCAAATTTTTCATGTTTATTACTCCCTCCGTCTCAGAATAATATCGTGATTTGCTTAATTTGGTTGTTTTAAGGTCAAGACTGCCTAGACACTTTGTCAAGGTGGTGTAACGCACTTTTAGGTGATACCTTGTCATTTATAGGATTTGCATGATGTAGAATGTCATCCTTCCTTGCCGGAGAAGTAGGAAATTATTCAAAGACAACCTTTTTTAGCAAATCAAGGTATATTTTTGAGACAAAATTTTCAAGTAAATCACGATAATATTCTGAGACGGAGGAAGTAGTTATATTTTGAATGTACACAATAGTGTTTGGAATCATAATTTTATGAAATTATTTCATAGAAGTATAAGAAGATAATAGCTTTGTGGTAATATGATATTCTCCACGCGAAAACTTCTAAGAAAGAAAGCTATTATATCCAATAATTGTTTTCCCAAAGTTGGGCAAATTCAAAAATGTCGTTACACAATTCTATTACATTTGAGATTTTTTGTAATAATAATTAATATGTTTTTATTTTATATCTTTTAAAAAATAAAAATAATAAAATAAATAAAATAAAAATAAAATAAAAAACCTTGTCTTAAAGTAAAAATATTTTCCCTTCATAAATTGTCGAAGTTTTGCAACCTGGCCAAACAAGGTTTTAAAAAATTAAAATTAAAATGTGGATAGCTTTGGACTTTGTACAGAGAGTCTCAAATTCTTTCAATTAACAACCCTCAATCAAGGAATTGTTGATTTCTAAAGACCAGGGCTGATCCATTTTTAGGTCAGTGGCAATCTTTAAATTCATGATATTTCTCATTGTGCACCTCTTCACTGTAAGATTTTTATTTGAAATAGTTCATAAAGTTAATCTTCTGTGCAATGTTGGATTTGGTAATATTGTAATACGTACTTACAAAAAAATCACAACGGACATTAGATTGTGTTATAGCTTTGGTGCGAAAGTAAAACCAATATAACTATTTACTTCCAGTGATAATAACTCTGAGGTCATTTGGAGTTACTTTTAGAAATTGTTTTTGGCATAACATGAAAATAAACAAACTGAAAGCAGCACCGTGTTTTAAAAAAAATAAAAATAACCGTTAGTTCGTGAACGACCCAGCTATGATGCCACGAAGTACTGCCTAACAATTTATTGTAGCAAAAAACCAAAGGCGAGTACATATTCAACCAACATTAGATTGCACCGCAGGATAAGGACAGATACAAAACGTGTGGCCTTCTAAAATTAAGGGCAAACGACACTGGTGTACAAAGGAATCAAAAAGGGATAGCAACGCTCCCAGATGATTCCTCTTCAGCTCAATACTTATCAACGCTGGATGTCAGCCTGTCACTCGAATCTGACCTCTAAATCTGTTTCTATTCTACATTATAATATAGAACTAGGAACCAGCCCAGCGCTGACGATGAAGCTCTAGGTTGAATCTAGCATTGATGGAACAGTGGCACAGCCCATCCAACAGCGAACCCCTATCTTCACTCCCTGATTCCGCAGAAGCTAATATTCTCCAAGCCAACTACAGTGCCAACCAAACCGGGTGTTTGCCGGAGCAATATGTGTGATGATCTATCTAAAACATGCTCCGTAACTGAAGTATGGATTCGTCTTCCACCTTCAATCACCCTCAGGTGCAACGAGAAAAATAGTTCAACTCAAATCAAGCCTAAGTTCTTCACTACCGATATAACCAACGACTTTGAAGCACTGAAAGTCTTCAAGTGATCGTCTAACCTGAATTTTGTATTCTTTGAAAATATTTTTATAAGTCTATCTACACCATTCAGGGCTTAGATTGGCATTTGGTTGTTGTGAGGTTTCTTTTCGCCGTTGATGGTGCCCAAGTGCATTACGTGCTCGGAGCCGTCCTGGTGAATGTAGGCCTGGCCACCGTGTCGGGTAACGTCCATGCCTGCAATCTCGTCCTCGGGGGTGATGCGCAGCAGACGGAACTTGTGTAGGGCGTAGAAGAGAGGGCCCATGGTAATGGATACCCACCCGGTGATTGCAAGAATTTCGATGATCTGGGCTCCGAGGAGCTTGCCACCACCTCCCATGAATAGACCGTATGGTCTGTCGGTGCCACCGTAGATTTGCAGGACGTAGTTCTTCTCAGCGAATAGTCCAACGAAGAGAAGACCCCACGCTCCGCAACCGCCATGGAGCTGGGCGGCTTCCAGAGGGTCGTCAAAACGCATGCGAGCTGCACACTCACAATCACAAAGATGATCAATGTATGTAAATTAATAATTCATTATGGTTCATCCGCTCTAGTCTTACAGTAAGTATACAGCCAAGGGTCTGAAAGATGGGAGCATAATGCAGAAAATAAAACACATCAGAAACGGAAATTTCAAGAACAATATGTAACAAACAGGTATAATCAATCTACAATCACAACCAGAAAAGACGAAACTTGCTCTAGTCGGACTTCTGAAGAGAAAAAAGAAAAAGAAAAAAAGGACATACAGCCAATAGTAAATTGAACAGGCTAATAAAACTTTCATTGTTTCCTTCACTACTCGCTAAATCTAAATAACAATACATGCGACTAGGCAGACAGAGCACATTAAAGACACTCACGAAGAGGCAACAGTAATTGGAAATTCCAAAAGGCATACCTGCAAGCCTGTTCAATCCAATCAAAACCCACGCAGACCCGAATCCGCAGATGATACTTGCCCATGGTGACACCACTGCGCACGACGCTGTGATCGCCGCGAACCCTCCCAACAGCCCGTTGCACACGTCCAGCACGTTCCAGTGCCCGTCCAACAGCCTCTTCCCGAACAGCGTCGTCACCGCCGCCGTCGACCCCGCCAACGTCGTCGTCACCGCTGTCCTTCCCACTCCGCTCCACGCACCCTTGAACGTCGACCCCGCGTAGGGCACCAAAATCTTCACGAAGCTCCCCGGGTTGAATCCGTACCATCCGAACCACAGCAGGAACGTCCCCAGCACCACCAGCGTCGCGCTGTGACCCCGGAAGATCATTGAATTCCCCGACTTGTCGAACCGCCCAATGCGAGGCCCCTCGATCAACGCCCCCCAGAACCCGGCAATCCCGCCCACCATATGCACCACACCGCTCCCCGCGAAGTCAATCGCCCCAGACCCGAACAGCAGCGACCCCGGCCCAACCGACTTCGACGCCGATAACCACCCATCCGTAGACCACAACCAGTGCGACACGATCGGGTACACGAATCCCGTCAACACCGACGAGTACACCAGGTACGCCACGAACTGCGTCCGCTCCGCAATCGACCCGGACGTAATGCCAGCCGCCGCAATCGCAAAAGCCCACTGAAACAGAAAGAAACTATAATCGAAGCTCGAGTTCGGCACGCCCCGCAGCCCCCAGTTGAAGTGGCCAATGAACCCGTTCGTGGAATCCCCCACCCCGAACGCGAACGCAAAACCGAAAATATAATACGAAATCCCGCCGCACGCAGCATCCAGCACGTTCGTAAGCATGATATTCATCGTGTTCTTCGCCCTCACCGACCCGGCACACAGCATCGCGAATCCCAGCTGCATCGCAAACACCAGGTACGCCGAGAACAACAGATAGGTATTGTCGACGGCGTAATTGGTCGCCAAGAGCTGCGCAGAAACGCCATCGAGCTTGGAGCAGAGAAATTCACTCAGCCCCGTCGCATTCCCAGCCGTCGCCCCCAGGAGGCCCTGGATGGTGAGGAGGTCACCATCCGCACACCCCCAACTCCCCATCCTGTCTACCAGCCGACTCACTCCCTCTCAAACTCCACCACAATTGCAACTACCAGAACAACTCCCGAGCAACCTCTCTCCTGCAACTCAATCCGTGAGACTGCAGACAATGCTAGCGTTCGACAAAGTGACTGACAAGGTGAGGTCTTGCAGCCCCAGGAGCTGGTTGCGGACACCCCAGGCTGTGTGATACAGATTGGTTGTGACTTGCGAGTCGACTCATTGGCAGCAAGTGGGTCGGAGGGAGGGCGCATCGAGCGGGACCAAGGAGCGCCTGACGAGCACAGGCTGCAGCGGCAATCATTCCCAGGCGCTCGTTCTGCATTCCGTCAGGGTTTGCGGGTTTACGGCGCATCTTCGTTATTTTTACTGCGAGGTGGAAGTCCATGCGGAAGTGTCTGTGTTGAGTCGAGTTGTGTCACGTTTTGAGGCTTTTTTAGTAGATTTTTGAGTTTTAACTGAGGTTTAGGGCGACGTGGGATTGAGTTAGGGTTGTGGAAATTTTAAGAAACTTTAGTTGTGCTGGGTGATATGGAGATTCAAATTCTATTTTTGTGTAATGTGGAGATTAATTTGTACATGGTGGAACTTTCGTTTTGAAGTTCTTTCAATATATTTTTTTTTGTTTTTCCTTGGTTTTGTCAATGATATATATATGTTTTAATTTTTTTGAAGCAAATGGTGACTTTACTACTTATCCATGATATTTTAAGGTTTGAGATTGAAGCTACTATATTTTTGTAGAGGGTAGATCTAATTGTTATGTTATTGATATTGATACCTCCAAGGAAAATTATAACTTTCTAAAATAAATTGGATTACTAAAATTACACTTTCTAATTGAACTTACAAAATTACAATTTGAAAAATAACCCAATCACTTTTAATAATTTTACCATCAAAATTTATAAAATAAAATAACATGGCAAAACATTGGTGCATGTAGATTTTACTTTTGATTTAACAAAACTCAGTTCATAAAAAAATGAACCATTTTTTACTTTTAAAATATGAACTAAGATTTTCATGCTTTCTTCTACATGGTTAATTATTGATCTAGGTCACCAAGTGATTTGACACAGTTCGAATTGAACAAAGAAATTTGTTAATTTAACAATATACAATCAATTAAATACAGTCATTAGATTGATCAATACTAATTTTTTGATGTTCTAAAATATTTCAAATAATTATGGATTATAAAACATAAACATTCATATTTGATAGATATGCAAATGTAGAAGTTTTACAAATTTTGAATATTTATATGTATACTATCTGTAGAATAATACCAAATTTTAGATGCACATGGATAGGTTTTTGATAAATTTAAACAATTCTAAATATTGAAGTGAATCATCATAAAAACAAAAAGTCATACATAATGAAGGAGTACTATAAAGTATTGTGTGGGAATCAATTTCTAACTTATTTATTTTTATATCTTGATTTTTTCACAAATGATAATAGGTTCCATTACAAAGAAGATACCGACACAATGTTGTTTCTAACATTGAAGTTTGTAATGGACTTTAGGCTTAACCCTTAAACGTCATTTTAGGTCCTGGGTGGGCAGCCCGGACCGAATCTAAATATTTTTTCCCCCAAAAATGGCTCTGCAGTGCACTGTAGCGCCGCACTGTAGCACTGTACCATTGGAGCACAACTCAACTTCAGCTGCCCCAACCTCAAAACTTGTTCAATCTGATAACTTTGATTGCTTACCAACGATTCCACAATCTATCAAATGGGGCGAAAATTTGGAATCTATATCGCTTTTTCAATAGCTTTCCAACGCAACAAGTCTCGCTTCATTTGGTTGAGAAATGAAACTTCTGTCTCCAATTATTCCTTTAAATCCAGCCCCTCGGGCTGGGTCTGACGTTTAAGGGTTAAAGACAAACAGTTGTAATAAAAATCCTTACAATTGGGTTACTTTTAAGTATTTAAAAGATATTATGAATTTTTATTTTTTTTAAATTAAATTTATTTGTTTGGTATTATAATTATTTTTACTTCAAACACTTGGGAGGTATGAAAAAAACTTGGTAGTTTGATCATACTGGGTGTGTAAGAGCTTGGTAGTCTCTAAAATCAAGGAAAACTAGTTTTGTTACCATTCCGTCCTTAAAAAATAGCTTCCTTGAGTTTAGAGGCCATTGAGCTCTTTGACACCAAACATGGAGAAACCACTAAACTTTTCCATATCTATTAATTATTTAGAATGAAAAAATAAGAATATTATAAATGAAAACTTACGGTATCAAAGTCAAATACATATTGTTTTTACAAATAACTCTACTATGAAGAATGTGTAATCCTTAAATCATTATTTTTCAATTCTAACCGTAAAATCTTTAACTAGATTATTTTAGTAGATAACTCAAAATATTCCATCATAATTGACCGTAGAGATTAAAATATTATAGCCATTGAAATTTGAAAACAAACCTTTTTAATACAATTTCTAACTAGGTCGGCATACTCTAACTTTTTTTTCCTTAGATTTTTTGCATTATAGATTTTGGAGGTTTTGGTGTATGACAAAGCTGACTAAGTTAGTTAATTGTATAAAAAAATTTAAGCACAAAAGAAAAGTGTAGCATGTTGAAATAATTTTTTTTATTAAGTTGAATACATAAGAATGCTAATTCATATATCTTCCTTAGAAATTCCATTATTTCATAAAGTCCCAATCCAAACGGTCAAAGTAAAGATTAATGCCCATTCTTTAAATTAAATAAAGATAAAACATTAAAAACCAAGTTTTATAAATTTTATGAAGAAAAGAACAAGTTTTTCTGGTACATTGCCCGAAATCATAAGAAAACTTGTACGATACGTAGAATGAACATTTTGTATTGAAAGAAGTTTTTTTTGAAAATCTCAAAGACAACAACATAATGTGTTTATAGGAAAAATCTCAAAGGTAATGATGTGTTTAGGATGGCTACACAAATTGCCCACTGAACAAAAAATTCCACTTTGGGTACCATAACTATTTTTTAAAGTGTTTAATTAGAAAAATAAAATAAAATAAAATAAAATAAAATAAAATTCCTTCAAAGTCCTTGTTATGGCAAACATTCACAATTTTTTTCAAAAATACCTATTTTAAATTGAATCCACACATACATGCCCGAATTCCAAAAAAACCCAAATGTGGCAAAGTGTCCTTTAGGGGTTAACGGAGTTTGGGAAAATAGTAATTGCCGAGTTTAGGAGTTTGGAGTTTCCTAACTTATTGCCAAGGAGGATTGTACAATTCTACCTGACCAACATAAATACTAGGGGGATTATCCATGATCTTGATTATTTCTTTATAGTGATCTCAATTGTTTATGTGCAGTGGTCATAATTTAGTTTACCGATTGTTGTTAAAAAAAACAAAAAAGAATTCCATGATGTCCATTTTAAGCTAACTGAGGCCCCTTTACACTAGAGGTTGAAAGGCCATGAGAAAAGAAGTTTCAGCCAATGACATGCCTAAAAATTGAGAGGACCAAAAATGTCACTTGACACCCAAAATTTCCGCCCAAGATATGAAACGAGGAGAAAATGACATGGACGAGAAAATGACATGGATAGCACTTTTGTCATTGGTGGTAGCCAAAAGGCACATTTATGAAAACCTTTGGATTTTTAGTGAGGCCTAAAAATCCAAGAGGCCATTTGGCCAAAATTCTCACAATCAATCATTTTCATTTTTTAAACATTTTTTATAAGCCTATATTAGAAAATGTATTAAAATTTTCAGCACATTGTTTTTAGGCCCCTTCTCACTTTACACTATATCCAAAGGACGTCAAATTTAGAGATGGAGGAAGTGTTGGTAATTTGTGATTAGGGAAGTCATTACTTCAATAGATAGAAGTGTGATTATTTTATGTAGGTGATTCAAGAATGAGCCATGACCCTTGACTCATTTTCTCCACGACTTCTGGTTTCTAGTGTAAAATAAGGCCTGAATCCATCCTACCTATTTGCTTATGTTCAATTTTCTAATATACAAAATGGGCTTATCCTCAGAAATTTGTGAATAAACTAATACCTTTGACAAAACCTTTCGAGACCATGTTGGCTCTTGGGCACCTACGTTGGGTCTCTTGAAAATGCACAAAGCGACTCTCCACTCGCACCCAAACGTCACGCCCGGGCTGTAACTGGTGCAGTCGGAATGGAAGCCCGGGCTGTAACTGGTGCAGTCGGAATGGAATGGAGTGGATGAATGCAACCAAGCAAAGGAATCAGCTTCTTCGATAGCAGGCTAGATTGAAGCGTCTCGCAAGGAATATGAAGGATCGTTGGACCCCTGTGCAAATTCTTTCAAAATTTTGCTGCTCGTGGCGCCTCGACTCTAGCCACCGCATGCCGCGCTCGCATATGCGAGTCACCCGTCCCTGCCTTTCTGGACCTCGGGATTACCCACCTGTTCGGAGTAGATATCCATCCTTCCCAAGTTCCCATTTGCAGTTGCGATTCCTCCGTCCGGGTGAATTCTGGGTGCAACTGCGACCTGCTGCCGACTATATTCGTAGTAATTCCAGGTCGATGCCGGCCTTTCCTCCTGCTACGATGAGTATTTGCTATATTTCTTACTGGCAATGATGGGGCAAATCCGGAAGCTGGAACTTGTGGGCACAGTTTATGGTGGGCGCCATCTCAAGCGGACTTTGTGTACATATATCCTGTATACTAATTTATGTGCTGTAGGTGATCCGTTTGACAAGTAACACTGTTTCCATAGCATACTGTATGATTATCGATAAGAGTAAGGATTAACTTTTTTTCTTTGTCGATTCGGACAGTCAAAAGGAACAAGTTGGATCAACTGCATGAATCTGTTCAGAAAAAAAATCATATCACTCATCATAAGGGAGGACCACTCATAACCGTAACTTTGAGACCAGGTTGTGGTAACCACCAACAATGCAATTTCAGAAATTAGAATGTTCAGTCATAATTTTCATACTGCTTGTTCAATTCCACAATGGAACACCATAATTTGAATATGATTTCAAATGTTTTTAAGATCTACATGTAGATACAAAATTTGTAGCATAAATTTTCATTGTTTGTAGGATATGTACACTTTTAGTATTAGATTGATTTTTTACTTTGTTTACAATAGTCTTATTTTCTTCAACATGTAGGTGTTGTTATAAGAGATGTCAATGTCTAATATGATACAAATGGAATTTTATGTACAACAGAAGCAATACATTTGGTGCAGAATATCATTAACATTTTGACAACTTTCAAAAGAATTAGATGCCATTGTAGTTGAATACAATGATGATTTTGCAATTGCAAAGGTAATTGTAGGTAGACAAGTCATGGCATAGTTTTTATCCATATGTTTTTTTATCCAATTATCAAATCAAATGAATTTTTTTGTATTGAAAATCAAAGTATTTAGTCTTCTTATTTTAGTTGTTTGGACATAAATCCTTAAAACTCCATGTTCAATGCAAGTTATCATTGTAAATTTTTTAAGACAGAGTTTAGCAAACCATTGCCAATGCAAGGAATATATGTAAGCATGTCCCAATTTTTTCATTCTAATTTTTATGCAATATTAAGTAAATCCATCAAGAAAACTTAACATGTTTTTCAATTTAAAATTGATCCATATTTGAATCTAAATACTCTATGAAGATCAAATGATATTGGAAAATTTATCAAACATCTCAAACAAATTTCTTCTATGTTATAATCTACAAACATTTATAGAATATAAATATCCAAATAGAAGCATTTGCTTGATATACATAAATATCTACAAATGACGCAACCTAATTGTTGAGAGAACTTCAAACTTTGAAACCCTAATTTTGTAAATGATCTCCACTTTTTTCTGCTCTCTTTCTCTCTCGCTCCTCTGTTATCTCGTATCATATGCAAATTAAACCACTTTTGACGTACTAAATGGAGTAATTACTAATTCCCCCTCCTCTAAAGCCACAGACTCAAGAATTACCGGTTTAATACCCTATGCACTGTTCAGTGCTCTCGTATGTGTGAACTTCGTGCACAAACAACGGCATTAGCATCTTTCTAATTCTGAGCTTGATGGCCATAATTCCGGCATTCCACAATCATGGTCCACAGTAGCTCCAGATTATTACCGATAACATATCCAGTTACGTTTCTTGGGACTTCCACGTTGCTTGCGCTTGGCTTGCTTCATCCAAGGTTCAAGAGAAAATTTGGTACACACAGAACATTACATGGGCTTGTTCATTACTCTCCTTCGGAAGCTAATGCGTGCAGGCGGTCGCGCACTCAAGCCCCTGTCTCTCACATTGTATTAAAATTACCTACTTGCTCAGAAAATTTTACATCTACGTTTCCATGCCTGATTCTAGATGTACGTTTGAGCTAAAGCAAGGCAATTCAAGCATCGAGGCAAAGCAAAATTCATTCTGTGATCTTGTTCCCTATGGCTGTGCAAATTTGTGATAAAAAAGACTTGTTTGCCTTCGTATTTTCCTGCCTAAGTTACACATCAAAAGGCTTCACGATGGCCATTATTCGGACTAAGGGTTGTTTAAAGGTTACAGCCCACTATTATAAAGTTAATTAAACACCAAATTATTGAACATCAAACAATGATACAAGTATGCAACGGGGACTGCAATTTACTTTCTCATCAGCATTCTATAGAAACCAGAGCCCCAAGTCAGCCTACAATCCGCAAGTGGTGGCCCACAGGTCAACAAATGATTTACAATACAAACCACACAACTTAGAACAAGCAATAATATGATATGTTCAACAACTGATCTCAAGGCTTCCACAGCTTATGTCTTTGATAAGAACCATATCTCATTGCAGGATAAGTGAAACAACCTCTGGGTGGGCCTCCAAACTGAAGACCTACCCAGCACAAAGCAACCTAGAGTACAATGGCGCTGCCCATATGCTACCAAAAGTGAAGAAAGTTGTGTCTCCCTATTCTCAGGGCATGCTGCCAGTTCTCATTCTACCAAAGTAGTTAATCTTTCGTAAGAGCTCAGAAGCTCTCAGTCTCGTTGGCGACTTCTTCCCAAAGAGTAGCAAGGCAGAGAAACGCCATGGCAGGCTGTGATACCATAAATCCGCAGCCTCAAGTGAAATTTCGGAACTTGAACACCCCAAGCCTGGAATATAAGAGGAGCTTCCAGAAGCACCGGGAACTACCCCGTGTACCTGGAAGTTAACCCTTCGCCTGCTGCACCTCATCACGTTGTGGAAAACACTGGTATTAAATGGGCTTCCAGACTAAAATTCGCTAGTGCTATCGTAATACTCCTACACCTTTCACCAAAGCGCACTAAAGCTATTACTGAATGACCAAGCGCCCAACATTTTAAAAGATATCATGCAGAGCGTTATTAATACTGTGAACTCCAAACTACAAATTAAAACGTTCCGATGGCGTGATGTTGCAGCATTTGAGAACTAAATCAGACCATAGGGGTCTGGTTGTTGTGCTTCTTGTCGCCGTTTATGGTGCTCATGTGCATCATGTGCTCGGAGCCGTCCGCGTGAATGTAGGCCTGGCCTCCATGTCGGGTAACGTCCATACCCGCCATCTCGTCTTCAGGGGTAATACGCAGCAAACGGAACTTGTGCAGGGCAAAGAACAGAGGGCCCATCGTCACAGTCACCCACCCGGTGATTGCAAGAATCTCGACGATCTGGGCCGCTAGGAGCTTGCCACCACCTCCCATGAACAAACCGTAGGGTCTTCCTGGATCCCCACCGTAAATCTGTTGCACGTAGTTCTGCTCAGCAAATAGCCCCACGAAGAGAAGCCCCCATGCTCCGCACCCACCATGGAGCTGCGCAGCTTCCAGAGGATCGTCGAAATGCAAACGAGCTGCAGATTCACAACCAGATAATGAAGGGGTTAACTCAAAAATGACCGATGATCATCGTACCTTACAACAAAGAATGAATTTAAACTCTTCAATATAAGACTGATTGAAGAAAATCCGACCCATCGTCTTCCCGTATCTATTCCAATGCAACTCCGTAAACGGATAATAAAGAAAGAGCAACAGAAAACTTAATGACAGCAAATTTCAAATGTTAACAATCCATACCTGCAAGCTTGTTCAAGCCGATCAAAACCCAGGCGGACCCGAATCCGCAGATGATACTTGCCCATGGTGACACCACTGCGCACGACGCCGTGATCGCCGCGAACCCTCCCAACAGCCCGTTGCACACGTCCAGCACGTTCCAGTGCCCGTCCAACAGCCTCTTCCCGAACAGCGTCGTCACCGCCGCCGTCGACCCCGCCAACGTCGTCGTCACCGCTGTCCTTCCCACTCCGCTCCACGCACCCTTGAACGTCGACCCGGCATACGGCACCAAAATCTTCACGAAGCTCCCCGGGTTGAATCCGTACCATCCGAACCACAACAGGAACGTCCCCAGCACCACCAGCGTCGCGCTGTGACCCCGGAAGATCATTGAATTCCCCGACTTGTCGAACCGCCCAATGCGAGGCCCCTCGATCAAAGCCCCCCAGAACCCGGCAATCCCGCCCACCATGTGCACCACACCGCTTCCCGCGAAGTCAATCGCTCCGGTCCCGAACAGCAGCGATCCCGGCCCAACCGACTTCGACGCCGATAACCACCCGTCCGAAGACCACAACCAGTGCGACACGATCGGGTACACGAACCCCGTCAACACCGACGAGTACACCAGGTACGCCACGAACTGCGTCCGCTCCGCAATCGACCCAGACGTAATACCCGCCGCCGCAATCGCAAAAGCCCACTGAAACAGGAAGAAGCTGTAATCGAACGTCGAGTTCGGCACGCCGCTCAGCCCCCAGTTGAAGTGGCCGATGAACCCGTTCGTGGAACCTCCCACTCCGAACGCGAATGCATACCCGAACACATAATACGAGATTCCTCCGCACGCAGCATCCAGCACGTTCGTAAGCATGATATTCATCGTGTTCTTCGCCCTCACCGACCCGGCACACAGCATCGCGAATCCCAGCTGCATCGCAAACACCAGGTACGCCGAGAACAACAGATAGGTATTGTCGACGGCGTAATTGGTCGCCAAGAGCTGTGCAGAAACGCCATCGAGCTTGGAGCAGAGAAATTCACTCAGCCCCGTCGCATTCCCGGCAGTCGCCCCCAGGAGGCCCTGGATGGTGAGAAGGTCACCATCCGCACAGCCCCAACTCCCCATCCTGTCTACCAGCCAACTCCCCTCTGCACTTCGTCGATGACTCTTAGCTACTCCTGTTTATCGACCAAGTCGACAATGCTGTTCCAGGAGCGGCAGAGCTTCGAGTCCCAGCTGCTGCACAGCAAACGGAATGATCTTCCGATCGGGAGGACAAACATGGGAACGAAGTCGAAGGGGATGGCCTTATAAGAGTTCTGGTAAGGTTCTGAACCACCAACCCCGGACTTCCGTTCTCCGTTGACGTCCTATTTTCTGCCCGGGATCCCTTGCGCTCTGGTTACTTTCTGCCATCTGGCGATTCTCTGTGTTGTTGGAAGTTTGGGAGGTAATTATTTTTTGTTTTTCTCAAATTTGGGTCTTGGATTGTTTTTATTTGGGTTCCGGAGATGTTTGGTGAAGTTTGGTTTGTTGCGGATGATTTGGAGACGGGACTGGAGTTGATGTCGCTGTGGTGTAATTTTGATGGTGTGAAAGTAAGTGATGGCTGAATTGTATATGATAACTCATCACGGTAATGAATACTGATTTATCATGTTTGCTCAAGCTGTCACATTGACATACATGTAAATAGATTCAGTTTTATTGAGAATTGTATAATTTTAGATCAAAAGTAGACAATTTGGTAGCATGTCAAGTTATAATTATTTTTCGTTCCAATTTTATTTTAATAAAGAAAATGAGTGGGAGTTCAAGTAGTTGTTCGTCAAATTTTTCTCAAATGTTACCACAGGCGGAACCATAAAGTCAAGATAACAAACTTAGACCACCCTCGTAAGTTCAGTGTGAAATGCTGAAGCAGAAAGGCAGAAATGGTCACCTACCGCTCTCAACGGAATCGCAACCTTGTCAATGAAGCAATGCAAGTGATGAAACTTTGCTAAACATCCGCGGCCACTGGGGCAGGTGGAGTGCGTCGCCGCTGAACCGCGGGCAGCCCATCCTTTGCCAGCGAAAGAAAAGCAGTTCCAGCGCCTCGCAAAGAATGCCAAGGAACAAAGGAACAATGGCCCCCTCCTCAAGTCTTTCTTTATTCTGCTGCCCGCGGCGCCTCGTATCGCAGACCCAGCCTTTTGCGCTCCGCCCTCCTTCCCCTCGGCCCTCGGCCCATCCTTCCGAGATCATCCGATTCATCCAGGTCCTACTTTTTCCTTTTTTTCTCTTTTGTTTAACACAAATGAAGGATCCAGGTCTAGCTTTTGACAATTTCGGTTGGGAGGATTCCCATGTTGCGGTTATACTGTGCAAAGTTACTGTATCCTTCTAACTGTCGAATTCTAGAAATAGCACTATTCGGCGTAGAAATCACCTCCTGAATGCTGCGGCCGACTGAAATGGTATGAGGTAAATTTGAGAGGTCCAGGATTCCAGCCCATTTCTCCTGCTTCTCTCGCTGCTCCGATGGGAAATTGGGACCTGACCTGCTTCGGTGGTTGCAACTTGGTGGTGTGGGGTCGGGAGGAGGTATAGTTTGGATTTATTTGTATATTTTTCTCGGGGAGTGGACTATCATGGTGGATTTGTTTTGAAAAAATAAATCAGATTCTGCTTACGAGCAGGTTTTACTGTTTGACAGGTAACACTGTTGCTGCATCCCACAATCTACAGGTTCTTGATAAGAGGGAGACATTCCAGCATAATTGGAGCAGAATTATCCTTGCACTGTATGCTTCGAGGTTTGGAAATGCAGCGTCCCGAGCGAGAGCCCTTTGGTCGTTACTGAAAGGGAATGCACTAGTCCCCACAAGTGACATAAAACTAATATGAAAGGTCGAGTGTTGCACATCGCACTAGTTGTAGAGTCACCGTCAATTTTGAACTCCTGAATACCCAATCAAATTATTTGCTGACTCTTCGATTTCCGTATATTCAAATTATCCCAGCATCACTGTATCATGATGGAGACCAGAAAGTTCTCAAGAAACCACAGCGAAAAACGTTCAAGTACAGTTGCTTCAAATTGTCCAGAACTTACTGGTCGATAATCTGAAATGACATCTAATTAAATCATGGTGAAAATAGTGCACTTGATGATGCTTTTAATTATAAGAGGATTCACTTTACCTGCTTTACAGATTTATGATTTCCCAACATCAACTGACTAGTTACGGTTTTCGCTGATAACTAAATCGCCAACATATCCAAACGAGTCAGCAAGGGCAATAACCACTTGAAGCTAAAGTGAAACCCGTCCGTAATCTGGTCTGAATGTTGCTTGGAACTCCATCCCTGCTAACCGTCTTGTAATCTTTTGGTAACTCTCCTGCCCTGGGCTTCCCCCGATGAGGGCTTGTATTTTATCTCCTTGCAATGAATTTTGCTTCAAGAAAAAAAAAAAAAAAAAAAAAAAAAAAAAAAAAAAAAAAAAAAAAAAAAAAACCCGTCCGTAGCACAAAATCAATGAATTGAACAATCATGTAGAATCGCACTACTTCATACCGCTGTAACAGTGTCATCTCTGACAGTATCCAGCGTTCGGAATCGGAGCCTGTTTGTCACGAATGTTCCAATCAGCACCAAAACACAGCCCATGTCACCATGATCCAGAAAACTTTGTTCTTGATGACCAGGCGGAGGACGATCGAAGGGAACAGTGTGCATTCAGAAAAACCATTGCCTCATCACCACCGGATGATGATGCTCCACCAGCTCGCAAGCCCAAAGAGTAACTCCTGACCTGTGGGTCCTGTAACTTGTTCTGATCAGGATATTGCCTATCATGGAAGAATCAAGATTCTACGGCACAGTACGGTATGAACTGTATTTAAATCGAATGTTCTCCGGTCCCACTTCGAGCTCCCGAATCTTCTTCCCAGAATTTGGAATCTGCACCCAATCAAGCTTCTGCCGGTCCACTGTTTGTCACCAGACTTCTAGACTCAATCTGCACCTGTGCAAACTTTGATCCTCTTTTGTTGAGCACAAATATAATTAATTCCATCTCAAGGTATCAATCGAAACAGAAAGGGAGGGGTTAGTGAATACTGTAGATTGATACTTCAATGTGTGCAAAATTGTTGGTTCGAGCTTCGTCTTCGGCGCAGTTTGGAGTCGGATCAAATGTGTGTTGCAATAGTGAGCTTTCAAATGGCTATGAGTGATAACCTGCTGACACTTCATGAATTTCTTCCAACTCAAAAAAGTTGTTACGGCCACTACTTCTGGAAGTTCATTTCCATCCTATTCACTTTGACATAATGTGTAATGAATCAATCAATGTATACTGAAAAATTGATTACAAATTCATTGAAATTAATTATAGTTTGAATCTATTAAAAACATCTAAAAGTACATGATATACATCATCCTTCAAATGAATATGCATTTACAAAACATGCTTTGTTCTTTGTAAGGGTATTCCAATAAGATTTAGTGATGCAAATGTTACAACTTTACAAAGTGGAATCGGACGAAGAAATGGGTAACCACCAATGGTTAGCACCTTAAGATATCCAAGTATTTGGTTTCAACAAATCAATGATTGTAATATTCCCTCCGTCTCACTAAAAGACCTTGGTTTGCTCAAAAAATCTGTCTCGAAATAAGATCATTGTTTCTAAATTTGGCCAACTTGTTTCTAAATTTGGAATTGTCCTTGAATTTGATATTATTAGCAAGGGGGGAAGGACAATAAAGTGTACCACAAAGTGCAATATGTGATGACTAAGAAGTGAATATGAAGTGTGCTGTTTTTGAAAGCTCAAAGCTGATTTTGAGCATTTTGGTGTAGTTTTTGAGCATTTTAGTCACTTTTAAAGATGTCATAAGATATTTTACACGCATCTCCATAAAAAGAACATCTTCAATTGAAACTTAACTTGACCGCTAATTCTAAATCATGAAAATGAACTTTTTCAAAGTTTTAATTTCTTCACTTAGGGACCTCTATTGTCTTTAGAGGATGTTTTTTCCAATTTAAAAAACAATGTTCGGTGAAAAAAGCCTCACAAAAAGTTTCACGGAAAACAGTGTTTTAAAAAACGTCCTTGAAATACTTCTCGTGCACCCAAACTTTCATTTCAAGTGGTCATTGCCATTTATACATCCGCAATTCACAAACGGAGATCCCGGTGGAGTCAAAAGTGATTTCCGACAACATTCGACATTGTTCTTATCACTTTTTCAAATGTGGGCATTCACTTTGTCGGACTTTGAGGTTCTCGTACAACATTGTAGAAGATGCGAATTCGTACCATATTTTCCCACACTTTAGAGAATCAAGTCTATTTTCTAAACCCAAACTTCTTCCCAACATACCAACAACCGAGATGCCACTTTCTTATGTCTTTGCGATAGGGGCTGAAATTGACAATGAGCGGAGCACTTTTTTGGTACACTTTATTGTGCTTCCCCCCGCAAATCAAGGTCTTTTTGTGAGACGGAGGGAGTACTAATTAACAATGAGATCATCTAGTTTACGATTTAATGCCAAATTTGTGAAGTGGGCTATCAACAAAGCCTATGTAGTCCCTCTTTCCACACCGTTATCACTTTTGGTATTCAAAGACTACTAATCTTGATTTACCAAAATCATAGGAAAAGATCTTCTAAGAGTCTTTTCTTGGTAGTATGATTATTGAAAAAAAAATTAGAAAGAGTTTATCGGTAATCAACAAATGTTTAACAAATAAGTAATTTTGTTCAGGAGCCATAACTTATATATTGATTTGTTGTCAAGTTTTTTAGGATGAAATTCTTGATACATGAGGGTGCAAAATTTTTGTGCCATCTCTACACTTCATTAGATCCTTGAAATTGAATGGATTGATTAAACTCTGCATTTACAAGAGGCATAGTTGAAAATAGCTATTTAAGATTCACAATTTATAAATTCTTTGTAAGTCTAATACCTATGAAAATCATCATTTATGACACGATTATGAAGTCATTGTGAAGGTTGTGAATAAGCATTCCTAATATTTTTAAAGGATGACAGACAAGTAAATGATTTAGTATGTATGGCATTGTCACAATTTTTTTTGCAAAGAGGTTGTAGATGCATATATTTGATCCAATAGTGTTCCATGTGACAAATTCAAAAATGTAGCTTTGAGTTGCAGGCATTAGTTCGTTGACTACAATTCTCATTAGTTCGTTGACTACAATTCTCATTAGTTCATTGACTACAATTATGCTATTCCGTATTAAATTCTCTTCATTGCATTTGATGGATCATGGTATTCCATTTTTGCTTTTCCAAGTAAAAAACATGAATTTATTGAGTTCATGCCTTGCCGACAACACATACAACAATGTATCTCTGTAACAAACCTCCCAACATGTTTGCTACCAACTCTCAAATAAAAAAGACAATAAAGACAAGGGAAAGATAAAAACCTCAATAGACTACACTAGAATTACAAAGATCAAAATATATTGACTGAAGGCTCACCACCCAACCATAGAGAAGTGATCACCAAAGAAGTGTCTCACCTTCTCACCCCCGCGCCTTTATATACTAGTTCCTTCCCGAAAGGAACTAGAGTCTATCTCAGACTATGTCCCAGAGTCTAGCCTATTCATAGATCATTCTATCTCCTTTACTCCTATATCTGGAGTAAAGATAATCCATAGATCATTCTAGATCTTTCTTTCCCTTTAACTCATATACTCTTCTAGATCTTTACTCCTATATTTAGAGTAAAGATAATTCACTACTATCAATAGTCTAATTCTAGTGTACCTCATCTTGAGTTGTCTAACTCTTGTACACATATTCTCAATCTTGGAGTGGTCTGACTCCAATGCACTAAATATAGAGCTGTTTAACTCCAGTGCACATGTTCTCAATTTGGAGTTGTTTGACTCTGGTCCATCCATTCTCAACTGGGAGTTGTCTGACTCATTTCATCCTCTGCTTACACACTGTCCACTGTGATTAGAAGATTTCATTCATCCATCTATCATTGTAAGTTACCTTACAATCTCCAATACTTCATTGTCCTTTCATTTTCAAGATAAAGAACAGAAATCTTGGTATTGAAATGATGATATTCCATTCTTTGCAAACAACACAATATTTGCATAAGTTTGGCATGGACAAGAATGATAACACTTTTTTTACAAGCTTACAATGTAGCAATTATCTCCACAACCTCCGTCTCATCTTAATTTCCATTCTGCTCTAGAATGCAAATGTAGCTTCATAAAATGGCAATTCCTCTTGTCAACACAATTACTATAGGATATATATGTACCACATAAAGTTCACCAAAGTTGTTGTCACTTCTACACAAGGAATTCACTCAACTGCTTCAAATTGGAGGGTTAAAAATTTGATATTTTACATTTAATGAGAATATATCTCATAGAATAAGAAAGAAAAATACATTTCAATGAATTATATCCATGTATAAAAGAATCATTGACTAATATGTGCTTCTCTTGCTTCTCTACCATGTTCCTTAATTAAACATTATGAGGTGTGTTGGTATTAAAAAAAAATTAAAAGTAAAATTAACACATGAAATTTTGTATGAATGATCATGTATATCTCTATGAAAGTCTTAATGGATTTAATTCTCATTTTTTAATCTTATGTGAAAATAACAAATTTGGCAATTTATCATAATAAATATCATTGTAAAAAACTTGAAGGAAAAATTTCAAATCCTAAAATTTGACAATGAATCAACATATTAAATTCTAATTGAGAATTAAAATATTAATTTGCTCCACATTTGTCAATTAAAATGTTCATTTTTTTTTTCAATAATTCTACTATGAGAGAAGACTCTTAGGCTCTTTTTCAAGGCTTATGGCAACCGAAGGTAACTAATCATTGCATACCTTACGTGGTAGTCTTTAACCCCTAAAGGACAATTTGGCAAAGTGGGGCTTTTTTGGAGTTTGGGCATGTACTTGCGAATGCAATTTGGACTAAGATTTTATGGAAATTTTAATGAAAGTAGGACTTGGTGAGAGCTTCGTGTCGATATTTTTTATTCTGAATTCCGATGTCGGAGTGAAAAGTTATTCACCTCTGAACCGCAAAAGCTCCTCCAAGGGCAGTAAGTTAGCCAATGAGAATGACAATGAATGCAGCTAATTCTGCCCGAAATTGCCCAAAACTGTCCAAATACAAAACTTTGAAATCCCACCAAAAATTAAGATTTATGTATAGAAAAGGCAATAGAGCATGTTCCTGCCGTTCAGATTTTAATCCAATTTTTTTTCATATACTATTTTTCTTGTCAAAAAACGGCCTTTGTTTGTGAATTTCAGTATACCCCCTGCCGAAAATGATTTTTTTGGCAACCTTCCACAATTTTTTTGAATATGATATTTTTGGGACATGTACCTAACTCAATTAGGAACAAGAATATGGAGAGCCTCATTCCATATCTACTTTAAAAAATGGTTTTTTGGGCCTTCAAAACTCTGCTGTCCCCTTTTTGCGCAGGAAAAAAAAACTTGATTTTTAACGTTAAACGTTACGATCTTGCAATTGGTGAGGAATGAATGTGTGAGATTTGGTGGACATGTAGACATAGGGGTTAGCTACAAGATCTTAGGGTTAGATGTACTAATTAAGACCCCAAGTTTGCAAAATCCACCTTGCTTTGAAGAAGGGCCGATTTGAAGCAGTTTTGATGAAAAATACCCTCTCAACTTAGGGGTTAAGGAAGGATTGCACATGAATTGTTAGTACTGGATTCCATATATTTAATACCAAATTGTAAACCATAAGGATCTCATTGTTATTTGGTATAACAATGATAAATTTGTTGAAGCCAAATATTTGGATATCTCAAGGTGGTAACCATGGGTTGTTACTCGATTCTTGGTCCAATTTGACATTAAAAACTTGTAACTTTTGTGTGGCCAACTTGTTTTGAAAACCCTCATGAGGGCTCTGTCAGCTAATACTATATCAAATAAGCTTAACCCCTAAAGCATCAACTCAACAGTTTTGGTATGATTTTGGATCTGGTCAGGTTTCCTATGAGTCAAATTTTACCGGATGTGGCTGTAACTTTGGCACAACATGGGAAATTGTCATATCTTTCTAACAAGACCAAATTTTACTTTCATCGGGCCCGTAGTGAAGAAATAATTCGTCTTTAAAGATCAAAATTCAATTCAGGGCAACTCGGGCAGGTTTGAAGTGGTGTACCAAATCTATGACACTCTACTGTGACTTCCAAATGATCCTTTTTGAAATTGTTTCACAATTTTTTTGAAACTCGATTTTGAAAAATCCAACCGTAGGATCTTGTTCAAAACCATCCAAGTCTAGGTACTAAGTTTCGTAAAGTTTGACCGTACGGATCTTGAGATATATATAGTCAAAGTTCCAAGTTTTATAGAAACTTTCAAACAGTTTTGTCACCCATTTTTCCTTCACCATTTTCTCCTCCTAAACCACAGTGTATGCTGTAAAATTCATAATTATTTTGGATTTTTTTTTATTTTTTGGATTTTTTTCCTCTAAAATTTCTTTTCCATACAAATGCATGTATACATCGTTCGGATTTCAAAAAACAGATGATCTTCTTAGGCATTTGTAGTGTGGAAAAGGAGCTAGTGTATATGCATTTCATTTGACTCCCATCACTGGAAATGTGGTTTTGCAATGCTTTTGTGTGTTGTATTGTCTTCAAATTTTTTGAGCATACTCCCAACTCACTTTAGAATCTTAAAATGAAGAGCCTCCAACCATACAATCTCAAAAAATTGGCTGTTTCACTCTCCAAAGGGTGGCTGTCCTTGCCGAGCAATACCCAAAAAAAAAAATCTCTCAAGTTCAAACCTTATGATCTTCTAAACGACGACAAGTTACAATCTAAAATTTTGTATACACATACACGTACAAGTTAGGTACTAGATCCTATGGTTAGACTCTTTAAAATATGTTTGATATTGCATAATTCTGCCTTGAACTAAAACAGGGCAGAATTGAGGCAGAATTTGGGATTTTATGGCCAAATGCTTTAGGGGTTAATGGCTAAACATATGAGTGATAATTGGACACTTTGTTTGGAGAGACATATAAACCTAGCAATGAGAGAAACAAATGATCATCATTCACGACTAGCCGAGGCTTTTTATTGCAAAATAACTTAGCGTCAATGTTACTACAGTACCTTTTTACACATCCTCTAAAATATTGTAAGTAAAGAGCCATGAGTGCTTAAAGCCAAACGGGTGAAACAATACATAAAGGAATTCTTGATTAGTGTTTGGGAAGCTTTTTCAGCCAACCATCTAATGTCCTCTATTTTCCCAAAAGTAATCGATTTTTGAAGATTATATCCACTATATTTTGTCCATCAATACTAAATATAATTATTTTTCAATCATTACGTTCAGTGTTTTGCCTCTATTCTTGAAGTACAACCAGCTATTTCTAAAAACTAATTGGCTCACTTGTAACTAATTGACGGTTCTTCCTGGACAATGCTCTTCATACATGTCGGTGTTTGATTTCAAGCCAATTCCATACTCCATTAAATTGTTGAAATTGAATGGATTGGTTGATCTTTGCCATTGAGTAGTCGAAGCATTAGGAGAAATCTCTAGTCTCAAAGGGGCCTTTGACATTCAGACATGCAAGAAATTTGACCCCAAACCATTCATTTTTTAATGGAGGCACCAATGGTACTATCTTGCTGACAACAATGAAATTCTATAGCTCCTGCAAAGGATTTACCCAATCGACACTGCCAGCGATAACAACACTGCCAACACTGTCAACACTGTAACTTCAGCAGGCAAGGACATGCACCAATGGGCTTTATAGGAAGGAGTGTTTGGGCATCGCTTCATTAACCATGGGTTGTCTTTGAGGGCCCTTTTGAGACCCCATTTTTCTCCTATTGAGTAAAAATTAACCACTATAGCTTCATTTAACAGATATCCGAAGGTTCAATATCAGTGAAACCATAACAACATTCTTTAAAGTCTTAGTCAAGGTTATCAACAACCATTATTAGTATTTTAAGAGGATGACAAGCTATCACAAGATCTGGTATATTTGGTAATGTCATGGTTTTCTTTGCAAGGGGTTAAATGCTTTGATATGTCATATCCATCTTCCTTCAAACATAGGATTCTAAAAAAATCAATTATAACCTCAACTACATGAAGCAACTAAGCTTTATTTTAGTTCTATTTTACATATACTTATTATTCAATATGACGAGTGAATAATAATGTTTATTTTTAGAATCTAAAAAAATCGCTGATTACAGATGGAATGATCACACATTTTAATCATATTGGTTTCAATCTTCTTCTAAAGACCGAAGTTTATCTTCTTCGGTTGATTGAATTGAGTCATTATATAGATGATTTTGTTGAAACATTGTATGATATGATAATTATAAAGCACCACGGCCGTGGTGCAGTGGTTTAGGTCATGGCACGCCGGCGAGATGGTCGTGAGTTCGAATCCCTATGTTGACGTGGTATCTACTACCATAGTTCATCCAACTATGGAGGGAGGTCTTGAGACTTCGCCGCATGGGTACTCAATAAGACTTTGGGGGAGATGACATGTCGGTTGTCTTTACTGTCCAGCGGCCATCGGATTAGTGGATAGAATGAAGAAACACTTCATTCACGTCGGCCCCTTCGGAGCCGCAGTTCTTCTTCTTCTTGTGATAAATATTAGTCACTTATCATTCATATAAAACTCCATAATTTTTGTGATTATTTGTTATTTAAATAATATATATGTATATAATTTTTAATTGCTATTTTCTAATAAAGATGATCAAAAATTCATATTTTCTACAACTGTTGAAGCATACTTAGGTAATTTTAACTACTAGAAAAATAAAAATAAAATGTTATAATTATGTACAAACTCAATTATTTTCATCTAATGAGTTATCCATGATTTCACTTCGTTCACCTTCTCCTTTTAAAACTAGAACACGTGCTTCAATATAAGACTATTTCATCCAATTGATTGAGGTAATTGTTTTTAATACAAAAGCCTTAAGTTTTTTTTTTTTTTTTTTTGGGTGGAAAAGTAAAAGCAAATTTAGAATTGATCACAATGTACGAACTAATTTTTAGAGAATTCTAATTTTTATTTTTTGAGCTCAATTTTGTTGTAAAAAAACCCAGAGTATTTAGAAGTAACTGTAGTCATAACCTTTGACTTCTTTGGCTACCCAAAGTGAGTTGCTATGTTTTTAAAAGTTACATTTCTAAATCTAAGAATGTTCAAGAGACGTTGACTGGGGTTGATTTTTCCTAGAAATGAATTGGAGATTAAGTGGTAATTTAAAATTTATAAAATAACACATTTTTAATTTAAAAAAACCCGGATGCATGAATTGCATAAATATTTTAACCAAAAATGAGTTCTATTTAGCCTTCTTGCAAATGACATGTTGAAGACATGTGTCTCAAAGAAGCACCATCTATACCTAGAGTCCTTTGCTAAAATGCACATCTTTGCATTGGATTTTACACTTTGTTCCTATTTCTTTTTTAATTTAATTTGTATCACACCGTATGTACTTTCAATCTACTATTCTAAATTCTAAAAAGAAAATTACAATTTCAGTAAAATTGGACAGTCATCATATAGCCTTTGAAAATCCAATTCTAAAGCTTAAGGCCTTTTTTCTCATTTGTTATTGGCCCTAAAAATTTGAAACTTATTTCTATAGATAGAGGATTTTTTAATCTTAAGAATTAGCATAATTACTAACTTTCTATATATATAACTTCTAAAGAAGAAACATCCATATCACATACAATTATGGTTTAAGAAGAATTTCTACAATGTCAAATTTGACCTCGATTTTTGTAAAAGAAAACTACATGTGGATAATTGGAAGAACTTTGTATTTGTATATCTTTCTTTTCACAAAATTTTCAAAGAAGAAAAATGATACTTTTCTACAACATTTTTCCTGGATAATAGCAATTCTATTTTTGGGTTGCATCCCTTTATTACATCTGAAATGTTTTATACAAATAACTGACACGACAATCTCATAAATGATCATATCAATTAATTGCAAAAAATTCTTAAAGATAATATAATTCATGAGTGACAATTTTTTTGAAAATGCCCCTCCTTTAAAAAACGTCACTTAGAAAAAAATACCTTTTTTAAACAAGGATCATTTTAAATCATATTTTCATGAAGCTCTTGTAATTTTCAACATTTTAATGTAGAATGATTAATTTTTGTAAGTTAGTGTTCTCATTATTGTCATTGCTTTAGTATTAGCCATGACATTTTTTTTAAATTTTTTTAAATTTTTAAATTTTTTTAAAATTCACACCTTAAACACCATATACGTTAAAACGGCCATTCTACGTTATAACAAGGATCATACTATTTGGTGAGTTCCGGCCCGGCCCTAACACGAACGCTGAAGGTACAAATTGCTTAAATGTTTCTACCTTGCACACAATAAACAAGTCTCTCATCACTGATTTTGCAAGAAATGAGCGTTTCTCTCGATACTCAACATCATCTATCATTAATCCTTAATTGCCTAAGCAGGCCATTTTGGCCCGATGTACAGATTCCATCCGCGTCTTCTCATCTGCCATGCACTTTTTGTGGTGTGATTTTTTTATTGAATTTTTTGTGGGAAGTTAGCTTCTTCTATGTGTCATCTGATCGAAAAGGAAACAATTTTTGAAGAAATTATGCTTCATTTTGTGTTGCAGTGTTTCATCCATAATTTTGAAGATTTTAGTCTGAAAGTGTTCTTGAAAAAATTAACTCATAAAATCAAGCAACCAAAAAATCTCCAGAAATCACTACACCCAAAGTACTACATTAGAATCCATCACAATAAATTTCATCCACTTATTATCAATATCTTATTTGTAAATGAATTACAAACTGATTTTTTATTTTATGTTTCAAAATTATAAATAAAGATTAGTGATAGCAGTCATAGATCTAACCGTATACATAGAATCTAAAATTCAAAATGTATAACTTTTATTCATACATCAAGTTCAAAATATTCATATTAATTGCATATTATAATGCATCTTTTCAAAAGTACCATAATTGGACATAGGCGAGGATGTTTACGGGTTAAACCATGTCTTGCCCTCCTGTAAAGGTACGTCCACAAGCGCCTCGAGGTACCTGCCAGTGAAGTAACCAGGCAACAAAATTAAACGCGTTCCGAATCTCCTGTAAACTATGAATGAGAAAATTTAGGCTGTTAAATATGGAAAAAAGACCCAGAAAATTGGAGATGCCAGATTGTCCGGACCCAGCATTTGGCATTATTGTCAATGGGGTGCTGGAATCCCGTAACGTCGAATTTAGGCATGATCCAGCCGATTCCAGCGATATCTCCAGCTTCTTATTTCCCTCCGACTTTGCTCGTTCCAAGTCCCGAAACGAGCCCGAAGCTCTGAATCCCATGCACCAGTGCATGCACACATTGTATACATGGCTCTAATTTCCGTCCCGGTTCCGATGCAAGGTTGCCTGAATGTCGACAAATTACAATCCCCTTCGGAAACTTGGGCTGTCGACAAATTACAATCCCCTTCGGAAACTTGGGCTGTCGACAATATTTAGTTTATACACAGGGAGGTTATGCAGGTGACCAAAAGTCTATTTTGGATAATCAGAGTATTGAGAATGAATCACCTTAATTTTTTTATTTATTTTTTGACACAAATAAAGGGTAACCTTTACTGCAGATGAAAAGAGAACAGAGACAAACCAGCCCCGCCAGGGCCGGCGAGGCCAGGGACACTAATGTACATTGAGAGAACTAAATCTAGGACCTGTAAGCACTAGTGGAAATGATGGATAGGAACACCGCAGATTACACGGGCGAGTACACTGCATCCTGGTGTGTACACCGCGGTTTACTGCGACAGTGGCGCTGGTGTAACCCGCCATCCAGATGGTCCCACTTTCTGTATTCACGAATCTGGGAATTGAACCCGCGTCTGGTTCCAATAATGGCACTTTGAGAAATGTGCTGCGGTCCAGCGGTGCGTGGATGAACTGTTTCGATGTGACAACCCTCGCTGGAATATTTACTGGCTCTGGGATTTTACTTCGCATTGACGTACCCGGTTAGAGGCAGATTGTTTAGCTATTGAGACCTGCTCATATCCACGGAGACACATAACTCTGATTGTACCCGACCACGCCCGACATCGCTTATCCGGCACGTATCCGTGGGGGATAAACTCGTGCCATGGTACCCGGATTCGATGTACCGTCAGGTATATACCCGCAAACGTTTTATCCGGCCCATTATTGAGGAACCACATATACCCTGTCATGGGCTACTATTCCGGGCGTCATTCCAGGTTTCTGGTTTATACACGGGTATATGGATACCCGGATCACTTTTGACGGTTATGCATTACTGACAGGTGTGTGCTGAAGAGGTGGCGTCTTAGGTTTAGGTGTCGGCAGACAGGTGTCACTTATCTTCGGGAGTGGATTATTTTGGCAATGCGTATGTGGCTAAAATAAAGTCTGCTACATTTGGAAGTTTAGCGGATTGAGTGGGTGTAACCTGTAATACAATTAGTAGATGAATTGCATTCGTTACAGCGTCTGAATGTACGAATCATTGTCGAATAAAATGAAGGTGAAACGTTTCGTGATGGTATATATGGCGTTCCAGGTTTAGGACAACATCAGCATTTCGCGCTATAAACGACCAGATGAAATATATGGCATGTGTATTACTGGTATGCACCAAATATTATATATATGCACCAATTGGGCATGGGCTCACATACTTGAGAAATGTGGTTAAACAATCACGTTACGCTACTGAAATCAAGGCTTATACGAAATTAGGTGTCTGGAAGACCACATTATGCTCCTGTGACGCCCTTGGGATGGAGGCAAGGCGCTCTCTAGAACAGAGCATCCTACTTCTGGCTCTGGAAATAAAAGTGGAACTGAATGCTTGAAAATGCGTTGGACCTGAATCCATTGGTGACCCTCTGTGCATTGGGCACCAAGCTTGTTTGATTTTGTTCGCCATGCAATTCCGGCCTTGCCCTGTGCAACGACGATGAGAGGGAACTGGTCGTGGAGTATCCACACAAGCTTCCCAACCGATATCGGATCACAACGTTCTTCTCTTGGAACTATTGGTTCCGGAGGTACCTTGGTACACGCCAGAGTTGTCCTTCCTTTTTTGCGCCCTCTAGTCTGAACTTGTTCGATCGCTGGCTGCGGCGTGCGTCGAGGAGGGATGGGTTCGAAGTCGCTTTCCCAGCCTGAACCCTGCGGAAGATATATCTGCATCATTTGAACTGACCCTGGGCTTGACGAGTTTGCTGACTTGTCCTCGGTTGGCAATCCTGCGATTGCCGGGTCGGCAGTTGGATGGCTGTCTGGAATGTCTACGGACGTGGGCAAACCTTTTTCAGATTCTGTGGGCTCATGCGGTGACGGTGGTTTCCGCTGAGCAAGAATAGGAGTCCCTCCTGCGTGGGAACTTGTAGAAACATCCGCGCGGGTTGGAGTGTTTGCCGCCTGCTCTGATGGTGGCTCAACATGCTCCGGTGTCGGGAGTATTGGGTTCTGCATGTGGACATTCTGCGTGACTGCAGAATCAGGTGAGAGCAAGACAGTCTTCGTACTTGGAGTAGGCGAATCTGAATGCAGGCCATCCACAATCACAAGGTCAGATGCTGGCATCAAGTGAATGACGATTATAACGAAATGGTATTCAAGGGTTGCAGAGTGCTATTACCAGATTTTGGAGGAGAAATGTGCTCCGCAGTCGTGGCATGGCGCTGTGTCACACGCGGCTCTTTGCCCGTGGCAGATGTTTTTTTGATCATCGCTATTAATTCGAGCATGGCGTTTCTAGTGCTGCTGACATCAGCCTGAATGAAATCCAAGCGAGATTCCATGGCAACCTTAGAATCCTCGCAGCCGAGTAATCTCGATTCGAGTAATTCCAGTCTGGCTCTTTCTTCTTCCCGTAACGCCCCCACGTTGGAGTAAGTTCCGTAAGCAGAGAAACTGTCACAGTTCGATTTGGTTTGAAGCTGCCCGTTGTATCCTTGCGACGGAGCTCTCTGCATTTGACAGATCCGAAGTCAGTAATTCTGTGAAAGATCTTAGGGAATTGAGACTGTGAAAGAGCTATACATATTACGGAGTAAAAGCAGGGTGAAGACGTACATGTGATACATGGTACATGGCCATGGATGGATCAGATGTCCCGGCCATGGACCCGTACGGGTCAGGATTCGCAAGTTCCGTTTCGGCGTCCATGAGTGAATCGTGACCAAGAGGCACAGATGGTTCTGAACCTGTGCTATCAAAGCTGTTGAATGGTGTTTGTGTACTATATGTGACTGCGTTGTATTCCTTCACAGGTACACCGTGGGTACATGTTACTCCATGACTACAGGTATGGTAATGCATTTATATGATACATTGTTGTGCAATGAAATAAGTGATTCCAATGTGAGTCAGATAAGAGGCGCAATAAGAGACGCAATGCACATCACACATTGAGGAACACTAATGCGGCCAAGATATGATATGAATGTCATGACATGGGGCAGATAGAAGCTTACCGGGCTATGGAGTCTGTCGTTTGGGTCGACATAATTCTCACCGGGGAATTCTGCGAAGTCGAGGGGGTCCTCATCCCATCTGCTACGCTTTTGGTCTGGGGAGTCATCACTGTACGGTAAGCTCGCACTTGATGTTGCACCGACCCTCGCCCTTTTCTCCTTCATGATTTCAGATTCCTTTTTGCCCACGTCGCTCCTCCAATACTTGTCTAGCATAGCGAAAGCTTCGTCAGGGCAGTCTTCATGCTTCTGGTGGTCGTTTTCCACCCAAAACTTCTTCCACTTTGATCTATCATTGCTGATAAAACCCGCCACGTACTCTTGAAGGACATCTTCACGAACCGGCACGTCGAAGGTGAACATCTGGTCTAGCTCGCGCTGAATGGTGTCCAGACTCCACTTCCACGATACAGGGTGTTTTTTATGTTCTCTGATGGACCAGTCCAGAGTCCGCTTGGCAATTGCCCTGACAGCTCGATGCCACTTCGCTCTCTGTCCAATGATTTCGCCGGATGGAGTAGTTGGGATGGGGAATCGACCTTGTCGCCCTTCTGCATGCGCGGCCCTTAACTCTTCGTACCCGATCTGGTGCTGCTGTCGATGCGTGCGCCGTGCAGCATTATTGGCGTCACGTTGGGCCGCGCATGGGATAGGCCGCGGGCGTTGGAGAGACAGATTTGGAGCCACGACGACAGCAGTGCATGCTGGTGGACGAGGTTGCGGTGTCAGGAGTGAGGTCGATTGGACCAGAGGCTCGGAGGGACAATGCCGGCCACTCCCGGGAGTACCCGTCGGTCTAGAAGGCGGAGGTCCTGAAAGAACGGGTGATGGAGTGTACGCAGCCCGAGGTCGAATGGGGAGCGTCCTCGATCCGTCGGGAAGAATGTCGGAACGCGCATTACCGGGTGGGATCATGTAGGGTGCTCTCCCACGGATTTCGATGTGCGGCATCGTTGTAGGTACCGAATTACTGACGCTGTGCGGTGAGGTGCCAGCTGCTTGGGGCTGTGTGTGTCATGGTCCACGGTGATCGTTAAGTTCACATTCACAACGACATTCGTGGGTATTCAATTGAATGAGCAGCAACTACTGGATTTCTAATACACAAACATTAGCAGAAGGAATTCAAAGAGAAATAATAATACACATGTCGATGTAAGGTGTGATCAGAGGGCTTACCTGGTTGCCGCGCGTCACCGGGAGGCGGTTGAACTGCGAGGGAGATCCAGAGCTCTGTCGCCCAAACATGTTGGAGGAGACTGACGATAAGCTCTTTCGAGAGCGCACTTCGACAGTGAGGAAGTGAGTGAATGACGTTAGAATGCGTTGCCTTCGTGAAGCGGCTGTCTGGTAAATAGTGCCGCCGGAGGGAGTACCGGTTTCACTACCAGCATCTAGGTCATCCATCTCAACGAGCGTGCGGGGATCAAGATCTCGCCCTCCACATCGCGCCGCACACATCGCGCCGCCCCTTGCACTGCACAAAATTTGAAACCTAGCTCGGCTACGGCATCTATTCTGAGATCGCTAGGTTATGTGGATGCGATTTTCATTGTCACCGAGGCAATTACTTCTCAAAGAGTTTGTGAGAGAACGCGTAGGAGAAGAGATCTGGGCGCGTGTCTGTACAGCTCTCTAGAGACGACGTTCCGACGACAGTGCGTTGCGTGAGAGGGTGTGCGGTGCTAGGTTTCAGCAGTAGAGTGGCGTATGCAAGGAGAAGAGTGTGATGGGGAAGGGGCGAGGAACATGTACTTCAATAGAGACCTCGACAGCTTGTAAGTGCTTCGGTATTTATATTTACGAATATGGTGATGTTGCCGGCCGAGAATGATAGATAACCGTATATATTATAATCCTTTTTTAGAGTGACACACGTTAAATATGGTTAATGATATCCAGGTTCATTTAATGTTGATGACATATTGGTTCGTTTACGGCGTGGACGATGGGCGGATGTCTGGTGCATATGAATGAAAGTTTTTTAGAGAACTAAAGCGACAGCGGACACTGGACTCTAGTGAGTAGAAAACATCGCACGTTGAATGCCGTGGACGACGAGGAAGAGGAAAGATTGTCCAGGCCATAACGACATTTGAAAAAGCATGCATAGTCTTGGTACTTGAGAATTGTCCATCGCGAGGTAGCTCGTATATGATTCACCTACTACAGCACTACTCGTGTATGGAAACATATCAGGGCTCAGTTGCGAAGCTAGAAATGCAAGTGCGGGAGAACATGTGCGATCGTTGATGTGTGTGTTGCAGTGCAGCCGTAGCGAGATGGAGCTTGGACGTCCACTGCGAGAAGTCTATGCCGCCGACCTCTACAAACCGCGAATGTGTCGATATGGCCTACGTCTGGGATCACGTGCTGCGTTCGCAAAATAACTGATCAGATTATACACAGAAAGATCAGACACTATTACTACATGGAACTGGAGAAGACTAAAAGACTGAAATGCACTATGTCTACGGAAGTAATGAGGATTCCTGCAGCACAAACGAGGACTCGACGTTCAGCTCGCTTTTATAACCTCATATCCACGTCCACCACGACGTCGTCGTAGAATGTACTGAATGTATGCAAATCAGTATCCATAAGTATTCATAAGATCAATAGCCAATAAGAGGACACCACGAGACTCGTTAGGCTAATCTGGGGGGCCGTTTGCACGTTCCAGCCATTGGGACTGCTAGATTTTTGCACATATGCTCGTCGCCAAAATTGGTGGTGAACAGGAGTGGACTTCAAAAGTTCTTCTGTGCACGATTTAAAAATACACGTCTTCGGATCTATGAGGAGAATTATAGTCGAGTGATTCAGCCGATTTTGCTATATTCAGGTCAATTGTGATAGAATGTACTGTGAAGAGACGTAATTGATCCTCTTTTTCTGCCAGATCCGTCAGATATATCTGTTCACTACACGGCTGTACATAGTGAGGCCGGTTGAGTACACGGGAGAGTCCATCGCAGCTTTACAGAATTGGGTTCTGGATCCAGTCTGAATAATACGTGCACGATAATTGCGTGGTCGACTGTCACATGGCGTATATGGGAGATTCTATCGCGACTGGCCATTACTATATTCATCTCAGTCCAACGTCTAAGTGTTCCGATTATAAACATAGGTTTTCAGGTGTTGAATGCAGGGGTTCGAGTTGGGTAACAATGTGCAGACAGGGTTGCTATCGAGACGTCATGGAGTAAGCTACGTGAGAGGATGTTGCTCATTTTGCTGCGTGATTGCTGTCTTCAGTGACGCTCTGCACAGGTACGTCCTTGACTCAGTGACTGTTGCCTCCCATTCCACTATTGCTACCAACGTGTCTGGTTCCTTCCGATGATGATCATAATAAGTCGTTGCAGCTCTTTTAAAATGCTGTTTACATGCCTCTTGTCAATGTAGTCACGCCTCTTGAAGGTTATTTTTTTTTTCGTGGATTTCGTCAATGCTGGGGTAGTAGTCTGGATATGGATAGCACTCACGGTCTCTCCCTTGCTCACTTCTGAGTTCTCCCAGTCTCTTATTGTTTTCCCGTTCCCTCCCACACCCCCCTCCCCTTCCAAATTTTTTTCAATTTTGAATAGTGCACAACCTCTCCAGTTCTACATCGTCCTTGCTTGTTCGACTCTGCGTTTTTTTTTTTCCAAGTCATCGCGACTTGTACACCCCCTTGATGCAGTGGCTGCGTTGTTAGGTATGGGCACTCGTGATCTGAGGAAGATGGACTGACTAAGTCGTGAGCTTCTTTAATTATGAGTATGAATAAGCTGCTTTATGTGCTGACGTTGTTTGAGGCACGAGTTGTAAAGGATGTAACACATGGTCTCATTGATGGCACTTAGGCATTTTGCGGACATGGCTGGGCAAGGTCGACTTCCCATACTCGACGAGCGCCGCATAAGGGCTCGAGACGCAAGAGTTCTGTTCCGGGAGGAATTCGTCCACAATAGAGACGGACTGACGTCTGTTCGATGCCCATGCAATATCTGCATGGGTGAGGTGCACAGCAAACGTAAGAGAGATATGGTTAGGGTGCATCTCGAAGAAGTGGGCCGCTATCCATATCTGCGGGGCCGAACAAGGGTGAGGACTGTCTGTCCACCTGCACGTCGAATTTTGCCATATTCCCGAGTCCAGATCGATGCTTATTGATTGTTTGTTTGGCATGCAGGGATGGAACGGAGCCGAGGATTCTTCTGACGATGAATGGGATGCAGAAGTTGTCGCGGACTATGGCGTTCGGGGAAGAGGTCGTCTGTTTGCAGCGGCAACGCAAATGGACGAAGGATTAGATACTGCGGGGATCGTGCATTTTGCGTTTAATCACTATGACTTCCTAACCGGAGGGGGTGATATGAATGACGGTGATGAGGTACCCGAATGTGCTGCTACGACGGAGGGCCTCAATATCGACCACGGTGCTCCGCTTGACGTTGAGGGACAGGCCAACTTACACGCTGGCTCTAGATCTGTTGCTGCTGACGATCCAATGCCAGAGCGGCGGAGGCACGAAGAAGTTCACCACCCCGCAAATCACGATGATGCTGAAGAATTCGGCCACGAACGCGTGGATGACGACTTGAACGCCATGGACGACATACCCTATCCTGTGGACGACGCCAACGGGCCAGAATTGACACCAGAAGAGGCGCTTTTAGAAGATAGTGCGCGGACTCTACTATTCGCAGGCGCATCTCTGTCCAGTCTTGGCGCAACACTCATCTTGCTCAATCTATGTAGAACTCATGGAACATCCAATGCTTTCATTTCTGATTTGTTTAAAATACTCTCTTGCAGTATCTTGCCACTGATCAACACTTTGCCTAGATCAGAATACGTCGCTTCCAAAAAATTGAAAATGATGGGGCTAGCTTATAATGCCATCCATTGCTGTCCTAACAATTGCATGTTGTTCCGAGGAGAGACAGACGGTACCTTGGAGAATTGCCGAATTTGTGACGCTCCAAGATACAAAAACGTCGGCGAGTCGAGGGTGCCGATGAAAGTGCTGCAACACTTTCCCCTCATTCCACGTCTGCAGCGACTATATCAGACACCAATTCAAGCTGGATTGCAAACACACCACATTCGGAAGCGAAGTACCGATGGGATGCAGCGGATGGCGTCTGATTCCCGGCAGTGGAAACTGATGGACGATACCTATCCTGACTTCGCTGCAGAGCATAGGAACATTCGCCTCGGCCTTGCCACAGACGGCGTCAATCCATTTTCGATAAAGAGGTCGACATGGTCTACCTGGCCCTTGCTATTACTAAACTATAATCTACCGCCTTGGTTATCAACTAAAAAGTATTTTATAATACTCTCTCTTCTTATACCCGGTCCCCAGTCCGTTACGAGCTCAAACTTCGACGTGTTTTTCGAACCATTGCTTGAGGAATTGTTGGAGTTATGGAGTGTTGGTGTTTTAACCTGGGATGCTGCTGCCTACAATGACACGGAGTGGTTCACGCTACGTGCTATGGTCCTATGGACCATACACGATTTTCCAGCTCTGGGAATCGTATCAGGATGCGTAACTAAGGGATATATGGGCTGTCCCGTGTGTGGACCAGCTAACTGCAGCCGACGCTCTCGAGTCGTGAACAAAAATGTATGGGATGATCAGCACCGGAAATGGCTCCGGCCTGATCATCCATGGCGAAGTAATACCGCAGATTTCAATGGGCGGGCTGAGCAAGGTTCACCACCGGAAAGGATCACAGCAGAACAACATGTGCTATACGGGCGACTTCGTCAGACTTTCATTTACAACGGAGCTAGTCCCAAAAGCGACGACCCAGCACGGCTTTACGGAATTAACAGGGTTAGTTCATTTTGGAGGCTCCCATATTGGGAGGTGAGAGCAACTTACCTGGTTTTCTCAATTTCGTCACGAGTCCATGTTCCTCATGTTTAACCAGTACCGAACAGGACCTCAGCAGTATATGACATACAGTATGATATGGAACGTGAGCGTAGAGAATCGTTGAGGCCTCTTCTGATCCGCTTCTACACATACTTGACATTGCGCAGCACTTCAGAGCTGAGCAACCACTGAATTGAATAAAATGTTGACAAAATATATCCATCGTCATGATTCGTAGTACGCATGTTCAGTCGTCCACTTGCTAAATTCTCTTTGCCTGAACATAGCCCTCGGTCAGTACCGAACATGGCCTCGGCAATATACGATATGAATGATATGGCCATCTTCTTGAATTTGTTTTGCCTCAATGATATATGCTGTTCATTATGTTCAATCATTGCATGACATGACACCGTTAACGTCGGCTATGTCGATGGCCCATTCCAACAGCCCATGTCGCATTCTCCAGTAATACTTTGAATTAATCATTGATTGGTCTAATGTTTGATTTTGCAGAAACTTCCGATTCGGCACACGCTCGACGTAATGCACGTCGAGCGCAATTTGTCCGCCAACATTCTTGGTTTTCTCTTCGGTGAAAAAGACACGCCGGCGATTAGGAAGGATATGGAGGACGCCGAGGCAGAGCGCAGCCCGCAACGATGGCGAGAATTCTGGTTACGGAGAAGGCCGAATTCAGAAGTGTATTTGCAGCCCAAAGCCCCGTACGTCTTCACCGAAGAAGAGCGTCGTCACTTCCTACGGTTGGTTGCATCGACTGCTGTACCGACGGGATATAGCGCTACGCTTCGTAAGCACGTTGGAGAAGGGAAGTTAACGGCATTGAAAAGCCACGATCATCATATAATACTACAGCAAATAATGCCTGCCGCTGTGCGCAACCTCCTAGACCCCGGCCCCCGCGACGCCATCATCCGGATCGGCCATGCTTTTCAGCGCATATGTGCCAAGACTATTAACCCGGAAGAGCTGGATGATATGCAAGAATGCGTAGCGGAGGCTTTATGTATGCTCGAGGTATGGCTCCCACCGGGGTTCTGGGATATCATGGCTCACTTGCCCATTCACCTCGTCGAGGAAATTTTCTGGTGCGGACCAGTGACGGCACGATGGTGCTACCCAGTCGAAAGGTACTTGGGTACCTTGACAAAATACGTTCGTGATCGGTCGCGGCCAGAAGCAAGCATGGCCGCAGGTTATGCTGTGGACGAAGCTCTTGGCTTCGTCACAGAATTTTTCCAAGAGTATACCCACTCTACGCGTCGGGTATGGGACCCCGAGGAGGAGGCCAGAGTTACCGGGGAGGTGCTCATGGGCGATCGTAAAGGAGTTCGTCTCAGCCGTGACTGCATACAGGAGATTCATGACTACGTCATAACGCACTCCGTTCACACTGCAGAACTGTTCAGGTAATTTTCAACTCCAAAGCGCTTCCATTGAAATGATATGCCACGGCACTTGGATTTACAGCCATCGTTATGCATGTTGCACATCAAGAATGATAACGAGCAGAATATGTTGCTGCTTGTGTAGCGAGTATAGAGAACGAACCGAGGCCATGGAGACTGCGAGGGAGTCTTTTAGAGGTTCGTGGCGACGTCGACGAGGGAACACGCACTATGTATACCCTCCTCGCTTGGATCCATTACCTGTATTCAGGGATTGGCTATACAATCATGTACAGGAACTGCGAAGACAAAACTTTCCCCTCTCAAGAGATCTTGTACGACTTTCATGCCCTCCTTCCGAATATGCGGATTCATACAAGTACATGCACGCCTATGGCGCATTGTATAGATGCCAGGAAGGTGATTCTATACCAAACCATGTGACCTTTGACGCTGGCATCGCTCGTCAATTGAGCGAACAAGTCGTTGCAGGTATCGATATTGGCATACTCAAGGAGATCATAATGGTGGACTACCTTGCTCTCAAACCAGTCATCATGAAGATTTCGTGGGTGAAACACCGTGACCAAGGACGGTCAACCATTAAGCGAGATAGGCACGGATTTTGCATGGCAAGACTTGACTGCAAGGACAACGGCGAGCATCACAATCAGTATGTATTCCCTCGCCATGTCTCGCAAGTTTTTTTTATGGACGACCATATCGACCCGAACTGGAAGGTTGTGTTATCCCACTCACCGAGGAGCAAGCGAGAGGTTGGCGAGCATGAACACACGATGTTTGCTGGAAGTGGTCAGCGACCTGGAACACCGGGAATTTTCCCTGACATTCAGACCAACGATGAGGCGGAGACATCAGCCGCGGACCTGGAAACACCCCTAGCCGAAGTTCCGGCCCCAACCATTGACATTTTGGACGCTCTGGAGCTGCGCCCTGCAGATGATGCCTTTTACGAAGACGATCAGTACGAAGAGGAGTACGTGTTGTACGATGGTCCATAGGTCGAGAATTTCCGGTGCAACATACATGCTGTCCGAATGTCCTGAGCTATCGCTCTCCTCTGTACCTAGGTGACGCTTATCAATAAAAATCCTGAGCTTGTTATTTTTCCATGAAGGTGTACAATATAGGTTAGATTAATTGTTCGACGAACCGACTCTATAAGGCATCGGATCCATCAGCATAAGCTCCACCTTCGGAAGGTCAGAAGTCTCGTGCGCTCATAAACATTTGAAGCCCCGGATTTGAAGGTGGAACGTTTATCGACGCAGGCCATGTCCATAGCGGAGATGACTGAGGATAACCCCCCCTTATCCTTCGATACCCTTCGGATGTGAACATACCCACCTGGTTACAGCCCATACCCGTATTTTCCAATATCCGTCGGAAAACCTACATTGTAGTTCGCCTCGAATATACCCTCCTAAACCCCGACCCAGTCGACAACATGACCTGGTTGACACCCTGTCTAATCAACCGGCCCCGGGTATCAGAGCTGGTAATTGCGGCCGACGTGACTGCATGCAAAAGGCGATGGTCTAGAAACTAGACGTAATAACATGCAAATCAGCCTGTATACAATCCCAATGATTTGCTTCCGCAGCAAGGTGTCTTCAATCAAGGGGCCGCCATGTCCTAAATTGGTAGCCCTAATTCATGCTCAAAACCCTCACATCTCCGCCATTTCCCATATCCTCTCTCTCTGATTTCTCGCTCGCATTCTTCGTTTAGAGCTCTTCGTTTCAGGTATGTTTCCTGAGCTTGTCCTCGATCGCAATTCACTGTAGGTACTCTGACGAATCCGAGTTTCATTTACAGTGTGCCCTGCTTGAATCTCACGCAAATTTCTTCGTGTTGCAATCCATGATTGTACAACCTTGGCGCACTTTGATGCTTCCTTGTTTTTTCAGTTCATTTCATCATCCTCTTCAGCAGATTAGAGCAGAAGAATTACTTCTACATTAATCCAACACGATCGTTGCTGACGACCTGGTTCTCGCAGACTCTCTCGACCCTCCTCGCTATGGCGTCTCCGGAGCAGGAACACCCACCCGCGCATTCTGAGGAAATTGATATCCCCACACCTACCTCAATTCTCTGGTTTGTGAAATTCATGCGACTTCCTAATGTCGGCGTTGTCCCTACCGTCACCCCTCCTGACCTCTTGCCATCCCGCTTGGACGTAGCACACTTCTGTGGGCCGAAGTCCACCTCCGGCTTCGCATTTGACTCACATGATAACCCTGCATACGAAGAGTACGTCCGAGACTTATACACCCGCGTCCTGCAACTAGTCTGGCCTATCAGTGGAGTCATTCCCGTCAATTTTGCCCGCGGCCTCGTCGCAGAAGCCAGAGGTATGGACGTCAACTGGGCCGAATTTGCTTACAAATCGACTCATCCGCACCAGTCGCATTCTGGAATGGCAAGAATCCTCCCGTGTTTTGAACTACTCACAATGCCATTACAGCCCCTTCAGAAGGTGATACCCATCACAGATGACTTGGAGGTATGCTCTCTCTGTTCTCCACTCCTTTGTCTGCTCATTTTTTTTTTGCCATCGCATCTTTCATATGTTTAGAAGTCTGCAACTTGAAGTCGTCATCCTTTACTGCAGGTTACCGAAGTTGTACTTCCATCGCGTACATCGCCAATCCCCCCGGAGATGCAGTGGTTCTGGCCTACCCAGGACAGCAAGATCAAGGAGGAGAACGAATCCCCTGAGCACGTCAACACCAACCCCGTGGACTCGAAACAAGGGAGTTCGTCTTCAGTGACCATGCTGTATGCTTTCTGTGTTTCTGGAATGGCTCTGGTGCGCACACGTTTTGCCCACGTAATTGCTACCGAGAACATGAACCTGCGTGAAGCCGCCCACGACTCCCTAATGGTGGTGAGCAACATCAAGGCCCGGCTAATTGACGAAAAAAATCACCTCAAAATTTTATCTCGACAATGCGTAGAGAAAGAGGAGAATCACAGCCGAGTTTCCAATGAGCTTGCTCGAGCACGTGAGGTGCTCCTGGCGGCTCGCAACCCGGGTCCCTCGTCGAATCCAGATGTCATCATCGCACGCAAGGCCCTTCTACTGATGCTCGAGACTCTTGAGGATTCTTGGTGCAAGAACGTTGAAATTGCCGAACGCCGACGGAGCGCATGGGTCTTCAAAGTAAAACGCCAGACCTCAGTGGTCGACAAAGTCACCGCACAATTGGCCACGGCAGAGGAGAATCATGCCAAGAAGTCTGCTGAAATCGAGGCCAAGGAGACCGATCTGCAGGCAGTTGCGAAATTCCTTAGCCACCTGTAGGGAGAAGTATTGAGGTACAGAAGTTGTCACATGTTTAACCCAGAAATGTTGGCCAGTTCACCATCCACCGAGGTCATCGTTATTTTTTGGTTTCATGCATATGTTGCATGACAGAGCTCTCTGAACAGACGTGATCGAACTCTTTCTATATTTTCCACCGACCGGTACTGAGAACGTACTCTGATCCTAAACCTCTCCGTTTCATTTACAACATCCACAACTGAATGCTTTCCACTGCTGGTTGCTATGTAATCAGACGGTGTAATCGTATCATGATGACTACATTACAAACCCTCTCATATTCTCCACTGATGAAAGAATCAGGACTAATTGTTGCAGACCTGCTTAAATGTTTTCATTAGTGCTGTTTGACTGGGTGCTTCCGTAACCATCGCAGCGTGCGCACATTATCACTTTGCTATCCATACACATAAATTCAGACGTGCATGTGCGGAGGAACATTGAGTGTCTCCTTCACGATTTTCAGCGACAGCGACAGTTCTATTACCCCCATACCGAACACCATCGGACCTGGATCTATACACGGACGAAAGCATGCTCATCAATTTAATTGATACCCGGAACTCCTGTCAGTCAAATGTGGAACGATATATCACCCACGACTTAGAGCCATTTTACAATCACTGTTTCCTATTCGATGATAAACGTGACCACTTGCCAAAACGGACAGAACTTGAGTAATCCATCGTCACGCGGAAGTGGATCCACCCATTCTGTATTTTATTAAAACACTTGTCAGAGAAAGCACTTCTACAGTGCCATTTCAGACGCGGCAGACTTAGTTCCAGCTCTGGTAAGCTCGCCTCCTCTTCCCATTGGTCGCTTGAAACCGGGGTACACTAGGATGCGAGCTGGGTGTTCTCAACCAGTGTACTCAGCCATCATTTCCACTAGTGAAGTGACCAACAGGGTTTAATTCCCATTTGGCGAAGAGTTGTCTCTTACACCACAGGGATTTGAACTGAGAGAGTAATTTCTCCGCTTTCTCCGGGTTAGCCGCATGCTTGTCTCGCTCGACTTGGGTTCTTGACCAGGCAATTTGCCCATAGTCAATCATGTCGAGCCAGATTTTGTAGCAGACTTTTTCAATGTGCCAGTGGACTCCGTTGAAGGCAGCGTCGTTTCGTTCTTGCCACAACATCCACATAATCGCACCACGTAAAAGTAACCAAATTCTGCTAATCGGTTTAAATCTTCGCGGCATACGGTGAGCGAACAGCCCATGTTTCCATGTGACCGCCAGCGATTGATTGGGAGCCGGGTTAGGGGCCGGGGCACTGGGTGTAAGTGGGGCCGGGGCTGTATTCAGGTCCGGGATTGGGGACGCTTCCTCTGGATCGGGAGTCCCCCTCCTGTTGACCCGTGTTGCTGGGCTTGCATTCTCACTCATCAAGTGCCTCGGCGAGGTGCTCCTATCCTGACTGCCCCTGGGAACCAAGTAGTCAATTATATGATATCCCCATTGCCAAGCCTTAGTTGCTGCCGGGCATTCCCAGAAACGGTGTAAGACTGTTTCACGGATTCCGGACAAGCAAACAGGGCAGCACTGATCGACACCATGTAAATTGCCTACGCCTCTCCAGGCGTTAGAATCACCTTAATTGAGTTATTTATAAAGTCATCTTGTATTTAGGAGCGGTTTACACTATGGACCATGAAGATATGGGTCTCTCTAAAAACCACCATCAAGCGGTGCTCCTAGGCAGCGCCCCCTCCCGGGCAGCCATCCCGCTGGATGAGAGGCCGTCCTCCTCTGTCCGCTCCCCTTCCCGCCTAAATCCGCCCCAACTCCTCCCCTCCGCTCCGCACCACCGCAGCGACACCCCATCGCTCCCTCCTCGCCTCCCCTCGCTCGTGATCTCCTCGCCTCCGCACTTGCCATCGCCGCTGCCCATCAAACCGCCCTCACCTTCGCCCTCGCTGCTCGCCCTCACCTTCGCCCTTCGCGTTCTGCTCAGCACACAAGGTTTCAATAGTACTCATCGTGATCCGCTTGCCTCTTGTTGCTCTTCTTGGTCATGCAGCTTCTTCTAGGGAGCCAAACTCGGCAAGTGGTGATAAAGGCCAGTCATAGAGTCTGAAAGGCCATATTTACCAGATTGGAAACTACAAACCGCAGCCCATCACAGTAGCAAATGCAAAACATTACACCATTGTGCCAAATCCTACAATTCCCTCATGACCCAAATCCACTGCAACTCATCAATCAATTATACAAGAAAAGTGGAAAGTGTTGAAAGCAGACAACACCCAAAAATCCAGATAGCAGATACAACTAACTAGCTCGAAAGCAGTATTACAAGGACCGAGATCACATGTTCACAAAAAATGTTAAATGCGTTTTTTCTTGTTTGATTGCCGTTTGGCCTCGCTTTGATTTAATTCGTTTGGGTGTGTATTGGTGTGTTTGTGGGAGTTTTCTGTGAGCGAAGTTTGATTTAGAAGTGGTTTCACGTGAGTTCATGGTAGCAAGTAGCTGCGGAATCGAAGCTTCAGAATCGAACGCAAGGGCGGAGGTGAGGGTGAGCAGCTGCCGAAGCAGCCAACAACCAGTTGCGAAGGGCGAAGGTGAGGGCGGTTTGATGGGCATCGGCGATGGCAGCTGCGCAGGCGAGGAGATCACGAGCGAGGGGAGGCGAGGAGGGAGCGATGAGGAGGTGAGGAGCGAGCGATGGGGTGTCGCTGCGGTGGTGCGAAGCGGAGGGGAGGAGTTGGGGCGGATTTGGGCGGGAAGGGGAGCAGACAGAGGAGGACGGCCTCTCATCCAACGGGATGGCTGCCCAGGAGGGGGCGCTGCCCGCGAGTACCGCTTGATGGTGGTTTTTAGAGAGACCCTGAAGATATCCCAAGAGAATTAAAATGATTCCATGGTCATAGCTCTTGGTCTAGAGCCGTGACCATGAAAAATAAAAAATCATTTTTTAATTGTCTTGGTCACTTGTCATGGTGTAAAGTGGATTTGAACCGGGATGACTTTGTGCTGAATTTTTAATACATAGTCCAAAATTTTAGGTTTGCACTTTTTCTCGTCATCCACTCTCTCACCGGGAAGCTCTTGTACCCGTATTTAATTTAGAATTTATTTTTTGGCTAATAAATAAGGTTTTTATTACAATGATTCAAACAGAAGTTGCACTCTTCAATTATATAGGCTTGCAAAATAAAGTTGCACATTACTTATAAAATTTTGCAAGCAATTACATAGTCACTTTATTATGGCATGATATGCTAACTAAGGTGTAAATTAGTGAAACCCACCCACCTCCTTTACACATGGCTTACTGGTAGGTACTTCAAACTTGAAGCTTACTTTACTTGGGGCTTATTACAAGCTTGAACTTTACTCTAGCAAGTCACTAATCTATGACCATTTGATCTAGGTTAACCTTCATCGAAGGGTCAGAAATGAGTAGATTTGCGAGGCTATTCATTTATACATGCTGTTCATTTACACAGACTGTCCTTGTAACAAACAAGTGAATCTCTACAAACTTCTTTGAGGATATAAAACCATGGGAGTTTCTTTGCCATATGCATCTGTATACTTGTCTGCTTTGAAAGTAATTCTAGTTTGCTACATGTGTGAGAGAGATTTTTAGAACTTGTGAAGTTTTGGTGTATGGTGGTATGGAGCTAAACCAAAGTGCATCATGGCTGAGTCTGGTGGAGCTACTAGTCAGGTCCTCTAATTAATGTTTGCAATTGGACTCTTTCATCTCTCCCTTTGATTTGTATGTTTGGTGTAGGATTTGTTTTTTCTTGTGACAGCGATAACAAGCTGTAAAGGGCTGTTGACACCTTGTCTACAAACATAATCCTAACTATGGTTTTGGTTGTGTTTATGGGGACAAGTGAGGTCCTTTACCTCTGGATTTTTCTTACTTTACTACATTAACATTCAAGGGATGAGAAGATTTCTGGAAACTCGAACTATTTTGTATTTGATCTTGTATTGTTTGTTTTAAGACAACTTTTCTCTACTATTTGGATTGTTTAATCATACACTACTATTTGTAAGTAGTGAGTTGATTAAGAATTCTTTGTTGAAAAGTGATATGTGACCGAATTAGTAATTTGGAACTACATGAGATTGTTTTGTCATTCACTACTATATTGTAAATAGTGTGTTGATTGAGAATTCTCTGGTGAAAAGCACTATGTGTCTAAACTGGTAAATACAAGAGAGTCTACAGATTTGATTAGGTTTGAATTGAGAATGGGTTGATTTAGAATGAAACTTGGTGAGGAAGGTGATAAAAGCTGCCATATTAAGGGATGTCCCGCCCACCCACCCTTAGGGGTAGGGAAGTTTTTTCTCTTCTCTTGAAATTTTAGCAATTACGGTTGCAATGGAGGGGATGAAGATGGACTTTGTGTTGATGCTAGGGTTATATATGTGCTTTCAATTTAGAGTTTTATTGCATCCAATGAGGTAAATGATGGAAAGGTAGAGGCATTTTTACTAAAAGAAACTGAAAGGACCCAAGACTTGCTTCGTGAAGCCACAAAAAAACATGAAGTTTTGGCTAAAAGTTCATGGCATGCAAAAATCTGAAAAGAGTCAAACTTAGACTTTTGAGATACTAGTTCTAATTCTATGGAAGAATAGCTAGAACTTCTCTTGAAGTGCAGCAAAATCTGTCGATTGTTGAAAAGTGGAAATTAAAATGGTAGAATTTTCTACTACGTGCTGAAGAAGTTCTTCTTCTTCTCTTGTGTGTTTGGTGCCGAAAGGGAATGAACTTGTTTTGATTCAACTATTGGAGGTGGTGTAGATGGTGTACAAATGTAGAGTCTCCTTTTATAGCACTTGCTGGAATCTGATTGTGAACACTTGCTCGTGTACTATTCCAAATGTCCATTTCATCAAACTAACGACACTCTTGTTTCCGATCCGTCCCTGAAATTCATTTGCTCTTTTGTCATTTCGGTAATCGGCTAAAATAGTTTTATATTTCTTCTTACATGATAGCCATGTCCTATTGAATCCTCGAATTCCCGCATCCATTCAGACTTGTTATTCCACCCATGCATTCATTCTTATACCGCATGTCAAAAAAGAAGAGAATGAGGGGCAAAAACAAGCTCTAATGGGGTGAAAATTGCAATTACAAAAAAAGTTCCAGCAAAGAAACAATCACAATTTTGTCTACAAGTTGCTTCCGGTGCATTGCCTTCACACAAGAATTGTTGTGGTTGGATGGATAGTAACCGGTGAGGGAACTATTTGTATCTCGGAGACTGAGGTTCGGATCCCCTCGCGCGCAAGAGATCGGCAAGTCGGAAAAGTCGAAGCATCCGCAGCAGCGGCCGAGAACGTTTTATAGAGGTGATTGGGGCATTGTGGCCAAGGCCTTCTATAGCCTCTCATATGATCTCATTCGCCATAGAAATTCGGAAAAAAAATTAGAAACAATTCTGAAAAAAAATTTGGAATTTTTTTTCATACCTTGCTTGTCTGCTGTACGAGCAAACTCTTTGTTCATTTCTCGTCTAATTGCAATCAACGTTTCCACTTCGTGATCCTTCCACTTTGTTGGAGCAACATCTTCCTCATCAGAACCGAGATCAACTACGGCAGTTTTGGCTTTCTTCTTCGATTTATCCTTCACAACAATTTTCTCTTTCCGTGGACGCCTTCTCTTCTTCGGATTCTCCTTTACAATTGCTTGGGCAACACCCTCTTCTTTCTTCAACACCGCATTGTCTGCCTTGAAGTTAACATATACATGTCACTTGTAGACGTCGGCTCTTACAAGTTCCAAGACCTGCATAGAACCATGGGTCCTCGGAGCTTAACATGTGAGACTCGTCCAACGTATGTGATGCCCGTCTCGCTTGCAACTAGCTATTACAATTCATGTCCAAGGTCAGCTCACTGCTCCATAATCCACTGATGTCGGCTAGTACTGGAAGAACGAAGAAGGTTGCAGAAAGTATTGACTCCGAAGACTGAGCAGTAGGAGATGCTAGAGCATAAGGAGAGTGATGAATTGTGTTCATGAACATGGTTTCCCTCTCGTGTTATATATCCTAGATTTCCTTCATGGCTTTCTGGTACCTTGATGCACTTTCTGAAGCTTTAGGGTTCAGGCTTCATCCACCTGGGTCAGCTTCCGGGGTTAACAGCCAGGTGCTTCTGGCCACATTTTTGTCGAAAGTGCAGTGCCTTGTTGACAGTCGAAAGCTGAACTTCCATGTCCTTCTATCCAATCTAGGAGATCACTCGCTTACATACTTACATTAATCCACTCGTTGGTTGGAGCCATGTCTTTGACTGGCCGCGGCCATGTCTACGTCCATGCCACAAAATAGAGAATTAGTGGTACATGTGCCCTGGTTTATGATTAGAACAGAACCCGCATTTGAAGATCTGCAAAAGATTGGTCTCATTCATAGCATCGAAAGAAAATTAAGCTACAGTATTATCCCATGAAACAGAGGAGATAACCCCCTTTCCAAAATCATCTACTCACACAAAGGCGAGCTGTAGTATGATCAATAAAGCTGAAGATTATCTGAGCATCTTCGGCACCTAGGGTTCACTGCGATCAACGACTCGATATGGAAAAACAAACAGTGTGTTCGCCATTGCAATGATGATCGCCGGATCGGATCCATCACGGCACTTGAGCGAGAATGGGATCGGAGGCGAAGTTAAGCCATGACTGAGCACAAGGCAGCGAGTCCCGGATGGATGTCTTGGTAGCTTTGCGAGTGAAGGCAATCAGGGAAGGGCATCATCTACACATTTGAAACAAAATTATCGACATGTATCGTATATTTTACTTCGACTGATGTACAATTCGGTTAGGCTCATGCACACACCGACAAGTAGCAATGACATAAAATGGTGGTCTTCGCTGCTGCGATCCTTCTTTTGCTTATGACTTTCGTTGCTTGCTTGCTCCTGATCAGGCGTAAGTTCTCGAGGTATTCTCAGTGCTTCTTGCGTGCGATCAGATTAAGGAGATTCAGCTGCAAGGACGAGATTGATGATTCGAGCTACAGTCTGAGGATTCAGCTTCAGCGTGTGTGCTATTGGCGTACTGAGTTGAATCTGACTGAGTTGAAGGTGATGCAATCGATCGCCGGGCTTCAAAATGACGTTTCTCTAGCTGATCAAGAGTCACATATTAATTTCAGCGTCGGTGATGCGTTTCAGTTCGTGCTCATGGCAAATTAATTGGATTTGAAGTCTGTAGAAGAGCGGTCGTCTCTTTCTCTTTCGTTGGCGACTTCAAATTTGCAAATAGGTTTTGTCTATGCACTGACAAGGCAGACATGGCAATAGACTTTGGATTTGTAGCTCATAATTTGTTGTTTGAAATCTTTGGAAAATTCGCCGTTCTTTTAACTTCTCTTTTAGATCAAGAGTTTAATCGATTTGGCTGCGCGGTCTTCATCTCTTTCACTGAGCTGCTGGCTGCTACAGAAAGAGGTAATGTACAATTCCATTGTTCTGGATTGTATGGTGCAGAGTTTTGCAATACCCGAAGAGAAAGGTTGAGGCTTCTGTTCTTTTCCGTTCCTTTGGAACCACCTGACCAGTACTTCCTGCCACATCTAGAAAGAGGCCAGAACACCAGCATGGCTGAGTATGAAGAGCATCAGTTTTGCAAAAGCAAGATCCCAGTAAACATGTCTAAAGATATTGCTCTATGGCTTGCCTTAAGCGCAACTGGAGGGTAATGGTTACCATCGGATGTCGTCTTGATAAGATCTTCAATTTGATTAATTTTCGTGAACAACAGGCACATAGAGAGACCACTGACCGGGAGCAGCCCAACAAGCTCCTTTACCGATACTGGAACTTCCCATTCTGGATAAGCAAACTGTTCCCTTGCGATGCCCTGCAATCGAGTAGCAGTCAGATCATGAGAAAGAAAGGAAGATATCAGCAATTACATAAGTTACATGCATTCAGTCCTTTTCAATGGAGGATTGAAAAGGATACAAGCAGATCAAATAAACAAGATTCGCTTATTCATGCAATGGGCAACCACTTGCCCATTCCCTGAACAACATCCAAAACTGAGCTACGAGTACCAATCAGTGTCTGAAGTACAGTCTTTGTTTAAAATCTTCACGGTGTTCTTCAACCTGCAGGTTCCCACACATAGAGCGTAGATAAGACACTGGCAATACTAGCGAAATTGGCAATCTCACACTGTACAGGTTGGAGGATACAGATTAACGGTATTGTATAAAACATGATAAAAAATGAGAAAACCCATTTCACACGTCTTTGGATGAGAACCAGACGTCCACAGCATCCCATGTCTCTTCGACAACTTGGGTAAGCTGCACAATGTTCTTAACAATGGCAGCACGAACTACTTGTTCCAGAGGTACAATGCTGCTCAATTTTCAAACCTTCATAACTCAAACTCAGCAACGTGCTAACTGAACAAACGAGAGCCCCTGTATGAGAGGAATACAGCGTATCAAAGTCTGAGATGCAAAGTACATGTTTAACCCCGGCAGTTTCCAACCGAAGAATTCACAAACGTTTCGACATTACACTCTACGACCATGCATTATCCATCTAGTGCAGCATTTCTATCCACATTTCAATGAGGTTACCAAACCATGTATTGATTGTAGCATAGACTACTTTATGCTAACAACTGAGAACAGTATGCTGCTCTACAATCACAGCCCTAAACCTCGAAGCATAAAGTTATACAACTAGGGGTTCAAGTTATACTCAGGCCATGAAAGCTGCAAACAGCTCACGAGGGCTGGCTATCCTCAGCCAACGCCTCAATGATGCTAAGACAGTGATCTTGGCAAGTCTAAGACTAACTTACAAACTTCACCGCAACCTTCGGCAGCTGCAGACCTATTTTCTCCACCGGAAATTGTACAAACAAATTTGACAAAGTTCCTTATGTGAAAACATGCGTCTCGGTTGCATGTAATCCTAACCCAATGAGACAAACGGACAGAAAAATAAATCGGTTGAATATAAGTCCCAACCTAGGCCGCCTAACCAAGGAATCCTACTAAGTATTTCTGAAAGCCTAATCACAAACGCTATATCCAATTCCCAGGCCAGAAGGAGCAGATGGGTCCACTACCTCTCCAGCGTGCTGCAGCGCTTGTTCGCAGTGGGCAAGCCAATTTGTAGCAAATGCATTCTTGAGCTCCAGATCGTGGAGTGGGCTCTCCAGCAACTCCAAAAACTCCCAAGTCGCGCTTTCTAATTCTTCAAACCCCTCACCCTGACCCAACTCCAGGTAGAGTGTTATCAAGAAAACAACCAACCAAAGGACAATCATTCAAATCACAACTCCGAGATCAAGTGCAGGTGTACTTGGGCAGAGGTACTGGAACTGAATGTTTGGAGAATTTGGTGCAGTCAAAGGATCTGGCAGGGCACAGCAAGCTGGTTCTGGCAGGTAACTTGGTGTGAAGCGCTCTGGAATCATGAGCTTGATGAGCTTGATGAGCTTGGTGAACTTGATGAGCTCAGAACTTCGTGTCACTAGCTGCCAGGATGACGCGCTAACTTAGCTCTAGAGCGGCAGTGGAGTGGAATGACTTCGTCACCGCTGGTCAGGACCGAAGAATCAGCATTAATTGTATAATACTGGCCCACAACAACTACAATCCTCTGGCCAACCCAGATGCCAAACCTGGTGCCAATTGGCCAAGAGTCCTCGAGTCCTCGCACAATATTCATCGGATGGGTTGGTGTCAGTCTGTGCGAACGCTAGAAACGCACCCACTGCATGTCTCCTCGCATGCTTTTTCAGAGTTACTAGACTTCCTTTCAGAGAGCATCCAATCTCGTCATCCATTTCGGAACTGGGCTCTAATGATCCTCCCGAGCTTCCCACCGGAGGACCAGCAGAAGATCCCGCACTAAGTCACTCCACCTCACTCGAAGGTAGGGACTTTTACTAAGCAAAGATCCTCTTTCATCAAGTTCAAGCCTCACTCCCTCCTGCCTCCGGAGTACTCCAACCCTGCGATCGTTGGCGATGGGCACCTCCTCCTTTGAAACACTCCATCCAACTAGTTAGCATCATCCTGCTTCGCCTCGCCCTCTCTCTCGCAACGCACTTCCCAGGTACACAGCTGACCTCTCTTCTCCTTCGCTCACAGTCCTCTTCTACTCCTAAGGATTTTGTCTCTTCGGTGACTTGGATGGTTGCTAGCGCTAGGGTAGGTCATTCCTCATTCCGTTGCTAACTTAGTTTTGGGATCCGGATTTGGTTTTTTGTGGATCGTGGACAGGATTCCTGTTTGTGCCTTTTCCTCCGTCTCTTTGGATTCGGATGCAACCGAGAGTGTAGAGTGTCTGCAGCTTATTCTGCTAGTGCGCAATTGGGTTTTGTTTTTGCGATTTTTGCGATTTTTGTAATTTTTGCGATTTATGGGATGTTCGCATACCGGGCAAATTCCATAATTGCGATTTATGGGATTTTTGCAATTCTACTTTTTGCCCGTTATGGGATGTTCAGGTGGAATTTCGGCAGACTGATATTGGTTTGTAGGTAGGGTGTTTTGTTTCGGTTGAATTACACAAGCTCGCTTCCTTCATTTTCCTTTGTGTTTCGAAATTCTGAAGTGGATTCAAGTCGTGAGCTGGTATTGAAGCTGTCAACCTATTTCGGCACCTTTTCAGAAAACCTAGAGCGATAGTTCACTGCAGGCTTGTGCTCTTGTTCTCTCAATCTGCAGCTTTTCTTCCAGTTTTTAGTGCCGTTGAAGAAGTCACTCACCAATTTTCTCCACAATTTTCGCGGAGCGATTAGGCAGGCAGATAGGAATACGTGATGCGAATCATGGTGTCACTTCCTCCGAGCTTGAAATGAAATTCAAGCTAGCAGTGCATCGTTAACCTTGCATACAATTCTCTTGTTGAATTGTACCGGAGATTCTAGTTTGATCTTAGTTTGGGATCTGCTTCTTTCAAAAGGGTTTAATTCATTATGCGATAGGTTTGTGCAAAAGCAGGGTCGTAATTTGATTACAGGTCCTGTATTAAATCTCTCCTGCAAGCTACAAGTTGACGGAAAATTTGGGGAGAGACTCTCAGGGGATAAGAAGTCCTGGAATCTTAGGAACTTGTGCCTTAGAAATCCGTGCTCCGGTATCGTGCCTGGGATTCCCGCTTGAGAGCTTCTAGTTTTGTCATGTCTGTAGACGACTAGCTCAATACACTGGACTGTAAGCTTCGTTTTGATCTCAAGATTGCCTCTAGTCGATTTACTGAAATCATCAAATGGTGATTCTGATTTGGATATGTGTAGCTTGAGCACAGCCAGAGAAGACTTTTGGGTGTTCGTGGTAGTGCTTGATTTGATTACAGTCTCAGTAGATACCGTTCGGTTTGGTCTTTAATTGCGAATTGAATACATCACTCCTCGTACACTTGATTGTCGAGGCTGTCTGCCAGAGCAAGATATTACTTTGGTTTATGCCACGTTAATTGAAGAAATGTGGCAGTGATTTACAGGCAGATCGTGATTCTACAGCTGAGTTTGTGTTTGTCTTTTTGACAGGGCTGGGTTAGTGGCTGCTGCTCTCCAGAAGAGCAATGGAGAAACTTACACCTTTAAGGTGTGCATTTCTTTTGCTTTTGGCATTCGTCGCTCTCCCTTCTGCCCAAGGTACGTCATGGGATTGGCTGCAAACTTTGTAGAGTTCTGTTCGGAAAAAACTCCGAGAGCATCACTCTTATATGTTCATCTGTGTAGCATTTGAGCTGTGCGTAATTGTCGCCGTGGGAATCCACGAAAAGGGAGAAGTAGGAGGGAATTTTTTCTGTTGTGAGCTTGAATTCTCTAATGTGTGATACAGGTGTGGAGAAGGTGAAGGTTGAGGTGTACTCGGAGGCCCTATGTCCGGATTGCGCCCAGTTCATTGTCAATAATCTAAATCCATTTTTCAACAATGGGCTGATTGACATTGTGGAGCTCCGCATCATCCCCTACGGAAACGCTCGTATCATAGATGGTTCCCTGGTTTGCCAGGTACGAATCTGCTGTTGGAATCTGTTGCTTTTTTGTAGCGTCATTATCACCATCGTTTTGCTTCGTGGCGAATCAAATTGCTTGGTTCTATCACTGTGAAGCTCATGTTGTAGACACCTGCTATTTTGTTACTCATTTTGCAACTGGTCCTGGATGATGTTGCAGCATGGTCCGGACGAATGCGCCCTTAACATCATTCAGACGTGTGCTATTCGTCTGTGGCCTAAAGTGGTGAGATATCTGTTCACTGCTCTACTCTTAAAGCTCTCAGTCTTGTAATTACACCACTTTGCTCATTTGTTACAGGGTCAAAGGCGTCTTCGCCGCATTCAACATTAATGACGATGACTATTTGCTAGTAGGACGTTACTAATTTAGCAAAATGACCAACTGATAGACAATGGTAATCTGTCACTTTCTCAGGGCGATCAATGCCATTCAGTCATTGTATCTTATCGTGTTCCTGAATCTGTGTTTGAATGAATACAACACCATGGCTGATTGAGCGAAGCGAAACGAAATTCTAAGCACTTAATCCAGAGCACTATACTAACTAGGCTTGTATGGGTGTCCTTGTTGTGGTGACAGACGGATTGGTTCCCCTTTATCTACTGCTTGGAGACGCTTGACGAGTCTATAGCAGCTAAGAACTGGAAGTCATGTGTACGTCCGTCACATCTCGACCTCGATCCTCTTATCGAGTGCACTGACACTCCCCTTGGTGCAAAGGTAACCGGCGTGTATTCATGCTTTGAAAATAGAATGTTGGTGTGATGTGTGAGTACCAGAACTCCTGTGAGTATCAGCCTCCCTATAATATGTAAGGACAACGGTTCTGGGGGATTTTGTTTAAATAGGAGGCACTCACATTTCTGAACTTCTGCGAGAACACAGCCAAGTTCTCATTCGCTGATAGAAACATATTATGATAGCACAAAAAGGATGTTTTGACTTAGATGGGGACTGTGCTTTATTTCTGTTCTTGAAAAACCCATTGTGTATTTAATTGATGTTTTAGCATTTGTGCTTGTGGCATGGCAGCTGGAAATGGACAATGCTGCTGAGACCGACAGGTTGCAACCACCACACAAATATGTTCCCTGGGTGCTTATAAACGGCGAACCTTTGTTAGAAGTAAGTCATTTCATCGCCGTCCCGGTCTTGCAATACAGTGTTGCATAAAAAATCACAGGATGCCCTGTTTCTGATTCTCAAAATTCTGTGCAAGGTAGACACTATTAGTTGAATATTTACTTGTCTGCACCTAGAAATCTTCATTTATTGAAACTGGAGTTGATACATATCTGAGGTTAGAATCTTTCCCTTTTGGGGATGGACATCAGACCAAGTGGGGCATTCACTCATAAATTCATTTGTGGCAGAGTTATGAGGATGTAGCTGCCTATGTCTGCAAGGCATATCAAGGAAACAAACCCGCCGTCTGCTCAAGACTGGAGTATGAACATTCCCAATCAGGCAGAGTTTGTGCAAAAGAGGAGTTGGCTTTGGCGTCATATTAAAGCGATTTCCAACAACACCACCACCCAGTCTCGAGAGCAATGAACGTGCCCTTGAAGAGAGCCACCGATCAGAAGGTTTCCACCCTAATACATGGTACAGTATCTTTGTTACTGGTTTCTTTTCCTTCCGCTTCACGATTCTTTACATAACACATCGTTTCACTTAGTTGCGATAGAAATTTAGTGTATAGTTGCTAAGATCTGGTAGAGTTGAATCCAATGTGAGTTATTTCAGTTGCAGGCAGGTCCAACACTTTCTCTCCCTCACTTGCAAGTGGGCTGGGACGAGGTTGCCCATGTAATAACTCACCCGATAATCAGTGGAGAATGTAAGCTTGGAGTTGTTGCTATGAATGATCAACATGTTAACGCCGTCACGTGTACGACTTTCTTCTTGCTAAATATTTCTTCCTTCGATTTTCTGCTCACCCACGTCAATCTGGTTGCAGTGGTTTGAGTTTTTTCTGGAGTAATGTGTGTGCTTTTTGAATGAGTCCGTTTTGAGACATGCGCATTTGTGACGTTTTGTTGTAAAGAGCTCACTATTCAGAGACTCATTCTTCACATTCTTGAGAGAATTTATCACCTTGCATAACAAATGAGTTGCAAAATAATGGAATTGTAAGAAGTTTCAAGTTGTTACAGCACTCCAAGCAACTGGTTACCCCTACAGCACAAACTACTGAAATCCGAAATTTCTGTTTAAATCAAGTAGTCATTTAGTTGACTATTGAGCGTTACGTACAATATTTCCTTACTTGGTAACTCACTATGCATAGCCTTGAACGTCAATGAGAGATTGCACCAAGTGTCGATTACATTGAAGGTGTAGCATCCTACATTTGGATGGAATAGATTTTCATAATAAGAGATTGAAGGAGTAAAGATTCATAACCAAATTCTTGTATTGTGTTATTGCCATGGATGCACATTGATTATAGGAGTATTTGCTGTGAAACTACTTCTCTCATCTCTATAATTGTATTTAACATATCTTTCTCCACTATTAAATTCAACAGTAAAGAGTGCAGAAGTGAAATTGAAGATGTAGTTTGTGGAAAAAGTTATCCTTTTTTGGTTCTCCTATTCTTCCTATCGCCTATTTCTTTCGGTTTTCTCTTTTAGATTTATTGTTTGAACGAACCAACTACCCTGCTACAACAAATATAAAATATAAGTGTGAATACGCATCATCCTTTTTCACCTTTCATCTTTCACCTCCATACCATACACTGGTGAAATGTCAACAATCATCTTAAGGTACGTTCGCACTCGGCACTATGCTGGCGCTCTTACAGAATATACCCACAAAGAACTCAGGCTGCGTTCGCACCGAAGGCGGTTGGTATCCACCGAACCTAGGTGGCTGCCTAGTTGGCAGGGCAGTAAGAGCGGTTCTTTCATACAACTCGACCATCAATCTCGGCAAATTACGAAAGTACGGGCGGGTAAATAGGTTGTCACAATCCATTGATTTCATAGATTTCCGATAGGGACGGGCGGTCCTACGTAGTGGACCCCGATGTGGCGTTTTACCAAAGAGCGGTCTCTGGTTTCTTGGCGAAAGGGACGCAAAAAGAAGGATGGACACTGTATATACAACGACAGTGTCTGGGGATTCGTACCTTTCCCGCATAGACGCCATCGCAGGTACGCTCCCTTCATTCTCTTCATTCTGTGCACCTTCTGATTATTTGAGGCTTTGTTTATTTCGAGGTTCATCCTTCATTCTTTTTACAGCATTTCAATTTTTTTTTACTGTTATTTCGGTTCGAATTCAACATTTCTTCTTGTAGTTTATGTCAGCAAACCTGTGTATGCAACCTCAGTAGATTGCACATAGGTAGTGTTGTGCAATGACATTGTGAATGTTTTGCGATCACTCACATGTGAGGTAATTCTTGACAGAGTGCGAGTTCCAGGCAGCTTTCGACTACCTCCAACATGGACAATCACGGACGTGCCTCTCGCTTCACAGCGCCCATTCGGCCCGTCGGGATGCCTGTAGATGGTGAGTGTCGTCTGTTGCCCTCCTCGTCTATACATTAACACTGACGTGCACAAAACAAACAAACACTCCGACGGTCTAATGAGTATTTTTTTTCCAATAGTAGAATATAGATGAAACATAAGAAACTAAATATACGTTTGCATTGCAAGGTTCATGAGAGTTGCATGGTGTTTGCTACATAGTTCCGTGAAATCACTGAAACTGGTCCTGGTCTTAGTTTGCCTCGGGATATGCTGACATTGGCCATTCACACTATGCAGGCTCCACTCCGCTAGCCAGCCTTGTACCCCCCCGTCCCATGCAGCGACCTCTTGCCTCACTGTCGGGGGTACCCTGTGCTGCCTCAGTGGCCTCACCGCCTATGAGTTCCACACAATTCAAGAGGGCACGTAAAGATCGTGGCCCCAACTCGTTGCCACAAGAGATCTTTGCACTGATTTCAGTGAAGAGGGATATGTTCTTAGAAGAACTGGACGCAGTGGACGGACGGGACTTGATGGTACCGGAAACAAGCAAGTGGATGCGTGTTTCGCAACACATCACGAGGTTGGGAATTTCACCGTGTTTCAGGGACGGAGCTGCTTGTAAAACGAAGTGGAATCAGCTTATACCAGACTACAAGAAAATTGCTGACTACTTGAGCCGGACAGGGAGGAACTCAGCGGACTATTGGGACCTGAACTCTGCAGAACGGAAATCTGAGGGGCTTCCAAGGTTGTTCGCACAAGATGTGTATGAGTCCATATACGAATGGTATGGTAACCGTCCCCAGATCCAACCCCCCCACTTTAGAGACTTGCTATCTCCTAATGATGCAAATTACAGGCCACAACAATAAGAGAAGAATAACGACACGGAAGAAGTTCAGAGTGAACCCGAGACAGAGGACCCCTGCGATGGACATCAGCAGGAGCCCATCGAAACCACCGAGGATACCACATCGCCTCATTTGCCGGCTCAAAGCTTCTCCACCTACTCCAGGGCGGGATTGCAACCAGATGCTGTAGGCAGTCCTTCACCTCGACATTTCAGTGGTGTACCACCGGGGATACATCCACAGGTCATTAGCAGTTCAGAGAACTCCCAATATGCTGTCCATAGGAGGCCAGGTAACACGGCAGTGAGACGTAAGAGTGTGTCAGGGCATAGTGTCATTGCGGAGACTACAAGAGCCACAGGTGCCATCATGGCACAGCAAATGGAAGATATTGCTAATGCTAGCCGGGAACTGGAGAGATTAAAGATCGACGTGCAGCTTAAGCTCTTCTCAGAGCAGATGGCGTACCAAAGAGAAAAAGACAGACGAATGTATGACCACGCCACAGCAGCAAACGAGAATGCAAGATTGGCCATTCTCAAACAGGGCGAGATGGTTAATTGTCTGGCGCAATTGTCCAGTGTTTTGAGCAATGGATTGACAAAGTCCAGCACTAATACAAGTGAAGGCCCCGAGCAGCAGTGAAGATGCGGCCAGTTGACGCTACCGAGGTAACTATCGATCTCCTTCAATCTGCGTGCAGAATAGAACACGTTTGTTAGTATTCAGAATAGGACAATCTGCAATACTGAAAGGGATCGCTCATTGCAAGCATAGGTAGATTTCCCGATGTAGTGCTCATGTACTGCCATCGGATTGTCAGCTCTTTTGACTCCATGGCAAAAAAAAAATTTTAAAAAAATAAAAATTAGGACAACAGCTGTGTTCAACATGTGCATATCTCTACATGGCTATTGAACTGGTATGGTTCAGGTTCCTCATGCCTGTCATGGCCGCTTACGGCGCTGCATTGTTAGAAACACTCCGAGGTCCTGCCTTTTCTGATTCCCTTCTAATTCAGCTCCTCCCTCCGGTACTCCCTCTGCTGCTGCTGCTGGCCCCCCTTCGTCATCAGCATCCTCCACTGCACCATCCAGCCCCTCACTACGTAGAATATTCAGAAGTTCTTCAACCTCTTCATGTGACTGACCTAGGAGGATGTTGTGCAATATGGCACAAGTAAGTATAACATCAGGAAGAAAAGTAATATGCAAGTCGGATTTCAGTATCAACTCCCTGAATAGGTGCTTCAAAATGCCGAATGCGTTTTCGACGACACATCGGCCACGGCGCAACCTGCGATTGAACAGTGTTTCTGAAACTAACAGAGGCCCGGGGGTTTTGTGTGGCACCATTAGCCAAGGGAGTAGAGGGTAACCCAAGTCACCAATTATATATGGATTGAATCCCCGTATCCCTTGGTTCCCTCCCATGAAAGTGTTATTCATTCCCAAGTTGTAGAGAGAGGAGCGTCGCAGCATCCGGGAGTCATTAGTAGACCCCGGCATGCCAAGATACAAATCTAAAAATCTTTTATCACTATCTACGACGGCTTGGCAATTCAGAGAATAACCTCCACTCTTAAAGTAGTAATAGTCGGAAGGAACATACTGAGGTTTGGCAATAGCAACGTGCATCCCGTCAATTGCTCCCACAACCCCCGGCAACCCACAGAGATTGAAGAATTTTGACTCTGTATCAAGCAGTCGCTGTCCGCGAGGCCAAGAGATTTCTGCTCGTAAGTTATCGTTAATGGCGTTCACTACCTCTCGGAGTACAATAGAAACTGTACTCCTACCGATGGCAAACATTTCAGAACAGATAGTCATGTTCGCACCATGCGCGAGTTTGAAGAGCGTGCAAGCAACCCGAATGAGAACGGGAATAGCAAGCCGGTACCTAGTGTTTTCCCTCTAGACATGAGGCCTGAGGAGATCAGAAAGGGCAATGACGGCGGGCTTCGTCATCCTAAACATTTGAACCCAGCGTGAGTTATCATATTGCTCCAAAAGAAAACGTAAGAATCACGTTGTTGACCTCGATTTTACCCAGAATCCCAGATCCTCGTCCAAGAAGTGGGAAGCAATGCAGAAACGATATTGGTGCAAGGTTGCACCAATTTCATATTGCGCATCATTGAAACAGCACTGAACATTGTCCACTATGGCTTGCAGGGGATCCTCGTCTGTGTCATCTGGTTCTGGAAGCATTGGGAATGGTGGAGTTTGAGGGGAATTGAGGAGCAGTAGGAGAAGCCACATAGTAAAGGCCACGACATTGCGTTCCTCCGACAACGGGTCCATTGTGGTCGACCTGGAAGAAGGCAACGACGGTGTCGTTACTATAAATGAAACTATCCTAAATTAATGGAACAACTCTAATCTGAGAATACCCTCGGAGAATCATAAACTGAAAGGGAAATTGAAATAGAACAGCGTAATTGAATCTGACTAGGTAGGAATGAAAACCCTAAACGTACCTCAAAGCTTGAAGTTTGGAAGCAAGGCTCGTTCCTGAGAACAGACAGGCGACGTCGATGTTCAGGTATGAACCAAATATGCTACGCCAATTCCCGATCACACAGTACACACGCGAAAGCAACAAAAGGAGAGAAGAAGAAGCGATATCCGACGGTGAGCTCCAAACAAAAAAAAGGAAAATGGAGGGTACGAAACAAAATTGCTCACAAAACAAATACAACGCTGGACTGGATCCACCATAAGGCAACGCAGTGCCACTCACACATTGAAGAAAAAAAAGGAAACCCTTGCGCTGAACTTCCCCCACAAAACACCATTGCTCATCCGACAACCCCAAAAACAAAATTCACAACAACCACACAGGGACTACCACACTGCGATGCGAAACGCTCAAACTACAAGTGAGAACACACTTTCTGAAAGACATCTACAGGAGATCAATGAAGAACAGAAGCGCACCATCGGGAAACATCATTCCGTGACCACAACAGAAACAAAGGGAAATGAGGGGGAGGAGTGGGGTGAGTGAGCGAGAGAGATGACTGACTGCTAAAAAAGCAAGTACCCCCTCAGCTGGTGTGACCGGCACTGTAGAAAACATCATTACGTAATTGACAGGTAGTGGGAACCGCCGATAAGAACTGCGTATGTGGACGCACGTCTCCGTATTATCCTCGTATTATCCCCGTATTACACGGAAACCAGTTCAACCTCTCTCCCCAGTGTGAAAACAGCTAACGTTAAACTTCTCACCGCTCTTACCCTCCACTAACCGGCATTACGAAAGGCCAGGTGTGGAGGTACCTTTAGACCGCATTTTTGCCAAGTGAAGAAACTTCTAAAAAATTTACAATTGGTTTTCCAGTGTGGAAAAATAAAGAATTTTCAACAAAACTGTCCGGACCAAGTCGAAGGTCGCTGTCAACTCGAGAAGAATTGGTTTTCTGTTTCTGGGAGGTTCTGAACTCTAACTAACGATGTCACTCCCGCTCACAAATAAGACGCTTGAGACTTGCGTCCCTAACAAATCGGCAACTCTAGTGCATTGATATGTACGACTTCTTTGGAGCTCACTAAATAAATTACAGCTGCCGGGTAGGTATACATATAATCTACAGTGCACTATGTAAATGAATAGGGTTAACACTTTTACAAATCCTAATAAAACCCAAGCTGATGCGATCATGGTCCTCCTTCGGTCAGGAGTCCATAAATCATTAACGTGATGCCGAACTGCGGGCTTGTTCGTAGGACGCGCAAGAGACTGCCTTTGAATAGAGCCTGTGGTCCCTCTTTAGTTACAATGTCTTGCAAGCATTCCCACCAGTCTGTGTATTGTTGTTCTCCTGGTGCAGGCTCTTTCTATGAAACAGACAACACAAACATATTGATCAGTTAGTAAACACAATCGTTTCTTGCCGGGAGGTTGTACAGAGTAATCCACTAAAACGTAAATGCTTAATGAAGCTGATGGACACTGACATTATGCTTGAGTTCGTTTCAAGTCCTTCGAACGGAACACTTCAACTTGGGACATGTTTAATATGAAAAATTCTCACACTTGAATGCACTACGTTGAATGAGCATACCTGAAGCCGAGTTTTTATAATGTCCATTGGTGTGACCAATATTGTGGCGGGTATAGCAGCGATAGCTCCAGCAAGGAAACTCTGATCCGGGTAAAGGCCACGAAGTAGCGAGTAAATAGCAAAGAAGACGGCTGAGCTAGGGACATCACGAGCTAAAGTAACACCTGCACCATCATAAAGACCCTTCACTCCAAGCTCTTTCACGATTGTCCACAGCGCCTTCTTTGGTTGCCCCTCTCTCTGTGTTTGAAGCCGAACTTTTACTATCTCCATGGGATTCGTAAACACCACCTACAATACAGCCATAAATACTTGTAAATACATTAAATACTTCAATTATATATCATAGTGAATCCCCTTGTAAGTATGATGCAGTCACACAATAGTCAAAAATTTATGTATGTTGAACTGACAGCTTGTGAGCTTGAGATGCAATACCTGAGAAGCACCTCCACCTCCACCAGCAATGAATTCCAATGCCCAAACGCGCGCACCAGGCATCATGACCTCAAGACTACTCAACAAAGCTTCGTTCACTGTTAGCTTCATGGCCTGGCATACACGATTGACATTCACTAACTTTAGCATACCTTCAAATCCTACATATTACCAGACAGATTCGTACACAATGCAATCAAATGATAATACAAATATCAGATTTCTTGTAACTATTTGTGGTAGCATCATATATACTATCAACATCGGAAACACATGCTACAATTAGACACCCAAGGCTATATGATCATGTAATACCTTCTCTGGAGCTATGCCTAGTAATTGCGGTACAAGGCCACTATATAGAGAAGCTGGTCCTTCTTTGGTCACAAGCTGCTTGAAGCAGTCGATCTCATCTTTGTACTGAGGTTCCTTCCCTTGCTGCAAAATGCAACGTCATTAGTAAATTAATCTCAAAGATTATTTCCTAGTACATATTTCATACATTCCTTGCATGAACACCTGTGTCATAATCAATGTAGAAATGAAAAGCATGCATTTCTACACGGAAAAGTAACACAATCAGAATACAACATGCAAACTAATATTAAAAAGAAAATCCCCAAAATCTGCAAAATCAAATACAAATGTCGTAGTATTCACTTGCAGAAATTCAAATGAGTCATAATAGGGCAGCATCTTCATACCATGTTCTGAGCTTGCATCCGAGTCTTGATGGTGTCCAGAGGATAGACAACCGTTGCCCCCACCGCACCAGCCACTCCTCCACCTCCCAAGTGCTGCACTATTCTAGCCAACAAAGTTGAGCCCGGAAGTGCAGAATGTTGCAACACTGTCAAGGACGTTGCAACGGCGCTAGTGCCCCCAGATGAAGCCACCGCACGACCAGCCGCAGATGCTGCCCCCGCAACAGATCCAGCCACTGCCACAGCCACCGACGCAGCTACAGCCTTCTTCACCGGTGACTTGGGTACTGAAGGTGGAGGCACAATTCCTGCTTCCTTAAGAACTTGTTTCCAAGCATAAAACGAATCGTTTTCGATATCTTGCATAGTCAAGCCACCCACGACTCGGATATCTGTTGTAGCTTGTTTCCAAGCATAGAACGGATCAGCTTCCATATCAATCTCTTTTTGTACTTGCTTCCAGGCATAAAAGGAATCCTCATCTATACCCAGCAACAATGTTCTGGATGGTGCAACACCCGCTGGAACTTCTTTTTTCGTGGTAGCTGCAGTAATTTGAGACCCCTGGGTTTCACTCAGTGCCGGAGCAGTAGTTGCAATACTTGTCATCCCCGACTCGTTACGATGGATCTGTATTTCACTTTCAAGCTCATTCCGTGTACTTCCTTTAAACTGCGCTTCCAGAACCTCAACTGTCGTTGTAGGTGCTGGAAAATCTACCCTAAGAGCTTCAGCAGTAGATGCTGAAGATGGCTGTAGTATTGAAACATAACCTGCTACTGCCAATGCTGCAAGAGCTGCCCTTCGCTTCTGCCTTCTTGAGACTTCCTCTGTAACATCAACATGCATATCCATGCCCCATTTCTCTGAGGCATCTTGCTGCCTTTGACGTACCTGCTTTGCGACTTTCTCGAAAGACGCGGACAAGTCACGTGACCGGACCGACCTTGAACAGGGTAAGGCCGAGACACGAATACTAGACTTCTTCCCGATCTTCTTCATGGAGAGTTTTCTCTGTAATTTTCTGCATGAGATAGGCGGACTATCGGTGTGTGTGGCCAATAGAACTCGCCTTGCCTGCCCCGAAGTCGACACAAACTGAGATGACGCACTCTCCATCCCACAACTACAGCTGCTAAACTTAAAATTCATGTCGCTGTGATTTGGCTGCTCCAAATGATGCACCAGCTCAGGTATCGCTTCGGAACACCTCCCATGTTTCAACATCCGATTGAGTAGCACGTCATGTTCCCTGGATTTTCTCAAATCTCGCTCACGATGATTGGGTAGGATTGGTGGAGCTAAATTGCAAATTCCCGAAATAGCTGAAGCTGCCATCATGCCTCAAGTCTGTTTAATTCGTCACCAACCCTAACGAAAATTCAATATTAATATCCTGTCCAAATGACAGATGCAGTGTTTACAAACCTGCAAGAGGACATATCCACAAAATCTGATCAGAATTATCGAACGCAAAATTTATCCACCAATAAAACAAAAGGAACTGCAATTGAATGAATACACCATTTTCTTATGCTCGGCTGTAGCAACGATTCAAAGCAAGGAGACGAAAATGAAATTATCACTCTTAACCCTATCTACAGAGAAATTTAAATGGCTCTAAAGCCGAACATGCAAACTTCGCAGGCTGTTCTCACGTTCATGTCTAGCATTCCTCGTCGAACCCATTCTCCAAGTACAACTGCAACTTACGTATACTAAAGACTCATACCATCCTGAAAGAAAAAAACAACTCCAAGAGAACCAGACGACTGCACGCACATGTAAAAATCAATTCCATAATAATATCAGAATTCATCACATGAAAGACACGGGAGGATAAGTCACCGACACAGCCACCAACAAATATCCTATCTTCAAAAACCGTGCAACAAAATACCTATCCCAACATAACCCACTCCCCAAATTACTCAAAATTCCTCCAAATTATCCTCTAAAGCATCACCAACTGCCTAAACGTCGCAAAGAAGCACACACATCATTCAACTTGGGTGCTAAAACCAATCCAAAACCAATCCCAAAATCTCCAAAGCCCTGTCCCCATCCCAAATCACTCTCAACCCACCTCAGCACCCCCAAAAACTGATCTCCTGTTCATTCAATTCCCACAGAAACAAAGACTTGTCTGCAGTCCCAGAAACTTACACAAAGGTGGGTAGAGAGAACTAGAGAGCTCGAGCTCTGTTGCGAAACTCCTCCAGTGCAAGCAGTGCGCAGAGATTGAGTGAGAAGCGGTGAAGGACGTGATAATTTGGTGCAGGATTACGATTGCAGATGGGAAACGTGGCTGGTGAAAGAACCCACAGCGCAGAATGCCATCTATGCCACGCAAAAGCAGCGAAATCACATTCATAATCCCACGCCCTCCCCCCCTGCGCCTTCGCCTCCGCCCCTGCCCCTGCCTCTGGCGGCTCCCTGACCCCAATCTCCAAACACCGTCACTTACTCCTAAACCCGTCACTAGTCAGTATCTTCTACACCCAAGGTACATATTGGCTTTTGCATGTTCTAAACATGAGGAGGCTGCCGGCTTTGTCAACCAGGGCGGTATTGGGTACACACCCCGTGGATGCATTGCAGCGAAAGCCGACACATCAATGTGGAGGTAACATCTGAGATTCTTATATCTATGTAATTAGTAGATTGTGTTGGTTTTGGGTGTTTGGCTCCCTGAGTGGACCGTTCAGGTTGCTTCCTCGGAGGCCCAATCGAAGCTCCCTTGACGCGTTCCCATTGAAATATCTTGGCTCCCCATGTTCGCCATGCGTAGTTTTTGGGCGTGTTCTTTATGTGTTCTCATGAAGATCCCGGGGTGTTCTCCACGTGCGCTTCCATGCTCCCCATGTGGCCGTGGTGAAGTGGGCCTCTCTGCTCTTCTGTTTGGTATGTGCCATGTTGGTTCCACTCTGGCTCTCTCTTCCCATCTATTACGGTATTCTTTTCCACATGCTGTCTGAGTCACTCGATCCTCTTTAGGCTGCAGAGCAGGGCTGCCAATTAGAAGGAGTTTTAATATCTTCATGTAACTGTGATAAGCTGGCCACGTTGCTTTTCTTTCAAATGAAGGTCCACCAATGGGATTTACTCTTTTCATTTTGTGGGGGTTTCTTTTAGGTTTCTCGTATTTTGATGCAATTGGGCTTTGATCAGGTAAGGTGGAGGGATCAGTAACTGACAGGACCAAGAACTGGACAAAAGTAGACTACCACTAATTGAGTATGATGGTATTAACCTAGGCATTGGCTACCAAAATGTGGTCGCAGCCTATTTTGGCCAGGTTGGTACGGCGTCAAAAATAAATATTAAGTTTAGATATATTGTATATAGGTAAATACATTAAATACATCAATCATCAAATACATGTCAAGCTTTGTTTCATAAGATTATGATATGAACTGTAAAAGTTATGAAGGAATGAAGGTTCAAAAACTCAATGCGGGCAGCATAAAAAAAAATCGATTTTTTTTTTTTTAAATTAATTAAAGTATCATCATTTTCTACTGATTTATATGCACATAGGAAGCTTTGACCCATGCCAATCCAATAAGTGGCATCCTTGCACCAATTGCTTCTTACACCCCAACAATGCCACTTAAAATTGACTTCCTTTTTTACGAAGGGCAGACAACTTGATTGAAATTGGTAACAAAGGAAAATTTATAGGACTTTAACTCCAAAAATTCCACAAAACCCAAAGAGGGTCGCAGGTACTTTGGGCAGACTGCCACAGTTAAAAATTTTGATAATTTTTGACGCCCTTCTTATCGTAGATTCAATAAATCATACTCTATTAGAAGTACGTAATTTCATTGCATTTGGTTCAATTCTGTGATTACAAGACATAATCAAAGTTGACTGCAACCAAGTGGGCAGGTTCTAATAATGATCTTGTAAATTGTAACCAATGAATAATGTGGCAGCTTTCTATAGACGCAGTGCCCGGCTGCATGTTGGGCTTGATTTTTTTGGCAATAATTTCAACTTATGAATATACCACCCATCCATGCATGTCCACCATTGCATCAGACTATGGCCAACTCATCAGACTCTGAACAAATTTCATCAAACCATATTAGCCTAGATCAAATTTTGAAATTGTTCTTAGTTTATTTGTTCCAAGCCCTTTTTTTTGCATAATCTCAACTTGAAGCCCTACATATGTATGTAAATTCTCAAGATTGGTTGCACATAGAACTTCAGTAATTAAATTTCGAAGTGTACAAACACATTCGGGCATGTGGCAAAATAAAAGAAAAAATATTTGTCTCCCATTATTATGAGATCAAGACGCTCAAAAATTCTGAAAATTTCACCATGCCTATGATCCAATATAAAATACAACACCTTTTGGCTAAAATTTGATAATTTATGATTGGACTTTTGGGTTTTCTTGGAATTTGTTTCTTGGAGCAAGTCAGTGACAATTTTATAAGTACTTACTCATCTATTATGGCAACATTAGTTACTAGACCTCAAGAAGTTTCCCAAAAAATCCATATTACTCCATTAAATTTTATATATATATATATATATATATATATATATATATATATATATATATATATATATATATAACTTCCTTAACATTTGAATATAATTAACACCTCATGTTCCATTTAATCACAAAACAAGCTCCAACTCTATTGGCATATGGCCCCACTACTTTGTTTGCATCTGATTCTGAGAAAAAAAAAAAAAAAAAACTACCGCTATAACAATGTGATGTTTTGGATTGTTACAAATTGCAATTTGTTTTATAATCATTGTAATCTACTTCATATAAATAAAAAATTTAGATGATTGGGTATCAAATCTAGATATAAAGAAATTTGTGTTTATAGCAAACTAGATCTCTCCTTGTTGATATAAACGATGACAAAACATTTATAAGTGTTACTACTTGTCTTATATAGATGCAAGTCTAATTTAGGAATCTAACCATCTATTAACATCACAACATCACATCATTGTTCTCACTGAGTATTTCAGACAAATCATAACCCATTTATTTTACAGATCAAGTAATCTGCGTTCCAAAAAAACAAACTTGTGGCAATCACCCACTCTCGAAAAGAAACCTGAAAATCTCCAAGTACTGTAACTCCATCACCCAAATCACCAACATATTCTAGGCGATGCTAGGCTGGAGAATACATTTTACGACGGGCCGAGACTGTTGTGGCGAAATTGGCACGTGAGGAGATGGCGGTGGCGTACACGCACCGGTTGCTACTTATACCGCTAACACATGCAACGCTTCCTGCTTCAAACGATGAGTGCCTCTGTCAAAAGGCTGCTCGTACCTCCAAGCTCCTTCTTCCTTCGTCGTTTCAGGTGCTGGTCAACTACCTCCACGCAGATCGACTACCCGAACAATCAGGCAGCTCGTGCCCCGGAACATACCAATCCACCAAGACAAGTTGCCGCACCCCAAGTTCCGCAAACAAACGCACCAAAATAAACATCCAAACAGCCGTTGGTGTCCGAGCACCACACCACCTTCTCTCCCAGTACAATCACATCTCTTTCCTCACCATTGATCTCTTCCCTTCCATTCCCCACTGCAACCGAACAACCAAAAGAAACACACCCACGCCACTCCTAAAACTACCACTAATCAAGCATAACATATCAATACGACCAATCCATTCATCGTATCATGCATCCATTCGACATCCACCCATCCCGATCCCCCTTCCATCCCAACACATGGCACCCGAATGCACACCATCATCGCTGCTAGCGCCTCACGTCCTGCCACCTCACGACGCAACCGACCCACTCGCCTGCCACCATTCCCAATCCATCAAACCATGCCACACGCCCCCCATCACTCCTCGACATCACTCCACATACACCCCAATCCCCCGACGCCCAACGTCGAATCACAATCGGACCGGAGCCCTTCCCTTCCAATGCTCAATGTAGCCCCGCCTCAACAAATCGCTACGCCCATCACCATCGATGGCACGGACTAAATGTTCCTCCCTCCCACAACCCACAGCCTACCAGGAGTTCGCTACCCATGACAAATCGTCACCAATCAACAGACGGAACCGCCAGCCAAGGAAAAAAATAAAGAAAACTAACTATCAACACTTTGATTCATAAATATTCTGAAAGAATTGGAGCCCATCGTCGATGGCCTGTGTGTCAACCCCTACTGCCTACCGCCTACGCACTACTATCGCGACCGCATCAGCAGCACGTAATTCTCGAACCCGCTGTGCCGACCTGCGGTGCGGCGGCAGGGGCGACCACTTGTCGGCGTCTCCGCCTCGCTGCTGCTGCTGCTCGTCTGCTCGTTGCTCGTCAGCACGTGGCTCTGCTGCCACTTCGACCGCACTACCGATTTCGTCTTCGCGCGGCTGCTCCTCTTTCCCCGCAGCCCGGCTGCCACCACCTCCACCTCCTTTGGGGCATCCGGCGTTACCGGCGCCGGTGGTGCCTCCGACGAACACTCCTTCCCTCTGCACATCCCACTCATCCACGCCGTCAACAATCGTTCCCCTCCACGCAACTCTCACAACAACCCCGATCCCCATACACTCACCATCCTCTACCACAACTCTACCCCTACTCTACAACGTCATGCTCCCCACAAAGCCACCACGCTGTCCACCAACACCTCACGTACCCTGTCTTCCTCTCGTCACAGGCCGCTCCCACATCCCTCCCGGGCTCCCGCACCCCGACGTCTTGCGCTTGTTCGCAGTCCGGGCACACAAACTCCGCACCGTCCTGTTGTCCCGGCCAACCGCCTCCGCTCCTCTCCGACTCCGGCTCCGCCAGACCCAGACAGCTGTAGTGGTACCACTCGCTGCAATGGTCGCAAGCTATCATCGCCTCATCCTGGTCGTACGGCTTCCGACACACACAGTACAGCTCGCTCCGTGCCCTCAATCCCTCCTGCCACACCCAATCAAAACACACACCCATCACCACCGCATCCCCCTCAACTCCCACTCTCCACCCTACTCCCGACACCACGTCCCCATTGCCCCCTCCCATCACCAACACTCCACCTCACAGACTGCGTCTCACCAATGCAGGCAACCCATCACATGCACAGCGCTGCCCATACCACAACACACCGTGCCGCCCCATCTGGCCCCTAAATGGACCTCCCATCTACAAACAGCCCTCTATCCACCGCAACGCCAATCCTCGCTGCCACACCAGGCCCCACAACTCACCATCAGTTCATCTGGCACCGACACTGCTAACCGCTCGCCTTCTTCCATCAGACCAGCCACGTCCTCCAACGATGCTCTGCCCCTGTCTCCTATCACCTGCAAAACGCAACATGCTTCAATGCTCCCATCGCCCCATCGCCAATGTCAACCATACTCCACCCCACCCCCCACCGCCCGGAAGCACTCCACAAACCCCACCACCCGCTCACACATCCGCGCACTCACGCACCTGGTTCGTACAGTTCATCCAATGCACAGCCCGAGCTTCCGCCACCTTCAGGTCCCGTAGTACACAGTCTTCGTCCGTCACCGACACTGCTGCTGCCTGCTCACACCCGTCCCCAAAAAACCACTCACTTCCCACATCTCATCCACCACCTCCACACCACCCTCACCACCACCGCACTGCCACATCATATGCATGCCATCCACACCACCCATCACCATCCCCCAACATCCACACGCCCTCTACGCACCTCTTTGATGCTCTTCGATACGTATCGTAGGGACGGCTTCACCGCGCCGTCCAGCAAAATCATCGCGCGGTTCCGCCACGCATTCGCCCTGATCGCCAGCTTCACCCTGTAGCTCGAATCCTCCTGCACCTCCATGCCTTCCACAGCCTGCACACTCCCACCAATCGCTCATCCTCGTGCACGTATCCACCGCACTCACCCACCGTCACTCCCCCACCACCCCAAACAACCACTCCATCGCGCCCACCGTCACTACCAACCGGCTCCCCACACGCAACACCACAACCAAACCTCTTCCAACCATGCGTTCCCACAATCTCCGGACTCCCTCTACAGATGCCATCCACGCAATCACGCGCTCAACCAACCTCCCCACTACACCCTCTCCACCACCAGCCCCCCCACCCCCCACCACGACTCTCAAGTAAACGCATCAACAAAACCCCAACCCACCTTCAATGCCCGCAACAGCGAGCACACGTCCACCACCGTCCGGTGCGACCGCAGCACCAGCGCCGGCTCCAGGATATCCCTCAACAGATGCCGCCAGTCCTCCAGCCGAGACATCAGAGCTTCCATGATCATCACCTCCTCCATCCTGCACATACACACCACCGTGTCACTGTCCGCCACTGCACACATCCCCCACCATCATCCACACACCATCACTCCCTGCATCCGGCCTCCACTTTCCGACCAACCCACCTGCAAGCAATCGACCGTGCAGACTTCAGGAACTCCACGATCACCGCCGACGAAGGCCTCCGGGTCACGTGCACCTGCACCACTCGCACACACCATGTCAAACCACTACCCACCAACACCTCCACACTGCCCCTCTCACTCCTCTGCCTCAACAGCTTCCCCACACCTCCATGTAAAACCTCCAACCACATCACCACGTACCTCGCTGTACGCGTCCTCGTGGAGGAACAACACGCCACTTGACAGGGCGCTGCAATATGGGCAAATGTACTGCTTCTGAACCCTCGTCTGGAACGGTAACAGCCCCAGACACGTCGGATGGTACCTGCATGCCCACCAACCATCAACTCAAACCACCCACATAACAGCCCCCGATCCACTGCTAACACCCCACCACGCACGGAACATGGCCCCTCCCCAACATAGCGAACCTCACATAGCCCCTCCAAACAACCACATCCCGGCGACTACTCGGGACTCCCAACTACCTCCACCGCCGACTCCATAACGCTCCGCTTCACCGCTCTCCTCATCCCATCACAGACCGCTACACACCTCTATCCGCCTTTCCCACATACCATGCCACCTCCCTCCCACTTCACACCAACACACGTACCAGTCGTCGCACGTGTCGCAGTGCAGCATGCTCGCATCCGCCTTGTGAAGCATCTCGCCGCACACGCAGTTCAACTCCTCCCCCTCCACCCTCTGCAGGGCCCGTACCACCGACAGGTGCATCTGCGCCAACCATCGCCGTCACTTATCTCCCGCTCACCACACCACAACACAACACTGCCAACACAACACGCATGACCCAAAACCAGACCAACCCACCACATCCACCCCAACCATCCATGTCCGAACCCCTCACCCGTGACAGCATGTCCTTCAGCGGCATCGACGGATCCGCGTTCGGAGCAGCGATGGCATCCCGACACCGGGACAACCACATATCCACATCCGACACGATTGCAGAAATCTGTCGCTTCTCATCACTCTCCACCCAGCTCGCCGCACTATCCTCCTGCGCATCCCACCCACATCTCAGATATCCAATCGCACAAATTCGCACCTCCTGGCCATCTCCCCTCACACTCTCACCACCACCACGTATCTCCCACCACCCATATCAACCTCCCCACAACCACAACCACACCGCCAACCCAACACTCCACATCACACGCCCGCTACCTGAAGACTCAGCAGTTCCTGCCTCGTCAAACACCCCCGGTTCGTGATCAGCGCCTGGTGGACCTGGTTCTGCCACAGGCTACACCCCACACCCCACAGCACCTCATCAGAACGCAGAAAGCACAAAAGTCTGTGCGATTGTACACAAAGTATATTACATACACCATCGCAGCATATCATATATATCCAATCGATCGAATCTCGTCCTAACCAGAATACCCCGTCCATCAACCACCACATGCATCACCACACAACCATCTGCTCCCCTCACCCTGCCATGCTCAACCATCATACTCTCGTGCATTCCTGCACCAAACGGACTCATCCCAATCACAACAACTCCAACCGCACGCCAAACCTAACCCGTTATTACACCTCGCAAACATTCCACCCACACCCCGACTCAACACACAGCGCGGCCACACAACATCGACACATCACTACATCCGCCTCATGCAACCACATTCCTCATCGTGCCAGCACACAAGCTGCACCTACCTGTGAAAACTCAGGGCATCCTGGATGTACCCCTCCTCGTTAGCCACCGAGATCATCAGACTCTGCACACCAAACCACCCTTCCAACTCAGTACCTCCCACGCACAAACCTCCCGTTCCACTCCAACCAGGCTCATGCCTGCCAATCCCGCCCACACCACCGCTCCTACGATCAATGTCGCCACCACTACATCCGGCGGAACATGCAGCCCATTCACGTGACATCGGCCTCACCCCTTCATCATCCTCCACATACATACATGACCAAAACCTCCCATGCCACTCCAACTACTCCTCATGCGACTCCGCACCGCAACGCACACCGCATCGTACCTTCGCCTCCCTCAGCAACTGCTCCAGCTGCTGTCTCGAGCACGACTTCGCCTTCCCGTATGACGGTACCACCATCTCCACCACCTGCTTCCACGATTCCGCCCTCCCGATTGCTTGCCGCACCACAACCCAAGCCCGGGTCCGAGGGCACAAACTCGAACCCTCCTTCAGCAACGCCTTCGCCACCTGCCACCCCAACCCAACCGATTCACCATCACCCCACGGCACACCCAACCGACAACGCCACACCAGGCCACCACCATCCGCACCGACACCAATCACAACACGCTCAAAAACACACACCGCGGACCCCTATCATCTCATACATTCCCCACGACCAACCCTCTCCACGAACATCACCTCCAACACCGGACGCCTCTCCAGCACATGCATCGCCCTCATGCTCCACGCGATCACGTTCGACAGGCTCTCCAGCTCCGACATCCCCGCCAGATCCAACCCCAACTCCACCCCCTCCTCCACCGCACCCTGCACCTTCGCCATCTGCTCCTCCAACCCACGCACCACCGCCCGCCGACCCTCGCCATCCCACATCTCACGTGAATCCGACCCTCCCGAATACTCCAGCGCCGCCCCGACACTCGCCGTCACCGCACCCACCCTCGACACCCAACCTTCGGCGTCCGCCAAGTATGTCGCCAGCAGCCTGCTCTCCTCCACATTCAGCCGCAGTTGCTCCGCTTCCGCGACCAAAACCTACAACACTCACCACCCCCACCTCCCGTCAGCGCCGTACGCCCTCGTCACACATGCCACTCCAAACCAAACCCTCGCAACCTCCCCTACCAACACCACCTCTACCCCCCTTCGCATCACATTCCACACCTGCAGACCCGAAAGCGCCAGTCGACTCCCCGAACCCTCCTTGCCATCTCGTCTCCTACTCATGTACGCTTCGGCTCGCTCCTTCCAACGACTCGCCACGCCGAACAACTCCTTCAACGCACCCAAACCTTCCAGACGAACCTTGATGCTCCCCGCACAACTGCGCACCCCCCATATCACATCCCAACATTGGTCAATCAATCGCTCTCATTCCACCCAACCACCCCCCTACTTCTGCCAACAATCCACCAAACCGGTATTCCTCCTCGACCCCTCCACCACAAAAACAATCCACCCATGTCGGACGGGAATGCCAACCCAGCTGTGCCTCAAACACCCCGTATCCTCCACACCACATGCAAACGTGGAAAACAACACGCACCCCAGGAGCTCCTCCACGTTCGCATAACTGTCGCCCTCCTTCAATGCATGCGCTGCCTTGCTCTCCCACGACACAGCACTGTCTGCCAACTCCTGCATCTCCAAGACCAGCTTCTCGTCACGCAACTCCAGCCTGCACTCCCACGTATCAACTCACATCAATCCAATCACTGCCCGCCACATCCACTATCCCGACCACTCCACCCTCCACCAAAACTGCCCCACCCCTTCATACCATCCCACCCATCCACAAACAACCAGCACATGCCACAAAACCCAGATCACACCACAACCCAGCCATCACCGCCATTCCAAACACCCAGTCCCAGCTTCATACCTCGACGCTTCGTCCAGCAGCTCTCCCAGCTTCCTTGTGCTTGGCACCTCTCCCAGCACCTGTACAGGGTACTACACCGTCAAACGACCGCCCACACGCACGATCACACATCACACCCAGCTCCACCCTCAGCATCGCAAAACCGACCATCATCAAACTCAACCCAAGCCGCGCGCTCCTTACCCACTCCACCACATCCCCATCCTCACCTTCCAACTCCTCAACCACCATCCCAAAAAATCCACCACCTCACTGTACCTTAGACGCAGAACCCAGCCATTCCACTTTCTTCAGTGCGCTCTCAACAGCCTTCACGTCCGCCGCTGCACCAACATCACACCCCCACACCGACGTCACACTGCGGCACTACGCAACACAACCTCACCACTGTTCCGAGCACGGAATCTACCACACATAACCGGCCGCCTCCCGTCCTCTCACAATCTCCCACACTCTCAAACCAAGTGTACCCACATCTGCGCAGCTCCGAGACCCTTCCAGGCCCATTCCACAAAACCCCACAACCATCCTGTCGCCATCCGTCTCAATCCAAAACCATCACCACACCGACACTTACATTCTACGCACAGCTTCGACGTCGACGTAAGCAGGTCCCTCAGCAGGGCCACCGACGTCTCATACTCGTACAGATGGACCATCCCCAACGTCGTCCGCACCCGTACGGCCCACGCCCGCCCATCGGCCACACCCTGCTCCAACTCCGCCAATCCTGCCACCTGCACTGGCAGGTCCTGGACTTCCTCCAGCACCCTCTCCAGCTCCTGCAACATCCACAGCACCACCACACACTCACCACCCCACCCACTGCCACTTCCCGCCAAACCATGCTACTTCACCACCCACGCATCTGCGACTCAATCACCAAACCGCAAAAGCCTCCCCCCGCAACCCCAACCAACCACACGTACCTCCAGCGCCAACTTCGACCCCAGCGTCGCAGACACTTTCTGCTCCAGAGCCCCCGCCCTCAGAATCACCAGGTCCAAAATCTCCCTGTCCTCGGCTCTTACCGGCAGCGTCGAGCTCTGCGCCACAAACCCACCACGTTCAGCATACCCAGCGCACAATCACCCCCACATTCAAACTCTGGTCTCCTACACCGCCTCTACCCGGCCTAAATCCCTCCCACCAACACCGCGCCACCCACACCCTACGCACCTGCTCCTGCAGGGATGCCAGCTCCTCCACACTCGCCAGCTTGCGGCTCCGCAGCGCCTTGATTGGTGGCAGCAGCTTCCGAACTCTCTCCGACCACGCCTGCCACTCCACCACCCACCCGTCAGCCACATTACATCACGACACTCTCCATAAACCTCCCAACCCCGACCGCCACCCGCAAAACACCCCGGCCACGCAATGCTCACCACCACCGCAACACCGTACTCAACCCAAACCACCTCCTCAACTACGAAACAATCAAAACCACCAGGTCCCGGTAACAACCCACACACCTCTGCAGACTTCACCAGCTCCTCCAACCTCGACAGCTCCTCAAAACCCACACAAAACCTCCGAGCCTCCTCGATCAACGCCTCCAAGCTCGCCCTCTGCAACGGACATCCCTCACACACTCAGAAACCTCACCAACCTCGATCACCTCACCTCCACCCAAAAACAACTCGCCCACGACCATCATCATCGTCACCAACCACGCGCAATTGCCCCTACCTGCACCAAAGGCTCCGTCAACCTGAAATCCGTGATCTTCTCTCGCATCAACTTTGCACTCTCCAACACCACCTGCCACCACCACCACCACCACCACAACATATCATCAACATCACTATCATCACCATATCAACACCGCAACTCCGCCTCCCACAACACCGTGCCCCCAACCCACACTCCCCTCCTTCCACTACCTTCAGATGTGCCAGATGGGGCTCCGCGCACGGCACTGGCTCCGCGCCTACCAACCGCTCCACCACGCCGAAACCCACTTTCGGGACCCTCCTCTCCCGGATCGACGTGCTGCATCTCGCCACTTCGTCCGCCCATCTCCGAGCCGATGCCAACTTCCTCTCCACCACCCGGACCTGCATCCATCGGCCACACCCCCAACACCTCACAACTCCGCGCTACACTTCCAACCCACGCACATCATCACATGCAACTTCAAAACAAACCACATCACTGCAACCTATACCACTGCTCCACAACCACCCTCCCGCCCCGCCCTACACCAGCAACCAACCACTCAAACGCCCTCCGACAACCTCACAGCAACCCACCGAATCCATCTCGTGCCCACCCCACAGGAACTGCTCCGCATCCTCCAGCACGCTCTCCAAAAACTCGTATGTCGCTGTCGTATGGGACGCCCTCTCGACCCTCTCCACCCATCTCTCCGCCAGCTCCGTATGCCTCACCATCCGCCCCATCACCTGCCAACACCAAAACCGCACATCAGCTGCAATCACCCACGTGCGTGCTTCGCGGAAGCAGACACCGTCACTCACAACCGCCCCCAACACGTTGCAGCGCCATCCCCACATGCGCCCCCTACACTGCACAATCCCCCGCAACGGGCTACACTGCACCGATAGGCTCCCCAGACGTCCTCATCGACATTGTGGACTGTAAAAGCCTCAACAAAACCACGTACCCACACATTCCCACACCTCCAACAGCTCACGCAAATCCTAACAGCGCACTCCCCCCGAGCCCCCTCCGATCTAACACCTCCCTACAAACCGCTCACCGCTACCAACCACACGCTACCGTACCAACATGTTGCGGAACCAAGAAAAACCGACCAAACCTTTTTAGACACGGACTGGTTAAGGGAAGGAGCGCCACGACGCAGACTGCGTTTGGTAGCCTCCGACTCCGCAGCAAGATCTCCAACCTTAGATTCTCCCTCCGCAACCTCCTTCTCCTTCTCCCTCCCCTCGAACACATGCACCAGGTCCTCCAGCTCCGCCAGAGAATACCGATACAACAGCCGCTGCTGCTCCACCGGACACTCGCACAGCTGCCGAGCGTGCTGCAATCCCACAACCCCCCACACTCAGTCACCGCACCATCCATCCTCACACCATCACAAACCACTCACACATCGCCCTGACCCGGCTACCAACCAAACCAACGCCACCACTTCTGCCAGCTCCCAACGCCTACAACAAATCCACGCAACAACACCCACCCCTCGCCAACAACACAGCATGCTACCCACCTGCAAGCACACGGCCTTCGAAGGCCGACAGCTGCACACCACAGCCGATAGATGCAGGTAATACCGACAGATGATGCACATTGGATCCTGCCAACCCGCCAAACGCCACACCCAACCAAGTCAATCCAAGTCACCACGCCTTCACCACAAACCTCTCCATCCTCACCAGCCACTGCAATTACCAACACGACTGCATCCCGCGCACCCCCTGCCTCATTCCCACCAACCAACACACACTCCTCACCGACACCAACCTCATCACACATGCCTCCACGACGCCAAACCAGCGTCGCATCGCCCTTTCCCCATCATAACCAAAGAATATCTCATTCAATCTCCGATGACCAACCGCACGTGCTCTAACGAACAGAACCCCTCTCCACATCCTCCACCTCACAAACCATCCACTCCACTCACACATGACCTCGTCTCATCACCGTTGCCGTTACACCCCACCACCTCACCCGCCTGACCGGCCCCAAAAAACCGCACTAACAACCTCACCATGTCTGTGCCATGCCGTCTCCCAAACACCCACTCACCTCCTCTGTGCTGATGTGGTTCTCGCATTCACGGGGCTTCATCCGACTGCTCTTCGCCACGCCACTCGCCCACAGTTGCTCCCGCTGTGCGCGCTCCTTCTTCACTATCCCCACCAGCTCCTTCACCACAAACGGCTTCGACACTGCGCTCACCTTGTTCTGCATCACCACACCACCACATCAACCTCCTGTCCAGGCTTCTGCATGCCGCCCATTCCCTACACGACCCCCTACGACCTACCCCACACCCCTCCACCCACACCACCAATGCCCACCCATCCATCACCAGACCAGCTACCCACTGCATGCGCACCTTTGCCACCACGCACAGCAACTCGTCCTGGGAAAGCACCGCTGCCTTGTGGTAGAATCGATACCGCTCCACAGCAAACGAACCGAACGCCAGCCAATCCGCTGGAGCGAAGTTCACAGCCTCTGCACAGTTGAAACCTGCACCCCACAGCCACCCCATCTCAGCCACCATCCTGAACCGCATCGTTTCCAACCCCCCCACCCACACCGCCACATGCACACACATCACCGTGCCCATGCACCGGATAAACAAACACCAAGCTCACCGTGGTTGAAGCCCCCGTGGTACGATCTCGGGAATGTGATCACAAAGTTCCCGGCCTCCTGCCAACACAAAAAACAATGCCCTCTCGTCAGCATCCTCCGATCCCGAACGATGACTGCATACAGACCATTCCCCGGACCCATGCCTCCCACCACATCCTCACCACCACTCATCCAATCTACTCTCCACACATCCGCCCCCGACCACGACCACGTAAACGCCTACGCCTAAAACCACACACACACGCCCACCCACATCCCCACGGCATCGCCATTCCACCCCACCAACACATCCGCTGCACATCACTCACGCCTCCTCACCTGTGTCGTCGTGCACACTGGCACGCCGCTGTCCCGCAGCACCGTTGGGTTCAGCATCGTCACCAACTGGAACAGCAAGTCCGGTTGTGCCTCGAACAGGTCCGGGAACGACTTCTGCATCACCTGCCATCCCAAACCCGACACCACCACCGTCAGCAACCCAGCCCCCTTCCGACGAACATCGCCCACCCCATCCCCCACCACCAAAACGCTCGGACCCTCACTCACCTCCTCAAACTCACTCGCGGCGCTGCCAGGAACGCTGTACCATGTCTTCGGCGCGCCCCTGTTGCATCCATCCACACACACACACGTCACTCCAAACATTCCATCCAACCAAACCATGCCCCCACGCCACCAACCATCAACCACACACACATGCACGATCTCCACACACAACAGTCCTCCCAAAGGCTCGACCTCGCCATGCACATGCATGCGCTGTGTCCAGTCAAACCCAGCATCACACAATCCGACGTACAACCCCTACACATGTGCACTCCACCCGCAAGGGGGGTGCAACCTCGTCCCCGCCGACGCTACAGGTCACTGCCCTCAAATCATCATCCTCCACCCCGCCGTATCCGACCACACGCCATGGACAAACACATGCAAGCCCGCAAACCCACGGACGACCGACATGCGACACCGCAAACCACACATCGCCCCCACGCACCTGTGCAAGTAGTTGATCGAATAGAAGCAGTGGTCCTCGTAGTGCCAGCAGAACGACGAAAACAGCATCCCCATGTACAGCCACGGCACGATCACGCCCGGGATGTCGTCCTGCACCATCCGCAGCATCGACTCCTCCAGCTTCGGAAAATTGTTCAGGTTCCACGGATCCCGCACGTACTTCCCCCATTCCTCCGCCTCCACACCCCGCGGCACCTCGTCCTTCTCCCGGGGAAACCCGCTCCCGTAATGGCCCGTGTCTATGTCGCTCCCATACAGCACCTCCACCGGGTCCGTCGCCCTCTCCACTATCCGCCAGAAATCCCTCTCCACGTCGCAGTTGCTCGGAGGGCTGATCCGCGACGCGAACCACTTCCGCCTGAACCGCTCCGCGAACCGCTGGAACGACTCGTACGAGTGGTCCCTCCCCTGCGCGAACCCGAAGCTCTCGTTCTCCGACGCCAGGCACTCCAGGCAGTACCAGTTCCCGTGCGGTATCGCCGACAGCGGCGGCGACAGGCAGTACAGATGCCACCCTCGGTTGCATCGGTCGCACAGCAGCATCGACTTCTCGTGCGCCCCGCTGTGGCACTGCTCGCATATCTGGTCCGCCCTCTGCTCCTCCATCGCCGCGCCCGCGCTCTCCACCACCACCCCCTCGCCCATGCCCCTCCGCTTCTTCCCGGCCTGCGCCTCCTCCTGCTCCTCCTCCTCCCCCCGCCCTCTTCCGCCCCGCGCGCTTCGCCTTCATCCCCTGCCCCTTGCTCATCCGCAGCAGCTTGCCAGCGCTCACATTGGCCTGGTGCACCTCGTACCCGAACAGGTGAGCCTCGTACACCTGCCCCAGCGACGCCACCGCCGAGTCCACGCCCACCGCGGGGGCCTGCGGGGAGTCGTCCCTGATCATGCGAAAAACCTCGCCCCATTTCCCCTCATCCCTAACCTTCCTGTACCCGCCGTGCCGCTTCACGCCGTTGTACAGCTTGCACAGATCCACGGCCTCGCCCTCCAGCTCCGGCCACGCCTCCAGCCTCCGCCCCTCGCCCTCCAGATACCTCCCGTACTCCAGCTTGAACGTCTCCGCGTCGCAGGCCGCCGTCCGCTCCTGCAGCTGGTGGATGGACTGGTGCTTCGTCGGGAAGATGAACGACTGCGCCTCCACGGCGAACGGCGGGTTCCACGACCTCGGCGGCACGATGCGGCAGATGCCGTAGGGCTCCGACTGCTCGCGAATCTGCGCAATGAACCGCAGCGGGTCGCTGAATTCCTCCTCCGTCGGGTAGAACACCGGCGCCTCCTCCAGCCCCAGCGCGTTCGGCCCGCCCCCGCCCTCGCCCCCGGGCCGCTGCCTCCATGGCACGCCCTCCGCCCTCTGCCTCCCCCGCCCCATGCCGCGAGAGCCCCGAGCAGCCCCCCCAACGCAGCCCCGCTACGCCCCCTCCAGAGACAACCACCACAGCCGCGAAGCACTGATCTCCGGCATCCAATTCCTGCCCCTCATCACACCATGCCCGCCCTGCACTAGCACCCCCGCCCCAGCGCTCCCGCTGCCACCCGCACGCTCCACACCTGCTGCACCTCCGAAACGATGCTGCACCTCCAAAAACGAAGCCCGAACAATTGCCCCGACCTGCCACTAATCCCTACGCTCCTCCCGCTCCGGGTCTCCGCCCCAATCCCCACTCGCCGACGCAGCGCGACCTCCGAAACCTCACAGACTCATAAATTACGACCCCAATCAATCCCTGTACCTGTCGCACGCCACGGACAGCCCCCGGCCCCAATTCCACGCCCTCCCGGGACCCAGCCGCTCCCTCGCCTCCCCCGCCCCCCGCGACGCCGGATTGAGCCAACCACGCGATCGCCGGAAACCCAGAATGCGACGCCCACGCAACCTCGACGATTGATCCAAAAACAAAAAACGACGAAGTGGATCAGGGTACGAGCCCTGGCCTCGCTGCTCCGCTGCCCTGCCCTGCCATCTCCCCGGTCCCCCGTCCCAGCGTCGAAGCCTCACTGCGCCAGGCCGGTCGCCGCCCCGCAGACGCCCGCCGCTGCCCACGGTCCGCAACCCTACCCGGAGTGAGAATGGTCGGACGCTCCCCAGACGGCGCCCCTCGGACGCCCGGCGCTCCGTGCGTGCGACGGATCCGCTGCAACGCGCAGCGCAGAGCACACCGCCTGCGACTCCGAAACGCACACGACAAGAGTCTGTGAGCTCGAGCGTCTCCACCCCGCGGGCGCCGACTCGGAGTGTCGATGTTGTGCTCGTCGCTTGGCCGCCTGGTGATGTGGATCTGATTTTGGAATCAGTGCCCCTGGTATTGTGGTGATGTGCAAGTTCGTTGGTGTTGACGAAGTACGGGCAATCCCGTGACTTGAGTTTACTGGAGGTTGTTCTTTCAGTGCTTATAAATTTGATGATGTGGACAGGTTCCACTTGTTTTATCCCGATCGAGTGCTATTTCAAATTTCATTGTGAATGTCGTCGTCATATTAAAAGTCCCTTAATTTTCCTGGTTAAGCTTAATATACTATATTGATGTATTATTTAGTACCTCAAAGATTAATCATTCATTGGTGATCATGCCTACCATATTGGATTGGTTAATTATGTTTTAGAAGGATTTTAAGATATTCATGTTGATAAATGATAGGAGTATAATTTTATGTAAGACAATATATCTAAATCATGTTACAATTACCATGATTGTGAAAATTATTGAGTATTACAGATATAATTGTAATTTTCAAATGATATGAATATAGTTTTTTAATTCTATATATGTGAAATTATTGTTGCACATGACTACTTGATAAATTTAAATGTCATCAAAGGTGAATTAGTTCTAGATAATTTTTAAAAGAATTTAGCTCACTCTAGACCATACTTGTAGTTGTATGAAAGTAGCCTTTGAGAGAAATAGCATAAGATTGAAGCTTAGAAAACTTGCAATTTAATGAAAGTGCTTAGAGATTCTTTTGACACTCAATTCCTTCCAAAAAAAACTTGTAAGTATATAGAAACAAATTAACATCCTTAGCAAGTAAAGAACTTTTTTTATTTCATTAATTACACATAAGCAGATCTTTTTAGTGAGCCTCGTGTTAATTTTAAATTAACAAAGTTAAGTAGCAAATTTTGATGGAAATAAGATTAAGAGCTAATTTAGTTCATTAATATATTCCAATATGAAATATAGCAAAGTACATATTTTGACATTCTTACAAAAGCAAACATCGATAAATGGACAATGGACAGTAGAAATGAAAATTTAACAATGGTACAATATAAGATCATGCAATTACTAGAAGTGAAAGGAAAAATTATAAAAAAATAAAAAATAAAAAACAAAATAAAAGAAAATTCAGCATTCTTCAAAAGGAAATTGAAGTTGTTCATTCTTCCTTAAATATTCACAAAATGCATTTTACGGATGCATTTATAGTTATCTCACAAGGAAATTAAGAAATTCATAATCATACAAGATTCAGTATATTTTCAAAATGTAAAATTTGAGCTAAAAATGATCAAGTCAATGCAAAAGTATACAAGCACATTAAGAAAATTGTATAAATTTATATGTATATCTTTACTTAATGTATTGTTTTATATGCATTTATGTCTTTATATTGATTATTGTATTTTTATATATATGGTATAATTATTACAGTGTTTGTCTGTAATCTTAGATGACATTTCAGCAAGGAATATTACATGAAACATAATTCACAAATATATTTAAAATATGCAAACTTGTTTTCAAATATATGTATAGGCAAATTTTCAAATATTACATACTTAATTTATTTTGAAGACAACATAAATCTTAAATAGTAAAGTATAATTTTGAACATTTTTAATACAATATAAAATTGAAACTGCAATCAACATGATTACTACTATGTTAAATTGTTACCTTCTTTTAATTTTATGAAGTTTGGTCTTGTTTATATTTTTATGATGTATGCGTTTTAACATGCAGTCTCGTGTTAACATTAATTATTGAGTATTTTTAATCAAAAAATGATTTTTTTAATATAAATGAAAATTACTCTATTCTAACATAAACTACTCTAAAGCTATCACATTTATAAAGTCAATGTATTGGTGCTATAGGCGCAATTTTATTTGCACAGTTTAACTTAGACATTAAAAAAATTTGAAATATCTACTTTATTAAGATTGTTGTGCAATAATAAAATATTTAGAGCTTTCACTCAATATACTTTATAATAGATTTATGAAGTTCATTGTTTTCTTATTTCAATGAATAATAACTTTCAAAAGTAAAATCAATGCATGTTAAAACAAACTTAAGAAAAAATTAACACAAATATATATCAAAAATTATAATATTGAAAATATTTCTTTGAATCAATTTGATATTTTATGCTCTACTTTTTATATTTAAAAATTATAAAAAACTTTTTTATTTTATTTTTTTTCCAGTTCTTAAGATCTCTAAGTGTTTTTATAAGAACTTATGAATGGAGTGTATCGTTGCATTCTACATAAACATTCTAAATTTTATATTGTATCAAGTGATTCGATGACAAAAATTGATGAACCTTAAATAACATTGAAACAATCCTTTATTTGATAAAAGAAGTTGCATTCTTTGAAAAAACACATAGTATGGTTTTAAACTAAGGCTGTATTGCAGAAAGACTCAATTCTTATAAAATACAAATATTTAAAATTTATTTAAAAATATATATATTTTAAAGAACTTTAATACTATTACATTCAAATTAATTGAAGCACGATAATTGTGCCAAAAAATATGAATCTAGATTATTTTAGATATTGCCAATATGGATTTAAAATTTAGAAATGATTATCTAAAGAATCAAAATGCATTACGTACCTTTTAAGATGTGTAATAAAATTAACTACCTATATTTTAAGGTGCTATTTGGATTCTAATAAAAATAAAAGTCGTAGATTATATTTATAATTTTTTCTTTCAAAACAATGATCCATTGTTAATTAAAAAAATTTGCAAATTGACAATCTACATCATAGTTCACACAGGTTTTATTACTGAACAGTGAAAACATAGATCAATTGTTGAAATTGTCAATCAGAGGTCACTTGGAATCGAAGGGTGGAGTTACTTCGGTTAAAAAGTTGAAAACAATTATGAATCAAGTTCTTTAATGAAATCATGTGATAATTTTATATTATATGAATTTTAATCAAATTAAGTTTATAAAGATTTATAACTTTGCTTTATGCAAATTGTTCACTTCATTCCAAATTGTTCACTTTAATACAATTTAAAATTCAAGTAGCTTCATAAAGTACAGTCTCAAAAGTCTAAATTAAAATTTCATTCCAACAAGATTTATTCAAATGCTTTTATACTTCTATCAATAAGACCAAAATCCCAAAAAAACATTGTTAGTATTCTTGTAGTAAAAGGATAATTGGTGAATAATACCAATTTATTTTTAAAAAGTATCAGAAATGTTTTTAAATTTTTAAATTTTTAAATTTTATTTTATATTTAACTAGCAAAGCTGAAATGAATTTTTCTCTAGGATTGATCACGTGCCTAATCTTAGTACTTTGAAACATGTAACATACAAACATCACATGCATTTGAAAAACGTTAAATACTCCAAATTTATTGAAAATTATGTTAAACATTGTCAAAAACTTCAAATTTATTTCATTCTAACAGAGTGCATTGAGATTCAAGAACTATCAATGTCAATCTCAACAAGATGCACAAGTTCATCTAAAAACCTTGCTCGGAATATACCGAATATGTATCTTTAGACTGATCTAATTAAAACTTTGTTATTGCTCTTTTGAATTGCTCATGTCCAAACACTAATTAGAATGGACTTATTTAAATTCTAGAACCAATGGCATCAAAAAAATATTTATTTTAAATTCTGCTTAGTATTGTAATACATAACTAAAATAATATGAAAACATTCTGCTTTTTAGACATTAATTTATGTGATTTTTGTGCAATTAAACAACTTAACGTTGTGTATATTTTGTACATTTATTTCATTGATTATTTAATATCTTAAGAAATATAAGACATACAATAATGTACTTTCAAGAAGTAAAAAAATGTTGCAAGTTTAAAAAAAACATTGGTTTTGCATTTACAACTGTGTAAAACCTTATCTTTTATACATTTTTCTTATTAAATTTATTAGAATTTTGTTTTAAAATAATTAACCAAACACATTTAAAATTCAAATATTATACAATAATAAATGATTTTTGTTCACTAGATCATATCATGATAATGTAAACTTACGTATCTTATTAAAACAAATAACATATTTCATAATTTCACTACTTAAAAACTAATGAATTAGTCCTATCAAATTTTTGATAGCTAACATGTATATCTTTTTTGCATAATCTATCATTTAAATAATTATTTTATATCTAAATGCACAATACAATTATTTAAAAATCTTGCAAACATTTAAATTTCTTGAATAATTCATTCATGTATTTACAAACTTAAAACTATAATACAAAAACCAAATGAAAATGTATAACATTTTTGGCACATCATGCAAATCATATGTACACGTATAATACTTTTTATATGAAATGTGTATTTATGTTTCTTTTTTGAATCATGTTCATTGTCAAATAAAAAAAATAAATGATATTAGATCTTGGTTAATCATAATATCAATTATTTTGAATTCACAACTATCTAATCAATACAAAATATATATGAAGGATGCGTAATTGTTAATATACAAAAGCATATAGAAATATTTTATTTTAAAAAAAAAATGATTCTATTTATCATTCATTATATTGGTCTTTGGTTTAAAAAATGTATATGTTATTTATGTTGATTTAAAATTCTATGTTGAGATTGTGAATCATTAGTTGTTTATACTCTTAAAATTGTTATCCATATTTGATTTTTCAATATAATATTTCTATTTTGCTTTTGTTTGAAATTTAACAGATTATGTGGTGGCTTGTTATTTATAGCAGTTTTTTTCTATAATATATTTTAGATTTCCAAATCATAAAAAAAATTATATATTCATTCAAAAGATTCTATGTTTTGCAATTTTTATACTATTATACTTTCTAAATAATGTATATAATTGAGAGATATTAAAATCAAGATAATATTGCTATCGTTGTTTACTCTTTTTATATGTGTAATAAACAAATGAAATAAAAAGTATGATTAAAAGTTATACAAAAACTTGTATTATAGAAGAGGTTTTTTAACATACGTTCATTTGTTTGTTTAAAATTCAACCTAAATTTGTTTGATTAAATCTTAATACTTTTATTCATTGTGAAAATATATTTAGGCAAATCATCAAAGCATTATATTTAAAAATATTTTAATAAACTTTTGAAATTTACATTTGAACATGATTTTTATGTTTAATAAAATATAACTTTAAAATCCTATAAATTTACCATAGGCAACAAAAATCTAAATATAAAATATATCATCATTAAAATTTCTTTTAACTAAACATTTTTCCAAAAGTTTGTAGAAATGAACTTGTATTAGGTTCATAGGTGCCAATAATCTGCTTTGTTTAATGTGTTCTCGGCCAATCAAGTATATTTAAAAATATTTGCATCATGAGAGAAAATTAAAAATTATATAAAGTTTACATGCTAATTTATGAACTTTATAATAATTTTTTTTCTAAATTATTAATTTTAAATAATGATATGTTTTTTGAATTTTATTAGATTTTAGATTTTAATATTGAAAAATATATAACGCTTCTATAGTAATTTATGATTGACAATTCTATTAATATTAGTATATATGAATATATACATACCATAATATTCAGATTTTCAAATGGCATATCTAAAATATTTTCACACTATTACATGTATCTATTGAAACAACAAAAATATTATGATTTTATTAAAGGATTTCTATATAATTATTCCTCATTGTACAATTAGTGATAGCCTTGTTGTTGTGCTCTTTGACATTAGTTTAAAGTTAAGGACTTCTATCGACTTCAATGAAGTTGATAAGGAGACAACACCCAAATCCTTACCGCGCAGATTGCATATTATTCATACATGCATGGCCACAACCATCCTATCCACGATCAAAATGTTTTCTTTAATCTAGGTTTTAATAAAAAAAAATCATCATTGTTCAATATTTATGATTGTTTACACAATATAAATTTATTCATAATTATATTGTTTTCTATATTAAATATTTTTAGTTAAAAGCATTTTTTTAAATTTTCATTATTGGTGTTGGTTTCATAGTACCTAATTCAAAAGAAGATAGTTTTACAGAAAATTTATTTATATGTTATCAAAAAACATTCAAATTTTATTTGCTACTTAAAGATCATTAATATATTATTTAAAATTTTGCAATATTAAATATAGATGTATCTTGTTTTTAACTTTCGTCATATTTCATGTTTTTGTATATCTTTACACAATGTATATTGTGCAAGCAAACATAATATATTAATTATTTAAAAGATTAAAAGACAATTTAAACTTTTATATATTCCCAAAATTTTAAAATTTGATCCAAAACTAATATTTTATGCAAGATTTGATATAACAATCACATTCACGCACCTGTGCATTTATTCATTATAATAGCATCGTTGATACCAAATAGACAATAAAATCAAAATTTATAATTATGGCATATCTTTATAATTACGACATATCTTTATAGTTACGACATATCTTTATAGTTACGACATATCTTTATAGTTACGACATATCTTTATAATTATGGCATATCTTTATAAAATCAAAATTTATGATTATGACATATTTGAGAAGTGTCAAAAAGGCATATTTTTAATAAATTACTTTATATATAAATCTTAATGGTCAATGCAAAAATATTCTTATAGAGTGAATACATGGTTTTTCTTACCACATTTATTTATGATGCCTATAGTAAAAGAATTTGCATAGATGATGAATGCGCCAAAAATTAAAGAAGCCAATAAACCACAGCAATTTCAGCCGTTTTTGAAATATGAGTGATTTTTATTTTAAACAAAAAAATCTATTTAAGTTACAAGGTTCTATCAATGCATATGATGATTTTGATATGAATTTTAATTTTAATAAAAAAACATCAACAATCCTTTGAATAAAACTCAATGTTGCAAATTTAGCAAAGACAAAAAAAATTACATTCAGCATTTAGTGATAGAATTGAATTTTATTAGCTACAAGATTTGACTGTTTTAATATAAATAATTTTGGCAAAAAGGCTCTCTATGTGACAATCAAATAAATCTCTACAAACTTCTACAAAAGCACAAAACCATGGAAATTCCTTTGTCATAAACATTTGGTTTGTTTGAAAAAATAATTTTGATTGAGGTTTTAATTGTGTTCATAAGGATAAATAATCCAGAACAAAGATCTTTTTTGAGCTCATTTATCCTTATGAAAGAGATCCATTAATTTTAATTAATGTCATTTATCCTTATGAACACAAAATCAGGGAGATTTTTTGTTCTTCTTAATGTGGATAACATGCACAACTCTCTTATTTCTTTTTTAATCCTAGTGTCCAAGGCCTAGTTCATATATTTTCTATTTATAATTATAATTAATTTTTGATATTATGATTTAAAACAATTATTATATAAGACACTTTTTAACCTATTAGACTTTATCTTATTTTGTAAAGAGCCGCCATTGGCATGACAATGACTCATGAAAGAGATGTGACGCGTGTGTATTGTTGCGAGGAATAACGCAATGCATCTAAACATTGTAGAAGAATTGGAGAATTTGATCCAATTGTGTGTAAAAGGTATGAGCATGTTTCCGCATCTCGAAGTATCTCACCCGAATATGTGGTATACTATCACCAGATATTGGAGTCTGAAGGCGGTCCTTCACAATAGTTTTAGTCCGAAGACATGACCACCAAAGGCACCATAGTTTTAGCCCTCATTCTCTTGTCAACTGAGGCACAACCACAACATGGCTGCTGCCAAGTTCTAGAACATGGGAAGAGCTAATGCTGCTATGAGCACCTAGAGGATCGGTGATGTCGCCGTGGTGGCCATTTAATTCCTACACTGCCGTTTAATCAACAACACTGTTGTGATTCTACCAATATCAAGAATTGTTGCAGGAAGGGCCTTTGTCGGCTGTTTATCGTGGTTGCTTAGACCCTGATCAACAGTTCAATTGTTATCTTGGAAATGACCGTGTGACATTTGCTAATTATTGCGTGGTTTGCTGGGCTGTAGGTAATAAGTAGCTCATGAGTTTTCTCAAAGTATGTAATGTCAAATAGATAAGTCAATTGACCTTCATTTAGATTCTGATCTACATCATTTCAGATAGAGCTGTTGTTTCTTCAATTTTGTAATGCTTCGCAAATCAAAATTAGGGGATTCATTGTGACTTGAGGGATATTGTCAATTCATGTAATAAAATTTCGAATGCACTCAATGCTCAACTACCTTAGCTAACATATACTCCGTATTAATTATCTATTATAATTAATTATTTGGTTTAAATTAACTGTAAATGAATTATTTGGTTTAAATTAAATTTAGTTTACTTCCTTGAATTGAATGAATTAATGATTTCATTTAAATCATGTTAAATGAAAAAGTGTTAATTTTATTATATTTAAATTAATGTGACAAATTATTTTATTTAAATAATGAATATATATACTTAAATTCACATAATTTGTTTAGAAAATGAACAAATAAATATATGTGTCAATCAACTTACAAGTAAATTTATGAGTAAATTAGTGAATAAAGTTATAAGTAAATTTATCAGTAATATGTTTGATAATTTATGAGTAAATCAACCTATGAGTAAACTAACTTATGAATAAATTTATGAGCTAATTAACTTATGAATAAATTTATGAGCTAATTAACTTATGAATAAATTAATTTTGAAATAAATATATGGGTAAATTTGACTTACGAGTAAATTTATGAGCTAATTAAATTATGAGTAATTTATGTAATTCAAATCTTTGAAATTGAAAAATCAATCCATAAATATATGACTAAATTTCAATATATACTCATAAATTGTCTTTTTCAAATATGTGTTTGAAATTTAATGAAGAAACCTATTTTCATATTTAAAATATGCTACTTCACTTTGCTTCTAGTTAGTTTGATATCTTTTGGACCGGAAACATTTCTTTTAAAACAACAAAACAGATAAAGTTACAAGGCCTATATTATATTAAACCATCAATAATCTTTTGACATAAATGATAAAGTGAGCAAATTCATATTGATTAATGATTTCATGATACAATATCTCTTCTTCCTATATTCATCAATCCATATATCAAAAAAAATTAAATGATTTATTTTTTAATAAATTCTCACTTAATAACCAAAAATTTATAATTAATATAGAAAATAAAAAATATTTAAAATACAATTAAAATATTTAAATTTTTAATGTATGTATATATATATGTAATCATGTATATAATTTGACTCCACAATCAAATGATATAGTAAGTGATAGAAATTAGATCTAAAACATTTTAAAATTCAATTTAAAAATTAATCACCATAATTAATTTTAAATATATTTTTTATCTTAAATGAGTTTAAACAATGAAAAACTTATATATAAGTTATACGTTAAATTTGATTAGCAAAATGTTTTAGAATTGAATTGCCATAACCAATTTATTTTTTTCAATAAACTTGCCATGTTGAGACCAATGTCACTTTGTCTTGGGTAATGTATGAGAAAGAAACGTTTTTCTCTTAAGCCAAAACAAAATCGTATGTAGATTTTGTCAATAAACCAACCATACGTCAATGTATGAAAAAGGAAATTTAAAGTTTTCTAATTTTTATCAAAATTTGTCAAATTCCAAACAACTTGTTTATTGTTTGAATAATAAATTTTTAATGCAAAATGGTGAACTTTATTGAATAAAAGAGTTATTAATTTTAACTTGCTAATAATGAATCAGTTTTAATTTTATCTTTTTTTATTGAACATGACTGTCAATTGTTCCATATATAAGTATAATCCAAAATCTTTTTTGACACTTCATTTTTTGGCAATGTTAGAACTAGCCCTATAATACATTCGCAAATGATGCTACCTTGGTGGCTACTTAAACTTGAAGTCTTCGTGTATAAAGCGCTGATATACTTTGCCCCATTTGTAACCCTAATTTTGTACTTTCCTTCTACCTCTTTAAGAGCTCCTTTCTAATTAGAATACAAGTGAAAGAACTTTTGACTTGCAAATAGAGTAACTTATTGTCTTCATCCAAGACTTCCCATTTAAGGTGAATCTTGTGATAACTTGTATTGTAATCTAAGAGTAGTATTTATAAAAAATGTCAAATTCTATGAAGGACACATTCATTAGCCACCAATTTGAAGGCATTCGTTACAATGGATGCAAGCGTAATGGCTATGGTTTGCAATTTTGGTAATAAAACTGGTACATAGTGATAATTAATGAAAATTAAGTTGCATTTAAGCACAATAAATCAATGATGACCAAATATTGAGTAGGTGGATAATGAACAAGTTTATTAGTTGTCATCCTAGCATCTTCTAGGTATTCATTACTAATTTGGATTTAACTTCAAAAGTTTCTTGACTATATTTCACCCAAATCGCTCCAAAACTCCCATTTCCAATGTAAAAAGGATGAATGAGTAAAAAATCATTGTTTTCTAATTTTAACCATATGATCTTCAATTATATTATTGTGGTATATAGTACAATAAATTTCATTGTAATTGTCCGTAGAGATTAGAAAATTGTAGCACTTAAAATTTGAAAACAAACTTCTTTGACGGGATTTTTGACTAAGTCGGCACACTCCGACTTTTTTTCCCTTAAGTTTTTTGCATTATGGATTTTGGAGTTTTTTGTGCATAACAAAAAAAACTAAGTTAACTAATTGTTTAAAAAAATTACAGACTAAAAACAAGTGTAGCATGTTGAAAACATTATTTTTATTGAGTTGAATGCAGAAGCATGCTAATTCATATTTCTTTCTTAGAAATTCCAATATCTTATAAAGTCCTGGCAATCCAAATGATCAAAGTAAAGATTGATCTCCATCACTAAAGTGGAAAAGGAAAACTTAAAAAAAAAACAAATTTTTTAACTTTTATGAAGGAAAAAAAAAGTTTTAATAGAACAGCGCCCGAAATGGTGAGAAAACTTTGATATTTTGTAATGTAAACACTTTGTTCCGAAAGAATTTTTGTTTTGGGAAATCTCAAAGATGACAATATTGCGTATTTATAGTTAAAATCTCAGAGGTAACAAATGTATTTACATGGCTGTCCAAAGTGCCCACCGAATAGCACGTTTCACTTTGGGTACCATAACTATTTTAAAAAATATCTAAAATGAAAAAAAAATTAGATTCCCTCAAAAGTCCTTGTTACCCACAAGAAGTTTCAAAAAATATCGATTTAAATTGAAGTCACATGTGCCTGCCCAAGTTCTAAAATAGCCCCCAGTGGGCTATCTGTCCCTTGGGGGTTAATTAAAATATTATTACCACAGTTGCATTGATTTTCAAGCTTTATTTTTTTCCAATTAAAAATAAATGAATGTTTTATACGCTACCTGCAAAAGCTTGCTGTGGTGGTCCTAAGCTGGTTCACCTTATACCGGAAGCCTAGGTTACATCTCAGGTAATTCCCACTCAAGTCCTAGGTCAACTTTTTCACCATATATAATCCCGAGATAAAACCTTGTGACTTACAGAGAAAGTGTTGCACTCATGGATCCACAAACTTTATATCCCATCTCCCAATGCAAGAAGACAAGGCCGAGAGAACATTCTTTTCAAGCTTTGCCAACCAATAGGACGCTACCAGGACCTGGGTACATGCAACACACCAAGGTTGATAAGAAGAGTACTCTGGTCGAAATCAACAATTGAAGAACTTGTGGAAAACTGAAGAAACTGTGTTTGTTGCAATAAAAATAAAAATAAAAAAACTATACCATAAACTAACGTAATTAGCAAAATAATGAAAATCAAAGAGAATAAGGTCTGCATAACAATGAATAAATTCTGCACGGTCAAAAACATACAATAGTCTAACAACAGTTCTCTAAAAGGATCACGATGAACAAAGTCAAATTTGGAAATCCCTAATGTAAGAACGTCACATGACTGGTCAGCAACTCAATCGCCGATGCTGAATCATCAAGACTCCACTCAAATTTAAAAATACCAATAATTCACAGAACAACAGCAACTCAAATGCGTTCCCACTACGAACAGACGCTCCCACCTCACCCTGACAGCAAGCAAGCCACACTCCGAAAAGCCACAGACGTGTTCACAACGTGTTCCCCACACGCTCACACAAGACCCGCAACCTAATCAGGAGCACGTCACAAGCAGGTGCCGAGTAACTGCTCCTGCTGCGAACACTAACCCATAATCATCACAACATGAAAAACCTAAATGGAAGCAATGCCGATCCCATCAAGCGAAATGCAGCAAACTGCAGATACAAGCGTGATTGTGTACGCATGTTATGACCCCATCCCAACCATTCCAAAAAGACGATAGACGCCGACCTGAAGTCGTGAGGGAGAGAAGCGTGACATCCTCTAAATTCCTGTCTGCATTCCACCCACCAGACTCAAGGGTCCACCAGTCGGCGCCCGCGGGGTGGAGACGCGCGAGCTCACAGACTCTTGTCGTGTGCGTTTCGGAGTCGCAGGCGGTGTGCTCTGCGCTGCGCGTTGCAGCGGATCCGTCGCACGCACGGAGCGCCGGGCGTCCGAGGGGCGCCGTCTGGGGAGCGTCCGACCATTCTCACTCCGGGTAGGGTTGCGGACCGTGGGCAGCGGCGGGCGTCTGCGGGGCGGCGACCGGCCTGGCGCAGTGAGGCTTCGACGCTGGGACGGGGGACCGGGGAGATGGCAGGGCAGGGCAGCGGAGCAGCAAGCCCAGGGCTCGTACCCTGATCCACTTCGTCGTTTTTTGTTTTTGGATCAATCGTCGAGGTTGCGTGGGCGTCGCATTCTGGGTTTCCGGCGATCGCGTGGTTGGCTCAATCCGGCGTTGCGGGGGGCGGGGGAGGCGAGGGAGCGGCTGGGTCCCGGGAGGGCGTGGAATTGGGGCCGGGGGCTGTCCGTGGCGTGCGACAGGTACAGGGATTGATTGGGGTCGTAATTTATGAGTCTGTGAGGTTTCGGAGGTCGCGCTGCGTCGGCGAGTGGGGATTGGGGCGGAGACCCGGAGCGGGAGGAGCGTAGGGATTAGTGGCAGGTCGGGGCAATTGTTCGGGCTTCGTTTTTGGAGGTGCAGCATCGTTTCGGAGGTGCAGCAGGTGTGGAGCGCTAGGGCGGGGGTGCTAGTGCAGGGCGGGCATGGTGTGATGAGGGGCAGGAATTGGATGCCGGAGATCAGTGCTTCGCGGCTGTGGTGGTTGTCTCTGGAGGGGGCGTAGCGGGGCTGCGTTGGGGGGCTGCTCGGGGCTCTCGCGGCATGGGGCGGGGGAGGCAGAGGGCGGAGGGCGTGCCATGGAGGCAGCGGCCCGGGGGCGAGGGCGGGGGCGGGCCGAACGCGCTGGGGCTGGAGGAGGCGCCGGTGTTCTACCCGACGGAGGAGGAATTCAGCGACCCGCTGCGGTTCATTGCGCAGATTCGCGAGCAGTCGGAGCCCTACGGCATCTGCCGCATCGTGCCGCCGAGGTCGTGGAACCCGCCGTTCGCCGTGGAGGCGCAGTCGTTCATCTTCCCGACGAAGCACCAGTCCATCCACCAGCTGCAGGAGCGGACGGCGGCCTGCGACGCGGAGACGTTCAAGCTGGAGTACGGGAGGTATCTGGAGGGCGAGGGGCGGAGGCTGGAGGCGTGGCCGGAGCTGGAGGGCGAGGCCGTGGATCTGTGCAAGCTGTACAACGGCGTGAAGCGGCACGGCGGGTACAGGAAGGTTAGGGATGAGGGGAAATGGGGCGAGGTTTTTCGCATGATCAGGGACGACTCCCCGCAGGCCCCCGCGGTGGGCGTGGACTCGGCGGTGGCGTCGCTGGGGCAGGTGTACGAGGCTCACCTGTTCGGGTACGAGGTGCACCAGGCCAATGTGAGCGCTGGCAAGCTGCTGCGGATGAGCAAGGGGCAGGGGATGAAGGCGAAGCGCGCGGGGCGGAAGAGGGCGGGGGAGGAGGAGGAGCAGGAGGAGGCGCAGGCCGGGAAGAAGCGGAGGGGCATGGGCGAGGGGGTGGTGGTGGAGAGCGCGGGCGCGGCGATGGAGGAGCAGAGGGCGGACCAGATATGCGAGCAGTGCCACAGCGGGGCGCACGAGAAGTCGATGCTGCTGTGCGACCGATGCAACCGAGGGTGGCATCTGTACTGCCTGTCGCCGCCGCTGTCGGCGATACCGCACGGGAACTGGTACTGCCTGGAGTGCCTGGCGTCGGAGAACGAGAGCTTCGGGTTCGCGCAGGGGAGGGACCACTCGTACGAGTCGTTCCAGCGGTTCGCGGAGCGGTTCAGGCGGAAGTGGTTCGCGTCGCGGATCAGCCCTCCGAGCAACTGCGACGTGGAGAGGGATTTCTGGCGGATAGTGGAGAGGGCGACGGACCCGGTGGAGGTGCTGTATGGGAGCGACATAGACACGGGCCATTACGGGAGCGGGTTTCCCCGGGAGAAGGACGAGGTGCCGCGGGGTGTGGAGGCGGAGGAATGGGGGAAGTACGTGCGGGATCCGTGGAACCTGAACAATTTTCCGAAGCTGGAGGAGTCGATGCTGCGGATGGTGCAGGACGACATCCCGGGCGTGATCGTGCCGTGGCTGTACATGGGGATGCTGTTTTCGTCGTTCTGCTGGCACTACGAGGACCACTGCTTCTATTCGATCAACTACTTGCACAGGTGCGTGGGGGCGATGTGTGGTTTGCGGTGTCGCATGTCGGTCGTCCGTGGGTTTGCGGGCTTGCATGTGTTTGTCCATGGCGTGTGGTCGGATACGGCGGGGTGGAGGATGATGATTTGAGGGCAGTGACCTGTAGCGTCGGCGGGGACGAGGTTGCACCCCCCTTGCGGGTGGAGTGCACATGTGTAGGGGTTGTACGTCGGATTGTGTGATGCTGGGTTTGACTGGACACAGCGCATGCATGTGCATGGCGAGGTCGAGCCTTTGGGAGGACTGTTGTGTGTGGAGATCGTGCATGTGTGTGTGGTTGATGGTTGGTGGCGTGGGGGCATGGTTTGGTTGGATGGAATGTTTGGAGTGACGTGTGTGTGTGTGGATGGATGCAACAGGGGCGCGCCGAAGACATGGTACAGCGTTCCTGGCAGCGCCGCGAGTGAGTTTGAGGAGGTGAGTGAGGGTCCGAGCGTTTTGGTGGTGGGGGATGGGGTGGGCGATGTTCGTCGGAAGGGGGCTGGGTTGCTGACGGTGGTGGTGTCGGGTTTGGGATGGCAGGTGATGCAGAAGTCGTTCCCGGACCTGTTCGAGGCACAACCGGACTTGCTGTTCCAGTTGGTGACGATGCTGAACCCAACGGTGCTGCGGGACAGCGGCGTGCCAGTGTGCACGACGACACAGGTGAGGAGGCGTGAGTGATGTGCAGCGGATGTGTTGGTGGGGTGGAATGGCGATGCCGTGGGGATGTGGGTGGGCGTGTGTGTGTGGTTTTAGGCGTAGGCGTTTACGTGGTCGTGGTCGGGGGCGGATGTGTGGAGAGTAGATTGGATGAGTGGTGGTGAGGATGTGGTGGGAGGCATGGGTCCGGGGAATGGTCTGTATGCAGTCATCGTTCGGGATCGGAGGATGCTGACGAGAGGGCATTGTTTTTTGTGTTGGCAGGAGGCCGGGAACTTTGTGATCACATTCCCGAGATCGTACCACGGGGGCTTCAACCACGGTGAGCTTGGTGTTTGTTTATCCGGTGCATGGGCACGGTGATGTGTGTGCATGTGGCGGTGTGGGTGGGGGGGTTGGAAACGATGCGGTTCAGGATGGTGGCTGAGATGGGGTGGCTGTGGGGTGCAGGTTTCAACTGTGCAGAGGCTGTGAACTTCGCTCCAGCGGATTGGCTGGCGTTCGGTTCGTTTGCTGTGGAGCGGTATCGATTCTACCACAAGGCAGCGGTGCTTTCCCAGGACGAGTTGCTGTGCGTGGTGGCAAAGGTGCGCATGCAGTGGTAGCTGGTCTGGTGATGGATGGGTGGGCATTGGTGGTGTGGGTGGAGGGGTGTGGGGTAGGTCGTAGGGGGTCGTGTAGGGAATGGGCGGCATGCAGAAGCCTGGACAGGAGGTTGATGTGGTGGTGTGGTGATGCAGAACAAGGTGAGCGCAGTGTCGAAGCCGTTTGTGGTGAAGGAGCTGGTGGGGATAGTGAAGAAGGAGCGCGCACAGCGGGAGCAACTGTGGGCGAGTGGCGTGGCGAAGAGCAGTCGGATGAAGCCCCGTGAATGCGAGAACCACATCAGCACAGAGGAGGTGAGTGGGTGTTTGGGAGACGGCATGGCACAGACATGGTGAGGTTGTTAGTGCGGTTTTTTGGGGCCGGTCAGGCGGGTGAGGTGGTGGGGTGTAACGGCAACGGTGATGAGACGAGGTCATGTGTGAGTGGAGTGGATGGTTTGTGAGGTGGAGGATGTGGAGAGGGGTTCTGTTCGTTAGAGCACGTGCGGTTGGTCATCGGAGATTGAATGAGATATTCTTTGGTTATGATGGGGAAAGGGCGATGCGACGATGGTTTGGCGTCGTGGAGGCATGTGTGATGAGGTTGGTGTCGGTGAGGAGTGTGTGTTGGTTGGTGGGAATGAGGCAGGGGGTGCGCGGGATGCAGTCGTGTTGGTAATTGCAGTGGCTGGTGAGGATGGAGAGGTTTGTGGTGAAGGCGTGGTGACTTGGATTGACTTGGTTGGGTGTGGCGTTTGGCGGGTTGGCAGGATCCAATGTGCATCATCTGTCGGTATTACCTGCATCTATCGGCTGTGGTGTGCAGCTGTCGGCCTTCGAAGGCCGTGTGCTTGCAGGTGGGTAGCATGCTGTGTTGTTGGCGAGGGGTGGGTGTTGTTGCGTGGATTTGTTGTAGGCGTTGGGAGCTGGCAGAAGTGGTGGCGTTGGTTTGGTTGGTAGCCGGGTCGGGGCGATGTGTGAGTGGTTTGTGATGGTGTGAGGATGGATGGTGCGGTGACTGAGTGTGGGGGGTTGTGGGATTGCAGCACGCTCGGCAGCTGTGCGAGTGTCCGGTGGAGCAGCAGCGGCTGTTGTATCGGTATTCTCTGGCGGAGCTGGAGGACCTGGTGCATGTGTTCGAGGGGAGGGAGAAGGAGAAGGAGGTTGCGGAGGGAGAATCTAAGGTTGGAGATCTTGCTGCGGAGTCGGAGGCTACCAAACGCAGTCTGCGTCGTGGCGCTCCTTCCCTTAACCAGTCCGTGTCTAAAAAGGTTTGGTCGGTTTTTCTTGGTTCCGCAACATGTTGGTACGGTAGCGTGTGGTTGGTAGCGGTGAGCGGTTTGATGGGAGGTGTTAGATCGGAGGGGGCTCGGGGGGAGTGCGCTGTTAGGATTTGCGTGAGCTGTTGGAGGTGTGGGAATGTGTGGGTACGTGGTTTTGTTGAGGCTTTTACAGTCCACAATGTCGATGAGGACGTCTGGGGAGCCTATCGGTGCAGTGTAGCCCGTTGCGGGGGATTGTGCAGTGTAGGGGGCGCATGTGGGGATGGCGCTGCAACGTGTTGGGGGCGGTTGTGAGTGACGGTGTCTGCTTCCGCGAAGCACGCACGTGGGTGATTGCAGCTGATGTACGGTTTTGGTGTTGGCAGGTGATGGGGCGGATGGTGAGGCATACGGAGCTGGCGGAGAGATGGGTGGAGAGGGTCGAGAGGGCGTCCCATACGACAGCGACATACGAGTTTTTGGAGAGCGTGCTGGAGGATGCGGAGCAGTTCCTGTGGGGTGGGCACGAGATGGATTCGGTGGGTTGCTGTGAGGTTGTCGGAGGGCGTTTGAGTGGTTGGTTGCTGGTGTAGGGCGGGGCGGGAGGGTGGTTGTGGAGCAGTGGTATAGGTTGCAGTGATGTGGTTTGTTTTGAAGTTGCATGTGATGATGTGCGTGGGTTGGAAGTGTAGCGCGGAGTTGTGAGGTGTTGGAGGTGTGGCCGATGGATGCAGGTCCGGGTGGTGGAGAGGAAGTTGGCATCGGCTCGGAGATGGGCGGACGAAGTGGCGAGATGCAGCACGTCGATCCGGGAGAGGAGGGTCCCGAAAGTGGGTTTCGGCGTGGTGGAGCGGTTGGTAGGCGCGGAGCCAGTGCCGTGCGCGGAGCCCCATCTGGCACATCTGAAGGTAGTGGAAGGAGGGGAGTGTGGGTTGGGGGCACGGTGTTGTGGGAGGCGGAGTTGCGGTGTTGATATGGTGATGATAGTGATGTTGATGATATGTTGTGGTGGTGGTGGTGGTGGTGGCAGGTGGTGTTGGAGAGTGCAAAGTTGATGCGAGAGAAGATCACGGATTTCAGGTTGACGGAGCCTTTGGTGCAGGTAGGGGCAATTGCGCGTGGTTGGTGACGATGATGATGGTCGTGGGCGAGTTGTTTTTGGGTGGAGGTGAGGTGATCGAGGTTGGTGAGGTTTCTGAGTGTGTGAGGGATGTCCGTTGCAGAGGGCGAGCTTGGAGGCGTTGATCGAGGAGGCTCGGAGGTTTTGTGTGGGTTTTGAGGAGCTGTCGAGGTTGGAGGAGCTGGTGAAGTCTGCAGAGGTGTGTGGGTTGTTACCGGGACCTGGTGGTTTTGATTGTTTCGTAGTTGAGGAGGTGGTTTGGGTGAGTACGGTGTTGCGGTGGTGGTGAGCATTGCGTGGCCGGGGTGTTTTGCGGGTGGCGGTCGGGGTTGGGAGGTTTATGGAGAGTGTCGTGATGTAATGTGGCTGACGGGTGGGTGGTGGAGTGGCAGGCGTGGTCGGAGAGAGTTCGGAAGCTGCTGCCACCAATCAAGGCGCTGCGGAGCCGCAAGCTGGCGAGTGTGGAGGAGCTGGCATCCCTGCAGGAGCAGGTGCGTAGGGTGTGGTTGGCGCGGTGTTGGTGGGAGGGATTTAGGCCGGGTAGAGGCGGTGTAGGAGAGCAGAGTTTGAATGTGGGGGTGATTGTGCGCTGGGTATGCTGAACGTGGTGGGTTTGTGGCGCAGAGCTCGACGCTGCCGGTAAGAGCCGAGGACAGGGAGATTTTGGACCTGGTGATTCTGAGGGCGGGGGCTCTGGAGCAGAAAGTGTCTGCGACGCTGGGGTCGAAGTTGGCGCTGGAGGTACGTGTGGTTGGTTGGGGTTGCGGGGGGAGGCTTTTGCGGTTTGGTGATTGAGTCGCAGATGCGTGGGTGGTGAAGTAGCATGGTTTGGCGGGAAGTGGCAGTGGGTGGGGTGGTGAGTGTGTGGTGGTGCTGTGGATGTTGCAGGAGCTGGAGAGGGTGCTGGAGGAAGTCCAGGACCTGCCAGTGCAGGTGGCAGGATTGGCGGAGTTGGAGCAGGGTGTGGCCGATGGGCGGGCGTGGGCCGTACGGGTGCGGACGACGTTGGGGATGGTCCATCTGTACGAGTATGAGACGTCGGTGGCCCTGCTGAGGGACCTGCTTACGTCGACGTCGAAGCTGTGCGTAGAATGTAAGTGTCGGTGTGGTGATGGTTTTGGATTGAGACGGATGGCGACAGGATGGTTGTGGGGTTTTGTGGAATGGGCCTGGAAGGGTCTCGGAGCTGCGCAGATGTGGGTACACTTGGTTTGAGAGTGTGGGAGATTGTGAGAGGACGGGAGGCGGCCGGTTATGTGTGGTAGATTCCGTGCTCGGAACAGTGGTGAGGTTGTGTTGCGTAGTGCCGCAGTGTGACGTCGGTGTGGGGGTGTGATGTTGGTGCAGCGGCGGACGTGAAGGCTGTTGAGAGCGCACTGAAGAAAGTGGAATGGCTGGGTTCTGCGTCTAAGGTACAGTGAGGTGGTGGATTTTTTGGGATGGTGGTTGAGGAGTTGGAAGGTGAGGATGGGGATGTGGTGGAGTGGGTAAGGAGCGCGCGGCTTGGGTTGAGTTTGATGATGGTCGGTTTTGCGATGCTGAGGGTGGAGCTGGGTGTGATGTGTGATCGTGCGTGTGGGCGGTCGTTTGACGGTGTAGTACCCTGTACAGGTGCTGGGAGAGGTGCCAAGCACAAGGAAGCTGGGAGAGCTGCTGGACGAAGCGTCGAGGTATGAAGCTGGGACTGGGTGTTTGGAATGGCGGTGATGGCTGGGTTGTGTTGTGATCTGGGTTTTGTGGCATGTGCTGGTTGTTTGTGGATGGGTGGGATGGTATGAAGGGGTGGGGCAGTTTTGGTGGAGGGTGGAGTGGTCGGGATAGTGGATGTGGCGGGCAGTGATTGGATTGATGTGAGTTGATACGTGGGAGTGCAGGCTGGAGTTGCGTGACGAGAAGCTGGTCTTGGAGATGCAGGAGTTGGCAGACAGTGCTGTGTCGTGGGAGAGCAAGGCAGCGCATGCATTGAAGGAGGGCGACAGTTATGCGAACGTGGAGGAGCTCCTGGGGTGCGTGTTGTTTTCCACGTTTGCATGTGGTGTGGAGGATACGGGGTGTTTGGGGCACAGCTGGGTTGGCATTCCCGTCCGACATGGGTGGATTGTTTTTGTGGTGGAGGGGTCGAGGAGGAATACCGGTTTGGTGGATTGTTGGCAGAAGTAGGGGGGTGGTTGGGTGGAATGAGAGCGATTGATTGACCAATGTTGGGATGTGATATGGGGGGTGCGCAGTTGTGCGGGGAGCATCAAGGTTCGTCTGGAAGGTTTGGGTGCGTTGAAGGAGTTGTTCGGCGTGGCGAGTCGTTGGAAGGAGCGAGCCGAAGCGTACATGAGTAGGAGACGAGATGGCAAGGAGGGTTCGGGGAGTCGACTGGCGCTTTCGGGTCTGCAGGTGTGGAATGTGATGCGAAGGGGGGTAGAGGTGGTGTTGGTAGGGGAGGTTGCGAGGGTTTGGTTTGGAGTGGCATGTGTGACGAGGGCGTACGGCGCTGACGGGAGGTGGGGGTGGTGAGTGTTGTAGGTTTTGGTCGCGGAAGCGGAGAAACTGCGGCTGAATGTGGAGGAGAGCAGGCTGCTGGCGACATACTTGGCGGACGCCGAAGGTTGGGTGTCGAGGGTGGGTGCGGTGACGGCGAGTGTCGGGGCGGCGCTGGAGTATTCGGGAGGGTCGGATTCACGTGAGATGTGGGATGGCGAGGGTCGGCGGGCGGTGGTGCGTGGGTTGGAGGAGCAGATGGCGAAGGTGCAGGGTGCGGTGGAGGAGGGGGTGGAGTTGGGGTTGGATCTGGCGGGGATGTCGGAGCTGGAGAGCCTGTCGAACGTGATCGCGTGGAGCATGAGGGCGATGCATGTGCTGGAGAGGCGTCCGGTGTTGGAGGTGATGTTCGTGGAGAGGGTTGGTCGTGGGGAATGTATGAGATGATAGGGGTCCGCGGTGTGTGTTTTTGAGCGTGTTGTGATTGGTGTCGGTGCGGATGGTGGTGGCCTGGTGTGGCGTTGTCGGTTGGGTGTGCCGTGGGGTGATGGTGAATCGGTTGGGTTGGGGTGGCAGGTGGCGAAGGCGTTGCTGAAGGAGGGTTCGAGTTTGTGCCCTCGGACCCGGGCTTGGGTTGTGGTGCGGCAAGCAATCGGGAGGGCGGAATCGTGGAAGCAGGTGGTGGAGATGGTGGTACCGTCATACGGGAAGGCGAAGTCGTGCTCGAGACAGCAGCTGGAGCAGTTGCTGAGGGAGGCGAAGGTACGATGCGGTGTGCGTTGCGGTGCGGAGTCGCATGAGGAGTAGTTGGAGTGGCATGGGAGGTTTTGGTCATGTATGTATGTGGAGGATGATGAAGGGGTGAGGCCGATGTCACGTGAATGGGCTGCATGTTCCGCCGGATGTAGTGGTGGCGACATTGATCGTAGGAGCGGTGGTGTGGGCGGGATTGGCAGGCATGAGCCTGGTTGGAGTGGAACGGGAGGTTTGTGCGTGGGAGGTACTGAGTTGGAAGGGTGGTTTGGTGTGCAGAGTCTGATGATCTCGGTGGCTAACGAGGAGGGGTACATCCAGGATGCCCTGAGTTTTCACAGGTAGGTGCAGCTTGTGTGCTGGCACGATGAGGAATGTGGTTGCATGAGGCGGATGTAGTGATGTGTCGATGTTGTGTGGCCGCGCTGTGTGTTGAGTCGGGGTGTGGGTGGAATGTTTGCGAGGTGTAATAACGGGTTAGGTTTGGCGTGCGGTTGGAGTTGTTGTGATTGGGATGAGTCCGTTTGGTGCAGGAATGCACGAGAGTATGATGGTTGAGCATGGCAGGGTGAGGGGAGCAGATGGTTGTGTGGTGATGCATGTGGTGGTTGATGGACGGGGTATTCTGGTTAGGACGAGATTCGATCGATTGGATATATATGATATGCTGCGATGGTGTATGTAATATACTTTGTGTACAATCGCACAGACTTTTGTGCTTTCTGCGTTCTGATGAGGTGCTGTGGGGTGTGGGGTGTAGCCTGTGGCAGAACCAGGTCCACCAGGCGCTGATCACGAACCGGGGGTGTTTGACGAGGCAGGAACTGCTGAGTCTTCAGGTAGCGGGCGTGTGATGTGGAGTGTTGGGTTGGCGGTGTGGTTGTGGTTGTGGGGAGGTTGATATGGGTGGTGGGAGATACGTGGTGGTGGTGAGAGTGTGAGGGGAGATGGCCAGGAGGTGCGAATTTGTGCGATTGGATATCTGAGATGTGGGTGGGATGCGCAGGAGGATAGTGCGGCGAGCTGGGTGGAGAGTGATGAGAAGCGACAGATTTCTGCAATCGTGTCGGATGTGGATATGTGGTTGTCCCGGTGTCGGGATGCCATCGCTGCTCCGAACGCGGATCCGTCGATGCCGCTGAAGGACATGCTGTCACGGGTGAGGGGTTCGGACATGGATGGTTGGGGTGGATGTGGTGGGTTGGTCTGGTTTTGGGTCATGCGTGTTGTGTTGGCAGTGTTGTGTTGTGGTGTGGTGAGCGGGAGATAAGTGACGGCGATGGTTGGCGCAGATGCACCTGTCGGTGGTACGGGCCCTGCAGAGGGTGGAGGGGGAGGAGTTGAACTGCGTGTGCGGCGAGATGCTTCACAAGGCGGATGCGAGCATGCTGCACTGCGACACGTGCGACGACTGGTACGTGTGTTGGTGTGAAGTGGGAGGGAGGTGGCATGGTATGTGGGAAAGGCGGATAGAGGTGTGTAGCGGTCTGTGATGGGATGAGGAGAGCGGTGAAGCGGAGCGTTATGGAGTCGGCGGTGGAGGTAGTTGGGAGTCCCGAGTAGTCGCCGGGATGTGGTTGTTTGGAGGGGCTATGTGAGGTTCGCTATGTTGGGGAGGGGCCATGTTCCGTGCGTGGTGGGGTGTTAGCAGTGGATCGGGGGCTGTTATGTGGGTGGTTTGAGTTGATGGTTGGTGGGCATGCAGGTACCATCCGACGTGTCTGGGGCTGTTACCGTTCCAGACGAGGGTTCAGAAGCAGTACATTTGCCCATATTGCAGCGCCCTGTCAAGTGGCGTGTTGTTCCTCCACGAGGACGCGTACAGCGAGGTACGTGGTGATGTGGTTGGAGGTTTTACATGGAGGTGTGGGGAAGCTGTTGAGGCAGAGGAGTGAGAGGGGCAGTGTGGAGGTGTTGGTGGGTAGTGGTTTGACATGGTGTGTGCGAGTGGTGCAGGTGCACGTGACCCGGAGGCCTTCGTCGGCGGTGATCGTGGAGTTCCTGAAGTCTGCACGGTCGATTGCTTGCAGGTGGGTTGGTCGGAAAGTGGAGGCCGGATGCAGGGAGTGATGGTGTGTGGATGATGGTGGGGGATGTGTGCAGTGGCGGACAGTGACACGGTGGTGTGTATGTGCAGGATGGAGGAGGTGATGATCATGGAAGCTCTGATGTCTCGGCTGGAGGACTGGCGGCATCTGTTGAGGGATATCCTGGAGCCGGCGCTGGTGCTGCGGTCGCACCGGACGGTGGTGGACGTGTGCTCGCTGTTGCGGGCATTGAAGGTGGGTTGGGGTTTTGTTGATGCGTTTACTTGAGAGTCGTGGTGGGGGGTGGGGGGGCTGGTGGTGGAGAGGGTGTAGTGGGGAGGTTGGTTGAGCGCGTGATTGCGTGGATGGCATCTGTAGAGGGAGTCCGGAGATTGTGGGAACGCATGGTTGGAAGAGGTTTGGTTGTGGTGTTGCGTGTGGGGAGCCGGTTGGTAGTGACGGTGGGCGCGATGGAGTGGTTGTTTGGGGTGGTGGGGGAGTGACGGTGGGTGAGTGCGGTGGATACGTGCACGAGGATGAGCGATTGGTGGGAGTGTGCAGGCTGTGGAAGGCATGGAGGTGCAGGAGGATTCGAGCTACAGGGTGAAGCTGGCGATCAGGGCGAATGCGTGGCGGAACCGCGCGATGATTTTGCTGGACGGCGCGGTGAAGCCGTCCCTACGATACGTATCGAAGAGCATCAAAGAGGTGCGTAGAGGGCGTGTGGATGTTGGGGGATGGTGATGGGTGGTGTGGATGGCATGCATATGATGTGGCAGTGCGGTGGTGGTGAGGGTGGTGTGGAGGTGGTGGATGAGATGTGGGAAGTGAGTGGTTTTTTGGGGACGGGTGTGGGCAGGCAGCAGCAGTGTCGGTGACGGACGAAGACTGTGTACTACGGGACCTGAAGGTGGCGGAAGCTCGGGCTGTGCATTGGATGAACTGTACGAACCAGGTGCGTGAGTGCGCGGATGTGTGAGCGGGTGGTGGGGTTTGTGGAGTGCTTCCGGGCGGTGGGGGGTGGGGTGGAGTATGGTTGACATTGGCGATGGGGCGATGGGAGCATTGAAGCATGTTGCGTTTTGCAGGTGATAGGAGACAGGGGCAGAGCATCGTTGGAGGACGTGGCTGGTCTGATGGAAGAAGGCGAGCGGTTAGCAGTGTCGGTGCCAGATGAACTGATGGTGAGTTGTGGGGCCTGGTGTGGCAGCGAGGATTGGCGTTGCGGTGGATAGAGGGCTGTTTGTAGATGGGAGGTCCATTTAGGGGCCAGATGGGGCGGCACGGTGTGTTGTGGTATGGGCAGCGCTGTGCATGTGATGGGTTGCCTGCATTGGTGAGACGCAGTCTGTGAGGTGGAGTGTTGGTGATGGGAGGGGGCAATGGGGACGTGGTGTCGGGAGTAGGGTGGAGAGTGGGAGTTGAGGGGGATGCGGTGGTGATGGGTGTGTGTTTTGATTGGGTGTGGCAGGAGGGATTGAGGGCACGGAGCGAGCTGTACTGTGTGTGTCGGAAGCCGTACGACCAGGATGAGGCGATGATAGCTTGCGACCATTGCAGCGAGTGGTACCACTACAGCTGTCTGGGTCTGGCGGAGCCGGAGTCGGAGAGGAGCGGAGGCGGTTGGCCGGGACAACAGGACGGTGCGGAGTTTGTGTGCCCGGACTGCGAACAAGCGCAAGACGTCGGGGTGCGGGAGCCCGGGAGGGATGTGGGAGCGGCCTGTGACGAGAGGAAGACAGGGTACGTGAGGTGTTGGTGGACAGCGTGGTGGCTTTGTGGGGAGCATGACGTTGTAGAGTAGGGGTAGAGTTGTGGTAGAGGATGGTGAGTGTATGGGGATCGGGGTTGTTGTGAGAGTTGCGTGGAGGGGAACGATTGTTGACGGCGTGGATGAGTGGGATGTGCAGAGGGAAGGAGTGTTCGTCGGAGGCACCACCGGCGCCGGTAACGCCGGATGCCCCAAAGGAGGTGGAGGTGGTGGCAGCCGGGCTGCGGGGAAAGAGGAGCAGCCGCGCGAAGACGAAATCGGTAGTGCGGTCGAAGTGGCAGCAGAGCCACGTGCTGACGAGCAACGAGCAGACGAGCAGCAGCAGCAGCGAGGCGGAGACGCCGACAAGTGGTCGCCCCTGCCGCCGCACCGCAGGTCGGCACAGCGGGTTCGAGAATTACGTGCTGCTGATGCGGTCGCGATAGTAGTGCGTAGGCGGTAGGCAGTAGGGGTTGACACACAGGCCATCGACGATGGGCTCCAATTCTTTCAGAATATTTATGAATCAAAGTGTTGATAGTTAGTTTTCTTTATTTTTTTCCTTGGCTGGCGGTTCCGTCTGTTGATTGGTGACGATTTGTCATGGGTAGCGAACTCCTGGTAGGCTGTGGGTTGTGGGAGGGAGGAACATTTAGTCCGTGCCATCGATGGTGATGGGCGTAGCGATTTGTTGAGGCGGGGCTACATTGAGCATTGGAAGGGAAGGGCTCCGGTCCGATTGTGATTCGACGTTGGGCGTCGGGGGATTGGGGTGTATGTGGAGTGATGTCGAGGAGTGATGGGGGGGCGTGTGGCATGGTTTGATGGATTGGGAATGGTGGCAGGCGAGTGGGTCGGTTGCGTCGTGAGATGGCAGGACGTGAGGCGGTAGCAGCGATGATGGTGTGCATTCGGGTGCCATGTGTTGAGATGGAAGGGGGATCGGGATGGGTGGATGTCGAATGGATGCATGATACGATGAATGGATTGGTCGTATTGATATGTTATGCTTGATTAGTGGTAGTTTTAGGAGTGGCGTGGGTGTGTTTCTTTTGGTTGTTCGGTTGCAGTGGGGAATGGATGGGTACGTCGACGTCGATGTCAATGGTGAGGGAAGAGATGTGATTGTAGATAGTTTGAATCCTCCAAGCGATGGAGTCTCCATTTGGGCCTAGCTAACATTTTAGACAGTAAAAGCAAAAGTTGGTATGCAGAGTGAAACTTTCTTAGTCCATTGAGGGGATCCCAAGGGTACATGAACTTAAACCAACACAACTTATCCTCCATACAACCTCTCCTTCCTAGCTCGATTGTAATCGTCTAGTGCATTTGTTTTTCGAGCATAGCAGTCGAACAATCTAGATCTGAGAGTGATGTAAGTTACATGATTTGAAACTTGATGAACACATTAAATATGTAGGGTATTACATATTTGAAGGTTCAAATCTAAAATTTGCAATTCAACGTATCAAACTATCCTAGGAGAGCAATTCAATTTCTTACTGAAGACGGGGGACCGCCTAATTCACAATTCTCTTACAGCTTGACATTCACAACTTGAAAAGCTATTGAGGTTTCTTTCGTTGCATCAAATCATATTTCTTCATTGCATCCTTAACACTCGTTTAAAGAGAAATTATAACATTGTGAGTATTGAATTTTGCACGCAAAAGGTTTCCGCTCCTGGTGGTTGGGGAATGCTAGAGCATGAGCATAGAGCCATGAGCACGTGAGCCATGAGCGGATGAATTATTTTATTTAGTAAGACAGTTTCGTTCTATATATGAGGATGAAATCATGCATGACTAATGAACAAATTGAAAACTATCAAAGGATACTCCAAATGAAATGATGACACGTACACCAACGTGTCAAATTCAATCAACTTGATGGCCAATTTAGGTTAATATAACGAATGCTGGAGATTATACAATGAGTGATGATTGATAATAATTAAGAAAGTTCAATGTTAGCCATATCCACTTACCAAACATGACCAGGCGCACGCAACTCATTTGTCCTGAAAAACAGAGTGTGGCAGTTAGAGAATACAATACACATTTCCTTCGAATTCTGTTTTTGAGGATAGCCAGGTACATCTACATAGTGTTAGCAATTGAGAGGGGTAATGTGGAGAGATGGATGGAGCTGTGGTTTGCATTGGAGGTGTCATTGACCAACTGGGGGCTGGATCCTTCTAGCCTGATTGCAACCACGAGCAAAATGAAGAGTTGCACAGAATGTTCCGTGAGAGATAGAGGTTGAAAGGATATTATTATCCAGGAGCTAAGTCAGATAGAGTAAGGGTACGTGTAGAGGAATTGTATCCTGCTATTTATCAGTGTAGTGAGACACGGAGATGCCAAAAAATGAGTGTATCTCCGCGAGTTTTGCTTGAGCTATACTGTTAGAGGCTTGCCATGGGTACCCAATGAATTGGGCCCAGTATGCTTCGGAGAGATGGAGAATGAGCAAAAACTTAGAGAAAAAGAGCGAAAGTGTGATAAAGTATGTTGGAGCAAATTCGCTCAAACTGTCCTACTACGAACTGGCTAAGTCAAAACTCGAGGGAGAGATCGCGGATTTTGAAGTGGCTTACTGCAAAGCAAACGCCGATTATGGAAACATATATGTGTTCATTAGTTCCCGAATGGCATCACCAACAAATCCGTGTGAGGGAGCCGAAAGAGGAGAACTACTGGAGAGATTGTCGAAGCTCAAAGATCAGTGCAGGAGGCAGAGGAGATTTTAACCAAATGCAAGGAAAAGTTAGCCATGGGTAGCTATAGCGAGAATATTTCGAACAAGATCAGTGAAAGGATGGAGAAGGCGGAGAAGCGGATCATTAAGCTGAGGTACAGAATCAAGCGCAAGGAGATAGCCCTAGTCAATACAAAGGGTGAGATTCTTGAAGCCCTGAATGAGCTAGATCGTTTGCAGTCTGTAATGGTGACCATTGAAGGAGATATGGATCGATTGAAAGGCGTACTCAAGAAGATGGAAGATAGGGTTCGATTTTCCATGAACCTACGCCCGAGTCAACATGTTCAAGAATAATTATCAAGCCAAAGCAATAATCTGATCACAATCAATATATGTGCATTGTGCAATGCCGAATTTCCACACATGAACGTCATTGTGGCTCCCTACTTAATATGTGCTTACCATCCATGGTGCATCGACATTCAAGCTCAGATCGATGGTAGTTGCGCAAAGCAGGATTGTAGAGGACAGTTTTCTGAAAAGCAGCTAAGGAGTTTTGGAATTGTCAAAATTGAAGGTATGTTTATGCCCTATCTAGATGTGAAGTGATTATCTGAAATCACAAAATTACACTAGTAGCAAAGTCAAACACAACTTTATAAAATTGATTTGAAAACTAGATAATGAAAAGACACAATTTGAATCACCAAACAAGTGTTCATCACAAATAGATTTGTTTCAACCAGTGATGAATTCATTTTTGTATATTTAACATTATTTGGTTTAGAATATACAGAAATTACGAACGACGCTATTGTTAGTGAATGTTCCAAACCGAAGAAGAAAATAAGATTCTTAAACAGTGACATAGGCGGCACAAATTTCACACACAACAAAAACAAGAAGCGTTAAAGATGAGATTGAAAGGATACTCTAAACCTGCGTAAGTGCTTTGATCTAATAAGGTTGTTGAATAGAACAATAATGTATGATGATTGACAAAAACCTATTCACTTTCAACCAAATATAAAATGTAATGTATTTCACATAAACTGTTAGTAAGGTTTCCAATTAAGCATTCGAATAACATCATGCTTGATATTGTTTTTGCAGTTTACTTCGATGGTAAACTTTGAAGCACACTACAATTCTATCGGGGTTCTTCAACATGTCAGACTTTGGTTTACTGATTCAGACTCTAACAAGAAGATATAATTGTTGACATACTATACAAATTTTTCTTCAACAAGGTTACAATATAGTGTATTGAACTACAAATTGCAGACTAGGCAAGCAATATATTACATTGAAGACCTACATCACCGTCGGATTTAATCAGATATTATTGTGGATGACAAGAACTAAGATATAGATACTAATTTTGCAGTCCAAGTTAAAGCTAAATCTGTTTAGATCATAGTTCTATTCAAATGATTATATGTAATAACTATTACTACTAAATCAATTTTAATTATAACCATGACTATGTAAATCCTTGCTGAGAGTTCTTAAGAAATGAATAATCAAAGATTATGTAAGTTTCAACTCCGTTGAAAAACTATGGAGCTACACTCGGTCCCATGTTTCTGATCATTCTGTGCCGAACATGTAGTATAGAACGACGAAAATAAAAAATACAAAGAATCAGTGTTGGTCGTAACTAGAAGTTCAAAGTCAAATTGAGAAAAATATAGACCTTGTTTGGAACATGACCTACGTCATTTGACATATATATTTATAAGAAAGAGAATAATCCTTCAAACAATGAGAATACAAGATGAAGCCCGTGAACTTGGTGGATTCCGAACGGGGCACTTAAGTTATTCAAAAGACCTCGTTCGGTACAGAACGAAGTCCGTTTAGAATCCCCTCCGACCCCATGATGATGGTATGGTATGGCGATGGCATGATCATGGTATGGGATGGTATGACATGAAGATGGTGTGGCATGGTCATGGGAAGGTACGGTGATTGTATGGAATGGCATGGTGATGGTACGGCATAGTGATGGTATGGGATGGCATGGTGATGGTATGGCATGGTAATGGTAATGGTATGGCATGGTATTGGTATGGCATGGTAATCCCCTATTCTGTACAGAACACTACTTTCTTCTTAACACAAAATCTGGCATGGTGTTCCTCTGTTCTGTACAGAACACCCCTTCTCTATATTGTACAAGGTAGTTAATCATATATAATTTGGCACCTTCAAGCAGGGTAACTACAATGCCAATTTTGGAAATATTAGAAGGGACAAACTTAACCCCTAAATTTCCTTGTGTTTTTGAGAGCTTGAATCCTCAAAACTGCGATTTTTTACTACTTTGCCCTCCCGAGGATATGAAACAAATTTTTTATATTTTTTTGGAAATTCAACCGTAAGATCTTTTACCTAACCCTACTTGGAAGAACCGATTCAAATTTCAACCGTTGGATGTTTTTCATTAGTGAGATCGTAGTGTTCAAAGTTTCAGCAGATTTTTTTTGGGTCTTGGCCGAGAGGCATGGTGCAAATGGGCCAAAGGGAGACTTGATGATTATTACTTCAAAAATTTTGGTCACATTTTTTTCCATGTAGCTAATTAGGTTAGGTATGCCCAGGCAAAAATTTAGGCCAAAAAAATGCTTTTTAGACCTTCATAAAAATTATTTTCTATAAGAAGGTATAAAATTGACAAAATAGTAAAACATGCATTACAAAAACAATTTGTGAGCTAAAGAAAAATTGAACGGTGAGTAGGTACTTTTATAAATTTGTGATTTTCAGAGGAAAAAAAAATTCAAAAATTCAAAAATCTCGAATTTTGACAAATTTTTAAAGGAAAAATTCAAAAATTACTAAAAACTTTGAAGCTTGTCTTTGTAAGTTTTGGAGGCTGCCCTTGTAAAATTGGTAAACTTTTTGACTTGGGTCACTATGGAATTTGAATAGTGATTTGGTTATGAAAATATTTAATTTTTTGTTTTTGTAAAAAGACCTAATTTTAGACTGCCCGTTTTGGACTTGAAACCTAAAATTTCTAGATGAAGGTTCTAAAATTGGAATTAGGCTTCAAATTTTTTACTACATAGACCTTATCGTAAAGGGAGCATCCAGTAAAAATCTTGAAATAAAATATTACTTTTAACCCCTCCATCTGGGCTGCCCGAAAGTGCAAAAACCCATTTTGGGTTTTAAGGATAGTTAGGGGTTAAATTGCTACACTTGTATTGAACTATAATGCAAAGACCTTTAAAACTTTGAATTAGTTTAAATTTATGCACAATTCAAAAATTTAAGATGCATATAGAATGCCAACATGAAGAGTTATCAAATTGATTGTATGCAACGTCTTTAATACTTAAGACCAAAAAAAAAATTAAAAAATAAGTACAAGGGTGTAGTAAACACTCAGAGTTTATAATATGTGAATTTATCTTCTAGTAGTGGTTTCATTCACTAAGGACTGATAAAACGATGAATTACTAGAAATCTGATAACTGCACTTTGCTTTAAAAGGTTCTAGCTCAGTTGCAATTGGAGATGTAAATGGCATAGTTGAAATTTGAATGAATACTTTTTTAGTCCATGGATGACCATAGTTCTATGCCGAACAAGTGACTTGCCTACGGAAATTATGAAAAATGAGAAATTGGTAACCTTTTGCTTTATTTTTTTTTTATTTTTTTTGAGTCAAATGGTGGATTTCCATTGCATTAAAAAGAAAAGAACATTGTTGCAAAGCCGAGGCAAGAGAACTTACCTGGCCGAAGAATTTTTTGAAAACCTAGAGTTTTACCTCCTGATAATTACTTGGACCTAGAAAGAAGACCTGAACTACCTATGATCTACCTGGACTACCAACCAAGTGAACACCTGGAGTTAGAGAAAAAGGCCACACTCGGGACGCTGGTGATTCCAGAGTGGCCTTCTCCTTAATTTGGTTGGACTAGTTTGGGTTGCACTATTGACGAGTAAGGCTAGTTCTGTGCCGAATGGGGTTCTCTGTACTACCAAAAACTTAGAGCAAAGACCACAAAATGAGGACTGCAAGTCAGAGCCATTTGAATTTGGAATTAAATTTACACCATGAGACTTCAGAAGACCACGTGAAGCAGTGTTCTGTGCCGAACAGGGTTTTCTGATTACCTCCAAATACTTATTCTGTGCAGAACATCACTTTGGGCTGGAACTTTCTTTTTGAACACCAAGCTATTGTTTTTAGAATTATCGATTGTAATTGAGATGAGTATTGGTGTTCGTGCAGAACGACTGCTTTGTCCTGTATTTTATTTCTAATAATAGCTCAAGCTTAAACTCCCTCCGTATCACTAAAAGACCATTATTTGCTAATAATATCAAATTTTAAGGGCAGTTCTAAATTTAGAAACAAATTGACCAATTTTAGAAATAAGTTGCCAAATTTAGAAATAATTTGCCAAATTTAGAAACAATTTGGCCAAATTTAGAAACCACTCTCTTATTTTAAACAAATTATTTTACCAAACCAAGGTCTTTTAGTAAGACGGAGGGAGTAGCATTGTCTGCAATGCATATGAAAAGTACTTAGATTATAAAACTTTATATCTAGCCATTCTTATTTTATTAATAAACTTCTTATAATTTGTAAATTGGAATGTATTTCATTATTATTATAATATATATAGTAATATTGTCATATAATAATGCCATTAAAATATTATAATATATATGGTAATGTTTTTATATAATAATGCCATTAATATATTATATTATATATAATGGAAATAGCATGACTTATTGTGGCATTGATACATTAATATATTAATATTATTATATATTGAACACCTATATTGTGTAAAAATTGAACACGTATTTTTAAGAACTATTTTTTCAGCAAACCTTATTTGAAGCAGTTTATTACAATATACTATATGATTTTATTTTTTAAGAATTTCTTGTGGATCCTATTTAAAGCATATATTTTCTTTAAAATTTTGAGTTATAACAATTGTTCCTAGAGTTTTAAAGTTACATTATTTTATAAAATTGAAGTCTAACTATACATAGCTAGGCACGCATATATCTATATATCTTACTATAAATGCTATTTGTTATTGAAAGTTCTTTTTTAAATAAATTAATTCAATACATTTATAATTATGTAGATGTTTGATTAAATTTACTTAAATATTGGCAAGTATATCATGTGAAATTAAGGTTTGTAGAAATGTAATTAAAATGTGATTGACTACTTTTCGCTAATACAAAGACCACATATTTTCACAATATATAGTATAATTATATAGAATAAACTATTACAACCTATTATAAATATAAAAATATTTTATTCTATATGATTAAAAATTTATTGTATATATATATATATATATATATATAATTTGTATATGATATATTCATATTTATTTCATGTATCATAAGATTGTATGCAATATTTTTATTGATATTTATTTGTTTATGATTATGGTACTATATGGATTTTTACGAGAATATGTGGTCATTTATAGAATAAATATGTAAGATTATAATAGATTGAAGGACGTAAAGTATTAAAGGCCTATATTAAAATTCAATATATATAAATATAAAATGCGTTTATACATTTATTATAAAATACTATTTTTGATAGCAAATGCTAATTTTATTATTTAATAATAATAATTTTTATATGAAAAAATATCTACGCATATATAATAAATATGGTATATATATGGTATATATATATATATCTATATATATATATATTCTCTAAGATAATTTTCAATAATTAATTATATATAATTATATATTGATTATTTTCAATAGATCACCATCATTTTTTTATGCATAACTTTTGTCTTAACAAATATATAAACATATGATATAAATGTGTGTGTATATATATATATATATAAATATATATATATATTTTATTTCCATACTTATATTTTTTATATTTAATCCAATATAAATATATGAGGTTATGCATTTAGATATCTATAGATGTCATTTATATCTAAACTATTTAAAATTCAATGCACCTATAAATATTTATATTCTATTAAATATTCATCCATTTTGCTTTAATAATAAATATGCAACTATCATAGCTTTATGTTTAAAAAATAGAAATATGTATGATGAGAATAGATATATATAGCTAGATGGAATAATTAATATATATTGATAAATATAAATAGATATATAGACATAAATCGGTATAATTAGATAAATATGTTTATGATTTTCTGTAATTGATTATGAATAGTTGTGGATAGTTTTATATGGTTATTAATAGTTAGTAATAGTTATTAATAGTTAATGATAGTTATTACTAGTTATTAATAATTATTAATTGTTATTAATGGTTGTTAATGGTTGTTAATGGTTATTAATAGTTATTAATAGTTATCAATGACTATCAATTGTTATTATCAGATTTCAATAGTTGTTAATAATTAATTAGAATTATTAATAATTATTAATAATTATATAGTAATTATTCATAAATAGATATATACAATGTTGATTCAAGGATATAAATTGATAATGGTTCAAATTGGATATAAATTGGATATAAATGGATAATCTAGGATGAGTTTGTCAGCAAAGTTGGCTCCCAATTCTAGTTCACTTTGAGTAATCCCCTACACAATCTTGATGTCCAATGTCTTGTCATGCTAGCCTCTCTATATAATTCTGATAACTTTGTATGGAATCCAATGTGGTTGGTGTGTGTGCATGCATGCGTTTAGATGTATATGCATATATATGTGTATGGGTTCTGAAATATGGATAAATGTGTGTATATATCCATTTAGATGTATATGTATATGTATATGTATATGTATATGTATATGTATATGTATATGTATATGTATATGTATATGTATATGTATATGTATATGTATATGTATATGTATATGTATATATGTATATGTATTTGTATATGTATATGTATGATTGGTCTGTATTTGTGTATGTACCAAGTTCAATAAAATGTTCCAGTGTTGATGTCTGAGGACCCCAGAAAGACCACACTTACCTCCACATAAACTACTTGCCTACAGATAGCGTGCTGAAGAACTAGTATATTGCTACACTTGTCCTATTACCCACTCCGTTTTCCTCCAAAAGCTAGAGGAAAAAAAAAACTTAAGGTATACACACTTATGACCGATAACTTAAGCATTTCAGCATAGTAAATCTTGAATTATCATGAAGGAGTTATTTTTTGTATGTAGAAAAATAAGATTTATGAAGAATGAGGTTTTTTTTTTCAAAATGAATTAAGCAAAATTAGAACTACTACAATTTTTTTTGTTCAAAAGTTGGTCAGAACCCATAATCAACATATAGCTTCACCCATGACCGGCAACAACAAGAGTAGTGAACAAATTTAAGACTATTTATCTCCGTTACACTCAATTTACACTCATAGATGCATTCTATTGGAGGACTCATCCTAAATCTCATGTTCATCAATTATCGGCTAATGGTTTTCCATTGCTCAGCAATGGAGAAGCCTATTTATCTAAATGGTATTTAGAGCCCTCTATTTTTGAATCAACAATTAAAGAATTTACTATTTTACCTCATATTTTAGGTTGTTTGGCTGGATTAGCATCCCGAGATTCTTGGTTTATATTAGAAAATAAACCGGATAATTTAATTTCACTTGATAAATTTGCGGAAAATGATTTTTATCTGTCATGGGTGCGTTATAACTTATCGGTAATGGGTGTGTACACCATATTCGGTACTTTCTTAAATCTTATCTTACAAACCAAGGAGATAATCTATCATAGGTGTCCATCCCTCGGATCAAACCTGCTCACTCTGAAAAGCATAACCTGCAGCAAAAGTGCCAAAAAGACTGCCATCATGATACAGCTCAGCAAGGCAAATGGGTTTTCAAACGACAAGTATGACGACATTCTTCTCCGCTACCTCATCCCATAACATCGACTAAGCTTTTCTTTCAGCTCGTTGAATACGTCTACAACTTGTTTTATGAACTTTTCACCAGTTTCCTCTCATGAAGCTGCTCTAATGGGCAACAATTGGACTCTCGCTTAGCCTGCAAAGTCACAATTCAGCCTTCGAATCTTTTTATTTTAAATTCAAAGAACTTGAATTAACAAAAATGTATTACTCAAAGCAAGATATTTACATTAATGAGGAGGCTAGCTGCGTACGGTTATAGTAATCGCAACTGATCGCACCTCGTCAATGAAACTTCGAGATTCACAACAGTAGGATCAAATCCAAAACCACCACCAATCCATCCACGTCGTGCATCACTCCCTCAACTAAACCAAATTGGCACTGTCACTCACACAGTCATGAGCAACTCAACCACATCAAAACTAAACTCACCAACCTACATTAGCACCACATCCCCGACCTCTAACAATCCAAATCCCTTCTTCCCAAGACCGGCCCTGCCTCATGACTCAAACAGAATACACTGATATGATCAGTGTCGATGAGTCCCCAACTAGTGGTGGTCGATGTGGTAGAACTGTTCAGCTACAGTCCCCAACTAGTGGTGGTCGATGTGGTAGAACTGAAGCTACAGATGGAGAAGGAACGTTTGACGGCGAGAGAGTGTAGAGGAAGGAAGGCGATGGATGCATGTCACTGCGGTGCCGGTCGGGGGCGATGACGAGAGGTGAGCGAGCGAGCTGTGGGCAAGTCGATGAGAGAGCCGTCGCGGTAGCTGTTGAGTGCAGCGGCTACATGCGCCACTATTCAGATTTTGGTATCCTGGCTTCGACCTCGTTCGACACCGAATAGGGCACGGACTGATCGAGCACGCACGGGCACGGACTTGTAGTAGACAATTAAATTTATGACGTAAATATTCTGAAGCATTTAATTATCAGTAAGATTATGCTTACCATCATCGATGGCCATCCAATTGCAAAACATTGTCACTGTCATTCACTTCACACCAATGCGTTCACAAATTTAATCAACATTTTGCTTGTTTGGTACAGAACGGGCTAAATTAGTTCATTAGAGATCTGATTTAATCAATGAGCACAAATAAAGTACACGCAAAAATCACATCAGTTTGGAACATACCCATATAATATCATCAAAGTAGTAGAGTAATGGTGTGAATTTGATTAGTATGTTCTTACCAAGGCTACCTTGTATAAGGACTAGAGTATTGGGATCCTTGTTACTCTCTACAAACATATCTTCAATTCATGTTCACACATATGTTTATTTTCGTTAGAAGCAATTCCAATCCAATTTGCAGAAGGTGACAAAATCAAGTCATTGATGATGTTCGGCACAGAACATGTCCAATTGGCAATACTTACCTCACTTTTTAGAATGAATAGAAGTCAATATTAAAATGACTATCTTACCAATTTCTCCAAATACAAGGTGACAAAATCAAGTCAATGATGGGGTTTGGCACAGAACATGTCCAATTGGCAATACTTATCAACTACTAAGAAAGAACAGAAGTCCATATTGAAATGAGGAACTTACCGCTTTCTCCATATTGAGTTGAGGCGTGCATAAAATATATACACGTTAGTTACTTGTTCGGCACAGAACACCCTTGTTTAAATCAAATAAAAGCCTTACTTGCTATTCTAAATAGAGATATATGACGTTTTCAGCAAAAACTTGATCAATTTCAACTAAAACGACTCAATTTGAGCAATTTCTAGAAAATATGATAATCAAATTCCCTCATAGAACACCGTTCGGTGCAGAACTATACATGCAAGGTTAATTGTCCTAGCCTCCTTGCCTGATATTCTCACAATGCATGAGGAAATAAAGGTCATTGGTTAGCATCAATTTAAATTGAAAGGAAAGAAGGATCTTTGAGGCAGCCCCAGATTTACACCACCTAAAAGATGAATTGCGTAATTGTATCTCAAGAAATACATGTTCGGCACAGAACAATACTTTTAGATGATAATTATTACTTCTCAAAGTCCACAATCTTAGAATAACATATGTTTCTCCATCATATGTTTGGATATCCAACAACACGGCATTGACCTGTTCGGCAACGAATAAGGGAGCCAATTCAAAATGTGAAGTAGAGCAGTAGAGCCCGCGACATCATTTTGATGCAAAGTACTACAACAAGATAAGTTTGGTTGGTTGAATGATGCTACATTGTTTGATAAAATAAGTACTATTATTAAAACTGGTCCCATGGCCAACGTCTATGATTCAAAGATCCTAGTATTTGACTAGGAGCTTTTTCTAGAACAAAGAACCATGTTTTGTACAGAACAACCTGCCAAGGTATGATGAGAATGATAGCACATTTCATATAAACAACATTTTGGACAGAGAGTCCTCTTCTCCTCTTCTATGCATAAGGAAAAAAAAGTTAGTTGCTCTAGGAGAGACATCCTCTGTTGCAAGAGTAGACTCAGTTTGACATTGAAGACGTAAAGAGTTCATACTTGAGTGTAAAGAACCAAACAACCTTCGTCAACCTACCAAATGTAAATGCTAGAGTGAAGGAAACCAAATTAGCACTAGATCCACAATAGAAAAGAAGAATGCAACATCCCACTCTAATTAACTCTAGACCCACAAATTATTTCTTTAGATGTTATTTGAATAATAGAATGTAAGAATATTCTATGTGTCATTTGAATGGAATATGGTAAAGAAATTTTAAAATAACATCTAGCCGCTTTAATTCCACTAAGTCATCAAAACATTTACTCATTTTAGATCTTCAAATGTAAGAGGCAAGGCCGCAAGGATCGTTCTGTACAGAACATCCTTAGTCCATGAAGGTGACTACGATTGTCACGTTCATTTCTGAGCCAAGGCTTGCCTTGATTTGGAGCCTTGTGTATTTTGAAGAGCTGCCAAGTACTAAAGAACACCCTCTTGAATTTTAGTGTTCTGTAGATGCCGACCCTTGTCTCTCACATTTGAAAATAATAGTCACATTCACTTTTGTACCAAGCTTGGCTGATTTGGAATCTAGTGTTTCTTTGGAGAGCTGCATTAAATGTCCTTGGTAGGCAGTCTGTGCCAAACAATGTTGGTGCCTCTAATTTTGACTCTAGCGTACTTACTTTGTAGTCACTCGCTTTTGGGCATTTGCCGTCAACAATGTTCACATTGCACTTCCATCTATTCTATATTATGCCAATCTTGCATTGTAATTAGTATATAATCATGTAGTCTAACTTGAATTTTATTCTTTGATTTCCAATCATGGCTAACCGATTAGTTTCATTTCGGTTGTTGACCTCATCTATTCCACTTATCCTTCTAGTCAGTGAAGAGGGCATTGTTACTATTGATGACAGACTACTATGTCTTAAGTTTCAACTACATGAGTCATCTTTGGTTGTAGAGAAGGTGGAATTTGGAGTTGATGGCTTTGTCTTGCGCACAATTTCATTTCACCACAGATAGGAACAATGATAATAAGAGTGACAATTATCAATCATTTGATCCTCATGGTGATGATTCTTATGTGGTCTCTAAATTGCCGTCAAGAATTGTAATACCATAGTCATTATCATTGGATACACCATGTACCGTTTTAGTTGAGTTTGGTTTTGGTTGTCTTCACTATCAATGCAATCAATAGAGAACAACCTCAATTACTACGCCCCTCTTTAATCCGATTGAGAAGTGTTCTTCAAAAGTTACCCTGACAGATACTACATAGACATCTACTGTGAGAATTTATGACTTAATTTATGCACTTGGAAATCATCGTGCGTCTAAGAGTGTTTTGAAGAGTGGAAATTTGGCAGCAATTTCCCACAACAAAATAAAATATCTTTTGGTTGAATACAATAAGAATGTGATATTTGAGTTGCCTTGTCTTCCTTGTGTAAATGAAAGAGATGCATGTATGCTTGATGGAATGGACAAAAGAAGCGATGGCGATGCTTGGACCAAGAGTGCAACAACATACATCTTAGTTTCAAATTTGGCATTCTTATTTTAAGTACGTGAAATGCCTTGGACATCTTCCACAACGTTAGAATCCTACATTCACTCACCTAGTTTGCAATGACAATTACAATGACAAGTATTGGAAAGGTTCCACTCATGAAATTTTGACTACTCGATCAACATCATTGTTGCTAAAGAGATGCTTTATGCTTTGTTGCTTTTGTAGGGTAGCCCTTGCTTGCTTGAAGTTGTCCACGTATAAAATGTTTTATATTGTCTCTAGAAATCCTTGCATGATGATGACTGCTAATCATTTAGGAACCTATGATCATCTAGTTGTTAATGGAGAGTGTAGAGAGGTCCCAAAGGTCCTACAAGTCCATTTCATGTTGTGCCACGATTGACGGAAAAATCAAACCAAAACCTATGTTGATATCGCATTGGCCGCGATCAAAGCATGGTGGTTTTCATCTAGTGTTGTTGTTAAAAATCTTTATAAGAGCTCTACAACTAGATAATTTTTTTGGTGTTTTTGCTATCATCAATGGGGCTCTCTTCTTTTTAAGGTAATCTATCAAGCATATTAAAGATTATTATTTCATTAAATTTGCATCTACATGTTCATTTATCAATAGTAATACCTAATTATAAAAATGATGAACCTTAAAGTATACTATGAGGGTGTATATAATATATGTACTATATTTTGCCATTTCTATTGTTTACATAAACATATAAATATTTATGCATATACATATGATACACTTTCATGTAAAATATACATAATATATATATATACAATTTATATTCCCATTTACATATGAATAGTAGTACTTTTTATACAAAGGATGAATTTTAAAGTATAATAAGAGGATATATCAAATTAGCATACTATATTTTGCCATCTCTACTATTTACACACAATTATTTATGAAATAAATTTGACATTATATAACTTGGTTAATACGACCCTACGATAAATATTTATATGATTTGATACAATAATTTTACATTCAATATTTATATCTAATAAAACATCAAATATTCCATAATTCTATAAATAAACAAAGTGAAACTGTCATCAAAAAGTTGAGTGGAAGTTCTCTTTTTATTTTACCATAAGAAATGACATAATGCGTCTAAGTTTAGAAAAACAATATGCCAATTAATAAGCGTTCTGCACGAACACCAATATTTTGCGTAAATAAAATAAAAAGTAAAACACTTATTTCTATAATTATTGTTTATTTGGTTGAGACCATTTCAGACTGGAGCAAATTCTATGTTCAGAAGAAACTTGAAAGTAGTGTTCTGTACAGAACACCGTCTTGTTCTGTACAGAACAGGGGATCTCCATGCCATACCATCACCATGCCATATGATCACCATGCCATACCATCCTATACCATCATCATGCCATTGCCATAACATACCATCATCATTGGGGTCGGAGGGGTGTTCTGTACAGAACATGGAATCACCATGCCATAGCATCACCATGTCATATCATCACCATGCCATATCATTCCATAACATACCATCTCATACCATGATCATGCCATCACCATACCATACCATCATCATTGGGGTCGGAGGGGTGTTCTGTACAGAACAGGGGATCACCGTATCGTACCATCACCATGCCATATCATCCCATACCATACTATTTCATACCATCCCATACCATCATCATGCCATCGCTATACCATACCTTCATCATGGGGGTTGGAGGGGGTTTGAAATGGACTGTTGAAGGCTTTGCTGCTTACCGAACAAGATCTTTTTAATAACCAAAATGCCCCGTTCGGCACAGAACACGCGGTTCGGAATCCACCAAGTTCACGGGCTTCAACTTGTATTCTCATTGTTTGAAAGATTATTCTTTTTCTTATAAGTGTATATGTCAAATGACATAGGTCATATTCCAAACAAGGTCTATATTTTTCTCAATTTGACTTTGAACTTCTAGTTACGACCAACATTGATTCTTTGTATTTTTTATTTTCATTCTATACTACATGTTTGGCACAGAACGATCACAAACATGGGACCAAGTGTAGCTCCATAGTTTTCCAATGGTATTTTGAATCATCAAAGTGTGTTCTATGTGGAACACCCTCTTTGTATGCATTTTTTTTCCATCGTCCATGTTTGTGTATTTGGAGTAGCTTTTAGCATAAATATTTTGTCTTCTTTTGGATTTGAAACGATTTTTTATCTGCACCCTTGGTCGGCACATAACAACGTACATGCTTCCATTTGAAATCATACTTTTACATTTTACCATCCCTTTAAAGTACCATCTAATTTTCAAGCCATTACTAGTTTGTTTGTATATTGTGATATTAACATTAATTCTATTAGCTTTTATGCGATTTTCTTCATTTAAAGGAGAGGCTTCTATTACCAACGTGCAATTTACTAAAGACGATACATAACAAATGGCTGTAAGCGTTCGAAAACAATATTATGGATCTTTAGAATGCATCAATTGATGACTACTACAATCTTGCATTGCAGTCTACGTAGAATCATAACTACTTCAAAGGGCATCTTGGTGGACAACACCAACACAGAATGTATTGGCACTTTGTTTGGCTACTCAAAAAGGTAATCTTGTTAAAGTGGCTCAAATTGTTGGTTGGTTTTGGATGAGGCAGGTTTGAACTCAAGGTTGCCTCATCTTGAAGGTGTAAACGTACTTGGATCATCAAAGAGGAAATTAGATTTGGCCTCTAAAAGATGATTATGATGATCCTTATAGTTTACGCCTTCCAAAGTGAATTTAACTCTTCCAAAGTTAGGGAAATAAATGATTTGTGAACAAAGCCATTTGTTGAAACAACATTCCAATAGAAGGGGTCTTTCACCCACTATAGGCTCTAGAGAAGGTGTTGTGGTTACTCGCAATGGCCTACATGTTTGTGAAACTCCTTGTCATAATCCTTTAGATTCGCGCATTAAATGGATTTTAGCTCAGTCCAAAGAAAAATAGAGAAGCTATAACGTAAAGGCAAGATATGCAATGCTCGCATGACAAAGTGTTGTAGAGCTTCCGGTGCACCAACATTCACAGGGCTTCAAAAGAAATTCAAATCTCAAGATACGAAGCAAAAGAAATTCTAGTTTTGTCCCTCCAAACTAAACACTTAGGTGATGGGGAGTTGATCCAAGTATGTTTTGCATTATCCTATTGTTTGTAATGTCTAGCCTGTAAAGCTTGGGACAAATTTATCACAAACATAGGTGGACGGATTGGGATCTGTAGGTTTTATGCTTGAGCAGGAATTCTAAATCCCTCCCTCCCCCCTCTTCAAAGAGAACGTTGACAACAAGGATGACGCCCAATTTAAGGACATGGAAAAACAACAACCTTGCAATGCCTTTTATTGGAGCAATCCCTTCTCCTGTCCATCCGAGCCCCTTGATGGTCCAACACCTCCAAAGTCATCATAAGACTACTATCCAACAATTAGAGATGGTAAGAAATTCAAGAATGTCGTTGAATCTTCCCTTGAACATATTGCCAAATTCATCAAATCAAAGTCCATAGGATGCTCTCTGTGGTAAAATATGTCAAGGTTTCGTATCCAGACTATGGAATTGTTGGCATGCTATCCGATAGATGTGATTTGGCTTACTAATTTCTTTTTAGATTCAAAAGACTTTTATATTGAAAGTTCTTAAAGGATGGATAAGATTTCTTTATATAAACGTAGTGGTGGAATGTCTAAGACAATCATACATATGTTTCATTTTCCATTCCCATATTCATTGACAATTATTGTGAATTGGATTTGATAGGATTTGTGCCACTTAAAAAAACATCCTTTCATTATTTATTGTGAGACTTTTATAATCTGTGTCTTATTTTATATCATATATATGCATGACTTACACCTTCTATATGTACATTTGAAAACCACATGCTTGATACAATGGATGTAAATCATCCAAGGCAAGCTCTCTGTTACCATTAAAGCAAATTTTCATTAAGTTATCTTACTATAATTAAAAAAATGTCATGAGCCATGAGCGTAAAAAGTACGCTCATGGCTTAAGGCTCATTGCTCACAGCTCATGTCATAGCCTCCCTCCCTGGTGGTTGAGTATTCGGACTCTGGATTAGTATTGCATACCTCTGTTATCCATGCACATTTAGAATTTGCATTTGATCTGAGCAATCATGTGTCTGCTCTCACCGATATTGCTTCATGAGCCCTTTCAGGACTTCTTAAAAATCTGCTTTCACCGGCAAGCTTTGAGTTTTAATTTGTGTACTGGCAGTGCAGGGGAGGCTGTGAAATGTGAACATCTCTTCTTTTGTTGGCATTTCAAGGTCTTTAATGAGCTACAAACTGGATGGCAGTTAAGATAATTGTACACCAACTCAGCAACGATTTTCTTACATGATTGCTCTGTTGCGATTCGCATGTGTTACAGATTAGGGTTTGCATGAACCAGAACTCACTTTCAATGTGTCAATGCTTGTGAAATCCGAAAGGCAACATATACCTCTCGACCATGTCAATCCAGCAGAAATTATTATCTCCTTTCCAATTCATCAACTCCCTGTCATGGTATTACAGCTCATTACGAAATGCACATTCCATGCTCTGATTTGCCAGGGATGAGGTGGTGTTGCAGCTTGCAATTGTTGTGTTTCCATGTGAATCACTTGTTGATCAGTTTCTCATTCACATGTGTAACGTGATCCATTTCAAAATATTCAAAATCTCGATTTGTGCAACAACAAACATTCAAAAATCCATCCACAATTTGAATCCACATCATGCGAGAATAGTCTGGCCCCTCCGTCTCCCTTACCTCCCACACCGCTAGCAGTCTGGTGAAATATGATCCCACGAAAACATACTTCAGGGTCGCTACACCACCAGGCCGCCAGCAAAGCGTAGAATGCTCGGCATAAAATAAATACAAAAAATGTAAATTTACACATTAGATAAATGATAAGCTGAAAATAACAAGTCTTGGATACTTCACGATAATAGTGAAATAAACATGTGATTGGAAAAAAGTTAAAAGATTTATAAAACATAGGTGTTAATCCATAATAAAATCATATTAGAGATCCAAAGCAAATGAATACATTACAAACACGAACATTCTTAAATGAAATATAATAATAGAAAAAATTAAATTTTTTATTCCATGTGTCATCATTTTATCACTACATTGTGGTTTCTCATCATCAAAGTGCGTAATTTTTTCATTTATTTGGTCCAAAGGTGGTATCAATATGAGTGGCAATCTGAAACAACAAATTCAACTTGCACGAGCTTTCTACCAAGACACTGATGGGGCACATTAGAATTTCCGTACACCCACTTAGCCTACAACTAATCATCAGCACAATCAATTTACTATGAATTTGATTATTTTTATATAAGTAGCCTACATATTATTCTTAGAAATTATTAAAAAAAACCCTCTTTTCTCAAATTTTGGAAGATGGGCTTGGAATTGAAGCAACTTACATAATACCATGAACATTCTCATTAACACAGACATCTCAAGACTCCCCATCAACCTTCCTCAATTCACTTGCAGCAAACTGCAATGCAATCAACAGGTTCACAGTTCCCAAGACTATAGCCAACGCGGAGAAATGGACTCAAATGCGAGCACAACATTGATCAGCCTCAAACCGCGATCACCCACATTCTGGCACGACCCTTCGCTGCAACGCAGACGTCCTTCCCAGCCAGAAAAAGTCCTCGCAAAACCAGCCTCATGAATTTGCAAATCATCATGTGAAAGGTCGACGGTCTCGTGAACTACGTTAGCCAAGTGAACCCCCTTCCCGATGCAAAAGTTCGACAACGGTCATCTGTGGCGATTGCCGATTGCGAGGAGAGGTTATTATACTCCGATGCCACCACTGTGATCAACATCCTCGGACCCACTAATTTCAATAGTTGTTCATGCTCGAGATACATCGTGGTCGTGAGAGGTCGGGGCAGTTGAAGAAAATCAGTGGCGATTCACGCACTTATCTGTTTATCACTGCTCATTTGATGTCGGACTAGCTTGTTTGTGTTCATGATCATTTGCGTGCGGTCCATGCACAGCGTATGTGCTCTGAATTAAGCACCTGGCTCGATCGTTGTCGAGAGCTAGCATCAGTAGACTAGTTGTTCGACGTGGAAGTACGTTGTGGACCGATCTGAATTAGCAGTATATGATTATATTGTTCAGAGCTAGCACGAGGTTAGTTCATTTATGTTGCTCGAGTGCTCGGTTGAATCCACGGATTTTGCCATCGCCTGCTTGGATTGTTGCTTTAGACCCGGATTTGTTGCTCTTATCTCTCGGTTGGATCGTTGACGTGAAGACTGGCTGGAAGCAGAACGTGGGAAGCAGGTGATAATTTAGGCACTTCAGAAGTAGAATTCGAAGGGCATTCGATACTTGCACCAAGTCTGTGGGTATGGATTCTGGACAAAATGATGGCCGAGTTCGCAGGCCCAGTTTCGTTGAGTATTTGAGGTGGCTTCTGAGTGACTGGCCGCTAGAGTCTGTCTGGTCCTTGGCCATTAAACCGGGGTTTAAAACCAGGCTTACAAATCTTTGCCACTGGTACGAAATAATGACACAGAATTTGCACAACGTCGTTGGCCTGCCTATGACACATCCTCCACTACGATCAGCACTAAGAGATGGTCAAGAATTTCTCCTGCGAGCTTTGAGCAACGCAGAACTCAGTCCGGAAGCACTCTCTTTCAATGTGAAGGACCCAACGGTGATACGATTCGATGGACGAGTGCTGTTTGTTATACAAATTGAGCGGCTAAGCGCTAAGCCGTACCCGGCGAGTCAACGCATCCTGACCTTCTGTTCATTTCTGGATCGATATGAGGCCGGTGCCGCGGATGGGGGTGGAAGATGTGGGTGTGACGGGAACTGAATTCCAGATGATGTGTACTCGGACGCGGCCGCAGGTCAGGAGCCTTTGTTTACTCATACGTGGTCAACCAGTAAATGGCGCGCTGTTGAAGACATAGCTTGTGATTCGGTATTCATGTCACCGCTTGAGGAGATATTATAGAATAAAGAAATGGACATGGAGACGGGAATCAGTGAGTGAGTCAATTCAAAATGGCAGGGTTCTGCGATGTGTTTTACCCATTTAGTGATAGAGAGACAATTCTTCAGATTACCAGTAGGATCAGAAACCCCAGAGTTGGGACCCCACAACAGAGACATACAGTTGATCATGGTCATACGTTGACGTCATTTTTCAGTGTACATCAGTGTCTATTCGGACCAGTATTTGTGTTGAATTCAGAAGCTACTTGCGTCACCTTCACATAGTCTAGTTGGCTAGTTGGGTTGCACTCTTGATGGGCGTAGTGTCTAATGAGCCCGCAAGCAATGTGATCTGTGTATTGTACTTTCCACTCGTCGAGCGCAGCTTGTAGTTGTCCATGCAACCTACGGGCTGGGCTGGTTGAGATATGAATATCAAGTGATCTTGTAAATTACAGTTGGCGGTTACCCAAAAACGGATTTGGTCGTACAATTCATAGCTGGTGTTATGTCGTGTCAACAAATTGGATAACTGCGATCATTAAGAGCTGTGACGATGGGTACTAGGATTGAACTGCAGGTTGTGATGTGAAAGTGTGTGCAGTTTTCCTGTAAAGGTCGAGTAACCATTCGATGAAGCGCCTGCCAAATGGACTCAAAGATATGAATTCAGTTCCTTCAAAAGAATAGAATGAGTGAAGCAAGGCTAGCAAGCAACTCAGTACCGATCATCACTACAGAAAAAGAAAATTACAACTGGACTCTATTGGGAAATTCGAAGCTGCTCTGGCAGGGCAGTTCCAGCACAAACCACTGTACCTTGAATGCAATCCCACATCAACATGATCGCAATTTGATTTATATTACCTGGTTAATTTCTTTTTTGAAAACATGTCCAATGAGAATGATACCACCGTATGTACAATGTCAAACTCGGTGCTTGTTTTCGTTGCACCTCAGACTGCAATGTCGTCATAGAAATAGCCTATACTGGAGTTAGCAATAAACCTCAAAACCAAAGTCGTCCTCGTGAAATTCTACAAACAACAATGAATAGAACTCACCAGATTGTTTACACAACGACCTTCAATCTGATCTACACCATAGCCCCCGAATGACAACCAAAACACACTCAACATCCACTCTGATCATTCGGAAGCCCATACAAGTAGTGTGGCAGCACAAACTACGAAGCCAAATCTGGTTTGTATTGTGGTCGAGCATGTGCAACACGACCAACGCTATCGCCCTGTCAAACTGGTGCTGATCCGCATTCAATCGACGACCGTATTGAGAGCAAACATTAGTCGAGCTACACTTCTCTCTGTCTGTGTACAACCTGGAATGAGCCTCCATGTGGGTTGAGTGATCATCTCATCAGAAGAATGGAAACTCCGGTCTCCTTCGGATCGGCGTGAGTGAAGTGTATAGTCATTCCACCTCCGAGCTTAAGTTCATGGGAATTTTTGTATCATCTCATTATCATCGAAATTGCCAGTCTAGCAACACACAGGTGATGGTGGTGCAAATCATGACAAGTTTTCAAAGAAATGAACTGTGACTCTACCAGAGCTTGTGAACGTCTTAGAGCTAATTTGGGCGAGAAATAGTTGGAGTAAACAAATATCATTGTCTTTAATCAAATTTTGTGGTATATAAGTCAAATATTGGATGATTTTACAAATACTTTTAATATATCCTCTATTATCTCAGCATATTCTTTACTTTATATATATGAGGATATTTAGTATATTTGGACTTTTTAAAGTCTAAACTATACAAACTTACGAAAAAAGTAATTTGTTAAACTTGATCACAAGAATAGAATATCAAACTTCTAGTTTCCAATATTAGAAACAGAAAATGAAAAAAAATCTAATTTAAATTTTACTTTCAACTTTTAAAATATTAAAGTAAATGCCATTTCGTTTCAAAATTTAATAAATAACATGAACTTAGAGGATTCATGATTTGAGCAACAATGTTGAATATTTTTGTTTTAAGAATATTATATACATATCCATTTTTAGCTCTAAGAAATAAAACGTTTTGTTATATTTTATAAATGATTATCATTTATTTTGATATAATTTATAAAATATATATACAATGTTCTTTAACAACTTTTGCTTTTGAATCCACTTCCAATTTTAAAAATAGATCTTTTATTTTCTTTTTACTTTAGCTTCATTATATAAGATCTTCATCACATAAGATCATTTTATATAATTCAAAGTATAAGGCTCATGACCTTTCTCATCGGTCTTCTATGTTTTGAATATAAGAAGTTCATCTCATCAAGTGAAACAATTTGACTTTATTGTCTGAGTTATTACATGATGGCCTTCAATAGTACAATATGGAGTCAACTCCCTTTGGAAGTTCTTGAACGAGTATTGTCTTTTCTACCGGTGCTGGATTTGTGTAGATATTGCACTACATGCAAAACATGGAATGAGCTCATCAACAACCCCGCCTTTAGTGTGCTACATGTGCGCAATAGAAAAAAACATTCACCTTTTATAGCAGTACATGCTATCACCACTTCCATTCAAAATCAGTTTATTGAGGGAAGCCATTCTATTACCATTTCCATTCAAAATGGGTATGTTTTGAATGGAAGCCAAGTATTGTGCTTCCTTGACATTAGCTCAAAGAAATGGTACTTGATGAAACCTCGTGATGCTCTTGAAACGTCATTTCTATTCAACCCTCTGGGATACTTTGAAATTGTGGCGATGGATGGAGGTCTTGTGCTTTTCAAAGTTTTTAGAAGAGCTTCTACACTATGTCATCATGAAAGTGGCTGTACACAACTGTTTGTATGGAATCCTATAAAAGACATTAAGATTTATCTGCCATGCGTACCAAAGCTTGCCATGCATACAGTCATAAATTTTGTCGTTGATGACATTGCCGAGACTTTCAAGGTATTTGTTATAAAACGATATTGGGAAAGTCGTTTGGTGGACATATATGATTCCGTAATGAAGGAGTGGAAGACCTCAAGCAAACTTGAAATGAACAATATTTGTATCATTCATAGTATTGTATTTCAAAATCTTCTATACATTCTATGTTTTGCTTTTGTTGACATCGAGGGACACTATGAATTATGGAGGTACAACGATGATGCAGATATTTGGGAAATATTGTATTTTGCCGAGGGTTGCTCTGTCGAACCTCATTACATAAAGTACGGATCCAATGATCAACAATTCATTATAAGCGGCGAGCGTCTTTTTGTTACGTTTTCGTGTCTTTCAGATAATGACTTATTTGAAGTGCATGAAATTGATATCCAAAGTAGATCCACAAAGGTATTGTTGACATGGACAAGAATGCACATTCTGAGAATTTTTGATATAGATGTCAATCTACGTTATAGTTATTTCAACATATATGTTATCGGTTTCAATAAGTCCCTCATGATTGTCACCAATTTATCAAGAAACATTGTTATTTTCGATGTAGAAACAAAGGAGACCAATTTTGAGTGGCCTCAACTTCCTTTGAGAAAATTAAGGGAGGGAGAGGAGTATTCATTGATGGGGAAGCAAATGGACTTCCTTCTTCCCGGTACACTTAAGTAATCAACTATGTCATTCGATGTAGCCTTTATTCTCTACATAATAAAATGTTTAATTTAGAGGTCCTTGTATGAAATACATCTTGATATATTTTACTTTCTATATTATTTGTTCATCTTTAGATTAACTATGTAAGACAAAAATTCAAGTTCAAATCCATATGTTTATTTTTATAGAAAACTTAATAGTTTAAAAAATAAATTCAAATACTAGTTTATAACAACCCCAAAATATCAAAGTCCATTTCCTTAGAATACTTTTTGATAAAATGATGTCAAAATCCATGACTTGGATTTATGTTGTATTACATTTAAAGAAGCAATGCATAACTATTCATATCATAAGCATTTGTAAATGTGTTATTTTATAGACTGCTTCAAAATCAACACCACTTATGGAGTCTGAACTTAGCTTTGGGATGTTTACTGGGAGAGAAGTTGGTGTGGTGCTGGGACACATACGGCTGTTTGGATGTTTATTTTGGTGCGTTTGTTTGCGGAACTTGGGGTGCGGCAACTTGTCTTGGTGGATTGGTATGTTCCGGGGCATGAGCTGCCTGATTGTTGGGGTAGTCGATCTGTGTGGAGGTATTTGACCAGCACCTGAAACGATGAAGGAAGAAGGAGCTTGGAGGTACGAGCAGCCTTGTGACAGAAGCACCCACCGTTTGACGCAGGAAGCGATGCATGTGTTAGCGGTATAAGTAGCAACCGGTGCGTGTACGCCATCGCCATCTCCTCACGTGCCAATTCCGCCACAACAGTCTCGCTCCGTCGTAAAATGTATTCTCCAGCCTAGCGTCACCTTTGCCTTCTCCCTCACTCATCTAAATTCGTATCCAATTCATTTAGAATTGTCGTCTTTTTCAAAGACTCTTTCGCTGTGCAAGCCATGCATTTCAAAAGCCCGTTGTCGCACCTAAGTTCACCATCCTTTACCATTCTTGCACATTTTTGTTCCCCATTCCAACACAACCATGATAGTTAATATCTTTTAAGTTGCACATAATATAAGGCCCGTTGAGAAATCCCTCTGGAAATATTGATGAATTTTGGATTCCGTCTACACATCTGATGAAGGGAGCCTCCACAGAAGTGACTGAGGCGATACTATCTACGAATCTGGTAGAAGTTAGGGCACAAATCGCGGATACAGTAGAGGATGTTGGTTTTAGGTGCGACGACGGGTTTGGGAATGCATGGGTTGGAAGTTCCCGCTCAACAATGTTCTGATCCGAATCGAGAATCTGAACTCTTTAGCATTTCGGCAGTGGATGGTTTTTAGGCTAATGTTTTTCGCCTTTAATCGTCCGGAGAGCATTCATTTGGTTCGATTGCCCGAGGCGTTGGCTCAACGAGGTGATTTGGGTCAGTATCAGGTGCGGGAAGACACATTATGGATGCTAGGGTTTCAAGCTCATTTGTTTTCCTTAGAATGATGAATTATCTTCGAGTTTGTTTGAAGGAAGACTAGTTTGACAACTGTTAGGCAGATATGGTGACTGAAGTTTTAGGCAGGGAATGGATTACTGGGTTGTAGAGTTGAAGGTGCCATTTCTTATTCTTTGCATGTATTGTGATATGCTCACATGGGTTTTTGGGGTTAGTTCGAGGATTGTCAAGACGGTGTTGTACGGGAGAGCTATGTGTATGGTTGGGAGAGTTCTGTGGGCTTTTTAGAGCTGAATTGAACTGGCACAGTTGGAACTAATGGAGTTGTTTCTCTTTGTTGGGATGCTTGCAGGTTGGGTACAAGTTGATGGCGCGCAGTTGTGAGATGGAATTGCATGACTTTGTAGGAACTTTGTAGGAAATTTTATCAGACATGTTATTTGAGAGATTGAGTTAATGGCTGGGGTGAAGGAGCTCGATGATGTTTCTTCGGCGATCATGTGCATGGACACGCTTGCTATGGATTCCATGGACATGCGACCGGAACCGTTACGCAATGTTAAATCTCCTGTGGTGCTGACGTCGAAAGAAGGAAGAAATGCAGGTAAGTAGCGTTGTGAGAGATTCAGGTTGGCATTACAGAAGTCTCAGCTCGTTTTCATTTTTTCTTATGTCTTGTAAGAATGACTCTTGGTTTATGCTCGTGGGAGAGAGAACTTGGTGGATTATTTCAGTCCTTCGAGGCTTTGTTGCCGGCAGGTATATGATTCTTGCGTTCATTTCAAACAAGTGCATCAGTACCTTCTAAAATGAAGTGATATTTAATATTTTTTAGATTCCGGTGCTGGTGAAAGAGGACAGGAGGACAAGGACGATGTCCATGAAACTGAGGATCCGGTCGGTACTGCTGCTAATTCGAGTGAAGCAAAAGCAACAGGTTATGACGACGATGAGGGTCTGATGACGGATCCTGGCACTCCTGATACGCATGGCACGCCCGGCAGTCCTGGTACTCTTCAAGAGGAGTTTCCAGAAGATGCCCATGAGCTGGACAAGACCAAAGACATGAATGTGGATATGGTGGACAACGACTTCGAGGAAGAAACAGGCTATAGCGATGAGGGCCTAATGACGGATCCTGGCACTCCTGAAACTCGTGGGAGTCCTCAAGAAGAATTCGCCCAAGATGTCGATGAATTGGACGAAACCAATGACATTGATTTGGACGAGACCGAAAATGATTTAGAAGAAGAGAAGGGCTCTGACGTTGAGGTGCTGGATTCGGATCCTGGCACACCTCAAGAGGAAGCCCTAGGAGACGTTAATGAATTGGATGAGATCAAAGATATTAATGTGGATGGCAGCGAGCATGACTTAGAAGTGTTGGATGTGGGGGAGAAATCTCTTGATAGTGAGAGGTTTGTGGCGCCATTTCCAATTACTCGAGTGAAGAAAATCATCAAGCTCGACAAGGACGTAAGATTGGTGTCTAGTGATGCAATTGCGCTCGTAGTCCAAGCAACAGCTCTGTTCGTGCAGAGTTTAAGTTCGGCTTCATTTACGGTTATGCTTCAAACCAAACGGAAAACTATCCGAGGCCCAGACGTTGTTCTTGCTGCTAAGTCAAGCAGGTAAACCTCAACCCTCTGAATACTCCTGCTTTTCAGTAAGTGATTCATTTACCCTAGATTCACAAGGGAACTCAGATGGTGATTCAGTTCATCGTCCTAAATATCTACTCTTTGTTTGATTTTGATTGCACCGTGAACAGGCAATTTCGCGAATGTCTAGGCAATGATCTAGCAACATTGTTGGAAGAATCCAATGTAGAAATCGTGAATAGTGAGGATGAACTAGTTGAGAAAGAACATGGAACTGGTGGAGAGCCTATTATGAAAAAACCTCAGCAGCATAAGTCATCAAAGAAACATCAGCTTGCCTCTCAAGGCAGTCGACCAATCACAAACTTTTTCAAGGCATAAATTTGAGGTATGCCTTACTCATGCTCCATTGAAAATAGATGATATGTAATTAAAAGCTTCCTTAACCAGCGCTGCTTCAAATTGTTGACTTAACAAAAAAATAACAATGGGTGGTGATATTTGTAGGCAGCACTGAGAGCAACATTGGCTGCTAGAACTCAACAGCTACAATTTTTGAAGGATCATCTACCTACTACCAGTTTGTTCAGACTTGATAGAATTTCAGAGGAGTTAAACATGCAAGGTCGTTCAACTTAGAGAATGACCATTTGCAAGGAGGTGGGAGCAAGCTGTCTAAAATGACAATGTGAATGGGACTTCAACCTAAACCCATAACATGCAAATGAGGTTTTGGCGGTTGTATAGAAACTATTCATTTCATCGTGACTTCCAATACACATGGTTAGAAGTAATTTAGATATTGCCACTTAAGTTTCTAATAGATCATTTTATGGTTATTGCTCTAAAAAGCATGGTTGCGTACAGATAGGAAGTAACATCCCTAAGCAAGCAATTTGTTTTTTTGTTGTATGAAGCTTAGTTGTTGTTTTGAAATACTTTTGATGATTTCTAGTTGTGATGTAGTTTTAGTAGGAATGTATTTTTTTTGTTGAGAATTGTGATGAATTGTTATGCCTTAAGTTTGTCGGAAAAATAGGATAGGGATACAAAAGCTATCTATGGATAGAAAAGACGATGGCAATGAAGAACTTAAGGGAGGTGTTTTTAGCTATGAAGAAGTTAGAAAATGGTTTTAACTAAACAAGTGGTGAGTGCTTCCAATCTATGTGAAGAAGCACTTGCATTTAGAAGTTAGAATGACGATTGTTCTATATACATGAAAAATGAGATGTATTTGGTAAGTTTGATCAATCAATGTTCTCTAGCCAATAAGATATGATCATATGTTGATTTAGTTTTGATTTGGGCAAACAATTGCTCATGGAAATTAAAATGGGGATCACCTGCCATCAATAGCTTCTTTCTTTATGGATTAAAATCATAAGTAAATCCAACAATTTAGTTTTTGAGTTGAATTTTTGCTTTTGCATCATCTATTTAACAAAATTATTCCAATTATAAGAACTTCTAATTTTAACCCTTTAACGCTCCAGCGTCCAGATTCTCGACGTTGGATGACTTTCAGCAACCCAATTTCTGTGGTGTTGGATGCTTTTCATCCATTTTTTATTTTTTCTTAAATTCTTGTATTAGTTGATTACCATTTGCACAGTGTGGGTCTTCAAGATAAGATCTTGTGATTTTTTAAAAATCCATAGAATTGGTTTATGTCAAGTTTCATCCTTAGTTCAAAAAGTAACATCTTAAATACGATTTTCCAAAATAAGTGGAATTAAATAATGGAAATTATACCATCACATAGTACATGTTATTTCAAATTCACAATAAATTTTTTTTAAAAAAAAATTGTTTATTTGGGATTTTTAATTGAATTTCAAAAAAACCTTGCAAATCTAATTTAAAAATATTAATGATTTTTTTTTTAATTTTTTTTTTATAAATCCAACCGTATAGATGTGATCTCCATGTTGAGATTTTCAACTATTGCTTGTATATCTACTCGATTTTTGTGAATCAGCAAACATTTTATAACACATTTCTAAAATCAACGATGGATTGAGGACCTTAAAGGGTTAAGTAGAAGTTTCAGACAAATGGATGTCCAAAGTTCCAAATAGTAATATGAGGCATATATTGCATCCTATTTAGTACACATATTTATAAGGTCCAAGTTAATTTGGTTTTATTCAATGAATATATGTAAACTTAAAATGAGGTATTACATTGGTAGAGTTTTGTGAGTGTTCTAAATAAGCTACCAAATAAAATGTCCATTATCCTTTGGAAACTACTACAACTTTGGTCAATGTAGGCATACATTCTACATGGTTTGGAATCATATGCGGCAATTGAAGAAACAAATTGAATCACATGTTTCCATATTTTAATCATTTATATTGGAGGTGAATCATATTGGTTCAATCTCCTTTTGGGGATTTTCTAATTGCATTTTAATTAGGGGATTGGATTAGCCTTGTAGTAGACTAAAACTTTGCCTTATGAATCATTATGTATGACTTTTTGTTGGTACCATTTATTGTTTGTTCTAAAATTTGAGAATATCCATAATGATTTAGGCAACCTTAAATTTTATACACCAATTTTGGTCCATGACCAGTCATATTATCTCATAATTATGATCTCACTACTACCATGTTTCATTGTCTTTGTAACAATGTGAGTTGATAACTCATTAGGATCATAACTTTAACACCATTGGATTCCATTGAAACAATATTAATTGATTTTAAACTTATCGGAGAAAATTACACAATTGGAACCATTTGTAGTTCAACCTCAATGGACTTTTGCTAATTCTAAATGTACTTTGACATTCTTAACCCCTAAACGCCTAAACGACCAAAAACTGGTTGTTCTCATTTTTCCAAGTTCCATAACTGTCATCCAAATGACAAATTTCATCCATTTTTTTTTCATCTTGTAAAGTTATGAGAAATCAATCTAATCTCATAAATGAATTCTCAAAATAACAATTTCATGAATTTTGGTGCCTCCACAAAGTCCAAAACATCAATACCGTGTGTGTATTCAGAAATTTCTTGATACAGACAGTTGAAACTCAATTTGGACTATGGGGATGATCTTTTTGCAATTGAGGTTAACTAATGAAATGTAGTTTGACAAATATTTTTTCCATTCCAAATTAAAATTTTGAAAAATACCTAAAATTGAGTCATTTATAGTTGATCTAAGATGAAGGGATATAACTGTGGCTACTTCTTAATTTTCCACGGTTTTAGGTTTTTTCATTATATTTTTGAATTAAAACATAATTTTTTAGCACGGTAACCAGTATAAGGTTTGTGTTTGTCATATACATCTATGGTAAATATTTCGTAATTTTTTAGTATAACCTATATTTGATATGATTTTTCTTTGTTTGTTTTGATTGAAAAATTTATATTAATTACACAATGCTACCATTAATTTTGATAAAATTATTGCTTGTAGATAACATGTGTATTTAGCTAAGAAAAAATAAAAATTCATATTTTACATTATTTATAGTAGCAAAATAGAGCATCCAAAGTTAAAGTCTATTTCTGTGGTCAAAGGCTCATGCATTTGGAGGTTAATCAAGTGACATATATTTATCTATCTGATGCTGTTGTATGATTGTAAACCATCTATACTAAGCACTTGTACACTTTTATTCCAAATACATCATGCTCATTATTGTAGCCTATAATGCAATATTAGGTTTCTCCATACTCATATCCAATACACATGACCGTTCAATTGAAGAGGTCAATTTTTTTGGTCTACATCTATGTGATGATTCTATAGTAGAAACATATGATGTTTATCACAAATGCAAAGTCATATTATTAAATGATATATTTTGAATTGATGGCTAGGATCTAGGATGTGATACCTATTGAAATTTTGTAGACAATTTTCTAACAAATGATGTGGAAAAATATAATGCGGTAATGATTCTATGGAACTTGTATTCTATCCATACTGTGGTTTAGGGATTTTGTAGACTTTCTATGAGGACAAGAAGTTTTTTGGAAAAGTGAGTGATATACATTACTGCTCTAGTGATGATTTTGATAATATATTGTAAAGTGGATAGGTTAATATTTGTGTGAAGTAAGGTAGCAACACCTATTTTCGTACACTTAAGGAATTCACTATACTTGTAGAGGTGGAATGAGTGGCTTACTATTTTTCAGTGAGTAACAATAAGAAAAAACGAAGTTTCCTTATTTTTAGGATATGTATAAGCACTTACAATAATAACTACAAATTTTAGAAGTGATCAATATAGGTTGATCTATAGTTGGACACCCTACTGCATGTACGCATGGGATACATTATAGGTAATTATAGGCTGATCAAATCTCCAGTGGAACAAGAATCTGAGGTGACCGCCTTTTGGGAAGGGGGGCGGGGGTCCCGGTATAGGTGCTTACACCATACTTGAGGGCACTAAAGCAGTGAAGTAATGCCCCCTTCGCACTAGGAGGTGGGAAGTTGGTATCGTTGTAGATAGTGCAGTGGCTGGTAGAAGTGCTTTTACACCACGAAAGGTAGTTAATTACCAATCCTAGTCATCGTCCTACATGGCATCCAAATTCTGATGAGTTTCTGATGGTGATAGTGGAGTAGTAATACAGTGGCAGGAAAGTGTTCTGGAAGGACGCTCCGTTCTAGAAATAGTAAAGAAACGGAGTTTCATGCAGAGGTTTGGAGAGGCTAAAGGAGAAAGCTATTAAGATTTTAGTTAACTCGACATCATAGTCACTAGAGTCGCCCATGTCAACATTGGTATGAAGGCTGATTTCCATACCACCGTAGTTTAGTTCGTCTCCAAACCAAAATATCTGGATCACCAGTGTTAGAGTGTGAACAAATATCAATTATTTGGTGATGCGCAATGTTACTGAATTTTAGGGCATAGTTACCAACCTCCCAGTGCGAAGGGGGCCTAAGTATGAGTCAGTGGGTTGTTTCGGAGGTGTTTCTGTTGGAAAAGTGAATAGCATTGGTGGGCACCATGTGACACATTGAAAGGGTCTGGACCCCTACCGTATCACTCGGTCGTTAGCAAATGATTATTTATTTATTTTTGAAAAATTAAGGTTCGTCTCTAGAAAACATAATTTCTCAATTTTCGTTTTTTAGCAAAAAAATAAGTGAAAATGACCTTAAATGATTTACAAATAACAAAATATTGTAAAAACTATTTTTTTCTATTTTCGTTTTTATGTCTTCATAATTATCTATTTTTTTCATTTTTACATTTAGAATGATTTAAGAACCAACCTGCTATAATGTTACGATACTCTTTGATGGAGTTATGATAATTAATGGCCTATTTTGCTTTAGTATTTGTGGTGCTTGAAGCTTGATGCAGCCTTCAGTATTTTTAGAGTGTTTTCAGTTGGGCAATTGCAACTGGTGGACCTCTCTATAGATGAGCGTTTGTGTATCAACTTTTCTTGTCAGCTGCGTTTGCTAATGGCTATTCTATTCAGGTTGGAAATGCTAGTTAGACAAGTTCATCTTTGCAGGAATATGATAACATCTGGTACGAAGGTTCTGGGGTCGTAAAATGCCCCTGTTCTACACTTGAGCAACGAGAGAGTGCTCAAGCTCTCCCACATCCTGCACATCTTTTAGGTCACGTCTTTCGGCCCATGTCTTGATATGTGGGAAGGATTGACAGGAGCCTGGTATTGTTCTTTACTGCAAGCGTGACGATGTAAATTAACCCTTAAACGACATTTTGGGTCGTGGGTGGGCAGCCTGGAAGGAATCTAATTTTTTTCCCCCCAAAAACGGCTCTGCAATGTAGCGCCGCGCTGTAGCATTGGAGCACTGCTGAACTTCAGCTGCCCCAACCTCAAAACTAGTTCGATTTGAAAACTTTGATTGCTTACCAACAATTCCACAATCTCTCAAATGAGGCAAAAATTAAAATATAGATCACTTTTTCAGTAGCTTTCCAACGCAACAAGTCTCACTTGATTTGGTTGAGAAATGAAACTTCTGTCTCCAATTATTCCTTTAAACCAAGCCCGTGGGGCTGGCTCTGACGTTTAAGGGTTAAGCTTCAGCAAATGGAGCAGGTTTTGTTCATTTGATTGAGTGCATTCCCATTATCTCGCCTGTTTAGTTTGTCACGATCGGTGTGTACAGAATGCTAGGGGACTGATGAAGCATGCTTTTATCATAACAGAGCTGTACAATGGTTAAATCTTGTTCAAACAAGTTACTAAAAAAGGAACACCATGAACATCATGGACAATTCTATCGACAAGGTTGTGAAAAATAACCATTCTCTCCATATCCAATGCATGGCTACCGTTACCACCTTCACAGAAATGGGCTCCATTGTCTTTTTAGAGTCATCTCAAATGATCACTACCTGGTGCTGCAACTTTGGTTGCCAAGGGCAGGTACCACTCGGGGCCAAACCCAGCAGCAGCTCGAGCGGCCTCGTTAAATGGAGGCTTCAGTGGGCCTCGGAAGTACTTCCGTACAACGTCATGGAAAGCAGCCACCACATCAGAAACTGCCGGGGATTCCAGCCCGTCTCCATTCTGGCACTCTGATACCACTTCAGTGCTCAATCCCTTTTCACTGCTCTTCTGCAAGTCTAATAGGGCCAGCTTTTTTGCAACCATCTCCTCGCCTTGATGATCCTTTGGAGCATCCCTGAGGCAAAGATAAGAGAACCACTTCACTCCAGCTGCACAGTGTGTGATCTCTTCCGGGTAAATAACCGATTCCAGCAGTTTGGCGGTCTCGTCATCTCCTCCTTTTCGGAAACGGCTCACGGTGGTTGGCAACACGTCCAATCCTCGCGCCTACAACACACTACATTCTTCAGTTCTAGAAGACTGTACTGTTGAGCATCTAGTTAAAAAATCTTTAAATCATAAGGACACTATGGAAGATAGTGTTTTCTAGGTAGGCGTCAAGAATGTGATGCGTCTACAGTTACTGAGATACAGATGTGCAATTCAATTATGCTATGTACGGTATCGTTGAAGTTATGCTCCTTTGCTGTCTCGTCCTTTGTTTAGACTCCGTTTGATTTGGACCTCTAGTTCGTATTTCAGCTGTAAGGCATGAACTATGAGAAGTTGGTATCAAACAAGGAAGAGGAGCTCAAACTGGAGATGAGAACCAGTTTGATAGCTACTTGTTTGAAGTTCTTTTTTCAATTCTAGCCCGACTTCTAAGATGACAATGTACTTTTGAGTAATTCTGAAGATTCGAGCCCAGGGCACAGAAACTGACCTCGTGAACACAATGCTCTACTGCCAGCCTCGCTTTGAGATCGTGAGCTGTAGCCTCTGCCGAGTCCCAAAGCCCATCATGGGCAGGCAAAGCGCCGTAGCTGCAATTCATCTCCTTCAACCTCGCTGCCAGTAATCGGAAATGGCGGCCCTCATCTTGCGCCACTCTCACGAAATCATCAAAAAACTCTCTCGGCATCGCTTCCGCCTTCCCAAACCTCGCAATTATGTCCTGCGAATCGTACGGCAACTTTCAAACAATTCCTAAAATATGACCCAGAAACCCCCAAAAACACACAAAGACGAATTAGATGTAGAATTAAAACCCACTCACCCAGCTCAGATCAATAGCCCAGCTCTCGGTGTGCACCAGGCTGTGCACCAGAGCCTGCCGGCTCTGCAGGCTGCCCCCCCGTCCCAGCTTGGGCATATCACGAGGCGCCACCAAGCGCACCTGTCACCACCATCCATCCATCCATGCTCCTTCTCATTCTTGCCTGCCAAGTAGACGACGTCCTCCCCTTCAAACCTCAATCTGAGCTCACCTCTTCTACTCATTCTACCTACCCCTTCTCTACCCCCACACAACTGACCAAGACTATCATATCCATCAACACAGACCTCACATCCATTCACTTCTTCTCAAACAATCCAGCTGCAAGCAGAAAATCCTGCAATAACCTAAAACAACCAATTCACAGGCACCCGACAGAGCAGATTCATCTCAAACCATGACATGAAACTAGCAAACAAAATCCCATGCCAGTACCCATCCAACCCATGACCTTCACCAAACATCCAACAACTTGAAACCACAAAGCTAGACACAAACTGTGACGTTTCCATCAAAGGTAAGCTCTCGGCACTTACAACATCCAAACGAGCAGGGCGCGACGGCACCTGCAGCAAGGGTCCCGACTCACGGTAGGCGCTCTCCATCTTGCCCTCCAGCCAGAGCGTGGCCGCGAGATCGCCATACTCGGCCTTCAACCAGGGATCGCCTTCCAGCAGCACCTTCAACGCCGCCTCGTCCAGCGTATCGCTGCAACACGGCGCCCCGCTCTTGAGCTCCCCACCCTCGGCCATCGTCGGTGCAGGCAACAATCTCCTTGTCGCAATCTCCTCGTCGCGATCTCCTTGTCGCGATCACCTTGTCGTCTGCACTTGTCTCCAGTCACATAAACGTCGACGCCTGCGCAGGAATTGCCTCAATCGATGAGCTCGTGAACCGCAAGCGACGATGCTCGCAGCCTGCCTAGTAACATCCGGGCCGTCCATCAATGAGCCCCTGTCAGACGGCGCTGCATCACTTCAATACCCTGTTGCCGCACATACCCGGCGTCTCAGCGTCGAAGGAAAAGAGAACTGAAGGAAAAAGAAGAAGACCTCAAAGTGAAAGATAAAAGATAATTTTAAGAAGAAAGAAAAGCAGAGGAGCAAAAAGAAAAGGCAAAAGAGACAAAAAGTAAACGTAGAGTCCCAGTTGATTGTAAACTACGTCCGTTAGGGTTTATGGTTCAGAAATCAGAGTTTACGCTACTCGTAGATTTTGTTCTAGAAAATGTACTGGAGTTTTAGATGGTATTGGTTTTTGGATGCAGTGCCGGGTTTGAGACTCGGATTACGATGAGCTTAGTTTTCAGCTTTGAACTAATTTATTTGTGTAATTTTGTTGCGCAGATTACAAGCATGAGGGTGTGATCATGGTGATGACGGAGGTGGGCATGGAGATTCTCGTTTCTGGGTTGTGATGATGATACCATGTCATGAAAATGATTGCCTTTGCGGAAGATCTGTTAGGTGGTTCTCGTTTGAGACTGTGAGTAGTTTTTTTTGGAGAGTTTTAGTGTGGATTAGTGCGGTTGTTGTTCTCATGAAGGACGATGTCAAGAGATTTTGGGTCTTCTGCTGAGGTTGTGATGTCTATCATGTTTTTGTTGTTGTGATGAAACGGTTAGGCTGTTTATGGTATGAGGGAATTGGCATGATTTTGTCTCGGTTTGGGTTGTGAGGTTTAAAGGGTTTTTTGTTTTCTGATGATTGATGGATGGGCTTGTGGCAGATGTGGTAAGAGGAAGGGAGGAATGAGGTGGCGACAGAATTCTTTGTTTACATTGAAAATGTATGAAGTGATCATTTGTGGAATGTTTCGAATGTTGAGTGTTTGTTTGGAGTTCTTAAACAGGTGCTGTTTTGAAATATGATGAGAAATTGACCTTGATTATGAGTTTTTGCGGCGTGTATGTCGAAATTGTTGAAGGTGGAAGTGATTAAAGCAGAATGGTGGTAATGCAGCACTGCCTAATCTTAGAATTTGGGAATTTTCAAGTTTCTACTCGGGCTGTAGCTATACCATATTCGAGAGCAAGCTTTCAGCCAGCACTAGTCATGGAGTGGGGTGGGTCGAGGAGGGCTCAGACCCGAGTTGCTACCATTGCTCGGCATATATCACCAGCTCCATGTTCCGCGTCAAATCCATTTATGGTACAATTTGTCGTTTTTGTTATGTTTCCGTCATCTCAAGCACTGTGTATATTATCTCGTCTGTCGTCCCTACAACACGCATTGTTGTGCCAGGTAAGGCAACATTCTCATCCTACAATAAGCGAGATCTTTGCCCTGTGCAAGTGCGTAACCCTAACAGCTTTGCCCTCGCAGCAGGTGAGCAACCAAATGAATGATAATGGAGGAATACAAATAAAAGGAGATGTGAGAGATGCGCTGGAGAGAGGTCTCCCTGTAGTTGCTCTAGAATCAACAATCATATCACATGGTACGTTGTTTAGCCTACGACACCTTCAAAGCACTTTGACATGAAGGTATTTAATTAGTTTACAGAATTCGAGTAAGCCAGCTGCTATAGTATTAGAGCGTTTGTTATCTCTATATGGGCATTTGAGCTCGAAGCTAGCCCCTTGTGCCATGGAATCACGAGTTTGGAGGGGAATGTGCTTCAGATTTTCGTGATCTATTTCCCAGAACTTTGACAAATACTGGTATCTATAATTTCAATGTACCAAGGTCTTAAAGATTGTAATGCTGAGACTCTTATTCGGAGCACGAGCTGAGTGTACTCGCATTGTTGTGTAGGTATGCCATACCCACAAAACTTTGAAACCGCCAAAGAAGTTGAAGCTATTGTGCGCGAGAGTGGTGCTGTGCCAGCTACCATCGCGATCCTGGACGGCGTCCCTTGCATTGGTACAATCTCAACTTAACGTGGGTTTCCCAATCAATCTAGTACCAACCATCTCATGTTTTTCTTGTTTTCTTTAAGCTCACCAAATACATCTTTACATCCACTTGCATCATTGGGCACGATGTTTCCTATGTTTCTTGAGTCTCTCAGATGCTGTTTAACTCCCTCAGCACTACATAATGCCAAGGATTTCTAGTGCATTAAGTTTTCTCTCCCGGTATATGCATGTGTATCATCAGGTGTTTTTTTTAATGGCAGGTCTAGAGGAGGATGAATTGCGAAAGCTTGCGCAACTTGGGAAAAGAGCAATAAAGACGTCTCGTAGAGATATTGCCTATGTTGTGAGTTTCTTGCTTTTTGCTTGATGGTTCGTGAGTATGGGATGGAACTTTTTTGCGTTCAGAACGTTTTGTTTGGTCTTATCAGTTCAGGTTGTGTTCATGACTTCAGATTGCGAAGAAAATGACTGGGGCGACCACAGTATCTGCTACCATGTTTTTTGCCGCCAAAGTAAGTCAGTATTGCCAGAAATCTTTTCCTGTGAACTTCTCTTTTTCTGCTATGGATCTGGACCAGCATCGGTACTTTGAAAGCGAAGTCTCATCAGATCATCTGCGCTGGTCTCATACTGGTTGTACACGGCATGTAGGTGGGCATCAATGTTTTTGTAACTGGTGGCATTGGCGGCGTCCATCGAGAGGGTGAAACAAGTAAGGCTTCCATCATTTATCGTAGCTTGCTCGTTCCACTTAGCTGTAAACCCAGGCAGAAAAGTTTTGAGCGAGGTTGCAGGGCAAGCGGTGAAGGCATTCGTCAGCATTTGTAGGGCAATCAATTATTTACACATCAAATTTCAGAAGAAGTTTGATACTAATTGACCTGTGGAGTTCTTTTTGTTTACGATTTAGCATATGTTTCACTTGTAGGCCTGTGGGTCCTGGTTTTATGTGGCACAGTGGATTTCTGTCAAAATATGCTGCTGATGATGATGTGATTTGTGTGCGTAATTTTGCAGCCATGGACGTGTCCTCAGATTTGACTGAACTTGGTCGAACAGCTGTTACTGTTGTTTGTGCGGGTGTCAAATCTATCCTGGATATCCCAAGAACGCTTGAGTATCTAGTATGCTCTATGAACCTATTACTACTTAAGTGGACCTTAAGATGCTGCACGAAGTAGTTTTATAAAAATACACATTAGTGAATGTTTCTGAGGTGGATATTTTATTATGCAGGAAACTCAAGGAGTGACAGTGGTTGGCTATGGTACTGATGAGTTTCCGGCTTTCTTCACTCCAAGAAGTGGCTGCAAGGTAAGCTTAATTTCAAGAAACTTGTGCATATTAAATTTTTCAACAGTCGTGCAGTTCCCAAAAATAGATCCGAACTATTTCTCAATCCAGCTTGTGCATGGTGCAGGCTCCATCCCGAGTGGATACACCAGAAGAATGTGCTGCAATAACCGGTACATCTTATGTTGCTCTTTTGACTGCTTATTTGTTAATTGAACTTACAGTGTCATTTATGAATGGAATTTTATTTTTTATTTTTTAAAACTAATTCGAATCGATATTAAAATAGATGAGATTCTCAACTTCCTTTTATGAGTTCCAAGAGCACTGTCAACTGTGCTAGAATAGGTAAGATGTTCGAGTAGTGCAGGTTGTTTCCATTTGGGATCTCTTTGTATCTTGAAATCAATGTATTTTCTCTGGGTCTCATTTTTTTATTGCAGCTGCAAATTTGAGTATGGGTCTACAAAGCGGGATCCTGGTATGTGTGCCTATTCCAGCCCACAATGCCGCTGCAGCTGAGCCTGTAGAGGCTGCGATTCAGACTTCCTTGAACGAATTGAAGTAAGTTTTTTGGTATCCAGGCTGGAAATCTGCTGAGCTGCATTCTCCTTTCTAGGAATAAAAATTATTAAATGAAATTGTTCATAATGTTTCATGGGATCTGGTTGTCTCTGAGATTTCGGAGTACATCGGCATTAGAGATTGGGTATAGAAACTACTATATGCTGGGTTTTGAGGAGTCAAAGTTATATCTCTCTGACATGTACATGCGTTCTGTTTTCACAGGGAAAAAAATATCTCAGGGGCTGCAGTAACCCCTTACGTCTTAAAACGCGTCAATGAGCTGACTGGAGGTGCCTCTCTGACTGCAAGTATCCTTTTTCAAACATAAAAGATTCAATGGTTTGTTTTGCTTTATGAAGTAGATCTCTACTGCAATTTTGGATATCGGTTTTATTGACAAAAAGTATATGAGATTTTTCTCGGGAGTTCCTTGACTTCCACTTCAGATATTGCACTGATAAAAAACAATGCTCGGGTAGGGTCACAAATTGCGATCGCCACTGCAGGGTTAGTTGAGGAATCATGAGCATCGGTAGGATCATGTGTTGATGCATCCACTGACCTGACCTGACCTGGAAATTTCCAAGCCATTTTACCCGGGCTTGATTAGTATGATCTCGAACTGGTAGGTCTCTCTGGTTAGATGTCTCCATGGCAAGTCGCCCTATTATGACTTAGAAAGTCATTTTGATTTGTTCTGTACTGAAGGAGTTGGATTCATTCAGCGAAGTATTCTGGGTAAGCCATTTGCTTGCGTCAACTAGACCACATCATACGGTCGAAGCAAAGACCGTTATCAAGACTGCAGAGTGCGTATCAAACTCTGTAAGCCGAGGGGTGGGGGTGGAGGGAGGACGGTGAGAATCCTGTTGAATAGAAGCCTATCAAAATGTACATGGATCCGACATGAAAGCTAATCAAAATATGGTTCCTAGCGAACCAATTCCTTGATCGCATTGGAGATCACTAAACTACCAATATATTGGATTTTCGTCCTGAACTTTGATGTGGTTGAATTGTTATTGTTATTAGTGCAGCTAGAATTTTTGAGAAGCGAAGTCTCAGATTCTACAGATGATGTTAACACTCGCTGATATTTATATTAAAATTCGTGAAATTTTAATTGTTAATCGAAAAACGTTTTAGTAAAATTTTGCAGCCCTCGTTTTATGAATTTTTATAGTGCTGTTGCAGTATATTTCAGCGTCGTTGCCAAAACCAGGATGCCATTTGTCAAAATTTACGTGTTTGATAGTTGGAGGTCCTAACGAAAATGTGCATTAGGACGAGGATGGGACCTTTGGAACGCCACTTCCCTTCGTGGGAGTAGATTGAGTCTCCTACCTGTAAGCTCCGATTCTGTTACATCTCATTGGCTAAAGCTTTGTAAATTCAATAGCGTCAAATGATTCTTGCAACATGGCTTTGCAGCTTAGGAATAGTAATATTGGATGATTGTTTGGTACCGTCGTTTTAGATGAACACATGGTGCAGGAAATACACAAACATCCCAACGCTGGTGTAAGGTCGGCTGTCCTAAAAGCGCCCCCGACCCAAAAGCGCCCTGTTCTAATTCTCTTGATTGTGAGAAGACAGATGTACCTCATTTGTAGAGTGCGCATTTGGGTCAAATCTTACTTAGCAGTTTGGAATTTTGTATAAAATTCCAAAATGATTACATGTTGCAAATTTTTTCAATCCTCGTGAACATCTATTTTGAATGTGATCATATTTTTATTTCGAATTTAATACTGCTAAAAATAGGTCAGGTTGCTTAAGTTGGTGCTTTTAGGACAGTCGACCTTAAACATGAATTCCCTGAGGTATCAAGAAAGTGATCCTGAATTACATTTGATATCTTTGAAACCCAAAGAGGACCATGGCATAAAATCGTATCGCTGTTTGTGGCTTTGCGTGCAAGTAGGGGTGATGAAAATACCATACAGCATGTACCAAGCAAATTTGTACTTTCCCTCGTCGCAACTTGAAGAAATGGAAGCCTTGAAATAGTAAGCCAAAAATTCCACTTTAGAGTATTAGTCGCATCCTAGATCAAAATCTTTTATCCATTGCAATTCTTCACCACCGTTGAATCAATCACCAGGGTCATGTCTACCAAAACAGTGATGAGGCATATCCTCCTGTATAGACATAACTGCATCTACAGTACACCAGCTATATTGCCTCGAAGCAATATTGCACCCGCAAAAAATGTTGACCCTAAGGCAGCAACTTTACCGATAGGTTGTGCACTAGATAGAGGGCGAATGAAGTGGCGGAAAGGAAATGTTGCACAAGAGAACTTCATGCTACAAGAACCGTTGAGAGGTCTACTAAGGAATAGCGACTTTCTGGCATAGCTCACAGAAGTTGTAGGAAAATTCTGGACAGATAAGCTTGTAACTCTCGGAGACGGAAACTCCAACTTCCCCTGAGGAAACACGGCAAGAGTGATCAATCCTGAGATTAGACTGGAAGTTATCCCACCAATATAACTATCCACAAGGTCTGAAATCACCCAATAGACGGATTCAAATGCAAAAATGACTGGCTACTTCAAGATTGTCCTCTTTTTACGAACCCTGAAGCCCAGTGCAGGAAAGCCTTGATCACGCTCTGCTACAGCTTGATTCTTGACACGAGCACTGCGCCGCCCCAGTGGCTTCTCTGAAGTAGCACTGCCTTTCACCGTGTACTCAACCGACTCTGGCTGGTCAGTTTTGATATTTCCAGCGCTCTGCCTTGCTCTTCTTGTTTTTGAAGAGTATTTAATGCCAGTTTTGCTGTCAACCTCTGTCTGCATTGGAGCTGTTTGAGTAAACTCCTCTTTAATTTGACCACCTTTACCAAGACGCTCAAGGAACTTTTCTTCATCAATAGGCACAACAAACGACTCAGGTAACCCTTTGGGGTCTTCATTCTTGTAAGCTTGGTGTACCATCACCTTGCCACCTTTAGCTACTCTCTTCCTGCAACCACGAACGGAGCAAACTTCACTTATTGCACTATACAACGAATTGCACATGAATAACCAATGCCACCATAAGTTCCCTATCATATTCAGAAACTGCAGACTTTTACGTATTACAAAAACTCCAAAATATATCTTTTCAAACTCGAGTAACTATACCTCGTAGGCCTCTTTTCAGGTGTTGCACCATCATCGTGTACATCATCACTATTTTCTGCTGAGATGGAATCAGCTTCGTCCACTGGAATCTTCCTCAAAGCTCGTTTGCTTACGACTGGAGAGTCGAGAGGTGGCGGTTGACATGCCTCGCAAGCATATACACTTCTGCAGTGCACATTCACCGAAACTATTAGCAAGATTGTACTTGAGCACGCTCTAACAAGGACGAAGAAGGAACAAGCGGAAGTAGCTACTTGAAAAGAACCAGACCTTAACTAAACAATATGCCATTTCACTTCTACTTCATTCTAGGCAGATCAGTAAGTATACCCTGAGAATTACGTAACCAAACAAAAATCCATCTGCATACAAACAAGCACACACATGGCTAGGCTCCAGGGGAAGGAGCAATGGTTTGTTACAAAAAAATTATTAGACAACATTATCACAGTTTTCCAATACCTCTGCGCTATGCTCCAGACTGTAATTACCCCACCACACCTTCCGCAAGCCTTTTGATTATATACATATCGTAATTTACTTGGAGCAGCACTTCGAAGAGGTTTCCCTGGCATCACATTCACCACCCTAATCAGGAAAACGTATTGCCGTGGTATAACACCAACATAGAAACTGATATCATTCATCTACTTAAAGGAGCAACAGGGCCAGCAAGGTGAAGGCACCGAAATGAAGCTTCCTACAAGACGCACCTGCATCTTCAGGTAATACGGTTATGATGTTGCCCACTTCTACTCCGATCTCCATCTGTCGTACTGACTGTCCAGCAAAATGGGACCAGATTGTCAGAATTTGCAGCGCAGACAACATTTAAGAAAAAAGAAACTACATAAATAGATTCGTCTTGTAAAAGTTTAGAGGAATCCAGTTCGAACAAAAGTAACGCTGCATAGTACGAAGAAACTACCTGTTCCCACAAAAACTCAAATTTATCACGAGACACAGTATTTGCTGGTTGGTCTGGATGAAGTCCCACCACAAATAATATTTCTGCAGTAGGGAAGTTTTCGAAAACAATAAATAAGGACACAACTAAACAATGTATTGAACATGTCTCTATTAAGGCTGCTATCACTGACGCATAACTTACAGTTGGCATATCAATGAGCACTGATTAAGGAAAAGAATAAACAAAAGGCTACCAGTACTTACGCACCAGCTCTGTAGATATTGCCAATTCCAGCAACGAGAGATTGATCCATCAAAACGGCACCAATACTCCGCTTCGTTTTCTGTCCATAACTCATTAGTCAGATACAGTCCACAATTTGATACAAAATCCCCATCAGAAAATGTAAGTGAGACGCTTAATCCAATATAAACTCTGCACTGCTGAAAGGCTTTTAGATGGACCCTCTTAGAAGTGACAACCATATACAATTAAAATCTTGGTGAGCCCTGGTTCCTATCTAGAGTCGTAGTTTTGAGTATGAATGCCTGCATACTCGCCCATAGCAGCTCCTTGTCAGCATCCTCTCGTAAGGGATCTGGGCCCAACTCCAGAATCTTTTTCCTGCATCATCGTTGCACCAAGAACATTATTAAATTATAAAATGCTGAAATCATGCGGAAGCAGAACCGAGAATTGTACGCATATATACAGATGATGAACTGTATTTACAACTTGACATAACCCTCCTTTGGTAGTGTCTAGATGCATGTGATCATTTCATCAAATTTCCAAACACGTCAAACAATTGGAAAAGATCAATTTACCGGTAGAGCTCAATGGTGCCATAGTCACAAACCATTGCACTTAAATGTGCTTCAACGCCTAGTTCTTCGTTATACATCCGTAGTCGAGTAGCTTCCCTTGGCACTGGACCTAATAGTCCAAAACAACGAACCATAAACATACATAAGATACATCCACATCATCAACAATCCAATCTCAAACTAAAATGTCACACAGTTCATGCAATTCAGAAGAAAAACCCCCATTAGCAAGTGAGAAAATACAAGTCAGTGTACTGGGAAAGCGGTGCATAAGACACCGAGCAGACAATGCAGGAATAGTACCTGGAAACTTATACGTGCGAAAGGATCCCGACATTCCCAAGTGCATATGCACAACAACTGCCTCCTCCAACGGGCCAGAAGATGCATCGTCCCCGACCTTCTCCAACACGCCTATCTCTCCGACCCTCTCGCGAGTGAAAAACTGTCCATTTTCAGCAAATTAGCCACATGCACTTCACATACCTCTGTTTACACGATAAAATATGCGCAAACAAATTGCAACTAGATTCAGCCTAGACCTAGAAATAGAAAGGGATAATCCAGTAGATGAACGGGACTCAAACCCCTAAACCCCAAGTTCCTAGCAAAGCTAATCATGAGTGAAGAAGAGAGCCCCAGACAGAACACCTCCGAGCAACTCACATAAAAAATATTCTTCCCATGTACTTCGATATGCGAAACGAACAGCCCATCGATAGCTGCAGCTCCATCCGCGAACCGCCCGGTGGGCGACGTTGCAGTAAATTTCTGCCATTTCCATCGTAAGAAGCAGGAACCGTGGAATAATCAACAAAAAACCAATGCAACTCTAAGCGACCACCACAGACCCATTTGGATACTCATCTTACACAACTAAGCCGCATTCAACTGCACAATTCTCCAACGTCCACACAAACATATCCCAAACAATCCACAAACTAAATAATCAAAAAACCAAAAAATCAACCTAAACACAAAAGAGTGAAGAAAGCATACCTGCCCAAATAGAAGCTTGCGATGCGCGAACGCAAGGCGGTGCAACAGCGGACCTTCCACCATGGCGACCGACAACCTTCCACTCTGACTGATCACTACCCAACTAATGTAACTTAACCCTCTCGATTAAACCCACTCTCCACAACATTCCCAATTCATGTCATACGATGCCAACATCCAAAACCGTAAACCTTCACATGATTGCACCTGACTCATTCTCTCAGAGTTCAACAAAGGCCGTTGTTGATGTAACACGTCGAGAATTGAACAAGTGGAGACAAGTGCGTCGACGTCACGGAAGTGACGAACTATAAGCTTCATCACTGTTCATCGCTCTGGGTCTCGGGTGGGCCCTTTGAGGCGAGCAACCTGGTTTCTGGGCCACTGGAATCTAGAATCGAGGTAGATGCGAAGCCCTGGCGAGTTGGATTCGTGCGACGTAACTGATGTTATCTGGTCTCGACAAAACCAGGACAATCTCCAGAACATTTTGGTTTGGTGGTAAGTTAGCTTTGTGAGAGAGGAAACCGAGTGAGGGGAAGTCATGGCGACGGTATGCACTGCGGCAAGGCCCAGCGTCGTCTCGCTCCTCTCCTCCTTCAAGGGCTTGTCGCTCAAATCCACCTCCACCAGCGTCTCCTTCTCTGCCCCTCTGGCGCAGCCAGCATGTAGGAAGCTCGTCGCGCAGCCTGTGGCTGCTGCTGGGTACAAGCTCAAATCCCACAAGGTCAGTGCTCGCTCTTGTTTCGGTTTTCTGGAATTCGGACTTGCCTCTGGAAACCTTGAATTGATGATTGGCCGTGTTTGGCAATCTCCTTGCTCTTCCTTCTCGTTAGTATTTCCTAGCACCATTGCTGCATTGAAGCATGATATCGTTCCACAGTTTTTCTGTAGCCTAAGATTTGGAACGCTTTTGTTGCAGCGCACCGATATCATGGCTCCATTCTCTATCATTGATGTCATGGCGTTGTTGCTGTGCAATAATATCATTGCTTCATAGTACCTAGATTAAGCAAGAAATGCCCAACAATGTAGTCAGGAATTAGCAATATTGCAAGTGTAGGAAGCCACTTCACCCGAATATTAGCAACGTTTCCAGGTACCAGTTAAAACATGGTACTGGATATGGTTCCTTGTAGCCTAAGCTTTGGATCTCGTTCGTTGCAATGCAGGCGTCCGCCAAGAGATTTAGTGTAACCGGAAGTGGCAAGATCACCAGGAGATGTGCAGGAAGAGCTCATCTTCTGAGGAAGAAGACCACAACTCGAAAGAATCGTCTCGCGGGCAAGGTGAGCTTTCTCTCACCAATCCAGATGTTGTCAGTTCTTTTGCGGTTTCTCATGTCTCTGAGAGTTTGTATCAGTCTGTCTATCTCGCAAGAAGAATTTGAAAATGAAATTGTACTTCTGGAGCTACATCGGGTTAGTTATGAATTATCAAAGTTTGATCCGTGGTTTATCTAAGCTGGCTGCTAGGGTACCTGCACATGCATTGTACCTTGAGTTGTCATGAGAGGATTTGTAATATTCATAGAGGAGGTGATTATACATGGAATTTTTGAGTTGATGTAAGATGTCAATCATGGTGTTTTCATGTTTTTGGATACGCTTGTGTTCGTCCTAGATTTTTCTGTGAGCATTTAGTACACGACCTTATCTGCAAACTCTAGATATTGAAGGAACCTGAATGGATTTTGCAGACCGAAGTGAAGCATTGTGACTGGCAGAACGTGATCGGTGCCTTGCCATACTTGAAGACAATGAAGTAGAAGACAATGGCGGCTTACTGTGTGGATGGAGACCCAATTAGAGAAGGTGATTGTCAAGGCTGGGATTTAGATCATGTTCAATGGCAATCTTCACCAGGATGTATCTATATGACTCATGATCGATTCTTTTCCATGCATACGGTGTGCATCTCTGTCAATGTCAGCTATGATATCTGAACTGATAGAGTTTGATTCTCACACTGTTTGGTTCATTTTTATTGAAACATTGGTCACCTAACTTAGCCCTGAATCTCTTCAAGATTGGTACACAAAGTATGGTATTCTGATTCAAGAAAATAGAAAAGCTTGCAGTGAGTTTCCTCAACGTCCTGAAGCTCTCCACCAGAGAGGTATGTTGAGTTCAGTTCCACAGAAATAGAATAAGGCAATCACATTTGTGGAGGAAAAATCTGAAAAAGGAAACAGATGATGTAATGCTGGCACAACTCATGCAGAGATTCTTGATAAGCATAGTTAATAATCATATGGCTACATTCAACTTGAAAACTTGATTAGTTAGTTTCAAGGGGCAAATGAATGCAAGTTTGTTAAGTGTTCTCTTGTGAACCAAAAAAAAAACACAAAAACTATATATGAATAAACAGAACATTTCCCATGATTTCTTACACAAATCCCCAACCAATCAAGTAGCTCCAAAGGTGATGGAATCTGGTCCTTTCACCATCTGGAAGCCGCCCACCATTGTCCTCAACAACAGAAAGGGTGTTGTATGAATACATGGCCTTTTTCATTAATCACAGACATGAAACTGCTTGAAATTTTGAACTATCATAAACCTAGGCTGAAATCCAACAATTGAAATAGGATTTAACACTCAGGGGGGTTGAAGAGCATTCTCTGTGTTTTTTTGGGCATTATGAATTTTAAAAATAACGATTAACCATATAAAAAACTAAAATCAAAGAATGAGTGAGTTCCAAGATTCTGGCTCCATGGCAGTTTCATTCCTAGGCCTACTTTATCCACTGAGTATTAAACTCCATCCTTGAGTGCATGACTTGGTCAGACTATGCTCATTGCTCACCTCGAATGGTGCACTCCTTCCTACCCAAAGGTTATAAGAATGGAAATAAAGGCATGTGTTGATGATGTTGGACTTTTTTGTTATAATGCTGAAAAAAAAGGGGACGTGGATTGGAGAGAATTCGCCCCAGGGACACGGCAGCTGTGTGGAGGCAAAATGATACTCCTAGAATGCCTCCACAGAGCCAGGCAAAATGATACTCCTAGAATGCAACTCCATTACAACTCCGTCACAACTGGGTAGAGTTTAGCAGAGCGCTTTAACATATGTGTGAGTGAGGTCGGGTTGCTGCTATGTGAGCTGTGATGGAGTTGCCAACTCCATTGATGGGAGAAGAAAATATTACCTTGTAGTGTCTCTGCATGTTCCCGAGAACGAAACGGCATTGCCAGATCGTGTCTTAGGCTGCTTGAACCGAGAAGGAGTTGGAGTAGTCGACCTTATGGAGGGAGCTGAGAAATCTGCGGGTGCAGTGGCCGAGCGGCATAAAGACGAAGTGGACATGACCATGAATGCATCAGCGTTTTCAATATATCAGAATTTGGAGTCCCTTCCGAACAAGAACTTGTGTGTACAAGGGCTGAACGTTTTAGTATCGATTATTAGTGTGCTGCCCCGGTTGGATACTAATATAAAGGCTCCACAAGTTCTCATCGTCTGCGCTTCAAAGGAGGACGCTGCTCATGTAAGTATTTTAACTATCTGCTGTTTTGTCATGTTCCATTTGCTGTTCCTAGAGATGCTCCTACAGCATTTTGTCATGTTTGCATTTGCTGTTTAGAAATTCAAGCTTCTCAAATAAGCAACAAATTTTTGTCTGAGGGTTTTATCATGACTTTAAGTATACACCTTTTTTCGTATCCATGGTATATGTATCAGTGATTTGTACCTATTTACTTAATGGTTACATTATCACAAACATAACCCAGATTTTCAAGGAGTATAGTAGGCCTGTTTTTACATACATACTGGGACCAGATATAGCCACTGTAATTTTTGGGTGCAATGATCTTGCAAACTTGACCTAATTGAAGACATAGAAGTCGAGGATTGTACATTAATTCGAGGGAGTCTGCGCAGCACTTTTTACGACTGTTTGTTATTTGTGAGAACAGATTCAGAAGGTGATAACTCATTGCACTGAGGGTCAAGGTAAAATAACGGCACGCCTTGCAACACCTTCTGCGCCCGAGCGTCCCTCAAAGCGTGCAATGGTTGAAGATCAAGTTGTTGTCGGCACTTCGGGTACCATGAAGAGTTATATAACGTCCAAATGGCTTAACACTACTTCTATGAAGATTGTGCTAGTCGATGAAGCTGATGGAATGTTTGATCAGGTGAGGAACTTTTCTTGTGTTTGCCCTCTATCTGGAGTTTAGGAATACTCTAGAAGAGTACGTATGATTCAGGAATGTTTCACATTTTCTAATTGTGATATTTGCAACAAGACATTGAGCCCGAACTACTGTGCAGCATGAAACTGGAAGACTTCATGACACCAAAAAGATGTTAAAAATAATCAACCCAAGTGGTGGAAACTGTCAAGTAAGAATTTGAACTTCTCTATTAATGCCAAGTCGTCTTGTAATTGCAATGTATCATAGTGCTTTGAATATCTGATTGTGTTATTAACTAGCATCGGCTTTTTAGGGTGCTCACACTGGAGTGTGCTCGTCTATGTTTGCAAAACTAATAGAGGCAGTTTGGATCTTGTCCTACTGTTCGCAGTACCTATTGCAAATTGACAACTACTGTTTTCAATTTTGTAGGTAATCTTGCTCTCTGAAACCTCCAGTGAAAGGGTGAAGCGTTCTGCAATGAAGGAATTCCGTGAGGTCGGCAGCTGGTCGTCTGTTGTGCTGGAGAAGCCTTCACATGACTTAAACTGCCAATACCAAATCGCTCAGAGTTGTCCAGAAACTCTTTCAAAGATCTCTGCCCTCAAAAAGGACGTTGATGCAGCTGGTATGTGTAAAGGTGGTTGGGTGCAACACTAGTGGGAGTCACACTAGAGAAACCTCGGGGAATGTCCATTCTCCCGGAATGTTACTTCATCCAAGTAGAAGTTACCTTGAGTTACCATTCTCCCACTTCATGGAAGTATGATGAGGTGTCACTCTCTCCTCCAACCTCAATGTCCATTCTCAAGGAAGCGCTTCCATGCTCTTGGGGAGACTTGCATGGCTGCTGAAGGCATGTTCCGACCAATGTACGGGGAGAACCGGCAGCTAGTTACAGATCAGGCAGAAATTGAAGTTACAGATCCGTCGACCGACAAATTTGATGTTCCGCCAGTAGAAGTAGAAATTGATTGAAGGTCTTAGGATATTTTCCGGTTGAAAAAACTGCAAATCATCCATGTATCAAATGTGTATAGCCCTGTATAGAAAATTCTGGCCCATAAGCCCCTGGCCCATTGCGGACCGCCATTGTCTAATTTCTGGGCGCTGTTGTCGCAAAGCACCGGCCGAGAAGAGCACGAAATGCAGGAACTCAACGATGAAAATAAAGAGGGAGTACTGTGGGAGCGAGCACACCTGTGTTTCCTTCTTGCTCCTCCGCTTCAACAGCCTGGAAGTGAATAATTTTCTTCGTGTAAATTTTTCTTTCAACTGCATCCCCTGTCAAGTACTTCTGGTTTTTTGTTCCGGTGCTCGAGGCGTACAGTAAATTCCTTCTAGGTGTTAACAGTTTTGAATTTCTGTGTCCCCAACGTGGAGTTTCTGAATTTGATCATTATCGAGACACATGTGCATGTCTTCCAACACAATCAACTAGCCTTGAACCAGTACTGGAAATCTCATGTTATTCACTGTTGGAATTGCCGAGATTCCCTTTTCATACTTCATGTGCACAGATTATTTCGAGGTTCAAGTGACATTGTTAATTCGTGCTTCTTTCGACGTTAATACGTCAGTGACTGTTTATGCTGTAACTCAGACTTTTAAGTACATGCAATAGAGAACCGTGTGGACGCTCAAGGGTACACAGCACCGATACGGCCTGTAGCCAAGCGCTTACAAGACAAGAATCACATGCTAGACACAAATCACATGCTGAACACAAGAAAATCATACCATCATGGTTAGCTCCGCAAGCACCACATCCACCGCCAAGCCCACTGCAACTTCACGTCAGGCATGTCCCAGACTCCCAAGCTTTCCGGTCCAGGATTCGCTCTCACACGCAGCAGCGGTCCTTGATCTCTGTCTCCAGACCTCGCCCTCGCAAGCACCAGACCTCCCTCAACAAACTCGAAACAGAAAAAAACCCAGTCCCAGCAGTCCTCTACTTTGAACACCTGACGCTCGTCTTGACCTAACCCTCGTCAACAAACTCAAACTCTCGACAGACAAATGGGCCGAGCAACAGAAGAAACAATCATATAATGATCATGACAAGTTCGGCACAGTGACGATGTTGCATGACATGTGGGCCCATTCATCCTCTGCGATGTGAGGCTGGATGGCCCATATGCAGTCTCTGTGGATGATGCTCCTCCTCTTTATCCTTCGACTGTGCTCATCTCAGGCCGCGTCGGAGTCCATTTGTTCGTCTTACAGCTCCAAATCCCCCTTTCCAGCTACACTGCAATTCTGAATCAGGTAATGCTGCAAACCATTTTTGAGTAATCGAAGAAATTTCTGAGAGTTTGGTGAAATTAGCTTCAATTTTGAGTGACATGGGTCAGATGACATTGAATTGCATGGTTGTGAATTCAGGGTGGTTGAATTTTTGATAAATTGGTAGTGATTTTTAGGTTTTGCTGGTTTTGAGAAGGAGGGTTAAGTTGCTGGGGTTTGAATTTGCTGTGGTTTGTGTGGTTTGTGGGATTGGGGATGTAGAAGAGTGTTTTGGGGAGCATTTGGAGAGGTGGGTGAGGGAGTCATGGCGTCATGGCGCTGCCTGGGGTTGGCCCGGGGGGTAGGGGCGTCGATTCTGTTCCGGGAGGCTGCAGCATTGGGGGGGTTGAAATGGAAGCGAACGGGGATGGCAACGGCAACGGCAGCAGGAGCGCCGAGAGTCACTTCCTGCCTGCACAGTGCGGCTTCCAGCGCTCGCCGGGAGGCTCGCCCTGCAGCGACGCGGGTGATGACGAAGGAGAGCGGCGGGGGAGCGGTGACCACGACGGAGTATGAGGCTGTGATAGGGATTGAGACGCACGTGCAGTTGGGCACCACCACGAAGGCGTTCTGCTCCTGCCCCTCGCAGTATGGCAGTGAGCCCAATGCTAATGTGTGCCCTGTTTGTATGGGCCTTCCCGGGGCGCTCCCTGTTTTGAATGAGGTCGTGGTCGAGTCGGGGGTTAAGTTGGGGCTCGCTCTGCAGGCGGACATTGCATTGAAGTCCAAGTTCGACAGGAAGCAGTACTTCTACCCCGATTTGCCGAAGGGTTACCAGATCTCGCAGTTTGATATTCCCATCGCCGAGAAGGGGTTTATCGATGTCGACTTGCCTGTGGAGTTCGGCGGTGGCCACCGTCGTTTTGGGGTTACCCGAGTGCACATGGAGGAGGACGCAGGGAAGCTGATTCATGCTGGAAATGACCGTCTTAGTGGATCCTCTTCGTCTCAGGTTTGTAACCATTTTGGTATCTGCAAGTCTTTGGCTTAAACCCTGGTGAGTTTGTAGGGGATGTTTCCTGGTTTGGAATTTGATGTTTTTCTTTGCAGGTGGATTTGAACAGGGCTGGTGTACCTTTGTTGGAGGTGGTTTCGGAGCCTGAGATGCGGACAGGGCTGGAGGCAGCAGAGTATGCAGCCGAGCTTCAACGTATGGTGCGATACTTAGGTATAAGCAATGGGAACATGCAGGAGGGCTCCATGCGTTGCGACGTCAATATTTCTATTCGTCCCATGGGTAGAGAACAATTCGGTACCAAGGTCTTTTTTTTTATCTTTGGCTTTCTTTCAAATTTTTGAGATGTAGATGTTTTATTGAGGGTGTTGGTAGGGTTTAAGTTTGAGCTCAAGAATATCTTGCGTGATGTTGTGTATGGTGCCCTGCATTCCAACGAAGCTGGCCATTCGTCGCTAAAGCAGTTTAGGCTGAAGATTATGATTGATTATGACTTTTTGTGAAGTGGTTATGTATTGCAATGCTAATGTGTGGCTGGCGGTTTGATCAGGTAGAAATTAAGAACATGAATTCCTTCTCAGCAATGCAGAAGGCTATTGAGTTTGAAATTGACAGGCAAATTGCTCTTTTGGAGGAAGGTGACAAGATAAAGCAAGAAACGAGGCTGTGGGAAGAGGGTTCTCAGGTCTATAATTCTTGTACTTTTATTATATTGAGTGTTTGACTGAAATGTGAGTTATTTCTGATTGTATTCTGCAGTCATTCTTAGTTGTTTTTCGTTGCATGTATCTAGATGAAAAGACGAGTATCTGATTAATTTGATTTCGTTTCGTGACTATGGGCCCTTGTGCTGATTTGTGTTGTTTTTCTGGTCCAGCGAACCATCAGTATGCGCAGTAAGGAAGGCTTGGCGGATTATCGATACTTCCCTGAACCAGACCTTCCAGAGGTCATCTTATCCCAAGAATATATAGATACAACAAGGGCAAACTTACCAGAACTTCCGGATGCTAAACGCCGGCGCTATGAGAGCTTGGGCCTGTCTATGCAAGACACGCTTGTACTTGCCAATGATGTTGATGTAAGTTCTATTTATAGGTGTAACATCTCTATGTGATCCAAAGTTGAAACTACACAAGCCGTTCTAGATAGCCAAACCTTGGCTGAGAGTCGATCGTGATAGAAATGGGGTATGAATACGAGTTTTACGAGATTGATTGTCTTGGCAGGTGGCAGCATTCTTTGATGAAGTTTTAGCAAAGGGAGCAGATGTGAAACAGGCCGCAAATTGGATAATGGGTGATATGGCTGCTCATTTGAAGAATATAAAGATGACCATCACTGAAGCAAAGTTAACACCGGCGTCGTTGGCAGAGCTTATTAGCCTTATCAAGGATGGTACAATCAGTGGCAAGATTGCTAAAGAGGTTTGTTACAGATCTTAAATCTTTTTTTATTCGTTCGCAATCGTGTCTTCAGTAAAACTTTAATAATTTATTGAAAGGGATGTTTACTGATAACATTTTTGGACTCAGATTTTGCCCGAACTTATTGAGAAGGGAGGCAGTGCTAAGGAAGCTGTTGAATCAAAGGGTCTCAGTCAGGTAATAGCTCTCCTTCAGACACATCATGGTGACCCTTAACCAACAGCGTGCACGCATTCAAAGCAGCTTTTCTCATGGTCTCTGACATATTTCGCTTTCTTTGTTGTTCTCCAGATTTCGGATACTGCTACAATTGAGAGCATGGTGGATAAGATCCTGGCAGATAACATGAAGCAGGTTGAGGCTTATCGTGGAGGCAAGACCAAGCTTCAGGGATTCTTTGTCGGACAGGTTGAACCTTATTCAGATCCAGTGAAATTTTCTCTCTAGTGGTACATGGTAGTATTGTCGGACTAAGGTTGGATAGATGCCACGACAATAAAATGAGATATTAACGTATTTTTTAAGCTTACAGATATCCAACGTCAAGGAAAGAGCTCCACACTTGCATCATTCTGATTTGTATTAATGGCTAGTTAATTTAAATTGACTAGATGAAGATAGGATTGTTTCTCGTAAACGTAATTTCATTTTGGAAACTAGGAAATTGATGCAACGTTTTAGATTTGAAAGAGGGTTTTTTCTGAAGTATGCTAGTACATTTTAATAACACATATCTGGTTGCTATGTGCTACTTGACAGGCAATGAAGGCGTCAGGTGGGAGAGTGAACCCAGGTCTACTTAACAAAATCCTGATGGCTAAGCTGAATGGCTAGTACCTTCACAGCATATTTTTGGCGACTTAAAAGCAATCGTCGTGAAATTGTCAACTGGCAACAGTCATGTTCAGGCTCAGCCCCATGTCGAACATCCAAGCAAGGGGTATGTCACTGCCTACTCAAGTTTTGGAATTTTGTTTCACCCGACATCATAGGCTTGTGTACACATTTTTGCAATTACTGGGACCTATAGTAACAACAAAGAAGTCATTCCTTACCTATATCGAATTTCTACTTCTTAATCTACAATTCTTTGAAAAGATTCACATTTTGGAAGAATTTGGAAGCTTAGAGTACTTCTGGAGATGGACTAATTTTGTCTTAATGTTGCGCAGGAGGGAAGAATGCCTGGCAATGAACACCAGTTGTTTGTATATTCCAAGAAATTGCAATCCGGCAGGTGTGAAGATGCATAAGCATTCTTTAACTGCAAGATTCTAAGATGTGCTTAGTTTAGCTGCCTGCAGTAGTAACCTCGTGGATACCAAATTGATTGTGCTGTGCAGTGTAGCCAGGTTTACCATAGAAACAAAGCATGATGTGAGTTCTAAACGATTATTTGGTTGGCAAAGGTAATTGGAGCTCGCTGAGCTCCTAATTCATTACTTGAAATCACTGGTATCGACCCCGAGTGGAGCCTAGATATGGACGTGCATGTGTTGTCCGGTACCATGACAGCATATAAAAATGCTGAGAATTTACTCTTATTGAGTTTCTTTTATTATGGTTAGGAACTCAAGGTTTAGTCATCACTTCAACACAGGCAAACATAACGTTGTGGAAACACCTCCTCATTCACAACGTCATTAGCTAATCTCATGCATGCTATATAATCAACAGCTAATCTCACACATGCTATATAATCACCAGCTACAAGACTTGAGCACAACACTAGTCACGTGATTAATATATATGTTGTATTCTAATGGTTTAAGTATGTCATGGTGAACCTCAGTTGTTGCAAAGACTTGGACAGATGTTAATATGTAATAAACTATTTTGGTACGCAGGCTTTGAGATGCTTAAAGACATTTCCTACATAAATCTTCTACACTTCTATGTGCTACTACCAATAACATTATTTTCTAACCTAATGTATTTCGTGATATTTCTTTGTACACCTCTTTTCTTACAATATTAATCCCTATACAAAACAAGGTATTTGATCTTTGGACTCTACTTTTAAATATTGTTTCTTTTATATAAGAACGTAGCATAAATTCTGGTAATCAAGTATGAAGTTTATTGTTGGAGTTTGACGAAGGTCATTTTATGCATTTATTTATAGCATCAAATCTTCATGTATTACAAATATATTGAAAACAAAACATTTGATTTGAAAAAAGGTACATTAGATATCTAAACTTCAAACAATTGATATATATTTGGAAAAAAAACATTAACAAATGGTATAATGTAAATAAAAGATGTGAACTATATCAAAAAACATTGCAAACAAGTTGGGTAGAGTCATAGTAGGGCCACACCAGGGCCCAACGAGGACAAAAATTGAAAACACCAACCGTTGAAAAGGGCAAGAAATGAAGGATTGAAGCTCACGTGCTAGAGCCATCGAAAGCAAGGGGCAGCCTTGCATCCAGCGGCTATAGCGGCTCTAGTAGCTCAGCTCCAATCCTTCATTTCCTATTCTTTTCATAGGCCAATGTTCTTTATTTTTGTCTTCATTGGGGTTGTTCAGGGCCTTGGTGTGGCCTTGCTATCATCAAGATACATATTTTTTTCTTAATAGCTCATAGCTATCTTCACTAATAATTTTCAATTTTATAACTTTTACAAACCCTCCCTCACATAGTTTTAAAAGTCATAGTTTCTACAAAGAAAAATTTAACCAAATGTGCAATAATCAAATGATCATTTAAAACTTTGTATGTAGATATGTGATTTATATAGATCAAATTTAGATTAAGAAAAAAAAATCTATCTTACGTGCACAACTAGGTTCCAAGACACTCTAAAAATGATTCCTCAAGTTAAAAATTTAGACACTATTAAATAAAGATTTTTAAAATCTCCAGTCGCCTAAATGGCTTATTCGACAACTCCACACCACACCAACAACACAAAAAACCCAAAACTCCAAAAACTCCAAAAACCACAAACTCAAACACCAAAGAGAAACATACAAAATGCACAACTTATCTCCTTCCTTTCCCATCTCTCATCACACATAAATCCTCCCCCCCCCCCCACCCAAGAACCCTCCTCCAGATGAAAATCATCCAGAAACAAAACAGACAACACCAACATCCATCCAAAACCACAGTTCCAAAGCGCAGAACAGATGAATGAGGATCAAAGCTCGACTGGTTCTCATCCAGGAGGGTAGGCCTCGCCCATGGCGATGGTGGCCTTCTCTCACCCAGCGAGCGACTCATCAGATTGTGTGCATCGACATCGCCTCCGGAAGCCCATCAATCCCTCGTGATACCGCACTTGCTCCAATTTGGCACCAACCCAATTCCCCATTCCCTCATCCTTGGCCATGTTCCGGGGGTTTCTTCCCACTCATGAGGCTCACGTTTGCAGGAGAGCCATCGGATTTGAGGTATGTTTGCACATCGGATTTGGTTTTCGTGATCGCTGTTATGAATTGGGTCTATGGATTAACGCTCTCGTTGTGAATCTGGGGTTTGGTTTTCATGTAATTTTGTGAAGGTCATCGGTTTTGGTGATTTTTTTCTGGTGGAGGAAATTAGGGTTTAGTCGGATTGGCGTTTGATGCCTAAATTGGGGGATTGGTTGAAGTGGCTACATTTTAGTTTTGGGTGAGTGGGTTGGTTTTAGTTTCAGTTCGTGGTGAGGTTTTTTTTTTTGGGTGAATTTTGATTATTGGGTGAGTCTGATTGGAGATTTTGAAATTAGGTTTGGGGATGGATAGATGGATGGTGATCATAGCATTGCTTTGAGGATAAGCAAGATCATGCAAGCAATGTTTTCTAGGTTTAGAACGAGGTTGATGGTGATTGTGTTTGGAAGAAATTTGAAGTTGCGAGCGGAAATATGGGTTTGCTGTGTGGGAAGTAGATTGGGGTTTGTGGCATGTTATTGGATGTTCATAAGATTTTTGAAGTGTGGATTAATCAGATTATACTCATGATCATGTGGTTGATTGGACCTTATATCCACGATGTGTGTATGTGTGTGGGACGCAGTTTTTGAACCTGACCAGCTGGTGAACCTGTTCGTTTTTCTCAACGTATCGTACATTTTCTTCGGTCGATGTGTGGCTCCAGGAAACGGTGAAGAAGCCTTGGCAGTGTAGATGCAGATTTTTTGGCTGTACGTATCCAATGGATGGTTTACCATGTGTTTGGATTGGATTTTGAAGTAGTTTGCAGGTTGTAGGGTTTGAAGCGAGGGTTTCTAGTTTTGTGCTATGAGGAGAGTAAAAGCTTGGGCCAGCGATTCAACCGTTAGAGTGGGCTGTAGAAATATATTGCAGAAGGTGATGCAGCAGATCGGACTACCTTGACGCTGTGTGTTAGTGCTAGTGTTGAAGTTTGCGGAGGTGTGTGGGTTCTTTTATTGGTGTCATCGATCTCTTATGATTTTGCTGCTTGTGGCTGTTAGGGAGATTGCGTTAGGGATGAGCAGAGACGGTTAGGATGGGGGATTGGAGCTTTGCCGGGGGCGTCAAGGCGAACCCGGAGCTGTATTCGCGGTATGAGGTGCTGGAGAGGTTAGGAGAGGGGACGTATGGGGAGGTGTTCAAGGGAAAGCGGAAGTTGGATGGGCTTATTGTTGCGTTGAAGGAGACGCGCGATCCGCAATGCGCAACTCGGGAGGCTGAGGCGCTGTTGGCATTGAACCACCCGAATATTGTGAGATTGTTTGAGTACTTCGTTCAGGGTGCGAACCTAATTCTTGTGCTGGAGTTTCTACCTTTGGATCTTTACCGAGTTGTTGAAGGGAGTAATGGCCGGATACTGGAAGCACAAGTTAAGGGTTGGATGCTTCAAATTCTTCGTGGAGTGGCGGCATGTCATCAAGCCTCCATACTTCATCGGGACTTGAAGCCTTCCAATCTACTGGTTGGCGTGGATGGAAGTGTCAAGGTTGCTGATTTCGGTCAAGCCAGGGTGGTCCTGCAGCAGAGTGCTGACCTGTTAGGTCAGTTCTTGCGATATGGATGGGTATCTTCAATGCATCGTCGTTGAAATGGACACTGTTTTCACTCTTTTTATTATTTTGAAAGTATTTGACTTCCACAAAAAACCTTATAAACCGCCAGGCTAGATTATAACACACTTATTTTTATATTATTTGGATTGTTATCTATTTTGTAGACAGTTACTTTCGGTATCTGCAGTATCAGGCACATAGTCATGACTATGTTTCCGGGTAGCTCCCAATTTAGGTCTCCCATATACAGTATTTTTCAGATATTCAAGACACAGTCTGACAGGTTCTAGGTGCTTCTTTGATTGTAGGAATCAATGATACCATTTTTGAAAGGGATGAGGTAAATACGACTCACAACATGGAGAAAGGAGAAATTGACGCTTGGATAAGTGGTACAACTGTTGCAAAGAATAATGCGAAAGAGTCCTCTGAGATGAAGGCTGCTGGTTCTAGCGAAGGTAAAATTTATTCAGTGACTCAAGATAGGTCTGTCTCACGTAATGAATCTTGAATTATCCCGGTTGTTTGATTTGAGTAATGGTCGTCAATACTAAATTCATAACCTGAGCCCTTTGTCATGATGACGACAGGTATTCAGAGAGCGGCCATCACAGGCACGGATTATGTAGTTGGGCAGTGCTTTTGTGTCACCAATGACAAGGAAGACTTTCAGGGAAGGTCGGATGACAAGAGCGGCATGGGAGACTCTGTTGGGTGCAGAAGTTTGAATTGTAGTATGGTAAAAAGAGAGGGACTTATTGTGGCCAGGAGCAATCACTTTGTGGAGGTAGAACAAAAGATTGAAACGGTCAAGAGTGCACATGATGAAGACTTGGGGCGTCGAGAGTGGGTGCTGGCTGAGAAGAACATGGTTAATTCCGAGCAAGAAAAGGACGGTGACTTTTTCTGCAAGCTCCGAAGTTTCTTGAAAAGGCGAGGAAGAAAACCTCAGAAGCACTTCAGAGTACGTGCTCTACAATCACTCGATACTGAATGAAGTCAGGGTCTAGGCTTGCTTAGTCTGACCATCTCCAGTTTGTTTTGTTATCGCGAGATATAAACTGTAGTACGATTTCCTTTTGTCCCCGGCTTGTTGTGTTGATTTTCGCATGAGTTGTTTTATCGCTTTGGATCTTGTAATGAATGTCCCCCCCCCCCCCCCCCCCCCCCCCCCGGTCCAGTTATCGAAATCTGACTAGTCGTTGTGGGCTCTATCGTGGACTGCAGTGGGGAAGAGATAAAAGTGATTCTGAAAGGAGCCAGATGATTATGGAGGAAGAAGGAGGCCGGCTGGATTATTTAGATCAGGAGCATGATACTTCGGTGCTTCAGGAGTGCGCACATGAGTTGATTTCTGGACAACGGCCTTCTCCATTTCCTGTTATGACTAGTACGAGAGGCAAAACTGGAACGTGGATCGACAGTACATTGTCCAAGGAGATTGAGTTTGGGAAATCAGAAGTGGAACATATGGATAACGTGGGTTTGCGCCCATTAATGGGGACTGGCAGCACTGAGGAAGAAATCGTCTTTAGAGGTCTGGAGAGGTCTGGTTCATGTGTCTTTGAAAAGAGCTCAAAACGTTCAACATTTGATCTGAAGGAGAGCGAGCCTGCTAATGTATACCAGCCACCAGTTGAGAACCCTTTTGATGGAACATATACAACCCAGCTCTTTGGAGATTCAGGACGTATGATTACGATTAGCAGCCATGGAGGCCGCGACGACACAGGTAGTGAATCTAAACGTAGGAAGGCTTATGAGCTTGAGAAGTCTGCAGAGGAAATTGTGTCCACAGATCATGGCTTAGAACTGGGACTTGAGGCTGATGATACTGGTTCTAAAGTTGATCAAGGTTCTATCGTTGACATGGAAACAGATAAACGTTACTCGGAGCTTGAGGCAGTTCGAAATAGGATCCTACATGGAAAGCTCAGGAAGACGGACTCACAAAAGAGGGAACCCCCTTCACTACAGAGTGCGAGTAGCATAGATTTTACTGGAGATTTTGAAGCTTCCAGGGAGACCCCGACAGTCGTGACAGGTTTCCTACCGCACCTCGAAAAGGGTGAACCGCCAAAGAACAAGGAACTGACCGTGGAGGCCGAGGAGACGGAGAAGGCTGTGCGGGTTTTAGGTTTGGAGAGAGTGTATAACGGGACTAAGGGTTACACAAGAGAGGTTGAATGTGCTCAAGAGGGAACTGCGCCTAGTAGGTCAGAAAAAGAGGGTACCATTCGTTTCTGGGATGGAGATCGGCAAAGGTGGGAATCGCCTTACGCTAGCGATGAAGACACGGGTATCAAAGATCCCTTTGACTCAAAGTGGTTTGCTGGTGGTAGTGGTTTTAGTAGGAAAGGTGCGAACGGCTCGTTTTTTGATGATGGCTCTCTTCCAGTTGATCAAGTTCCAGGTTACTATGCGTTTGGAGACTCTGAACTTGAGGACAGTGACCAAGAGGAAGGTGATATGACGTGCCAAACACGATGGTATGGACCTCCAGATGTTCGTGATTCTTACGTGAAAGGGAAACTTGAGGTCCATGAAGAGAGCTCCCGGAATGAAGACGCTGATGAGTATCCAAGCGAGGTATATGGCCACTTCAACGATGATGAAAGATTACATGACTCCGAGGTCCACAGCCAGCAGGAGGAGACAGAGTCTACATATTCAAGCGAAAGTGGGAACGGAGGTTCTAATTTAAGTCCATTTGTTGGAACACGGTGGTACAAAGGCCCAGAGCTGCTCTACGGTGCAACCAAGTACGGAAAAGGATTAGACATGTGGGCTGTTGGTTGCATTTTTGCAGAGCTTCTGACTGGCAAGCCTTTATTTCCAGGCATTACAGACATTGATCAGTTAAGCCGCATCGTGCGGGTGCTTGGAGCTCCAAATGAGAGCGTTTGGCCTGGAGTGTCTTCATTGCCAGATTTTGATAAAATCAACTTTTCAGACGAACGGGTCCTTCTCTCGTTTCGGAAGCTCCTCCCACAGGCCTCTCCATCAGCACTCAAGTTCCTAGAGAAGTTCTTAGTCCTCGATCCTGAACGAAGAATTAGCGCGGAGGCTGCGCTTAAGGATGATTATTTCCTGGAGGACCCGTTGCCTGTAATCAGTCACGATTTGAAAATGCCCAGCTTCAGGAGGGATAGCAGCGCCTCTGAGGACTGGGGAGAGTGGCGTGACCCCGGCTCTCCTTTTTCTGACTTCGAGATCTTGGACTCAGCTCCCTAGTTGGTGTGTACATTTGTTGTCGTATGATTCTACAGTTCCCACTGGAACTCGAGTACTCACTATGTAAACTTGTTTTAGATTCTGGAATAATGCTAGACATTCCAGAAGACAAATTTTGTTTCAGGATTTTCTGAGTTCCATTGTGGGCGTGGAGGTCTTCTCCACTCTCTCTGGACATAATGTTTCTATAGTTGTATATATATATACACATGGTTACAGGTTATTTATTATAGCTTGCTGCCGCTTCATCTACATTAAAATCGTGATTTCGAGTGCAGCGAGAATTGATGTCTTTCACAGAGTTTTGGATAAGGAAAACAACAAATAGGGTCTGCATATTTTTTTATGAAATCATGTTTCTAAATGTAATCATAATTTCAACAGAGTACTGTAGTTGCCTTTGAAAGCTCAATTACACTTGTGAATAACTTCAACCACTGTATCCCAAAAAAATCAACGTGTCATGTCACCCGTTATGACTTTGCCATGCTACCCATGAGACAAGCAACAATATTGAAGAATTTCATTTATTATTTGGAAGACATTCATCCGCTCATGGCTTACGGCTTCCCCGGCTTACAGCTCACAGCTCATGTTCTAGCATTCCAGTCACCGTTTTTGTTCGTTGCCTTGTCGTGACAATCTCGGACCTTATCTGGCGCCGCGTCGTTCATGGATAATTTAGCGGCATAGATCACATTGGTATAGTGATTTTAGCTAGTGCACGAGATTCATGTGACAGTGTTGAGTTCCGTTGGTACATGTTGAAGTTCCGTTGGTACATAGCCGCATTCCTCAATCTGATACGTAGACTGAACGAGGACTTCGGTTGTGCGTGCATGCATCGAGGCACGAAGTACCCAGCGGAGGAGTAAGCAATTACAATGGCTACACTTATTTAACAGCTACTTGCATTGCAGCGAGCATAACTAGAGGACATCCTCTGAATTCCTGCTCGATGCCCAATTGTCGATCATCCTTGTTCTTTTGTTTGCAGTTTCTCTACTGGTGCTGATTATCAATCTAGTTAGAGCGCTCCGTCAGCTTCGGGAGAACGAACGCTTGTGTCTTGTCCGTTATCAAGTTTGTTGAGTGCTGTTCTATGGATTGCAGAGATTAGGAGGGATTGCGCAGAAGGCCAAGGAAAGGAATTCTGGAGGTGACGCGATCGGCAAGGAAGCTGAACCACCTGGTATGTATTGCTAATTTGTTCTGCCTACGATTGTGTCTTAGACATTTCCGAATTCAATCAACATGGAGTGATTCACTATATTGGCAGTTTCTTCAAACTTTGGCAGTTTAGGAAGCCCTCTCGAAATATGAATATGTAGTGTATTATGAAACTTTAAAACTCATTTTGGCAAGCATAAAATTGCCAAAGTAATGAATATCTCCATCAACGGTAAAGTGGTTTTCAAACTCCTCGAGTCTTGCGTGGTTAACGATTCAGCTACTAGCAATGTACTTCGAATGATGTTCATGAGTAGCTTTTGTAAGAATGACTGTTCATGAGACCTTAACCTTTTTTGTTCAGTTGAGGAAGTCGATAAGCAAACGATTGTGGACTGGGGATTGAAGATGGGCTCAAGTGATGCAATTGAACATGACGGGTACGTTGATCGAATTGGCTACGACTGTTTCGCCCTTGCATGAGAATTGTTAATTGAACAATTCCCTACGCACATGAATTTGCAGAATTTGGCAGAATTCTATTTTATTTTGCTTACATTCGTAATATCCCATCACAGCTACCATTGAACTAGCTGTTTTCATGCGCCATTTGGATATTCGGTAATATAGAGTGAGTGCTTGAGCATGATAGCCGGCTAATGAAGTGACACAATAATACTTGTGTGACCTCACTATTCATGAATGTATCAAGAGACGTCGCAGATGTGCGAATCGTTGACGAGTATGTTTATGCCGCGTTGATCGCAATGCAGCCAGAGCAATGGGTTGGTGGCGGACGTCGAAGTTCTGGAGGAGCGCTACCGGAACTCATTCGGATGTCGCGCGGGCTACTTGCCACGCGAGCGATTTTGCATCAACCAATGGCACCGGAACCTCCAGTTGCAAGGCAAGCTGGCCAGTCCCAAGTCGAGCCCGGCCGTCAACAAGCTGCGGGAGCTGATCTATGCAGACCCAATCCTCCGGATGTACGTCACGGAGATGATCGACCAGGTTGCCGACGAGCACAAGGTCGTGACGGACATCGACCAAATGCTGCAGCATCTAGCTACCGTCGTCATCACTGCCCCGGAGTACCACACCGACCCCAACCAGTGCCACATGTTTCCGATGTGGGAGCTTTTTGCGTACATGATGGGCACGCCCGCCGGCATGGACGTGTTCCGCAACTACTCCTTCAACGAAGGCCTCCGAGCCGTCTTAGAGGTACTATCACAAACTTCACCTTCGTATATGTAGTTCATTAGAGATTCACGTCTATCACATTGCACCACCTTCTCGTTTGCATGTAAGAATGTGGCCATCACTTCATAATGTCCATCAGATTTTCTGTGTAAGACGTAAATAGCGTTGGCGCTGTGGCTGTTGTTGAAGGAATGGTGCAAACACCTAGACAGCTCCGATAGTGCGAAGGTCTTGACGACAGCCGAGAACGGTTGGTTGTCGCCGGCTGCGCATCGCGACTATCACCTCTGGGAATATGAACTGGACATGACGAAGCCGCACGGAGGCTTTGCATCCTATAACGCATTCTTCCATCGCGCCATCAAGCCATCGACCCGGCCGGTTGCTGAACCAAACGACCCCAAAGTCATCGTGTCTACCAACGACGGCTACGTGATTGCGATCGTACGCGATGTGCAACGGTTGCAGCCGTTTTGGCTGAAAGGCGAGCGATACTCACTAGTTGACATCCTCGGTGGAAGCACGTCACCCATTACACGTATGTATCCAAAACAAATCTCAAATTCATTCATAACATTCCTTCACAAACCAAGTCAGAAACTTCCAGGTTGTTATTATACCAAGAGATCTTTTTCATTGCAAATTCATTATAGATGCCTCAACAATCAAAACGTTGTTAAGAAATCAGACTGGGCGTGTTTTCAGAATCCAGTGCCGAAGTATTAATGAGGTTGTTTTGGATTGATTAGATAAACCCTACGTCGACCAATTTCAGGGTGGGGACTTGTTCCATACGTACTTGAGCGGCACTGACTACCACCGCTTCCATGCGCCCGTGGATGGGACGGTGGAGGATATCGTCACGCCGCCCAATGGGCTACTCTTCAGCGTACCGGAGCCGATGGGGGATGATTTAGATCTTGGTGAGTCTCAAATATACTATACGGCAGTAAATCATCGCAAGTTGGTGTTCATCGCTGCGAGCAACAAAGCGATTGGCACAGTGTGCATGATGCCCATCGGCATCACTGACATCTCCTCCATACGTTTCCGGGACGGCCTGAAGGTGGGCGATTATGTGCGGAAAGGCGAGGAAATTGGGTGCTTTGCGTACGGCGGATCGTCCATAGTGTTGCTTTTCCAGTTCGGCGCCATCGACCACTTCACCGGAGCAAAGCCTCTCCCCTCCGGTTCCCCTCCGTCCGACTGTCCGCCCATCAAGGTGAACGAGCAGATCGCCATCGCCAAGTCTAGTGATCAATCAGGGGCGGCGTCCATTACATCATGACATACACCTACAATCCTGTTAAATTGGCACTATTCCATGTGCCATTTTGCATTGAGTTATGTAGAGTGCAAGCAATTGTGCCTTTTCGTTGTCAAATCTCAACCATTCCGCTACTCACCCTACACGATCTATAGTGGTTTTCCTTCCCTCAGCCATGATTTCCTTTCACAATTCATCATCTTTCCTTCTTTTCAGCTGTGCCATTTTGCACTCTAGACTACGCCATCATCAGCACAAGCGCCTATTCAACGGAATTGACGATAACGGTATTGATGAGATCTCCATGATTCCCGTATCCATGAAACAAAGCAAGAATTTGAGGTACTAATACAGCTTAAACGAATTTGAAAGCGCTCCAACTGTCACTGAATTGCATACCAACTAATGAAGCATGAGGTCAATGTGAACATCAACTGACTGGATGTTCCCTGAATTAACATTCCGCAAGAATCAGTTCGAAGCATTTGCTCAGGGAGGGACGTAATAGAATGTATTCGATCATGCTGTTGACGTTACGATATGCATTTCTTTGACACATGGCCTTCAACTTCTTGACATGGTCCCTCTCCACTAGAACCTTCGTTAGGTGGCTGGGAGGCTGCACCTAACAATTTTCTGAGCGCGCTGATGATTGTGAACTAGCAATCACCGGTTTACCATACACAGATCGAACTTTCTCCTTATAGGATCACTGAATCAGTTGATTATTAGATCTTGAATTTCATATGCTCAATCTACAAAGACTAATATAGCCTATTGGTAGCAAACCTGGCGCTTGTCTAAGCAATTAAGTCAAAAGTGACAAGGCAGAAGCTCTGAACGCGGCAGTGGATAGAGAATTCGTTTCATGGTAAGAGCTGATATTCAATATCATAAATCAAGCAAAAATGAGTCCCAAATCTTTTTAAATCCTTTGTGCACATGATGAACCACGTTCTAATCCCCAAGGGCCCAATGACAACAATGCCGTGCATGTTGCATTTTCATTCACGACTACAAATGTTTACTTTGAGCACCTCTCAGATCGTTGTCAGTACTTCGCAGTGTTAGAAATGAGGTTGTCTTCTCCACGTACCACGACCTCCGATCAGTTTCCAGATAATTGCGGCATTCATTTGTTACCAGCAAATGATCAGGATTGCGTTAAGGAAGATTATTACATCCTGGTTTTGAAAGTGGAACTTGCAAATTGTACCAGAGTACGGTATAGTACTTCTATCGCATGGAGAAGTCATATATGATAAGCTCCAAAACCAATTTGTCACTAGTGGATGTAAACTACCTTTAATGCCTTCAGGAGTGGCCTTGTGCGGTGAACTGTAAAGATTTCCTCCACCTCCTGTCTTCTTCACCTTGGAGCATTCTGCAGTTTTTGATTCGAATACTTCATGTACACTTTTCCAAATCTTGTTTCTCTGCAACTACAGGCAAAGATTGGAAAGGAAGTTCAAAACTATACATTATAAAACAAGGAGCGAATGCATAAACGTCGTAGTTAAGGCTTACAAAAGCCTTCTAAAGGAAATAAGAAAATGAAATTCGGTAGAACATGGGCAGTCCTGAAGGTATTGAAATCCTTTCCAAGTTGGGCTGAAACCCCACACAAAATATACACAAGCCTTCGTACAAAGCAACAACTCTGTCCTGTTGACAAGTAATGTAGCATCGCATTGACAACATCATATCCCAACTCACAACTTTGTATCGTCCAGTACAGCATCACGACACAATGTAAGTCAAGTCAAAGCATGTCACAGATTAAGAACTTACAAGTAGATTTCGGGACAGCCTAAAGGACTGTGAGCAGAATAATCATTTTCAATTTAGAGACGTTCACAAAACAATTCTAACTTTCTGATGCTAAGAGAAAACAAGAATTGGCAGAACGTGTTCAGTCCTGTATGTATGGAAACGCCCTAAATTCGGATAACAATCCATAAAATATAAACACAACTCTTCTGACGAAGCAGACACTGTCCTGTTTACATTGTAGTTTCTCATTGGTATCGCACCTTGCTGAGCAGGAGTGTTTGCAATAAACTATACTCACAAGTCCATCTTGTGCAGTGCTACACACAATTACACTGCAAATGTATACACTTGCCACGCGGAATGTTCAGCATTCGCCAGCATCGTCAGAAAAATTCCATTCGGGACAATCGCTTTTCAATAACTAATTAGACCCATTTCATTCTATGGACACACTTGGACGATACAAAACAACTTCTAAAGACAAATTGGCCTGATATCAATTGAATTGATGGTGCTACAGCCACAAAGCTGCTGAACAATTCATGTTACCATCAGCCTGACTCCACCGTCTCCATGAGTGCTACGAGTAAACAAGGCTGCAAATGTAGATGCAATCTTAACCTTGACATCAAACAGCATAGCGACATGCCAGTCTCTACTGAATAACAGAAACGTCAACACCACAATCTCATGCAAACCCTAGAGTTCTGAACAAAATCGGCCTTACTGTACACGCTCGGCAGAACTACTTTTACTCAGAAGGAATTGCGCACTTGGTCAGATCGACAAAGACACTTTCATAACCCAACATTTAAAAATTCTCTCGTGCAAATAATTCGAGACCCTAAAAGATGGGGAAGCTACTAAACTACTTGAACTATTTCAATAATACTCTTTGACAGTCATCACCATGTTGCACTTACATTTGAGAACTCACTTCAAGTTGTCGCTATTGGAGCGGACATCCACAAAAAGATCGTCCAACATTCGCGCCTCCACGTCCAAAGTTAGGGATCACGAGAACCCTTCACTCGCACTCCGCATTTCAAACCACTCTGCTCTTCCCGTCCGCTGGTTGTGTACGGGTCTTTAAGAAATCAGACCGCACCTCTGTCCTACAACATAATCAACTTACAACAGTCCAGCTTGTGGACTCGTTGCAAAATTGACCGTCCACTCTCAGCATCTTGCACGAGGCGTAGAAACCCACAATCATTTGCTTCCACCACTCGCATTTCCTTCAAATCTCCGCGCACGGGAAGCGCTTGATTGCCGTCGTCGTATCTGTACGAAGAAGAATAATAACGCTTTCTGTCCAAAACAATTAGACACGATCCTGAAAGATTGGTGACGGAAGTGCATCCCCAAATGCGAAGGCCTGGCAACACTCTCAGCACACCCAAACCCTCCAGGCTGCCACAATCCAATATTTGCAACCACACCAGCGCACTCAGCTGCCTGAGAGACTCCGGGAGTGGCTGCAACTCACCGCACCCCTCAATCAACAACTCCTCAAGCCTCGACAAGTGGCCGATGGACTCTGGGAGCTTGGTGAGGGATCTGCAGCGCGTAATCCATAGGAATTCCAAACTCGTGAGGGCTCCCAAACAATCAGGCAGAGTCTCCAGACTGCTGCATCTTATCAGCTGCAGCTGAGTGAGCAGATTGAGTTGTCCGATGCAGTTGGGGAGCTCCCGCAAGTTCTCACAACGCCATAATTCGAGCCAGTCCAGATTCGTGAGGAGTCCGATGGTGTGAGGGAGCTTGCTCATGGCCGGGCAGTCACAAAAGTGCAAGATGGAAAGGTGGTGGAGATGGGCGAGTGAACTGTTTCTATCGAGCCATGTGATTCCCTCGTCACTGCAGTTTACTAGAGTGAGTTCCTTGAGCCCCTGGAGTTGTCCAACAGCTACTGCTTGCCATTCAGTTGCAAGGTCTGTACTAAAGTCGGTAAGGCCCGTCATGAGCCCAATTGTTTCTGGCACCTTGGACAGGGATGTGCAAGAGCCCATGAGAAGCTGTTGCAACTGAGGCATGGCACTGATGGAATCTGGCAATGATTCTAGGCTTTCACAATTTTGTAGATGGAGTAATTGCAGTTGTGTGAGTTGTCCAATTGTACTTGGGAGCTTCTGCAAATTCTTGCACCCTAATAAGTCCAATACTTGGAGTCGAGTTAATTGCCCTATGCAATCTGGAAGAGTAGTAATTGATGTGCATCCCCTCATATAAAGATTGAGCAAGTTTGGGCAACCCTAGAAAGCACAAGAGATATCGTTTATTAGAAGACAATCCCAAAACGTCCAAGCATCTAAACAACAGCTTGCGATTGATAAAATCCAATTCAAACTTCAATTGTAACCATTTTAATTGTAAGAAGTTCACAAAGAATATAATTTCAAAAAATATTTACTTTCTAATCATTTTTGTATATTCCAATTGCAATGTAAGAGTGGATTAAGACAAGTTGAAGCTTCAAAATACTGTCACAAGTTACAACAACAAGAAAACTAAGATAATTTTTGTATAGATTACCACAACACCATAGTAGGTTCCTTTTCTATTGATCAAATATTTATTTTTTCTAAAAAAATAAGATTTGCCCCTTGAAAATTGATATTCTTAATTTTTTTTATCAACAAAAAAATTGCTAAAAATAAACTCAAATGGTCTAGATATGACAAAATATCACTAAAAACAATTACTCTATTTTCAATTTTCTATCTTCATAAGTTTTTGATTTTCTTGTCTACTTTTGGTGAATTATTTATAAACAAACTTGCAATGGTGTTTTGATATGCAATATAACTCATCATTGTAGTTTGAATTTTCAACCATTAACATGATTATTTTAAAATTAAATGAAGCTACTTGTGTAGTTTTACAGATGCATCAAATTTTTATTTTCAAATTTTAAATCTATGCTTCCAAAGATTTAATGATTCTAAAACTTATAAAACCAATTCAAACTAGAATGTAGAATACGATACCTCTGTAGCCGAATTTGATTCTGTCCATATACTTGCGAGGCCAGAGCTATGAGAAAAATCCAATGATACCAAGTTTAAAAAATTAAACTTCGGAGGTAAATGTTTCGATGGCATGTTCCTCCATTGCAACCACCGTAACTCTTTCGAAACTTTATCAAAGTTTCCATTTACATCACATCCATCCAATATGAGATAATGTAAATTGGTCATCTTTGCAAAGCTCTCACATTCATACTTGCGCTTATGGCTCTTGGCAAGATTCATCGCCCGAACTTTGTTAAAACCCTGACAATTAAAACAATAATATCATTCATAATTTTGCACATGTACCATTTATGTATTCTACAAGATGCTTAACAATCATTTACATCCTCACATACCATAATCTGAAAAATGTATATGGAAACCAAGTAAAAACTTACTTCACAATTCTCTTCAACAACTTTGGCAACTTTGTTCTCCCATAAATGGCTTCCACTCAATGTTCCAATGCTTTGGCCCAATTCTTGCAGTAGACCATGCATCACCATTTCTTCTTGTCCAGAAGAGTTGCTAAGTGCAACTAAGGACTTATCAATGAGCTTCCTCAAAGTGGTGTGACGGGTCTTATATCCACAACATGATGAACATCCCTCACAACTTTTCCAAATTTCTATAACCACTTGTTTTTTGCAATTGCAAAACACACAAGCAATATCCACGAACATCAACTTCTCTTCATTAGAAAGGCAATCATAGCTCCATCTTAAAGTGGTCATCACCTTTGTGTCTCCCTTCAAAGCATTCAACGCCTCAGGCCAAATACATTTCAAATCTTCATCACTTCTCTTATCCATCAAGCTTGAGCCCACCACCTTCAATGCTAGTGGCAAACCACCACATGCCTTGCTCACATCATTAGCGACCGCCTTGAACTTTGGAAGAGCTTCTTCATTGCGAAATGCATACAAGTTGAAAAGCTTTCTAGCATCGTTAGTCTCCAAGGCTGTTACTTCATGAAGAGAGAAATCCCCAAACTCTTCACCAACAACCTTCAATACATGGCAATTCCGAGATGTACTAATGATGCAACTCCCTTGTGCAAGAAGCCATGTATCTAAGATGAGCTCATCAAATTGGCTTTTCTCATGGATGTCATCCAACACAATCAATGTTGGACCTTTGTTCCATAACTTGTGAAACCAATAACTATAACTGTGATCATTGCAATTTCGAACATGTAAAAGATCCCAAAGTAGTTGATTCTGTAATTTCTCCACCATACTTGAAGAACTCAAAGTTGAGTTACGATCAAGTGTCAAAAAACTCATAGCTTGAAACTTCTGGTGATTTACAAAATGGTTGTAAATAAGCTTGGCAAGAAAGGTTTTACCAACTCCACCCATACCCACAAGGCCCAATAAACATGTGGTATTGGATATCATCTCCAATTTCTCGACGCATGTATGGACATGCTCTTTAACACCCACCATGCACCGATCAACTTGCAATGCCTCAAATGAAGGTGTCAACTTGCTCAATATGGCACCCACCACTTCCCGTTTCAGTTCTGCTTCATCACTGCGCTAACAAAATCAGTCATTAGTACTTCATAAGTTTCCTCACTCATTCCAGCATTCATACTTAATTAAAATGGACTGAAAATTGAATGAGGCATGCCCTGAAATAATCAATACAAGTGATAATTGAACTCCTAATCATGACACTGCTTATTCTACACTCCTGTATACTACGAAGTGCATGCCTGTGACAAGAATAAACGTTGGGTTTGGCATGACTTTCTTGCCAAAGAATGCCCTCTAGTTCTGCATGCCCATGCCTTCGACAGCACAAGTACAGCACTGCTGTAACTATACCTCAATACCAAACTCAACCATGGCTAGTGATGCCAACAACGTGGATTACAGTTCAATCAAGTCAAGCGTAATCTCAGCACGAAACAAACTTTTCTTCCGTAAGGTACAAACATATCACGTAAACTTGAAGAGAGAGATACTCACCCCTTGTAATCAGACGGACGATAGCAAAATCCAGTGATATCCGCCAACTTCCGAAGAGCATCTCTCCATTCCTCCACTTGCTCCGGTGTTTTCTTAGACTTGTGTTTCTCAAATGCCGCTGCAAACGGGCCATTCTCCACCCACCGCAAGTCCACAGGCTCCACCTCGTAGTACACAGGTATTACTGGTTTTCCGCTCCTCATCATGGCCACCAGTTCATTCAGGCAATACTTCGACTCTGCGTATCCTTTCGAAACAACTGCAACATGGATCTTCGCCACTTCCAGAGCGTCATTTATGGACCTGAAAGCACGATCCCCCTTCCTCAAGGATGCCTTGTCCAGAAACGGATTCAACCCAGCGTCCCGAAGTGCTTCATCCAAATGGGCCACGAATCCAGCTTTCACATCAGGCCCACGGTGGTTCAGGAAAACGTCATAGTCCACGCCCATGGCTGCAGAAGAAGAGCATTGCCCTCGGGGACGTTTGCAAGGCCGCCTCCATGTTTCAAGAGCCCGGTCGTCCATGGCTGCACTAGTTTCTAGTCACGATCATCTAACCGGGAGAAATGAGATCATGTATAGACGGACTTTGGTCCCACAATTGCACTACATCAAGACTTGCACACTCCTGGCAAGTTAGACGAGGTTAACGACCTCAGAGCTCTGGGATGTTGAGGAACGAACATCTCCTTGACGCGGTACCCCAGTTCCAGACTGAACAATCTAGAGGAGGTGAACATTGATCCTAAAATGTCATTCAGATGCACAATCTGCAGGCTGGGTGCTCGATTCGCCAGTGGCCATTCTGAAGGCAATCAAATACTGCAGAAACACAAATGCATTGTTTATTACCTCAACTGTGAGCAGTTACTGTGGATAAAAATTCCTCGTTGAAATGCAGTTAGAGAGTGTTTCAGTTCAGGAAACTCTGGGACAGGCTGACAACTTGTCTCCATAATCTGGCAGCCACAATTCTAAGAGGCTGAAATCGTTGTCGGCTTCTTCATAAATCAGGTGACGAAAAGCACCACCCCTGCAGTGTCCGCACTTGGACATAATGACCTGCTTCAATGGCTCTAAGGAACTTGCGTTTCACCCTTCTTATTCTTAAGAACATTTCATTCGCTTGCTTCACAAGAGTTACATACTTAGTTCTTCGAGTCTTAATTCAGGGTTGTGTTTATTATCATCGCCGTACAAGAAACGTATTTGTTGTATTCGTTTGTATAGTTGGATACCACGGGATCTCAAAACTCTTTAGACAACACACAATATGTAACGTTGAAGTTCCTGAAGCGCTATGAAACTGTACCTGGAGAAATAGCAGCATTGATCTGCTTAGAAGCAGAGTAGATGTGCTTCACGAGTGGCATGATGAACCATTCACCCACCGATAACACGGATGCTCCGATCCACGAGGACACGAATACTCCCACCAGAAATATGAACACAAATGAAGTCACGAATCCGAGCCCTGCAACAGTGCCAACTCGGATCAGATTCATCACCAGCTAGTTCACACGCACTCCAGTTCATAATTACAAAAAATTCGTAAACTGTACTCAAGTGATTATGAAAGCCTCACAAATAAGGAAAACTTATAATAGAATGATAAATCTGACTTTAGCACAGCAGCATAGCAAAACCCTGACTGTGAATTACCGATCACATGGATCCCGAGCGACTCATAAATTGAAGAGAAAAAGCCGTAAAAGAATCTGATAAACCACCAGTGCGTAATGTAGAATGTGACGGCAATTGGCAACAGAATTACGCTGTTTCATATATACACCCAAATAGTTGATCAGCAGAGGATTTCCTGGGATTTTATAAACAAGAGAGCTACAATAGAATATGGTGGGTCAGGTACAAGGGAAAACACAAGGCGACCAAGATATGAGCTGTATAAAGGCCTCAATTTCTGCACCTACTAGTGTTCACCACAAATCCTTGGTTCATTGCTACTGTATATTGCTACGGTAGAATCGACCATTATCAAACAAACCAGCACTGAAGAAACTCACCAGCCGCACATGAACTTCTTTGACGCCCAGCTTGAAAGAAAGCCATAAAAAGCCTGTCACAAAAACAAAACAAAAAAAAACAAAAACTAGGATCAATTCGAAGCTTCTGCTCCACAACTTCATGTCTAGGGAAACATTTCAAGACATTCTACTTTATTTGGACTCTTCATAAATCTTACGAAACAAACCACCGACAGAGGTGGAAGTGGTTACTACCGGGCCCTGAATACGACTGCAATCACCTGAAAGCAAGACCAGAAGATGACCACCAGAAGCATCGGCTAACATCAAGCCACCAACCCAAATCCTCCGCTTGAAAACCCAAACAAAAGAAAGATTTCCAACTTAGAGTGAGACAGATCAAACAAGGAACACTTCAAGTCAACTCTCAAAGCTTGTGAGTTTATGGCGATCGGCAAAGAAGGAAAACCACTCACCTCAAACACCAGCCTGATGCACCGCTGCTATTGGGCTACACACATCTCCTGAAAGGTTCACAGGCCGTCGGAAACAGGTGAAACCCTCGCTGAAGACCGACTAAGTGAGTGGTGTCATCGCTGATTCCAGTCCCCATCAACACACGCAGAAACCTCTCTAATTCCACCCACTAGCAGCCAAGCTCCTAACTCTTTCCCCAATTTCAGAGCTTAGATCCAAAATACACCGAAACACTACATCAACCAGCCAATATGTTCGGTACCATGATGTTCGGATCAGGCTAATGTACCTCCAAAAACGACATAAGACGAAAGCGCCAAGCTACCGACAGAAGTGGAAATGGTCGACAAACACAGCACCACATCCTTACTACGGCTCCAACCACATGCTAGAGCATGAAGATGGCCATCAGAAAACCAGGTCTACCATCTAGCTAGTAACCCAAACCCTCGGTTTCAGATCACAAACCCCAGAGAAACAGCGCACTCACGGAGAGACGGATCAAACCAAAGACTCCACACGACAGTCCTCCACAAGGAGCTTCTCAAATTTTCCCTCTTGGGAAAAGGGGAAACATGGCCTAATACCCATGGTTTACATCAAGGAAAATGGAGTTGTTTGTTTTCCCCTATGAACATTCCCTATGTCACTTGGGATAGCGGTGTCATTTCCCTCTTTGGAATTTCTAACATGGGAAAGTTTCTTTGGTTCCCGTTCTACTGTTAATCGGTTTTTTCTCATATGGGAAAGAACAGGGTTTTTTCTCATATGGGAAAGAATAGGGTTTTTTCTCATATGGGAAAGAATAGTATATTCTACTTTTCTGGCAACATACATTCAAAGAATAGTAGCACTGTACCTGAAATACAGTAGCCTACAACAAAGATACGTGATGCCTTTTTGAGGTATTCAAATTTTTGTAAATAACATACAATAATATTGGTCCATGTGATCTTGCAAAATTATCACTCGATTCTTAGCCAATCCCACTCAAGCATACCAAGTTTCAATTTGAAAAAAGTAAAATTCTAATTTTTGGTGGATTTTTAAAGCCAATTTTTTTGAATTTACAATATATTTTATTGAAAATAATTGGTGATGACTTTTTTAAATTTGATTGCAAAGATATGTAAAGAACATACATATACACATGTTTTGCATTGAAAGTCACTCCATTGAGTGACAAAGTTTTCCTCTATGAAGAATTCAATGAAAAGTTATTATGCAAATAATTTTGTAAAATAGATATTTCTTTATTGTATTTAGATTTTGGCAAAAGGATTGTTGTCATATGCGTTTGAGATGTCTAGCCCCTAAACGACAATGCACCCCCTTTGGGTGTTTTTAGAATTTGGGCAAGTGGCTGTGACTTCAATTTAAGTCAAGATTTTTTGAAATTTTAACCCCTAAACGCCCAAGGGTGTTTTTCATCAAAACTGCCTGAAAACAGCCCCTCTTCAAAGCAAGGTGGATTTTGCAAACTTGGGGTCTTAATTAGTACATCTAACCGTAAGATCTTGTAGCTAACTTCTATGTCTACATGTCCACCAAATCTTCCACACTCATTCCTCACCAATTGCAAGATCGTTACGTTCAAAGTTGAAAAACAAGTTTTTTTTCCTGCGCAAAAATGGATCAGCAGAGTTTTGAAGGCCCAAATAACCATTTTTTTGCATTATGGATTTCGGGGGTTTTGATGCACGTCAAAGAAGACTAAGTTAGCTGATTGTGTTAAAAAAAATTATATTCAAAAAAGTTGTGGAAGGTTGCCAAAAAAATCATTTTCCACTAAGGGATATAGTGAAATTTACAAACAAAGGTCGTTTTTTGACAATAAAAATAGCATATGAAAGAAAATCGGATTAAAAAAACGAACAGTGGGAACATGCTCTACTACCTTCTCTATACATAGAAATTTTTGTTTTTGAAAAATATCAAAATATCAATTTTTGGTGGAATTTCAAAGTTTTGGCTTTGGACAGATTTTGGCAGATTTTGGCAATTTTGGGCAGTTTTGGGCAGAATTTGCTGCATTGATAGTGGCTGTGAGCTTGCTCGAAGTTTGGCTGAATGCAGCTTTTGACACTCAAAACCCCATAACTTTTTTTAGTATGTTAAAAAAAAAAAAAATTAAATCTGCACAAACCTCTTCAAAATGCCTACCTAAATAAAAAATTTCAATGATTTAGGAATTAAATTGGAATTCTAGGAACCTGCCCAAATTTTAAAAAAGCCCATTCCAAGACAATGGGCCTTTAGGGGTTAATTTGAAGTGTGCCGTTCCGAGAGCTCTGTGTGCATACTTTTATTTTTCAATTCCGACATCGGGATTAAAAGTTATGAAGGTTTAAGTGTCAAATGCTGCTCGTTGGGCAGCTGCTGAAATTTTCTAAGCCACTGTCAATGCAGCAAATTCTGCCCAAAACTGCCCAAAGACGAAACTTTGAAATTCCACCAAAATTTGAGATTTTGATATTTTTCAAAAATGAAATTTTTTGTTTATAGATAAGGCAGTAGAGCATGTTTCCGCTGTCCGGATTTTCAATCCAAGAATTTTTTATATGCTATTTTATTGTCAAAAAATGGCTCTTGTATGTGAATTTCAGCATACCCCCTTAGCCGAAAATGATTTTTTTGAAAACCTTCCACAACTTCATTGAATATGATATTTTTTGGACATGTACCTAACTCACTTAGGAACAATAATATGGAGAGACTCATTCCACATCTACTTTTTAAAATGGTTTTTGGGGCCTTCAAAACTCTGCTGTCCCCTTTTTGCAGGGGAAAAAAACTTGTTTTTCTACTTTGAACGTTATGATCTCGCAATTGGTGAAGAATGAGTGTGTGAGATTTGGTGGACATGTAGACATAGAAGTTAGCTACAAGATCTTACGGTTAGATGTACTAATTAAGACCCCAAGTTTGCAAAATCCACCTTGCTTTGAAGAGGGGCTGTTTTGAGGCAGTTTTGATGAAAAATACCCTCAGAAATTTAGGGGCTAGGCTGACATCTTTGCGGATGTCTTGTGACATGCACCAGCATGTATTGCACTTTGTAGGGCATGTATTGCAATTTGTAGGGCATCTTGAACGTTCACATAGCGTTGTGTTTAGGGTTGACATTTAATGAAAGTTATGACGAAAAACATGCACATATAAGTCGTTCTACTAACGCTATTTGTAGCAATTTTTTTCTTATGTGAATTCCTTATTTAACCGCATGCATTGTTGGCCTATTGAAAATGTGCAACATCGAAGATGCTAACAACCGTACGAGACTAGCGACAACAAGCGATGGAAGTGGCGGAATTTAAAGTTGTGGGTTGGTAGTACATCGTTGATGCCAATAGAAGTATTTTGCTGATGCAATGTTTTGTTTTTTATGTCACAAATAATATAGTTATGAGAACTGATTTGTGATGTGACATGTTGTTATGAGTATACAATGCAAATACTTACTATTGACAAGCAACCATCAATCTTGTCGACAATTCGAATATTGCGTACTGCGACATCTGTATATGTCTCCGAATGTTATGTGAGATGTATTGTTATGTGAGAAGACGTTTGGAACAAGAAGGGAAGACATTCTCATGACCACTCGCGATGTCACAGTGGATGTTTGAATGGTCATTGGAGCATGTTTTAGAAGACCTCTATGTATAGCTGTGCATGTCTTGTAAAACATTCTATACAAGTCGCCACAGATTTTTTCTAAGTTGTTAGTGCAATCACGTCCTCTCAAACATCTTCTCAAATGTCACATCAAACATCATCTATAGCATCGTCATAAACATCTTTTAAAACGTCACATAAAACATCATCTCTAGCATCCTCGCAAACATCTTTTCAAACGACATAGCAAACATCATCTTGAACATCCACTTGAACATCCTTCCAAACATCCTTAAAACATCTTCTAAAACATCTTCCACTGCATTTAATCGATGCAGTCAAAAATTACCAAACATTTTAGACAAATTTTGAATATCAAATTCTCAAAGATGAAGCAGTTAAAGTCTCAAAAAGAACTTCCAAAAAAAGAAATAACCTTTGTCTTTGAAAATGGCAAATTTGAAGACTATATGGACAGAAATTGTCAAGGAATTTTAGAGGTTAAATAAGTAAATTGGTGAGAGGGAATCCATGTAACTTAAATCAAAAGTCCCCCATTGAAAACAAGGGTAAATTGTGTTCATTTTTAATCCTAATTTTTACATCTTCTTCACTTTTCTCGGAGCTTTCTTTTCAACAAATACAATCAAGTTACTTTTTACCTATGAATGAAGCAATTTATTGTCTCCACCCTAAACTTCCTCTTTAAAAACATGTATTTCATCTTATTGCTAGAAAGTAAGGTAAAATTCATAATATCCGTTCAAATTTTAGATTTGCAAGTTGTAGAGTGGTCAAAGGGAAAAAATTTAGAAGCATGTGCAAAGCTTGTGGAAGACTGGTAATGGTAAAATCATGATTTTTAAACTCTTCTTGAATTAGTTATGAGAGTTTTGATATAAAACCGTAGGTATTTCTAAAACCAATCATCCTAAAATCTGGCTCTTACGTAGATTGGGTTTTGGAATAGAAAGCTGGAATCTTAGCTAATCTTACTCCTAGGTAATTGCCCTAGTGTGCGGTTCATGGTGGTGCACAGTTTTTGAACCTGCTACCAAGATGTAACACCCCAAGATGTCTAATGGTAGAAGCGATGATGTGAAGCAAGGAGTAATACTTAACACTACTATGTAGAAAGGTTTATGTACAGTACAGCTTCTATTGAGATGTACTGTCGTAGACAGTAAATCACAAATTTAATGTACCGATACCAGTGTAAGAAGAAAATCACAAATTTAATGTACCGGTACCAGTGTAAGAAGAAATTCACTTGCACAATATTTGTTCCGCGTTACAAAATCCTAATCATGTCACACCATGTCTAGGCAGACAGTTGTGGGTGTACAGATTTCAAATGCAGCTTTCAAGACTTAAGTTCTCAGCTAGACAAGGCAGAAGCTCTAAACGCGGGAGAAGATAGAGAATTCATGTCATAGTGAGCTGATTATCAAAATCATAAATCAAGTAATGAAATAAACTGTGGTTGATTTATGATTGTCCTCTGAATATTGTTGCGAACAGAGCCTATTCGTCAAATTTGAAGCTAAGCTTTATTTCCTACTTAACTCACCGACATGAAATAGCGGAGTCCAATTGTGGATACAAGCATCTTCCTTCAGCAATAGTACATTTGAGCTGTGTTACAGCAGCTACGGTAACGTCTGTTGGAGACTCCACTCGTGCTCAAGGCAATTAGTTCTACTCAGACTTGCTATAGTCCGTGCTCGTTCAGGTGAAGTCTATTCTGAAGGTAGCCACTGTCCAGTTTGTTAGAAGTGTACTCAGCTTCATCTTGCCCAAAGTGCTTGTCATCGTGCCACCTCGGTGTCTCAAAAACAGCCCTGACATGGCTTACGCATCCACGGATATCGTATTCCATGATCGTCCCTGGCTTTCTGCCTCCGAGAGGACTAATATACGGACACCATGAGAAGCCACTCACGGAGGAACAGAAGGAATTGGACTAGAGTGCTCATTGGAGAGGGATAACCCTAAATGCGATACCCCCTCTGCGTAAGTGCTTCTGGGCCTTCTTCATGATTCCAGCTCTCTCGATCATGCAATTACGTCTGAAGAGCTTTAGGCAGGACGTTCTATATCTAAACCATATCTAGGTATCAAGATACATCCTGCCTGGATTCTGGCCCGCAAGGTACATATGCTAGTACTCGGGAACCACGATCCAGTTGATAACAGAGAAGATGGAAATGGGTGGCACCTTTCCTCCAGCAATTGTGTTCTATGTTTCCAACGTGATTCTAGCTGGCTGCCTTCGGGCTGTTTGCTGGTGCCACTGTGGGTACATCGCTGCTAGTTCAAGCTGCCAGGCCTCCAGCTCTTCGTCTCGTTTTCGGTATGAGTTATGCTCGTCATTCTCTCCTCCTACTGTTCCCATACTCCTGTTCTGTCCCAAAACGGGTCACTGACGCACGCTTATCGGACAAAAAGGATCAGCGGATGTCCTTGGAACAGGCTACTGCACAAACCTGTCTAGTGATAATCTCAAAGCGCAATAGTCGGTTTCGTATGCTGTTGCTTTCTGGGATGCAATTGCCGTGAGAAGAGGTTGTTTCCAAACAGTGTAATTCGCAAGGAATCCAGCTGCAACATGAACACAGCTCCCGCCTTTGGAACCACTCTAAGCTTATCTTGCACAGTTATAATCCCAAAAGTCTGATCAGTTTCCCTTATCATTATGCCCTGGGTCCCGACATAGCTTGTGCTCTTCGACTCCACAACAGCCAGTATTGCCCCATGCAAGTCTGCTGCAAGGAGCCGGTGTTGCATGCTCGTATCATTGCACTCCGCCACTAAGCTCCTCGCGTAGCTCTCCCACATCTCATGCATAGGACGGAACAAATCATACTTGAGATATTCAGCCGGCAAGTTGAATGACCCAGCCTGGCGATGCTGACGCATTGAGAGGTGCTTGACAGATCTCTTGCTGCGAGCTCGCAGTGCCCTGTCCTTTGCTCTCTCCGTAGCCCCACCATGCGTCGCAGGGTTGTCCAGCAAGTAAGGCCGGTCAAGTAGCCGGTTCTCGATAGTGCCGGCAATGTTACTTGCTGTTTTAGCGTTACTCGCCAGGAGCTCCTGAACCACGGTATCGACTCCTACACTTGGATTATCCCTGCGGAGCTGTGAACACAAATAGAAGTCTGTTAGACCTGGAAACATGCAACAGAAGGCTAATCCTTGTGTTGAGGGTTTAGGGCTTGCTGGTCTCTTCCAATCAATGTGCTGAGGTTATCTTACGTCCTAAGCAGGAACCCATAACATGACTTATGCTACACATGCCCTGCAAGGATCACCTGACGCAACAAATAGTGGCAGCTAAATCCATACCTGTAAGTATGATGAAGAAGAAACTGGAATATGCAAACAGGGCAAATCATTGGCATTGAGATTTAGGGTTTAGGGTTTAAGGGTCTGTACCCGTAAAACTGCAAAGACTCAAAGCTTCTTATCTACATCTCAAGCAGGACTTCACGTGATGATTCGACAACACAAACCCTGCAAGAATAACCTAATAGTGGCAGCTGAATTCACACCTGTAAGTTTGAGGAAAGAGGTCCATTGAGCACAATCTGAGACAACCTCGCGTAATTCCGATCAACTTCTTTGGCCTTCTTCTTCTCCCCACCTTTGCTACCATCCTGGAAAACCCAACAGCAGCGGAATAAGAAACATTTCGCCAACTCACTCCTTCCCCCAGGGTTTAAGAACTAGGGTTTAGTGGTTGCAGCAACTCACGGTTTTAGCAGGGGCTGCAGCTGCGGAGGAGTTCGTATGCTGCCTCAAGTACCAATCCCTCACGTCGTCCCGCCCCGCCATAGCTTAGCTCCTCTCAAACCCCACAATAATGCCCTCAACTACGGAACTTGCCGTCAAGGGTTCGAATACCGCGAATTTAGCTCAGGGTTCGCCTTCACGCCCCCACCAAAGCTCCAGTAACAAATCCGCAATCTCCCTGACACGCACAAGCAGCAAACTTATAAAACAACGACTCCAACCAATTAAATATACCCCCTAAACCCCACACTAACACTACGAACCGATCCAGAATCCCATCCATCAATTCGTTCCGCTGCATCGTCTCATGCCCCATACTACAAAAGTATTTACGCACCCCGCCATATGTACGCACTCCGTATCGCTAGCCCAAACTAACAACCCGCGAATGCACCACCACCAGAAAGAACGACCAAAACGACCCCCTCAACCAAACCACATGAAAAACCAAACCCCAGATTCTCAACCAGAGCGCCAATCCAAAGCCTCAACTCACAAAAACCGATCACGAAATTCACATACCTCAAATCCGCTGCGTCTCCCTCAAACCTGAGCCTCACGAGTGGAAACAAACCCCCGGAACATGGCCAAAGATGGCGGAATGAGGAATTGGGTTGATGCCAAATTAGAGCAGAAGCAGCACCACGTGGGATTGATGGGCTCCCGGAGGCGCAAATGCTGATGTGCGCATCGATGAGCCGCAAATGAAGGCTAGCATCGCCATGGGCGTATGAGTACTTATATCTATTCCGCCTTTTACTTTGATGTGGATCCAATGAGTTAGGTTATGCTTTTACATTGAAGAGACCCTTGTTTGAGTTTGGAGCACAATGGAGGATCTAAATCAGCGGTGATGCCGTGCTTCTTCTTCTGTGGATGTGGTGGACATCTCTAGAGTGAATTTCTATAGTTTTAGAGCATGGTTTGGTCTACATGAGAACTGTGCATTTAACATTTGTGCGTGTGCCGTATTGAACTTGCTTAATTGTGATTCTTTGATTTTATTTTATTTTACTTTTTCTTGAAGATGGAGTTGGTCTACCAACAGGTGCTAGAGCAGGCCGATTTTGAAGAAGCTGCCAAGCTATACTTCGCATACATCCGTTTGGGTTTTCTGTGGGACTTCAATCTAGCCGCATTGCTCTCGCTGAATTTCTTTGAAGTAAGCGCATCCAGCTCACGATGGTATCACTGTTTCATTTCTGCATATCAGTTGAGCAGAGGTGTTTAGGTTTTCCATTGTCTTCATTATAGTGTACTCCTTGTGACGTTTTCGGCGTCGTTCTTTTCTTTCTCAAAGGCAACCTAGTATCAGTGCGGAGGCCACGCGCTAAACAAGCAAGCATTCAAGCTATCGTACAACGGCTCATCAATCCCAACGCTTCTGCTCCAACTTTCAAAGGGTTCGATGAACTCAGACATCAGATCTATCTGGTAAGATTTGTCTACATCTGCAACTCTCCTTGCGCATTCGGTAAGAAATACTTTAAGAATGATAGCTCTGTTCATATTCGCACAATCCTTGAATGGAAGAGTTTCCAAAATACATACATGATGCTAATTATGCAGCGATCGAGAACCAGTTGCGCCTACAACCATGATCAACACAATTCATCACTCTCCTTATGCTCTAGCATCTCTTGCTGCTCAGTTTTCGGAGTCAAAACACTTTCCTCGACCTTCTTCATTCTTCCAGGACATGTTGGCATCAGTGGATTATGGAGCAGTGAGCTGACCATGGACATGAATTGCAATAGCTAGTTGCAAGCGAGAAGGGCATCACATACGGTGGACGAGTCTCACATATTAACCTCCAAGGACCCATGGTTCTATGTATGTCTTGGAGCTTGTAAGGGCCTACGTCTACAAGTGACTTGTACATTAAACAGTAGATTGCTCGTCTTTTAACATCAAGACAGACAATGCGGTGTTTGATTATGTGCAACCCAGCTCTCTCATCCGTGCAGGCCAGGGACACTACCACGAAGCCTGACGTTTTTCATTCCTTAAATTGGCAAAAAGTGAGCCCTGGCGACATGGTTTTCACGGAGCCATTGCGGAGGGGGTTCGGGTCCGAGCTCGCGGTTTGGTGCGTGAGAAGCGACAGAAACGACAAGCAGTGGGGCCCCGTAACGGAGGACTGTGCATCTGCGGATGCTGACTATGGTGTGTGTGCAAAGCTGATGTGGACGGCCTCGATGGAGGAGGTGAAACCTGCGAAGTTTTAACCCTTCAGTGGTCCGGGATGGACAGCTTCATATGGAGCGTCGATAGGAAGTGGGTGAATTCTCCGGCACCGTTGGATATGGTTGTTTTCATTGGTTGGGGAGGTGCCGATTCAAGGTCGATGAGGACATCGGTTTCGTCACTTCGGTTAAGACTCTTGGGATGTGGATGGAGACATGTGGACGTGGGATTGGGATGTGAATAATAATTTAATAATTAGGAAATTAGGGTAATTGTGGACCGTAGTCAATGGTCCCGATTTGAGACACGTCATGGTTTGCGATGGAGGACATGTGGACTGGAACCTGGATAATAGTGTGCATACAAATAGTAGTCCAAACGGCCACAGTTTTTATTTTCATGAATGAGAACATACTTCAGGATGCAGGCTTATTGGTCTTTGAATTATTCCACATTCTAATGTAAAGATGCCCGTGCTACTCTTGTATCAAGTACCCCTTCAAATGACATTCTGCTTCACATACAGATATTTCTCTTTTCGACACCCTCCGGACTTTGCAGAGCACATAGCGGATACCATGGAGGCATAGCGATATGCGGTACTTATATTCTTGCCGCAACTGAGGGAGTGCATTTGGAACCTGCCAACCACACAAGTGCTACAATCGTCCCAATTACTACTGGCAGTTCCAATCATGCCCAGTAGCCAATCTACTGATTATGAAATTGCTACGCAGGGTCAATACTGTTGTAGTGAAAGTGCCTGCAATCCAATATGGCAAGTAAGGTGAAGCAGACAAGGTTCATGGCACTGTTTTCAGGGAATGCCGTCAATCTTGAAACACAGTTATCTCACGTATGATTTCAAAAATAGGAACTCGGAATGTAAACGAGTACTGACGAGACTAACCTTTAGCGCGGTGATCATAGGGACTATAGCAGAATTGAGAATACATGCTGTTCCAACAGCAGCGAATGTAGCAATGAACGCCAGTACAATGACACTACCGGTTTTAATAGATGATCCTTGTGCCTGCCTAGCAATAAACCGGTCGATCGATGCCCTGAGGTTCAGGAGATTGCAACAGAGAAGTAAAAAAAAAAAAAAAAACAAGTTTAGGAAAGGAAAAAAAAAAGGTCAGTGTCGCCGTCAATGCAGTGAAGTAACTTCCTACAGGTCTCTAGTAAAGATGGAGCAAGGTACTAGAAGAGCCATAAATCTGGCAGAGAGCTGGACATGCCCATATTCTGACTTGAATTCAAGAGGCTTATCAACAAATAAGAAGACAAAAGACCATTACCATATTGACTAAGATGATCACCTGAGCTATGAATATAACTTAGACGTCTTCAGAAAGGGCTGGCTCCATCACGGTTAACGTTGGTGCCCATGGGAACCACAGAACGCGGAATACTGGGTTCGCAACCATAATCCTCCCGACATATCATAGTAAGTGGCACAGTACCCGCACATGAAGATGTTCCCACACGCTAAGCTAGCGCTGCCACGAATGACCTGTAACAGAAACTGAAAGAATAAGGTAATATCAAGTACAAGCACCCTAAAAAAATACAATGTTCTTTGTGAGAGATATAGAATCTTGAACATGATGGTGGGTAGTGCCCCTACGACGTACTACCGGACCTTGAAGGGATTGTTTTCTGACAAAACCATCAACGGGAGGGGAAGAAGCTTCTTCAAGTGAATTTGAATTCCTCATACCACGGTAGAAACGTCGAGAGCAATCGCTTTCAGCAGGCTCATGATGCTGCATGATTTCAATGTTATGCAAGCCAACAACGAAGCAACTCCAATTCGTGTGCAGGCAATCAGTGCAGAAATATGAATCCAATTCCGCACGGGTTAGCGTCAGAGTTGGCCACCGATCACAATCACGGCTCCAGTTCTGTAAGCTAGTACTACACCACTTGATATGGTACTCATGATAGACCTACCCAATGATTATTTACGAAGGTCAATACGTCGTGAACTTGCCATCATGCACAGAGAATCGTTGATGGTACTAGTGAGGAACGGCTAAAAAGTTAAAACTTTATATTCTGAATGAAGGTCAAGTACATGTAAATGAAGACCATGACTCAACCTCAACTTACAATCTTCTTGACGACGTCTTTGCAGATCTCAAGAATATTCATGATGGGTTTTGCTCGTCCCCCTACAAAAGTGCCACGACCATTAAGTCTGAATAACACACATGAGACCGAGAATGAGTTTCGAATAAAAGTACGTTACAATCGTGCTCATGCGTACGAGAGATGTTATGATACTTCAAAAAACAACGAAGAATCATACCTTCGGAACTCCGTATTGTCTTACCAGCGTCATACCAAATCTTAGGAGTAGACATGGAAACACAATTTGGAATGCGATAACTCCCAGTCCATTTGGAGCGGCAGCAGCAGCTACCATGTTGGTGGGAAAGAAGGTACGTCATATATTCTCTTACGAATATACTTCTGCCGTATTCGCATATGGAGACCCTCTGCAACAACCAAGTTCTGTAAATCATTTTAATTCTTCTTGGCAGCGACAAGAGTGTTCAGTTCTCCATGTGTGAAAAGAAAAATTATGATTAGAAAGCCTCATGACAAACGTGTACTAGGAAGCATATGTGGCGCTGACATTAGTATTGCAGATCGTCAGATTCTTCCCAGCAAATGGTTTGTCTCGTGGAGGCTTGATGGCGTAGACAAGACCGACGTCCACGATTACTGCCAATATCACGCACAGTAAGTATTACAACAAGGATTATCGACTGATACGTCCAGTTCTGTACATATGGCAACACCACTTTTAACAAGAATAGCCCCTACACAAGGCTGAAATATAGCCAACAACAGATGAATAGGAGCTGTGCCAAGAGGAAGATCAAAGACAGGAATTTCGATATTCTATCGCTGTGACTCTGCACCTGAGATAACACTTACTCCAAACTTGGAAGTCCGTAGCGTATAAGAATTTCGAATAAGATTACCAAGATTATTCTCCTTGTCAACGGAAGTGTAAGTGACGACATGGATCGCCCGATTTAAGAGTTCACGATAGTGATCCTCAGACAGGGTGTTCCAGTCCCATTCACGCAGGTTTAGGGTCTAGGATATCAATAGATATCAAAGAAGAGAAAAAATTAAAAAAACCTCACCTCTTCGACCTCGTAAAATGCAACTCTGTAAAGCTTGGTCACTATTCAAAATTGAAAAAAATAAGGCGGAAGTGAGGGGGAGGGGGATTGGAGGGGGGAGGGGGATGTTGGTGGAGAGGGGGGAAATGAATTTGGAATTCCAGAGGGAGGGGGGCCAAGGCAGTGAAGTTAGATGGGAGCGACTTCAGAACAGGCTGCTATACTGGTCTAAGGGTGTGAGGCAAAAAGTAAATGACGACCTCTACTTGCGTGAATGGGTGGCACGATCCCTCACAACCGTGAGAGTTTTATTCCTATCATCATTGGAGGCATTACTTGAAGGGCAATGTTGTTCATCATCTTAGTCGGGGTCTATGGTTCATTCCTCTACGGTATGCATGGGCGCATATCACTCCACATCGTATCCGTATGCAGAGCATGCATTACAGAAAAATGTTTGGGGACAAAATCCTGCATGATAATAGTATCCGTACCGTGTGTCTCAACTCCGTATATTCGTTAACGGTAATTGCAATGAAGTCATCCCAGAATGTCTCGGTCGAATTGACGTACCTTATTCGCAATGGCATACCAACGTTACTCTCCTTATAGAGTGCTAGCGCCGCTGTCAATTGTCATTTATACCTTCGAGTAACTGAAACAAACATAAAACGTTACGTACACGGCAGGGTATTTCATGGAACTGTATCAGGCTTCCTGGATCGCATGGAGTTCAGGGAGTTAAGTCGAGAATATATATAGATGATTACCGAAGGTCGACAATGGATACTTCATGGTCGGTTCCCAAACATTCACAAGGAGGTTATATGTTACACACTATCGACCTCATACAGATTGCACGGTAATGTTCATTATGTCAAATTATCTGCGGTGACTAGGCTATCTTTCAAAACGGTACCACGGTGTGACGCGCTAAGAGGTATAGACAACTGGCACATGGTATGCTACTAACCACAAGTGTTGCAAATAACAGACGGCAACAGTCACCCACTAATCCACCAAGGCCTCGCGAGGACAAGTTTGCGTCAGCTTAGGTGTCTCTGTCACAACTCCTAGCGGATTCGGTGTGTACTGTACGATATGGACCACGGAAGTTGTTACGTTATCTGACGCCCTTCCTGCAATCTCAGTAATAAACTCACAATGGAACGTTCATATTGTCAAAGCAGTGTTTATTTTAGAAGACCGTGTTGCATGGTCAGTGTCCTTACATTCTCATAGCAGTTCTTAACATGCAACTAAACAGACAAAAACGTGTTCCATAGAATAACTGGTGGACAAGCGCGTTCTTTACACTAGGGAGACTAATGCATACCAGAAGGTCTACAAATACTATTCCATATAATATATTGCAGTGACGGTACGACATACGATTATGATGCCCTTGACATCCATCGCTATTTGTCTTTCATGGAGGCATGCGGAACCTTCGTCACGCCTTTCTTGAACTCTTATCAGCCTCTGCGCTTAATCCAAAACATGCGCGCTTCCCGGTTGACACCGCTAGGTGTGACCCTCCCATCTTCTGCAAGACTAACGTGCTTAGTATGGACTGGATTTCCATGCAGCGATTTTCACTACAAGACCAAAGTTGACGTTACTTACAGATTTATTATTTCTTAGCGGTTTTCACACCGCCAACTTCGACCTGCTTCAGGTAATTCGTCTTCCAGACGACAGTTGCATCCTCCGCAAATTCTCCGGTGAGCGCATCTGATATGGTCTCGATACCTGACCTCTGCTGCCCTGGGTACATGACCTTGGATTTCATGAATTGTGGATAGATGTGGTCGACCGTTACCTGTTGCATTCCAAACTCCCACGGCACGCCATGGACGTTTGGTACTGTCCCTTTCTTGTGGGACCTCCAATGGGGACCAGTCCTACCTAAGCCTATAGTTTCTTCTGGGTGATCAGGATGAAGTATCCAGACGTACTTTTTTGGCGTGAGTGGATTCTGCAAAATCCACCAATCTCAATACCCATGCTATCATGCATTTATCAGTATCGAGCGGGTAAGGGGATTCAGTCACAGGTGTCTACTAATGCATACCTTGTCACTCCGCGGTTTGTTAACGGCTGGTGGGACATACTCCAGAAATTTCGAGGGTCTCTTGACTTGGCGTTTGCTTCTTTTCAGTTCCGGGTTCTCTACTCCAGTCGTCTTCCCTGAGTCGACAACCACAAGCCTACCCATGACTGCTTTTTTAGGAACGACCGTCTTTGCAGCCGGCTTTCTTTTCTTCTTCTGAGCTGGTCCTCCATCATCCACTTCAATACCTGCATGAACAACGCATGAAAATTCGTTTTTTTCAATAAGGATACGTTGTGTTACGTATATTGTACATGTATGTTCGTTTCACCATCCTTCTCCAGATAATCCAGTATCGTCTTTACCGCGAGTTTCCACTACATGTGCGCGACATAAGTTGACAACAACGGGGCGGGTGTTCATCCCGTAGGCACGACAGGCAGTACTCTCTAACGAGTTTAAGAGAGGCAACCCGTTATCAAGGACTCCGCACTTGCCTGAGGTTTCTGCGGGCCTCTTCTAAGTACAGAAAATATTATCTTCATAAGAACCGAAGCCCAGCTGCATTGCATTGGGTTTAGGGTGGCTTTGCCTGCACTCCTCCTCCGGAATAGATTCTGGAAGGGGCTCCACTGGCAGGGGCCCAGCAGTGGCTGTCTCCGTAGTAATAGTCTTTTCAGCGTTCTCTGTCCTCATGTACTCCTGTCCCCGACCGCCGTCCCAGTCCTCCTCGATATCTGCTGTGCAATTGTTTCTTCTGTCAGAATCATAAAAAAAAATTACGTTTCTAAGTTGTTTCTCAAGCCTATTTAAGGGGTTAAAACATTGCATGACTATATGCTAACCTACTGGTTAGCGCAAACACTTTAAAGAGTACATAGTGAAGGCAGCACTTGCTTCGTCCGCTATGATGTAGTCGACGTTCAGAACCTTCTTCGGATAAGGCAGATGCAGAGCAGGTCTTCCCAGGTATAGATGAAGTTTGAATTGTAGAAACGGTGCCTGGAAGATGTCCATTGGTTTCTACGGGTTCAACGCTGGTGTTGTTGTCCGCGCCGGCGTATGTAATTCCACTGCCCTGCGTGTTATTGTTCAACCGAGAACCTGACATTTGCATCTGAAGTAGTAGGTCCATCTTCTTGCTGAGCGACAGCACGTCCGCCCGCGTGTTTGCCAGTTCCTTCTCGACTTCTGTTCTCCAATCCGAGTCGTTTGGCACTGAACATTGCGAAGCTTGAGGATCGATGCCTGCTGCGGATTGCCCTTCAACACATGCATTCGGATTTGACTTCGACAGAGACATTCTTGTGCGTGTGTGACTTCCCTTTCTCATAACAGTAATCTGCTTCTGCGACATATTCAAGGTGTTATGTTTGGAATGTACAAAACCCCAAACCCCTACTATGTACATGATATTTTGTTGACAAAGTGGCGCCCTCTATGCACGGGCTTTGATTCCGAAATCGCACAATCTCAGCAAAGAGGTACACACGGTTGACATACAACGAGCACGAATTTCAGTGATGTGTAAGGCCTTCGGTATGTAGAACAGAAGTCGGAACTAACCTCTGGTGTACTGTTACAGTGGGTGCCTGAATGTGTCGTGTCGTCGACCGTTACTGACTCTGAAGTCGCTGGTTGCGGAGCTGAGTCCATGCACGTTTCAAGGTCCTCCCACTCCAGATATTCCGGTGTGTCCTTGTCCGTCAAAGGCTACAAGGAGAAAATAAATTCCGTTAACAATATAGTTCATGTTCTCTGCTAAGTCATGATCTATGACAACATCTTCCTTAGAGCCACCGTCATCATTATGAAATCCGAGCAAAGAGGTCTGAATTCCCGATTGTTTGTTGGATGTGATATTAGCCTCTGGAACACCTCCCTACTTCAGAGAAAACGAACGGATGTGAGAGAACTTACATTCCAAGTGTCCTCTGTTTGGTCGGACAAACTATCTTGACCTTCATTACGATCGGCAGTTTTTCTTTTCGCTGCAGCTCTCAACTCCTTCATCTTTCGACTCTCTTCCTCTGCCTCTGCCGTCTCCCAGTATTTAACCAAGGCAGGGTAGTACTTAGCAGGGCAGGAGTCATGCTTCTGGCGACGACCCGTCGCTATCCAGTATTTCCTCCATTGATAGCGACAGGTCCGCAAGGTTTCTTCAATATACCACATTATGTAACCTTTCCTCAGGGGCGGTGTGAATTGAAAGCATTCCTCCAATTCTTTCTGCACGAGGGTCGTGTCACAGTCCGGATGGTCCCTGAAATGAACTACGGACAAGTTCAGATACCGTTTTGCACTCGCTCTAAACATTCTGTGCACGAACAGACGCTGAGACTTGTTGATGTCCCCTGTCTCGGTACACTCAACGCGCATAGGAAACTGTTTCCTCTTTGCGTTAAACTCTGATACCGCCTTCCGTTGTTGTTTTCGCATGAGTGTTTTCTTCGACTGTACTTGAATCGGCGAGCCTACTTGTGGGTCAACAATAGCCAGAGAATGCGTCTGCGGCAATGCTTGGATGTCCATCTGCACGGCAGTCGTCTGCTCAGCAACGGGCCTCCATTGCGTATACGCATGCACTCCCTGCACATAATTAGGTGCGTCCTGGACGGGGGGAAGAGATGGCGCTGATGAAGTCTGGATCATAATTGGGTTTGAAGTGTGACAGCCTACCATGAAGCTAGAGCCAGCACTCATCCCGCTGGTACTGCCTTTGGAGTTGCAGCCTGACATTCCATTGTACACGCCAAAATGCACGGGACTGCAATGATCCCCCCGTCCACATTGGTTGTCTGGCAAGGATGGCCCTGTGAGTGGTGAATTCTGGAATCCAGAGGTACCGCACACATGTGTGGGCTGTTGCAAGTGACGGACATTTCCGTCAAGGGATTGGTGCACTTGGCGCTGAGGATATCCTGATATAACATATTGCATTGATGAACCTGCTGCTACAGTCTGTGGTGCACCTCCACTGTACATCACTTGTTGTGACCACGGCTGGACATACATAGGTCTCTGAGAAAACTGTGGGAGGAGGGGGATGGTTGTTTCCCCGTTGCGCTGCAAGACATGCACAACATCTTCGGATCCCTGGAAAATCTCACAGCATATCCCGTTAGAGCAGCTACGGAACAACGGTATATCTCTCATACTGTTTTGACCAATCCTAGTATGTACCACAACTGCATTATAGAATGTGTAGGTAATAAGTACGGAACGGAAAAGGTCACGAGAATGAACTAAAAAATTCAAAGCAGGCATGACTCACCAGGGTTTCTGGTCTCCCTGGAGGGCATGCGTTTGCAGACATGTTTGGATGTCTGGGTGAAGACGCTACGGAAGAGCGAATTTCGCAGCAGTACGATAACAATGGCACTCTCGCCTACACCAACAAAGTCGGGTGAGCGAACAATCAATATGGTTCCAAAGAACTGCCTTTGGCAAGAGAACAGCGTCCTTAGCGATATGTCTGAGGGTTACTTCTGAGGACAATGGGAATTCAGCCCTCGAAATTTCCCACTATCCATTTCCTACTATCCTTCACCCCTCCAAACTAATACGTCTTTCTGAAGTTTCACTTAATTCAATGGCGCACCTACTTCTCGCACAACAACATTGTCACCTCTCCGAGATATAATAGGAAGGGGAGTAATTTAGGTTTTTAGGTGCGGGACGTACCTGAGCAGGGTCCGTGTTGGAGAGGACACAGTTGTGATTACACTGCTGTGACTGAGGATATTGCTGGTCAGAGCACCTTGGCCGCGCGTAGTTGGAGCCGCCATCCGTTTGTAATATCCAGTATTCCATGTCCTCGACAACCTCGGAATCAACAATCGCTACCTTCCAAATCCTACGAAATGACAGCAGTGGTGGTACATGGCAGAAGCGTAGAATTGGAGTCAGTCACATAAACGCTCCGGCGGCCCCCAGTTTAGAAGAAAAGAACTGTGTCCAATTACAGTAATCCTATGATCTCTGTCCATGCTCCCGTCTTAATTGTGCAGCTAATATCAGAAGTATCTCAATTCCATAAGTCGGAAGATGACAAGAGAGATTGTCTTCTAGTAGAACCTCGCTCAGCGAGCCCAGAGCATCCAAGGGGCGTCTTCAACCTCCGTGGCCCAATTCAAGTCCAGACTATTTTTTCGTAATCATATTTTCCAAATATAAACATGGTTGGGATGTGTAATTCTTACCCAGGAGCTGAATACTGCATAGAGGGGCTGCGAGATCCCTACCGCATGTTAATTGGCTGCTGAGCACGATTCCATTAGTGCAGATGACCCACCTTTTTGGGCTTACAAAGGCAGCGGGGGTATGGACGCGACGAACTTAGAACTTCAGTCTCTGTCCACCTTCTATCTGCTTTGCCTTCACTCGCATTTGAGCCCACCGCTGTCTAGGACGGGAGTCTGTTTCGCGGTCTATCCCATGCATCTGGCAACTTGAAATCATAGAGGGGGCTGTTACAAACCCATTAGTACGCATCAACTATGTCAGCATTCCAAATTGTATATCAAAACAGCTATGGTCTGAAGTCCGAGAGAGCGGATAGATTTAATGGGGAACCAAGTTGGATAGAGTCAGTGATAAGGAAGTATGAACTAGGTGTGCACGGACCGTTCCACAGATGCGCACAATATTGTGATTGCATATCGTGTTGCCGGTTATCGTGGTTCAGAGAGCCATACTGCAGATGCAACTTAGGAAAACAATGGCTGAAGTCCCTTACCCTTGATGATGCAATGCGGAAGAAGTGGCTGAAATGCCGGTGCATCCCAATTTATGCACCACGGCCGCCAGAGAACTGTTGTGACTGTCTGCTCCTGTACCCAACTCAGCGGTATGTGTGGAGTCCCCTTCCCAGCGACTACGACATAGGAGTTCCAAGCCCGGACGACAGAAGAAGCCTGTCATCTGGAGAGTTAAACCAATTCTGCGTGAAATATGTTAAAGAGCATATGGGTTGGATAATAAAAGACTCTGTGGACAGTGAGGGCAATGAGAGTGTGACTGAGGGGGAGGTGTTCCAGAGCATACCAAGCGGGAGTTCGGCGTGCGACACAGATGTCTCCGGATCCGGGGTGGACGCCTTCAACTCCGAGCAAGTTCGTGGGAAGCGCAAACTTGAAGACGCAACAGCAGACACCGCATCTTCCTCCGACGCGCAGTACTGCGTGTGGAAGAAAGAGGCCGGGGGGTTTAAGGGTACGTCCAGCAAGAGTGCCACCGCTTCAATGGATACCCAGCCGACGACGATTTCGATGGAGTAAGCGGGCGGGAGACCTACGGGAGGGTCGATTTCAATTCCAGTGCATTCGAATTCCCGCTTAGACATAATGGGAATCTATTTCTGTCTAGTTCGTCGGACATATGCCTGATTTAGGGAGTGGAAAGAGCGCGTCCAAAGTAGCATCCTTCTCTAAGTCCCGAGACCGAAGCTTACCTCCGTCAAGTCTAACGCGGATTGGTGTTGGACATTGTGACCTAGGACGGGAAGATAGAGAAGGGTCAGGGTTAACCATTGAGATTACTTATCGTCGTGTAGAAGGTATTCAGAAAATTAGAGGTCCTCACGGTTCAAATATATGGAACCATGATTATTCCCCTGTCCGTTTGGCTGTGCCTGAGCTTTCAATAAAGCACATGATGGTTTTTCCCCTCATAATTGCACGGGGCTTACCGTACGCGAGCTTCAGCTGCTGTTCCATGTGTGGAGTACGTTCTCTTCTGTCATTCTCTCTTGTTATTCAAAACAGAAAATTATGCGGCATTTGTCGGTGCACCGCATATGAGTCTGCGAAATTGTGCCCTGGCGACACCGTCTTCGGGATGTACGCACGCTTTGTAATTTCCGGGCACTATTCATCGTGGAGAAGGTCGAAAGCCCGTTCTTGCGTTAGTAGGTCTGTCCTCGAGTGAAGCAAAGAAGACGGGGTTTGTACGGTGACAGAGTGAGTTGTAAATCGACTTACCTTCGGCGGCGTAGGACGTGCGATCCTATCGGGTTCCTCCACCATCGACGTCTCATACAACAGAGATTAGCCAGAGGTGAGTGACCTAAAGAATTTCGCCTTCCTCCGGCTTTTTCTGCAGAGTGATAGGCGTTTTCATTCCAGATCGTTTAGGGTATCCAAGTCGAAGGATGACATGCTAGTGAAGCCCTGACGCCGTGGGTGTTCGTGGGCAATCTCCGCTTTACGCAACCTACCGACTGGTGCCATGGATCACGGGATGCCGCAACGAGGACCGGGGCAGGCACGTATTCGGCGTCGTGAGTCGAAGCTTCTCGAAAGGGAAATTGCGTATGCCAGAGCGAACAACATCTCACGGATGCGATGCCCGTGTCGGATTCACCTCTTGGAGGCCGGATGCGCACTGTCGCCGGAGTCATACAGGAGATGCGTCCAGAGGAACGGTCGCCATCCTTGGTTTTTCGGAAGCTCTCTCGTAAGTATTTCTGCATCATTTAAACTCCACTGCGCTCCGTCCATGTCTGAACGGAAAATCAAACGCCCTCAATATATCCAGAAGCAATCTCCATAGCAGAGGATCTTGTTGGGTATTCCGAGAATGGTGGTCGTCCTAACTGTGATTGCGAGTCTGAACGATGTTGTTCAGGGAGCAATTTATAGTGTACAGTAATAGTAACTGCAAATGCGAATCGATTTTGAATGTGCCAATTAGAGTTTCCAGGAGGTATATGGTGAACCAGAAGAACGATGTCTTCCATGCCCTGAGGAAGCAGTGTGGTAAATTTATGTCCCCGTAACGTATGTTTTTATGTTGCATCCCCCCGGTGGGCTCCTGCGTGGGTTCAGTGATCTTAATTTTAATGAAACCGGTAGGCGATTGACATTCCGCAGCATATCACGCATGACTAACTGGACTTAAACGAGGCTGTTGTTATGCATTGGCTTACGACGGCCTCGCATGTCCCTGCTTTCACGTGTGGTCCGGATAAGTGAGCGTACCCACGCAGACGTCTTCAATCACTCCGAGGCCATGGCGAGCATATATGAAACGTTACGTTCTGGAATATGTTCCTTTATAACAACTTCTGCTTGTTTGTGGCAGGGTTTCGACGAAGATGACTCTGATCGGGAATGGGATGACAGGATCCGGTATTACTATGGCGCACAGGTTGAGGAGAGAAGGCAACAAAATCGAGGAAGACGTCTGGATGATGGGATTAATCTAACTGGTATGGTTGTAGAGGCTTACAACTTGGCGGACAGAATCCGGGAGGACGCTCACGCTGACCGAGTATCCAGAGAGAGCAGTGGTGCAGCGCAATCCCCACGGGAATCTGCCGAGGTGGCCCCTGCTGCAGACGAAACTGGGGGACGGGAAGAGGTTACACCGACAGTGCAATCACCACCTCGGGAAGCGAATTCTATGTCCTCCGAATCGCTTGGTGCACCCCTGGAGGAACCCCTTCTAGAGCCGCAACTACCGGACTGTAGCACAGAGGATGAGGATATAGATTGGGGGGACTCAGACGATGAGGTAGATGGCTCTGTCAGAGCGTTGGAGGAGGCTGCGGCTACACCGTTGTTCGAAGGCTCCGAACACTCTCGAATGGGCGCAACATACCTTCTTCTCAGTGGGGGGAAGCTCAACGGGTGTACCGATGCCTACCTTGATGAGCTGTTCCGTACCTTGAGCATGACCATACTGCCTCAACCAAATTCTCTTCCACGATCATACTACGAGGCCTCCCAGTATCTCAGAAAACTTGGTCACTCTTACAAGAGTTATGACGTATGTGAGAACAACTGTAAGCTTTTCCGGGGACACCTAGCAGAGGCTACCGTATGCCCGACTTGTCGTGCTCCCAGACGCAGGCGCGCAGGAAGATCAATGGTCCCTGCAAAAGTGTGTCGTGTGTTCCCCCTCACTCCCAGATTCAAGCGGATGTTCCGAAGTGCTACCCAGGCCGCAGCGATGACTTGGCATGCGATGCAGAGGAGCGATGGGAACATCATGACTCACGTATCGCATTCAAAGCAGTGGGAGTGGATAGACAATCGTTATCGAGCGGAGTTCAGCCACGAGGATAGGAACATACGGATGGCCATGGTTACAGACGGATTTAATCCGAGCTCAGACAAACGTGGTACATACTCAATCTGGCCTGTTCTGATGCTTCTATATAATATACCACCCTGGCTAACCATGAAAAACTACTTCATGATGTTAGCCGTGCTCATCCCCGGCCCGAAATCTGTAACTTCTGACCATTTTGATGAATTTTTGGGTCCCCTAGTAGAGGAGTTGTTAGAGTTGTGGACAAATGGAATTTATTGTATGGATGCTGCACGATACCAGGAGTCCTCCCATTTTGTTCTAAAAGCAATGGTGATTTGGACTATTGGGGACTTCCCAGCGTACGGTATGGTGGCCGGTGTTACAACGAAGGGATTCTATGGTTGTCCTGTTTGTGGAGTAGGTTTTCGATCTCGGAGGTCGACAGCCTTACACAAAAATATATTTTGTGGATGTGCACGGAAATATTTACCAGAGGGCCACCATCTACGCTCGGACATAGAGAACTTCGAGGATGTGGAGCACGGGGCACCGCCTCCACCCATAACAGGTGCACAATGCCGACAGTGGGGGGAGGAACGAGAAAGGTGGTTAAGAGAAGAGGGGGCACCAGCCCAGAACGACCCTGTTCGCACCAACGGAATCAAACGGAAGAGTGTGTTATTCAAGCTACCGTACTGGGAGGTGCTTTCATAACCCTTCCCGAACTCTGTTTCTTGCATTGGTGTCCTTATTCCAGTAGTCCACTTTTAAGTAACGTAGGGGTCCTTATTGATATATTTCTTTCGATTTCCTGGTGAATAGTGTTAGTCATTGGGTTCGTGTGGGGATGAGTTAGCGTAGGAGTGATGTCTGTTTGTATTCTAAGAATTTTCTTTTCGGTGGGGGGCTAGTTCTGGATATCGCATTATTTTGATCGACTATGTTTGCCTGATTTTGTGGATTTTGCAAGGGTTTCTGTTGTTCTAGACAGTCGTCGGAAGGTTTTACATTAACGTGGAAATGTATGTTATGTTCTTCGGTTCTTTGTATGGGGTAAGTATCAAACTGCATGGGATGTTATTGATGTAGTCACACAGAGACACTGCAAACTAACTGATGTCTAGGTCAACACTGCTTTTTGGTATGGAACACGATCATGGCAGCACACGCCGCTTCCTGGAGGCATGTATAAGCCACATTCTGCTTATGTCGTGTGTACGGTTCCTGGATGCCAGGCCTGGTCTTTCGCAGCGGGGGGTTTAGGTGGAAAACCGCTCCCTAAAACCTTAATAGTTAGAATGGAGTTGTAATTGTAGTGCAGAGGGTGACGTCTGCCTTGTTGCGATGTTGCAGGAATTGCCTGTGAGGCATACTTTGGATTTAATGCACATGGAAAAGAACGTGGTTACCACTCTTATGGGCTTGCTACTTGGGGACGACGATACAGTAGCTGTGAGGAAGGACCTGATGAACGTCGGGATTATGCCAGAGCTGCACTTGGTGCGTCAAGGTGACACCGACTCGTATTTAATGCCTCATGCACCCTATGTTCTCAGGGCAGAGGAGAGGACCAGAGTTCTGGAGGTAATCAAGAACGTGAGGACGCCCAAAGGACATTGCGGTAATTTCAATAAGCTAGTTAACCTTGAAAAGAAGAAGCTCCAGTTCATGAAGACGCACGATTACCACGTTCTACTGCAGGAGATTCTGCCCGTTGCCATTAGGGGGTCTCTAGGTGAGGGGCCTAGAGTAGCGGTCATACGATTGGCACATTGTTTCAAACGGTTCTGTGACAAGGTAATCAGAAGGAGGGATTTACCACGGCTATTGACATATGTAGCAGAGACAATGGCGTTGCTCGAAATTCATTTCCCACCAACTTTTTGGAACATATCGCCCCACCTGATTATACACGTCCCACGTGAGCTCTATTGGTGCGGACCTGTTCATGCCAGATGGATGTACGGGGTGGAGCGATACTTGGGGCACCTGAAATCACTAGTACGGAACAGGGCCAAACCGGAAGGGTCCATGGCCATGGGCTACATGATGGAAGAAGCGCTAGGCTTCGTCACTGACCATTTTGGCATGTACCCTGGCCGGGCCAGAGTGATCTGGACTATGGAGGAAGACGAAAAGGATGCAGGGGAGGTGCTGGAAGGTAATGACACGGACGTCATTTGGTCAGAATCTGACATAGAGGAGGTACACGACCACATCATCAGGCACTCCACAATAACGGAATCGATGTTCACGTGAGTTATGGTTTTTTCTATACCGACAATTCCTTAGTTGTACTTGTTGTTTACTGCAACCCATGTTTCGAATAGCATTCGCAATAGTCTTTATTTCTCAAGGTATGTGTTATGTAACGGATCTTATTTCTCGGATACACAGAGAATATGAAGAGGTGCGTGCGAGACAGCTAGGGATAAGGGGAAGAAGGTTCCCCTCTTTTGCGGATTGGCTCGAGAACAGGGTGAGGGACATGGTAGCCGTTGGGGAAACTCCACCCCAGCAGCTGGCTAGCATGTCCAGGCTACCTTCCAGAACTGTGAAAGAGCATCCTTCAATTTGGGCCTATGGATACCACTTCCGCCCAGACAATGAGGAGGACAGGAGCCACGTCACATACGACTCGGGAGTTGCAGCCATAATTAGCCAAGTTTGTCGATCCTCAGCAAATGATCGCAACCCTGTGGTAGCTGATTTGAAGTACGTCGGTGTCGTGAAAAAAATTGCTGAAATCAACTACGGAACAGTAACCTACAATGTGATGAAGTGTTCCTGGATTAGGCCGGACTTGGAGGGAATTCCGACCATGCGTGTGGACGAGGATGGATTCTGTTCAGTGAAATTTCATGCCCGCCAAGTTCCCGATGTAGAGCCTTATATACTTCCTCGTCATGCCCAGCAGGTACAATAGATCTCTATATGTTTTCTGCCAATATGGAACGTGGAGTCCAGTCGTGGAATTTGTTGCATTGCGTGCGCTTAATAGAGGATGTGATTTCAGATTACTGATGCTGCACGTACCGGTGCCGGGGATAGCAGGTGTACTTTATAGAAGACGTCACAGACCCCGAATGGAGGATCGTCTGTCACAAAGAGCCTCGGTCCAGAAGAGTGACTACCACGACTGTAGAGGAATCATTCAGTGCCGCGGGGAGAGTTAATGCAACATTCAACATTCACGGTAGAATGTCTGACAACGACAGGAGCAATGGCATAGGAGGTGACACAGTAATAGGACCCGACGTCGAGCATGTAACAGCTCACGAAGAAGATGACGACGATAATGGCCACATCCATACTGACGAGGAAGAGGAGGAGGATGAGGGGGAAGAAGACGATGAAAATGAGGACCTCCTCTTCACAGCAGAGGATCGCAATCCACTTGACGAACTCTAGAGAATCGCAGAGGCTCCTAAACTATTTTAGCGAAACGAGAATGAAGGCAGTAGTTCATGCGAAATCGGAGGACTAGGTACAAAACGTCAACTGTGCAATTCAGTTTGCATTTTTGGATATTGCATTTCTCCTTTTCTCATGTTGGCAAGATAATTGCAGGGTATGCTGGGGATTACACAATCTTCGACCCCGCCGTTGCCGGCTGAACACGTCGGATCTACAGTGCATGACCAATCTCTAACTACTGGAGAAGGTTTGGAAAAGTACAGCTTAGCGGTACAGAAGGTAAGGGCTGAATCGATTTCTGTGGACGGAAGTCGCACGTAGAGTGATGTATTTTATTATTCTTAGCGACGTGGTTAGTATGTAGCTTTGTAATATTTTGAAAAATTCTAGACCAAGGAACTAGACGGGATTTTGGGAGTATGTGCAATGGAGAAGGTTCACAGCAGTATCATTGCGAATTAGCATGAGTGTGTCGAGACTGCAATGGATCCCACTAAATTAGACTTAGAATGGATGGCTGTTTACTGGATTGAAGGGTTCCTGTTTGGTTGCTCGAAGAGATTACAGCACTGAGGAGCATGCATGTTGCATGTAAAAGTCTTGATTGAGATCCTAATTACTGTGGTGGATTTTTCAGTTGGAACTTCCACTCTCTCATATATCTCCGTTTAGCTCTCAAGTTTTGCTTTATGATGAAGTGCGGGTAAGATTTGGAAGCTTAGATTTATTTATTTTCCTTTTCTTGAAAAATTGTAAAGGCTTATTTGAATTGAGATGAGACTATTGTTTTTGACAGTTATGTATTACTTTTATATCTCATTTGCCATTTTTTGGTTGTGTCTTTTGAAGATTGCGATGAATGAGATTTCTGAAATCGTAATGCAATGCGTGAGTAGGGATGAGGCAGCGCTAGCAATAGCTCAGAAGGTTAGTTGCGAATAGAGCCATGATGAGATTCGAATATTCTTTTCACTAGCGTATGCCATTTTATGCATGAGTTTGTTTCAGATATTAGCAGTTCTGGATAGGTTTTATTAATTCCTTGATAACTTTCTCGTCAATTCAGGTTTTCAAGCGATTGTACGAAAACACAACCAGCCAAGTCCATGTGCTTGTACATACCGGCATATTGGAATCCATTCGAGATGTGTGCAAGAGGGTGGTCAAGGATTTCACTAGCTGGGTAATCGAGAATATTCTTCCCTGTGTGCATTACAAGTACGACTAATTTTTACCTGCAATTATTGATATTGAAATTCAGACATACCATCAGGAACTTTTGCGAGTCAGTTTATGACCTATAACATACTCTTCTCTTCAGGTTGTTTACTCTGATGAGGATCGTAAGTTCAACCGGGAAATTACTGTTCGTCTCATCAGATCTGAGCTAATAAAGCTGACGGACTACAACATCTTCCTTACAAAGTGGATCGATGGAGGCCGTAACAGTATGCTCCTATAATCTTTTTAAACACACTTGTAAATCTTGTATACTGTTTTCCATTCCAGTCCTGTTGACTTTTAAGTGTTAATCGTATTTATTTCAACTTGAATGCGTAGCTCATCTTTTTTATTTGGTGTTGAGCTAAGTGTTTCAACGTTTTCAACAAAATGAGCATCTCCGTGTTCGTAGTTTGAGGTTGAATACCTTTTGAAATACCCCGAATTGACAGTGTGCAACTGGGTTCTGCAGAGGATGCTGTTCATTTTGCTGCGTACCTTGTGAAGAGGTGTGTCATAGAAGAGGCAGGTGTCTGGAGCACAGAATTCCATAATGTGATTGACGCTCTTGGCAAGGTAAGCTTTAGTCGTATTTTTTTGGGAGTGACATGATGTGTAGGGTTCTCTGGGATGCCAATCCTGATACGTTGAGATACGTCCAGTTCCAATTTAGGAGTTTGTTGGAATTCTTATGTGAATATTTGGGTTTCCACTTAGCTTCACGAACAGGGTATCCCGAGTCATTGCAGCAGTTGGTGGAAATTGCTAAGTGTACACCAAACAAATATGATGAAGGCAGGTTGTCGAGAGAGAAAAAGGTACGACTTGTCCCTGCATTGCGATCTAATAGTCAGGGTCTATGCTTCTGGTTCCACTATAACGAGGAAGGTTACAGTTAATCCAGCGACTCCATTGTTGTACAGTTTAGAGTATGGGTAATTCTTTTTAACGTCGTCTTCTGTTTATGAGCAGCGTACATGTAACAGCGGTCCTGGGATTAAGGATGATGGCAAGTCAGCACTGCGTGAAACTTTAGCTGGTGATCCTGCTGGACTTCGGGATGAAGTAAGTCAACGAGACTTTGCCGCCTATCATTATGTTATATAAATGATTTTAAGCAATCTGCAGCAGAAATAGTCCTAATTTCTCATTAATGTGAACTGTACTGAAAGCTCGAACGGTCAAACCTCTGAATTCTTCATCTTTTGTTTGGATTTAGAGACTGGCACTGGTAAGACAAATTAATTAAACTATGTAAAGCTTTGATTTGAAATTGATATCTCAGTGCAATAGAAACCAACCATGTTTGCATGTAAATTTACAATGGTTTTATGTCTGATAATAGGCAACTCAATTCTTTCAAGACTAGGCTCGTATTTGCAATACGCCCGGAGGAACAAACGACAAGGCGTATGCAATTTCCATTTCGCAGCTGCAAAGCACTGGGATGCTCAAAGGAGACGACATTACTGATCGTGTCTTCCGTATTTTTTTGGTAAGATATTTGGTTACACTGATTTTTCTTATTCAGTCCAAATCGGAGAAACGGATCAGACGATAAGATATTTAGGATCCCCTGTTTTACAGTAATACCTGCCCTCCCGGTAAGATGTAACGGTATTAGATGCTCACGGTTCTACCCCCCTATGCCTACTCATATCACATCGTACTAAATATAGTAATCTTGTAAATGTTAATCTCATCATGAAATTTGATTTTGTGGTGGTGGATTTTATCTTACGTGACAACCTATGAACCTATAAGTGCCATGGAGACTGTCATATCTCAGTATACACTAATTACGCCTCTCCTACATTAATGACAGGGGCGGGACCTACGAGGTATAGCTTCTCTTCCTCGTCTGTGCAAGGCGTACGTGATCAAACCTGCGAGCTTTACAGCAAATTATCCACAATTTGCCCAATATCTCCCAGGTTTTGACGCTCTTTCTCAATTTCGGAGTAGCTCATATTCACCTTCGTTGAATACCGCAAGTAAGGTGTGGATTCGTGGCCATGACAGAGGACGAATGGGCTGTGTGGTTCAAGACTTGCATGCTCCTACCTGCAACCGGCTTCATCCCCAGCGACCCCACATTCCGGCATGTGGCACCTTCCCGAGACGTAGTTGCACGTTGGGGGGAGAAGAGCGGTTCCGGCTATGAATTCCGTGAGTCCGATGGAGAAGAGTATCACCTCTACGTGGAGGAATTGTTCACGCGGGTTCACCAGCGTCCAATGCTTCAGCGCCTACTCCCGCTTCATTTTGCCCGAGGCCTCCTTGTGGAAAGCCGAGGATCCCCCGTCAACTGGGCCGCATTCGCGATGGTCCGCTGCTTCTCTCATTGGAAGAGATCTCCCTTCCAGCCACATCCCGACTATGCCGATGCAAGGGAGCCAGTTCCCTGGGTGCACCCGAAAGTGCTACCTGAACCTGGCACGACTGGATCCGGAAGTGAGTCGACGGAAGCAGGCGAGGTATATCACACTCCATTTCTGTTTGCTCGCGTTCAATTACTGTGGTGGAAGTCCCCGCAGATTTTACTGTTACAGTAGTCCCCGGTTATCGCCCTTGTATACGTGGGAGTAAAGTTGGCTAAACCCTTAAACCGCCCTCTTTACCGCTGGCTAAAATGATGCATTACTTGAATGGTAGGATTCCTCCACCGAAAGTGAAACAGAACCAGAAGTTCCAGCACGACAAGTTTCTTCACCGAATATGGAGGCCGAGGCACGAGCACCGAGGCACTTCACAGCGGTTAGTTTATACCCAGAATTATGCGAGTGTCTTCTGTTATTAGGGTAATCTGTTTTCTAAGAGATCTATTACGTAATCGTGACGGTGAGTTTTATGTGCTAGCTCGCCCTGCTAACTTTTCTGCTGCTGTTAATGTTGCGAGACTCTGCTAAGTTTTTATTTTTTATTTTTTTCCGTTTTGCTGTGCGTAAATGATTGAGGTGCCTTAGTCTAGCAACACCGGAAAACGGGAATTTCTAATCCTGCTTCTAGCTAGTTCTGTACGCGAAGTTTTCCTTCCATAGTACCGACTTCCGTGCGGGCGATGCAGTTGAACGAAATTGCTGTAGTCGTTGGATTCCATCTACTGTACCAAGTTGAGTTTCTCAACGACGGATATTCATGAGCCTGGTGGGTGTCATTGCATTCAATTGAAATTGCGTGCAGCTTCGCAACTCAGACGCTTGTGAAGGTTAGAAGGTTCTATAGATGGCAAGCCGAAAGGCGTATTCAACCCGTGCTCTTGTGGTGGCTCACTTTGTCTTCTTGACATGATGGTCTTGAAACTTGTAAAACAGTTCATCATAATTTGTTGCTGAATATGCTGAAACTGATCATATTGGGGGTGATTTATGATATCCGATCATGAGCAATTGGCCACATCAGTTTGAACCCAATTTAAAGTCATCAACTGCTTTGTTTGGATCCCTTGTGAATAGGCTCCTGCTTGATCAGTCTGATCAACGGAGTTACTCCACTACAGTTGGCGTCAATCACATTTTTGGAGTTTTGACCCTTCTGTTCATGGTGCTATAAGATGGCACTCTTCAGAGCAGGCTAATTTCATTGAAAATAATGGCAGGGCTTTACAACCGACGGGAAAACAACAGCAGAAGTGAAACAACGACAAACAGCGGCACCAATTCCGAAGGCGGAGCCAGAGGCCCCGAGGCACTTCACTCCGGTTAGTTTGCAATCATAATTTGATGCGATTGAAATCTGTTTTAGTGCAATCTGCATTCTGTGAAGTGTAGTACGTAATTATTTCGCTCCGTTTTTCATACTCTGTTTTCGAACCATTTACATAAGTGAGGTAGCCCTAAACCAAATTCAGTCCGTGGCTGTATCCTCCAAGTCTGCTAAGCACTACAAGTTCTATTACCTGTGCAGACCCACGGCGTTTGTCAAAAATCTCATGCAACCCTCGACACAGCGGAGCTCAACAATAAGGAAGACCCCAGAGGAAGTGCGGAACGACGGCGAGCAAAAGGCAAGGGAAAAGCCGACCTTCAGATGGGAGAGTGTATTTGTGGGAAGTCAAAATCACTCATGGGAGGTTTACGTTCTCTAAGAACCGAACTTGAGACAGCTGCAATGAAGAAAAAAGAATCTCTGGGAGAGCTCATCAACCGTGAGAAGATGAATATGACGAGGAGGCGATCAGCTGTAGCGTTGGTGCAGGAACGCCTACAAGGGCTGAAGGACAAACACCTGGAGTTGAGCCGTGCACACGACAAGGCATGTGCAGCTCATCAGAGTGCGCACCAGAAGATGTCCGAAGCAGAGAGAAACTTGGCTACTGGGGCTTCCAAAAAAGTTGGACCCGATTTGATGATTACGCTGCAACAGGTGCAGGTCTTGACAACGATGTTGGAGCGAGGCTGTTTCAACAATGTAGCACGATTCGCTCAAAAAATGAAAGACATGCGTGGCAGAATTCAAGACTGCGAGAAAGAGGCCATCGCAGCAGCGGATGAGCTCAAGGTAATGGAGTTAGATCTGTCCAGGCGTACACCTTCCTCTGAAGAGGAGCTTCAGTGGATCAATGAAGTTATGGAATTCCTCGAGTCGGAAACCATGGCAATGCCTTAAAGCACTATTGTTGCATGATGGAGCAAACCAGGCAGTAGAAATGTGATTTCAGAAATAGAAATTCTCTCTCATGTTATCAGGAATATCTGTTCAATCGAACTATGGAATTTTCAAATGTCCGTATATGCTTACATGACTGGAGTGGACATTACTCCATCATTCCGGAAGTTTATGGATTTGTGCTCTTTCTAGATGTCCCGGGGTTATAAACGATAACAGGATTTCAATCTTGTTTCCGTCGTCTAATATGAGGACCAGAACTTCCAGACAGTATCGTTGAAGACCGCTCTTTGTAACCGGATATCAACATCGCAGCCCCTGGAATGTTGAAACTGTTTTAAATTACACTCTCGACTTTTCTGTAATTACCACCGTAATTCTTATTTTTCTACACAAATTAACAAATGGAATGACGTCATCATGTCACTCACCGCTCGCAACAGCGTAAAAGTCGTTTCTTACCACGTCTGTACCTCTATTGCTGTTTTCAATTCAAAGTTTCCTAAACCTCTCTACCTCTCAGCGTAATTATCTCCTAGCGTCTGGCCCCACTACAGGCCATCCCACCCCTAGAGACCGCCATTGGCTGGAAATTCGCTGGGTCCCTCCACAAATGCTGCATTCCCGTCCCCCAAGGTCTTCCTTCCTCAGGTCGATGCAAAACGAAACCCGCTCAGTGAAAGGCGTCAGTTTCCTAGTTTCCCGGAATGAAAAACGTCAGGCTTCGTGGTAGTGGGACTACGATGTGCTTGAATCAAGTATTGCGTTCTTTCTGCTTTTATGGTTCATCTGCAGATTTTTAAGTTGAGAGTTAACTTCGCAAATTTTCTCGTGTGCTTTTTGATTCGAAACTTGTGACGAGCTGTCACAGCTCACTGGGATTAACACATTGGAGCTGTTTGAGCTCCGGAATGGGGAAGCGTTGGAGTTGCAATTTGTTGGCGTTGCGACTGCCAACTGAATGTGTAATTACATGCTCTAAGCAGCCTTCTGGGAGTTTTGCTATTGATATCCTGAATAGCCGGAGTCTTCACAGCGTAAGTAACACTTCGATAGTATGGCTCAGTCTGAGAATTTCGTGAAGCATTTTGGATTCATGGTCATTTCTAATAACCATGAATGCAAAACTTAGCACATGCACTGAATGGTTATACATTTAGTAATTCACGCTGTGCAATTGTGTGTTGATAAGAAACTGTAACGCTCTTCAAGTTTGTGTTCCTTAGAGAATAAAATAGAATCTAGAAAACATTGTGAAAATCTTTTATTCCAAGTGACGAGTCGGTTTAAAATGAAAACATCTGATAGTGGTTTGTGAGTCCTCAGCATTTCAATTCCACTGTAAAAATACTAAGCACCAATAAATTTCAGCACATGGATGATCACAGAATTGAATTTATGATGTTGCTCTTGCATAGTATTGTTCTTGTGTGATTCCTTTTTTAGACGGGTAGAAATTAACTCAAGCTTCCTTGGATTAGTCATTTACTTTTAGAGCGGAAGTTTAGAGTGTAGACAACAAGTTACTTAGGATTACTCTATTTGGAGATCAAAAGAAGCTTGAGTACTCTCGTGATTGGAAGAGAGATTTGAGAAAGGTAGAGAGCCTTTACAAGATTAGGGTTTACAAATGACATAGGTCCATTGCTAGTTTAACTAATCATAACCTATTAGAATGTTTTTAATGTTTTTATTGCAACATTAGAGTAAATAATGTAAAAGTACAGAGGTAGAAAATATACATTAAATGTAAAAGCAAAAAGGTCGACATAGGGTCTGCATATTCTAAAGCTAGGTGTTGTAAAGGTGGATGAAGAACTCTTTGAAATGTAATTTTCTTTCTTATTCTATTACCAATATTTCCATTTAATGTGTGAAATTGAATTTCTTACCCTCCACTTTGAAGTTGTCCAGTGGACTCCTTGAGCAAAACTTTACATAGTACATGTACTCAACAATACTCAACAATACTCATGTTGCACTAGTAGAAACATGCTTCAACTACACCGATGGACTATACCAAAATTATAGATTGGTGTTCATTTTTTTCAATGAAATGGCATTGTTCCACTTCAACTATTTTTCGTCTCAATCTAGCCTCCTACTTTATCGATCAATGGTGTACATATCCATGACCTTATTTTCAAGTTTTGCAATCTATAGAATTTCTAGAAATGAGAATCCTGTAGAACTTCAGTTTTTCATACCAGGAATGGATAGGCTGCCGGAGAATCACCCTAGAAGATGAATAGCTGATTTGTTGAACAATAATACCAAGTTACTATAGACACATTCCGGCCAACCAGATACATTTGCCTTTCTCGGCCATGTCAGAGGACCCGCACTTTCCCCAATCTTGTGGAAGGTTGCTCTGGGAGATTTAAATAATTGGAGTTTTTCACACAGAAGTGACAAAATCACATATTTAGCTTTGTTTTCACATGTCCTATAAGCATTGGGTACCAAACGTCAATCCTCGGGTAAATAGAGGATCCTACTCATTTCAACCTTCAGACGCAGATACGTGCTCAGCAGGGAGCAAAATAATCTCTGTTGATTGGGTGTTGTTAAGGACCCAAGTAAATCTGCTCGGAATTTCATCCTCCCATCATGATTTTCCTTCCAATGAATGTAATCAACCTTTGTCCATACGATCAACAACATCCGATAATTTACTAGAATAATAAAATCACCGAATCGCCAGATTTGCTGCCCGGCAACATCCATCTATCTAAGTTCTACCACGTGTGACCGTCTGTTTACTAGGAGCAAATGAGCAGAGGTAACTTCCACACGTGACCCTCGTGTCTAGATTAGGCGTACGGCGAGGGATCCAGATGTCGCATGAAATTGCAAGTTTCGAAATTAGTCCTAGATAGTGTCCAACTACACCGAAACAAATTGCCATTACACCATTTGCTGAGTCCCATATATAACCAAATTTTCAGTGTTGATTTTGGTGTACTTGCACAGGTTTTCCACTAGCGTTGACAAGGTGGTAGCCATCTAGTGAAGCAATATTTGCAGTCTAGCCCCTAACTATCCTTAAAACCCAAAATGGGTTTTGGCTATTTCGGGCAGCCTAGATGGGGAGGTTAAAATTAATAATTTTTTTCAAGATTTTTACTAGGAGCTCCCTTTACAGTAAAGTCTATGTAGTAAAAAATTTGAAGCCAAATTCCAATTTTAGAACCTTCATCTAGAATTTTAAGGTTTCAAGTCCAAAACGGGCACTCTAAGATTAGGCCTTTTTAAAAAAACAAAAATTGAAATATGTTCATAACCAAATCACTACTCAAATTCCATAGTGACCAAAGTCAAAAAAATTACCAATTTTACAAGGGCAGCCTTCAAAATTTACAAAGACAAGCTTCAAAGTTTTTAGTAATTTTTGAATTTTTCCTTTAAAAATTTGTCAAAATTTGAGATTTTTGAATTTTTAAAAATTATTTTTTTTTGAAAATCAAAAATTTATAAAGGTACCTACTCACCGTTCACTTTTTCTTAAGCGTACAAATTGTTTTTGAAATGCATGTTTTACTATTTTGTCAATTTTATGCCTTCTTATGGAAAATAATTTTTATGAAGGTCTAAAAAGCGTTTTTTTGGCCTAAAATTTTGCATGAGCATACCTAACTTAGTTAGCTACATGGAAAAAAATGTGACCAAAATGTTTGAAGTAATAATCATCAAGTCTCCCTTTGGCCCATTTGCACCATGCCTCTCGGCCAAGGCCCAAAAAATCATCTGCTGAAACTTTGAACACTTCGATCTCACTAATGAAAAGCATCCAACGGTTGAAATTTGGATCAGTTCTTCCAAGTAGGGTTAGGTTCAAGATCTTACGGTTGAATTTCCAAAAAAGGTTAAAAAGTTTGTTTCATATCCTCAGGAGGGCATAGTGGTAAAAAATCGCAGTTTTGAGGATTCAAGCTCTCAAAAACACAAGGAAATTTAGGGGCTAGAGTAGGATGGGAGTTCGGATAAGACAGAGGTTGTGTGGAAGGTTGTAAGTGAGCTTGTAGAGAGAGTATTATTCTTCCTATCAGTGCTAGCCTTGTATGGATACCGTGGTATGTGCAAAGAATGAAATATTTTCATCTTGACACCAAGATTTTGTGTTATTTATCTTGAACATGAAAGGAGAAGGAAGAGTCGAGATACTTTATTAGATGTATTGTTAGAAATGTAGAGACTCAACCAATTTATGTTACCAATTCAAATGTTCTTGACTTAGAGAAGCAGAAATGGTATATAATTAAACGCAGTGACGAGAATTTGGTACAAAATAAAGGAGTTGTAAACATAAGCTAATTAATCAATATAGAGCCTATGTTTTTGAATTTGTGACATGGAACGTTGGTGGATCAAACATATGCATTTAAAACCCCCTTGCAAAAAAATCATGAAGCATTCAAATATACCAAATCATATGATTGGTACTCTTCCAAAAACATCTAATCTGAGATCTCTTAAACAATGCATATGATAAGTACAAAAAAATTATAATTATGAGAATGTACTAATTTGTTAAAAGACGTTAAAAGAATGTACCTTTTCCTCTTTAAAAGCTTAATTATCAACCCAATCGAGTGTATTCAAAGTGTCCATTTTACTTGCAAACAAAAGTGCAAGCCCAATCTTTAGTGCACTACGACAATCCTCTTCAGACCACATACCACTATAACCCACAAACTCAACTCTCACTTTGAATACAGATGTTAAACACACATGCTACTTAAAGATTTCAACAAAGAGAACTCACATAAAAATTATGAAAATCAAAAAAATAGGATACCATATTTATACACTATAAATACAATAACATAAAATTTGAAATACACCACATTCAAAAAATTATGACGTTATCAAGACTTTTTCTAAGGTGGGAAAATTTTTAAATCAGAGACAATTTCCAATTAGAACAGTACGGCCAAAGACGACGCCGCCATTGTCTTACCCAAGAAATATTGATCCCTGACATGGTCAGATTTGACTCTAGAGCTACATAGTCATCTCTCCTAGAAACGTCGAGCACACAATAAACTCCTCAAGCTTGTGCACCAACTCGCAGACTGCTCAATTGGTTTGTTAAAGACTCATTGTCCTTCCGTCTCCCTTCCTTGGCAATGAAACCACCGTAGATAATGCAAATGACTCCTTCCAACCTCTATAATCTATGCCGACAATGCGAACAAAGAAAAACAAGGGACCCAACACCCTAAGTGGCCTCATATACAACATTTAGAGATTGTAGACCAATGCAAGACTTGTTGGCTCGTGCGCACAAACACAAAGATGTAGTAGGGTAGGGGGGGTGCTACGAAGCTAGGCATTGGAGCGGACAGGGCAGCGTTGGGTCCGGTGGCTAACTACCACTGCTACGTGGGAGTTAGTAATGAGCCTGCATTAGCTTTCCTTGCTTCCTTGCCTACGTGGCCTAGAAATCGGCTTGTCTTCCTCTTAAAATACCAACGATAGTTTTTCATAACCTTAATAACGACTTTAAAATATGTTGAAATGGTTTTCCTCAGCATAGGATCTTCGGATATCTATCAGACTATGGAGCTACAGTGGCTATTTTCAACTTGACCACCGGTGAATGGCAAAGATTAGCCAGTCCATTTAACCCCTAATGTCGAATGCCCTCAAAATTGCAAAAATCCCTCAAAACTGCCCTTTTAAAAATTAAATGCAAAGGTGCAAATTTTTAATTTTTAATATATATTTGAGTGTGCAACCGTATGATCTTGTACCTAACTTGCATGTGCATATGTATGTCAAATACTAAATTCAAATTCCTTACCAATTGTGAGATCATAATGATTAAAGATGGGAAAAAAGTTTTTTATGCTTATTGGATTTAGGGTAAGTAGGTTTTTGAGGGCCAAAAAAACCACCTTTGGCAGAAAATTTGATATGAGGCTCTTCAAATTGTTGTTTTTAGGTGAGTTAGGAACATGCCTTTGCAATTTATACCCTCATACAACCTATAAAACCTATAGAAATGCTTGATTATTCACATAGAGGTAGTTGAAATTCAACTACAAAGGCCAATCTTTGACAATAAAAAACGCATGTGAAGGACAATTGGATTGAAAACCCAAACGACGAGAACGTGCCTTAAACCCTTATTTACTTAAATAAAAAATAAAACTTGAAAAAAAGTAAAATCTCAATTTGTGGTGAATTTTTGAAGTTTCTGTAATTTAATCGATTTTGGGCAGTTTTTGAGAATAAATGAGCATATACCACACTTTGGGCAAATTCCAAATAGTATTTTCTAACTTTGACCGAGAATATCTCCTAAAGTATGAAGAATTTTGAAGCATGAGATGACTTTTCAAAAAGGTATGGAAAAACTCTACAATCTGCTAAAAATAAAAACTTCATTTGATCTAAATTTAGTAACTGCGAGCCTGACCGGACCGAAATCGACTCTAATTGAGTTGATTTCGACATTAGGGGTTAAGGTTAACAGTTTAATGGAACATAGAGTTGGCATGAAATCAAGAAGCGTCATGTTTCAAGGATTGCTGTATGTATTGTTTCACTCATTTGACTCTAGGCTCTCATGGCTCTTTACCTACAATATTTTAGAGGATATGTGGAAAGATATTGGAATAGATATTGACACTGAGTTGTTTTGTAATCACGAGCCTTGGCTAGTCGTGAAAGATGATGGTTTGTGTCTTGCATTGTTAATTTTATATGCCCATTCTAGCAAAGCGTCTAATTACTCCTCACATGTTCAGCCATTTAGCTTATATGACACATTATTGATGGACAGAGCCATCATGACAATATTCCATACAAATTCAACAATGCAAAAGTAACAACTTCTTCATGTGGAATTGATCCAAGATAGGGGTAACTACGAATGGTTGTCACCTCGAGATATTCAAGTATGTACCTTCAACAAATGTATAATTGTTACACTAGATAACAATGAGATCCCTATGGTTTACAATTTGGTATTAAATTCATGGAATTGACTACCATCAAATCTTATGCAACCCCTCCATCAAGTATACCACTTACGGTAAGCAAAGATTAGTTACCTCGAGCTGCCACAAGCCTGGAAAAGGAGCCTAGGACTCTTTTCTCATAATGGAATTATTGAAAAAGATTATAAGAATATGTTAATTGACAAATGTCGAGCAAATTATTATTTTTGTTCTCAAGTGAGAACTAATATGATGTTTCCTTATTAAGTATTAGGATGTGAGATTTTGCTTTCAAGACTTTTAACAATGATATTTATTACGATAAATTGCCAAACCTATTATTTTCACAGAAGGTTAAAAAAACCAGAACTGAATCCATTGAGACCCTAATTGAGAGATACAGGATCAGAGAAGCAAGAGAAGCACATTGATTTTTGCTTTTTAAACAGGTGAGTATAAGTTAGTCAGCTTGCAACCACAGTACTTAATAAAAAAAAATTAAGCTTGCTATGTTGATGCGATGATTGTGCATCAATCAGGGCATGAAAGCAAATCAACAAACTGTCGTGTATCATACACTTCAAAATGTGTCTCCTACTGGAGTAAGGTAGAGATGGGTATTCCCGTCAGGGTTCTAATTCCGTGGCCTATCAATGCACCAATATCTGAGTTTAGAGCACCTGACTACCACACTCAGCAGATTGTATAACAACCTATCATGTTCTCCATGCAAGAATCTTTGTATTGCATATACCTACTCACGGAAATAGTGGTCTACAATGTTGCACTTCAAATATTCATGAAAATTTGATAAATTTCAACAAAAATATTTAAAAATCAGATTTGTGATTTTCGACCTAACTTCTATTTGTATAAATTTTATCCCCATACTTTTCTCAATCCCAAATATGCTGAATGGCTTAAACTCACGGGAATACCCATCTCTACCTTAAGACAACCACTACTATGAAGCATTGATCTGCAACTCAGCAATGGTAGGGGTATCACCACTGCTTTGCTTGTGTCTACCTGGATGGACTCTCTACACTTTTGATGCATTTTGAATCAAGTGCCTTACATCAGCATCATTCCAGTGATTCACATTTCTAAACCTACACTTGGAAAGGTGGAGACTACCTGCACTTATACCATGTCAAATTTCAACGGTTGGATCTTTACCATTTGTGAGATTATAACGTTCAAAGTTTACTTTTTTTTTTTTTTTTTTTTTGGCTTTGTGCGAAAGGCATACTCTAAATGGTGCCAAGGGAGACTTGATTATTATTACCTCAAACATTTTGCTCATATTTTTTTCCACATAGATAACTAAGTTGAGCACCTTCATGCAAAATTTTAGAGTCTCATTACATTTTTTGGGCCTTCATGCAAATTATTTTCCAGAAGAAGGTACAAAAACCACAATATGGTAAAACTTAAATGACGTGAAATACTTTTGGTTTTTTTGAAAAGTGAACGGTTAAAAGTTACGTCCATGAGTTTTTGAATTATTAGAAAATAAAAATTTGAAAATTTCCTAAATCTCAAATTTTGACAAATTTTGAAAGAAAAATTTGTAAAATTACCAAAAACTGTGAAGGTTGTTTTTGTGATTTTTGGAGGTTGCCCTTGTAAAATTGGTAAGCTTTTTGACTTAGGCCACTTTGAATTTTGAGTAGTGAATTGGTTATGAACACATTTCCCCAAAAACAAATCTAAAAAAACCTAATTTTAAACTGCCCGTTTTGGACTTGAAACCTAAAATTTCTAAATGAAGGTTCTAAAAGAGAAATTTGGCTTGAAAATTTTACCACATACACTTTGCGGTGTTATGAGCATTCAGTAAAATTCTTAGGAAAAAATATTGCTTTTAACCGCTTCATCCAGGCTGCCCGAAACAGCCGAGAGCCATTTTGGATTTCCAGAACCTTTAGGGGTTAACTTAGGATTATTCTTACTGTGTGGGAACAATTCATCTGTAACAGGCTTCGCTGAAATTTGAACTCATCTTTGTAAGTGGGGTTTGAAGATTCAGTAGCAACCATGGTACAGTACCCTACTGCTCCAAGAATTGCTGCAAACAGATCAAGACTTGGGTGGAACAGGATTCAGCAAGGCCTCAGGGAACAAGATAGTGTGAATGAGCCTGTGTATTTTCTGCATTTGCTGCATACCTGTACTCCTTTTGATATGGTGAAAGCAATTTGTTCCTCTGCATTTGAACCACTGTCTATTTGTGCCCAAATAAAAAGAGAAACAGTGAATAACAGGTGAAGCTCATTCACCTAATTTCCCACGAGGGCAATGATATGAATCTGTTGTAGGTTTTACTCGAATTTCTTCATGGAGACATGAGAACAGAACAGGAAGCAACCGAACAGACAAACTGGGGTTCGGTTAGTTGCTTTTCTCAAACTTAGGCATTGCAAGATGGATGATCATGATGACAACGTCTCAGGATGTGTACCAAAACGATGATGCTATTTGAGAATGAAATGTGGAAGTGGTCTGCCATGATGATAAAGTGTTTCCCTGTAATGGTGCTTCAGTCTAAGATGGTAGGAACTCGGCTAATTTCTCAAAGAATATGGAGCAAAACTACAAATTAGCTGAATTCTCTAGATACCCCCATGGAGAACTTGGTCAGATACAATCTTAGAATAACAACTTCTATTTGACTAGCCCAGTTGAAATGTACATAAGACAGTGGGAATACAGCCCCTTACACAGAACCTCCTTCAAAAGATAGCAATGGAATTCTTGGAGAAGCAAACAAATAATCTGCATGCACACCAAATTCATACAGATACTTCAGCAATTGACATAAATTGAGCATGCTGTGCTTGCATATGGGAGAGTGCAAACAATGTTCCAAATCACTGGAGTTCCAACAATGCAGACTCCTACAAAGTGGCGGGTCATGAATGCTAAATTCAAACTCATATACAAGACAGTGGGAATATATAACCCTTCATGCAGAACCCACAGTATAAGGTAATAGTAAAACTCGATGGGAAGAAAAACAAATTAATCTGCATGCACACTATAATCCAATAGTTCTCTCAAAAATTGACATGATTCGAGCACACTGTGCATACGTGGGAGAGTGCAAACAATAATATTCCGGCTCACCTTTTCAACAATACATATGTGTAAAATTGCTGTACAATACACAATTGTACAATTGCTGATCATGGATGTCCTTGAACGGAGAGTGGTCAGTACAATAGTGGGAAACACACAAATCAAAGTCATAGTGAATGTTTAAATCTTAGTAATATGTTTAGGTGAAAGTAAGATGTGAGTATTATATTACATTGAAATCCACAATGCCAGATTTGAAAAATCTATCAACATCTAGCCTGGCAACCCTCAAATCTTAGTACTAAGTTTCTAATTTGAATAACAAAGTTCCTACTTCCACACAGCTGGCTCCCGTAGCAGGTACAACCACTCAAAAGATTATTTTACTTCCATCTACCTGGTTAATCTGTACAGTATCATATTAAGTGCGAGAAGGCTTGACCCATAAGTTAACCCTTACCTATGTGTTCAAACTGGAGCGCAACTCCACGGTACTGGCAAGGATACTGGCTGAATCCTCCAGTAAATTTGCAATCCACAAAAGCAAACTGAAAATTCAATTGCATCACGTTGAGGTCGACAGCACTGTGGGCGATTTTCCCACAGCCAGCAGCAACAAATATTTCAAATTTACAAGTTGTGAATTTGAAATGGAGTACCACCAAAGCTCCTGGCGAGAAACTTAGCTTCAATGTGATCCCAATAAGTTAGATTGTGTGTTAGCATGAATCAGGCAGGACCTGTGAGAGCTACTTGGTGAAGTGCAGCAAAGCCGGGCAACAAAGCAGCAATTAAATGAGACTTCAAACACAATGGTTTCATTTGTTAAAAACCATTCAAAAATTAAATTATTAGATTTTTATTTCTATTTTTTTTTAACTTCAAACGCCATAAGAGAGGGGGCAAAATTCTCTTGCAAATGGAGCTTGATCTGTTTCATTTGTGCGTGAACAAAACTTGAGGAGGAACATCTCGGGGTAGGAGTTGGAGGCTGCAATGACAAGGGCATGTATTAATGGTAAAAAGTGGGTGACAACCGTCGATTTTAAGCTTGAATTGTCGCCGGCATACCTATTTCAGAGCCTATAAAATGCACAAATAAAATCAAATTCCCTGGTGACACTGGTCCCAATATGGTCACTGTTTCTGCCACTACAAGATTCTCTAAGTAATGATCAACCAAATGATAAGCTTGACACGTCACCCAAGGTAACTAGTTCATTGGCAATTTCTATGCAAACTAATTGGAGATTAGGGATCCCTGAATCTCACTTCTCTTCTGTTTATAGAGCGCTAATCCAGGTTTAGTTGGACCAGTTTAGGTTGAGGTTTTTGGGCTCAGACCAAAGAAATGGTGAGTTTTCATTGGTGAAGTCTATTGGTATCCAATGCGTGAGTTTCCACCATTTGGGTGTGAATCAATTTCATTTTGTAATGCGAAGCATAGTTGGGTGTGACCCTACATTGGAGTTGTTTGTTTCCAATTTTCATGTTGTGGTTATTGTTATGTCAATTCCTTTTATTTGAGCCAAGACACTTCCAAAAATGGAATAGAGATTTATTTGAAAAAGATCTTAAGGTTTAGTCAAGATCCATCCAAATGTCCTTTGTTCGATGAAGCTAACTTGCTTATATTTAGTCTTTTTTTTTAAGCAAGTATAATTTTTATCAAGTTTATTTTACTCAAACTTCTTTGTAATTGGATAAGAAAATCAAAATAATTGTTATCTCAAATAAATGAAAGTGAGTTTTATTGTAGAATATAACAATAATTGTAACACAACATTCTTTAGTTTTAAAGAATTTCTTAATCCCTAAAAGATAATCATCCACATTTAGGCTTTTTTAAAATTTGGGCATGTACATGTGACTTCAATTTAAGTCCTAATTTTTTGAGACTTTTTGTGAATGTAGGTTGTACCAAGGACTTTAAGGATTTTTCATTTTTTTTTTAATTGAACATTTCAAAAATAGTTATGGTACCCAAAGTGAAATTTTGTATTCGGTGGGCAATTCGGGTAGCGATGTTAAATACATCTCTTACCTCTAAGATTCTTTTAGCACAAAATTCTTTCAGTACAAAGTGTTCACTCTACAAAATATCAAAGTTTTCTCAGCATTTCGGGCAGTGTAACAATACAACTTCTTCTTTCATTCATAAAAGTTAGAAAATTTGTTTTTTTAGGATTTTTCTTTTTTCACTTAAAGGATGAACATCAATCTTTGATTTGACCGTTTGAATTGGGACTTTATAACATAATGGAATTCCTAGGAAAGAAATATGAATTAGCATTCTTTTGTATTTAACTTAATAAAAATGTTCTTTTCAACATGCTAAACTTGTGTAATTTATCTATAAAAATGGGTAACCTTGTTGTCTTTGTCATGCACCAAAACCCCCAAAATCCATAATGCAAAAAACCTAGGGGAAAAAAAGTTAAAGTCTCAACCTAGTCATAAATTGTGTCAAAAAATGTTGTTTTTAAATTTCAATTTCTATAATCTTCTAATCTTTATAGTCAATTATGATGAAATTTGTTGAGTTATCTACTACAATAATCTTGTCGAAGATCTTACAGTTATAATGAGAAAATAATATGATTTATTAGTCATTCATGCTTTTTACATTGGAGATGGTAGTTTTGAAGCGTTTTTTGGTGAATCATGGTGAAGCAACTGTAGGGGTTAAAGACACTGTTATTATATCTAGAAGAAATCATTTTGCTAAGAAAAAATGAAAAAGAATAATAACAAAGTGATGTCTCTTAATTTTGGTGCCCATTGAAGGCTATGAAGAATATTTGATCTTTTAGAACCAAAACCTAAATATTAATTTGACAAAAAATAGTCTCTCATGCCTAAATATTATCCAATTTTGATGCTAAATGATCTAATTGACATCTCAACTTACATACATCATTTCATTGGTTTAGATTTTTTTACAATCAAAATTTTGAAAATTATAGCAAATAAAACATTTTAATAACAAAACAATTACTTAGAGACCATAAGTTTTTGCATAAATCCTTTGACACGTAGTCTTTTTTAATGTCCAATATTATTATCTTTGGATTATTGTCAATTTAAAATTATAGCCATAGACTTAAGTCACCAACTTTCATTATATGTACATTCACTTTTATTTATACTTCATTTTTTACATCAAAAAATATTATGAAGGTATTGTAAGTGTTGAGGAATTTAATTCGTAAATATATTAATATCACATTCATTAGCACATATAAAAAGGTATATTTTAACCATTTCTTCCATTTATGTCAAGAATTCCTTTTTACATTTTTATTCCAATGTGGATTTGATTCTTTGAAAAGCAATTAAATAAAGTCAAATTTTCTTTTAAATCTCATATTATTTAAAAACAGAGTACAATTTGATACAAACACACTTCCTATTTCAATATAAAAACCATGTGTAATTAATACCGTATGACATGACCAAATTTTATTATTATTATTATTTTTTTTTTAAAAATAATAATTAAAATCACATTCAAGATGAAAGATTTTTTATTCATTTATATTTTTTTCATATCATTGTAGACTTCAACCTGGTTACATTTGTAAATCTATTGAATAGAATCAACCATTTGAGAATTAATGTAGATTTTCTACAAATAAAATAGTTTCTTTTGTCTCTTCAATGTATTTCTAAGAGCTCTATATTTGAAAACTAATTCAAATTATTTTTGAAAATATCCATGTTTTAGAATTTGTACATTTTAAAGTACAAATAAATGAAATTTCATTTACTTATTAAAAATCTAAAATGTATTTTCTAAATATTTGATAGTTATCACGAGTGTTTGGTCATATGGTACTAAAGACAGCTGATCATGAAGAGGAGTAACAATAATGTTTCATAGAACGTTTGGCAATGAATTGGTTAAATATGGTGTCTATGTAAACTTAATAACTGTTAAGTATTTGATCAATGGATATTAAAGACTATTCGGCGATGAAAGGATTTATTATGGTGTTTATGTAAATTTAATGAATGTTTTGAGTGTTTGATTAGGTGGTATTAAAGATAGTTTGGTCATGAAAGATTTGTAAGGCTCTTAATGTAAAATTAGTTGCTATGTAGAGTGTTTGGTCATGTGGTATTTAAGACTGTTCAATCATGAAAAGGTTTAATTGGTGTTTAATTAAATTTAATAACTATCTTTGGTCATAAAGGATTTAATAATGGTATGAAATCACAACAACTGAAGATGGTATTATTCAAAACTATGATCCTCTCAACTTAACACTTTGTAATTTATGGTACTGGAACGCCTCATTTTAGCAAAATTCTCACCGTAGTTGACCAACTATATGTAAAATAGACTAATTTAGGTATAATTTTTTTTTCAACCTGAAATTATGTAATTTCTAAAATATCTAAATCATATATTCATATAATGACATCCATTGATATGATTGGAAGATTATAGTATGTATTTGAACTATATGATGCATATTTTTAAAAAATGTTATGTAGGTGTGACTTCAAAGTTAAATTAAATTTAGAGTGAATTCTTAAAATCAAACTAAAGAAGCTCTATGTCCACACCTCTTCGTTACAGTTTTCATATTAAAACTTTACTTACACATGACTATTGTAAATTTATAAGTGAAACTAACTTTTATATATATATAATTTTTTTTTCAAGATTTTATATATTGACGATTGAAAAGAGTGGAACGTGAAGATGAACATACACCAATGAAAGATGAACAAGAAGATACAATTCAATTTTTTTTTTTTTTTAAAGATAACAAATAACCAGCTACATAAATTTTACATATATGTATTGTATTTGAAAGTATTTATTGTATTTTCAAGTATTTGCAATATTTGTGTATTTTTTCAGAAGTATTTTGATAGTTGTTCAACTCCAAATGGAAAAAAACTCTTTTTTCTAGAACATGTCTAATGTAAATTTACAAATCTGAACTTCGAAATTGAAGTTCAAATACTTCATGGATTCTTGTTACAGTATTTGGATTTCTAATGTTTCAGTGACAACTCAAAGGTCACTAAGGTTCAAGGGTAAAGCAAATGGCCTTGTCGCCTTTTGTTCCAAAGTAAAAAAATAAAAAAATAATGTTCATCACATGTGTTTGACTGCTGGTATATGATTAAAAACAAAGTGTTCAAGTCAAACACATTTCACACAACCTACTAGTATACACTATTCCAACAGAAGGTCATTTTAGTTAGCCTGCAAAGGAGCAGTCAAATGTTAAAATGCTGGCGTTGTTTCTTCTTGGTGGTAAAAAATCATGCTGCTTGTGTCAACGAAAAATGAACAATTCGATGCAGAATTTTTGGTACATTTTGCAGCTGAAAATACTGCATAATTTTCCTACTGATAAAATGACGAAATTAGTTTTTTTAAAAAAAAAAAGATTGAACTTGAATCAATTGACAAAATTTCCAAGGCATTTTGACCAATTAATTATTTTAAATTTTTGATAGTCATTTCAAAATTTTGACTCCACTGAACTTACAGACACCTCATTGTAACCATCGCATGATAGTGATTCGATACTCTGGAATTCAAAGAATGCTCAAAGATTAAACTCATTTAACTTAACAAAAAAATTACTGAAGGCTCAATAACCAAAAAATTTGCAAACGAGGCTCCGCATCCAAGGACCCACCCCAATATTAAATGCCACTTATACTCAATCCCAAGTGGCAAACTTAAATGAACCCAGCTGCTGGGGGCCCATCCCCAGGAAAAAATTCCACAAATGCCATTAATGAGAGAATAATAAAACTAATAAACATATGAATGACCCAAAAATACCCATGAATGAAGTGCCTGGTCTGAAGTAACTTTTTCTGGTGGCCAACATAGTCTCAGAAATCTAGGCCAAAAAGTGTCCGACTGTTTTAGATCCCTAGAATTCTAGGCCTCCTAGAAATTCTTAAATAAACCCTTAAACAAAAACTAAGAGAAAATAAAATTAAAAACATTTAGACGCCACATGGCACCCACAGCACATAGAGCCACTGCCAAGCTGGCGCTTCCACGTCAGCATCCATCACCTCCACGTCACTATTCCAGGGGTCCCGTCGAGCCGTCGACGCAGACTGGACGTCGGAGAGTGTGTTTCGATTCTCACTAGTTTCTAGTAAGTTACCAAGTTCAAAGTTAGTGACTATCCTGGTCACATCACGGCGACGTGCATGCATGGGGATCAACTTGCATGGCCAAGTTAGCTTAACTTGTTAACAGTTCCCTTCCCAAGGTTGGTGAATTTGAGTGAAGTCAAGCCTCGATCTACATTCGGAGGAGTATTAGTCATTTTCTAGCGCCGTCGATAGATTGATCGATTGCCGGATCAAGTTATTCTCATCTGGTTGGTTCATCAGTTGCGGTTACTGTAGCTTTGTCATCGTCTGAAAATGAACTGATTTGTATCGATGTCATAATTATTGATCGTTTTGAACAGTTTGCAATCGACAAAAGTCAGATATAGGTAATATACTATGTGTTTGGTGGTTTAAATGGCGTGAATGAACGAGAATCTTGTTGTGGTTGAATGCACTGCAATGTTCGAGGAGATCTAGTTAGCGCTAATATAGTTTGTTGTTGTGTCAAGTCGATCGAATCTTTGAGAGGAAGAGCTTGACCTGTTTCGGTAGCTATTGGGTTGGTAACAGAGACGGTAGAGTAGGGACCCGCCTGCTCGTGAATTGTGTGTTGGACGTTGATGGTTTGATTTAACAGCAAGTTGGGACTACGTGGTCGGAAGGCGCTGGCTCGGAGTGGACTTATCAAGAATGGATGAGTGAATTAGATTGAAGAAGGAACTGTAACGGTAATTTGTCGGCTGAAATGGAAGATTCCCTTCTTATGTTTGTCATATAGGGTTTGGATGCCTCGAAAACGGAAGATCGTGTATGATTTTTCCAGGAGGGTGTGGGTATTCGATGGAGCGCGGGCAGATCGTGAGTGAATGTGGGCGGTGAGTAAGTTAACTTAGTGGTGGTGTAGGCCGGTGCTCGGAGGGAACTGAGCGTTATAATAAGATGGACATGATTCTGAGTAGCATCTGGCCGGCCCTCTTGCTCGATGAGCACTTCGTAAACATGTATGCCTGCATCTGAAAACATCGACACTAACGTCAACCTGACGTCCAAGAGCGAAGTGCTTGATTGGAGTGGCAGGGCTTGTCGCGGGTTTCTTCCAAGTTTTTTGGCCATGTCGCTGGGGTCTGGCTGTTGGCTGAATTCTGCCAAAACAAATGAGACAAAAACCTTCCCGGAATCTCCCAGGTTAAGCAGAACATTGGCAACGGGTCCTGAATGTTGCAGAAATCTAAATCTATGAAAGGCTGTCTGAAGTTGGCTCACTCGCCTCCGAAATTATAAAGAATGAAATCTAGCAGTGGATTCGTGGAAGGCGTTTGATAGAGCGCATGACGCACAGTGACGGTTATGGAATTCAGGGCCCGTTCAATGTCCGATAATTCCCTCCCAGCTTGGCACCTTTGGACTTGTCTATGGTATTGCTGGGTTCATTGGATAATACACTACATAGAGGGGTTTCTAGTTGAGGTGGTTCAAAGTTAAAAGAATGTTGAAGTGAAAATGCAACATCAAAAGCAGCAGATGTATACTGATTTTAAGAGACACGTTGACGTGGCCCGGACCCGGACATATTGGATGAGATAAGAAGAGAAAATTCAGGGTCTGAAGGAGATCGACGTGAATTAAGTGTCTGTTTAATTAGATGAGACATGTTTATTCCAAATAACCAATTTGAGCTTATGATTTAGCAACAAAACCTCTCTAAAATACATTTATCCTACACATTATCTTACTTGGCTTCTTGAAGAGTGTTTCAATATTGCATTGTTTTGGCCTAGGTCATCCGGACTTCATACAAGGTGCTTGTCAAATAAGTTTAATTTATGCCAACCTTTTAAAATGAAACGATTTTTTTTTTTATGTAACTAAAATTAAAATTTATAAAAAAAATCCTGTATAATTCTTCCAATATCTCCGCCACAAGCATTGGAAAAATTTCAAAAATAAATTTGCACACCAAGTCCTTCACAAAAGTAATGGATGCATTCCGTTCCAATTCAATGAGTCAAATAAATTGATTTCCAAATATTTGTTGAAACTCATCAAATTCCACACAACTTCGTGCGTGGCAAAGGATCTCCTATTTTCATCACGTGTCCAAATCAAGAGTTTTTGGAATCTATTTTATATGACTATTTAACATGCTTACAGTGATGTAGTTTTCAAATCTATGTGAATCCAAATGCTCTTCAGTACAGAACGATGTATGGGTTGGAGATGGCCGAAGTGAACAAGCCTGTAACATGCTCTGCTTGGGGATGTATTTTGGCACTGAACTGTGAGTCTTATGTTTCTTGTGTCAAAAATTACTTCTGCATAGAAAGCAAATAAAAACCAAAAGAAACAAAAGAACAGAATCTATCAAAGTTGTCTTGAAGATTTTGTACACCTATATGCTTTGGTGAAAGCCCCCTGGAGATTTCCTGTAGTAAAAAGAAGGAAAAAAAAAGTGATAACATTGTGCGAGCTGATGTAAGTTAGTACTTCCTACACACATTTTTGTGGGAAGCTACTCCAATATCTTGAAAAGCAGATGAAAGTGTATAATAACATAATAATTTTGTAGGGGTGAGAATGACTGATCACAGGGCATCTAGTGTTATGTCTTGAACAAAATTGATTTCCACATGCCCAGAAGTGTGTACTATCACATCAAAACACCCTTACATGCAAAGTGTACTCTATGATTGAAACATTTCGTATCAATATTTCCAAGTCGTAGCATGGTCATCAAAAAATAACTTTCACTAAATTGGGATTTTTAGTGAAGATTGGATTGCCAAATCCAGAGAGAGATGTTTCCATCCCAATACAATATATTTCATTTGCTTTGCATTTTGCAGTGAAGTGGAGTTCAATTTTTTTTCCAAACAGAAAATAGAAAACTAATCTAAAGTTTTAAAAAAAAATCACACTGGTATGTTTATGATTGAACTCATGCGAACAATAGTGATGCTTGGAACACTGGTTCAGCCAGTGTAAAACCTCAGGCAATCTGCACTATTAGAAAGGGCGTCCAACTACATTTTTTAGCTGCCGTATCACATTTTTAATTTCCTACATGATATAATTGTGCAACAATAGAGGCAAAAAGCCTCCCTACTGTTAAAGAAACCGTAGTATCCATGAAGATCAAGAATGCAATATTGCTTTATTCAGTCGTTTTGTCCAGATTGTTCTCATTTGTTTCTTTTCAGAAAATATGAGCCGGCGGAGTGCACACAACACAAAACATTCCTGCATTGGTTTGTGTGGCAGTTTAAGGAACAGTAGACATACTTCGTTTTGTTTCAAAGTGATTTGTTAAAACGAGAAGGGAAAAAATTCCTTCATTCAGTGAGGTTGGCATCACAATCTAGTTTCCTCTTGGGAAAGATTCACGTGCATCTTTATATGGAAAATATCATAAATAGCTACAGGAAGTAACAACAAACTTAGCGAACTCTTTTTCCCTTGCAATTGATCTGCTCACCTGCAATATCATGAATGAATGTTTGTGATCAAATCAATGTCGGACTCCTCAAATCAGCATCTATCAAGATCAACTTCCGTGCAGAGGCAATGGATGCATAACAAGGGGTTAGCAAACTAATGTTGTAACAACTCCAGCTTGTGATCACTATTTGGTACGACAGCAAAGATAAGGTGACTCACAATCATAAATTACGAGTATGCAAGAAGCGCAAGCCCTCAAAGTCCACAAAGATTATTTCTCTTGTGGTATTTGATTGAATCATATTACTGTAAATTACATGCACAGTGCCTTCGCCTCCTCATTGTACATGTTCTTCACCAAAACGGTTGTACGTTACACCAAATTGTCTCTATAAATGTATATTCCAAAACGTAATTTCCAAAAATTGTAGGTGACCTTGAAATTATTGAAATTGTGCCAAAATGGTAAAGCTCCTATGGCACTATAAATGTTGAAAATATCGTATGTTATCAGTGGCTTAGGCTGAAAAAAATAATTACAAGTGTGCCTACATTTTTGGGAAATTCTTGACTTTGTTTGCCCAAGATTTGTTTTCTAAAAACTATGGCGTTGGGTGTGGAATGTGATGGTTTTGTAGAGTACATTACAAAATGTAAGTTGAAATCCCCAACTTTGAGATATTATTTTTTGAATTACCTAACCACTTATTTCACTTTAGTTAATTATCAGGCAAAACAGTGCTTTAGCTGCTAATAACCTACAGTAGTCCAATCCAATTTAGGCTCTAATATTGAATAATTTTCTAAAATTTTGGGTAGAAAGTGAAACATGTCGCCTTTCAATTGGCTCAAATCTTTAAAAAAAATTAATATCTCAATTAAAATCAAGAGCAAACACACCAACCTACATTACCTGCAAAATCTCAAATTGTGGATCACGGAATTAGATATGAAATTACTGTCACCTGGTTTCACTAGTGGAAAAATGGTTTGGGTTGACCAGCGAATATACCAATGAGCTGGTATAAAATGCCAGTCCACCAAGCTCACGGTGTAAGGTGAAACCACCTATCAGCGAGCACCACCCCATGGCCGTGCCCTAAGATTCTTGCCTTTATAAAGATATAACCTCCCTTTCATGTACCTCATGCGTACATTAATAGAGTGCCCGCTTATAGGTTTCAACTTCTTAAGGCTTTGAAAATTTGTACTTAATTATGTGTGTGCTTTAAAATATCAAAAAAATAGGGAAAACTTATCTTTTCCTATTCCTTATCCCTGAAAAATAGTAACCCACTCATTTCATCACCCAAGAATATAGATTCCTTACATAATCCTTAAATGCCCGCTTATAGGTGGTTTCACCATACTCCTTGGTCGCCACAAACCATTTTCCCACTAGTATTTTACTTTTCCAGTAACTTACACCCAATGCATCGGAGCCTTACCACATCATGTCTTCTACATTAACCCTTTAACGCGCCGGCGTCCAGAATCTGGACGCCGGATGAATTTCAGCTGCTCGTTTTCTGTCTTGCAGGATGTTTTTCATCCATTTCTCTTTTTTTCCAATTCTTGTGCTATTTTTATACTATTTGTACGGTTTGGATTTTCAGAATAAGATAATGTGAATTTTTGAAAAATTACAAAAGTGATTTATATCAAGTTTCAATATTAGTTCAAAAAGAGAGACCTTAAACATGATTTTTCATAATAAGTAGAATCAAATAATGGAAAATCTACCATCTTGTAATGCATGTTATTCCAATCTCATTACAATATTTAAAAAAAAATTAGTGTTAATTTTGGATTTTTAATTGAATTACAAAAGAAAACCTTGCAAAATTACTTTTAAAATATTATTAATAAATATGATGAATCTAACTGTACGGATGTTATCTTCACATTGACATCTACAACTTTGTTTTGTACATCAAATCCATTTTCCATTTTCATCAACCATTTTATAACAAATCTTTGAAAACAGTGATGAATCGGGACGTTAAAGGGTTAAGGTGACTAACATCAGAGTTGGGTTTTACGAATGAAAAATTACTGTCATTAAGTTTAATTTACCTCAAAGAGGGATCCAAGAGAATGGTAAACATTCCATGTTATAATTTGTATCAGTGGTCACCTTATGTGTAAGTTACTTCAGAGGCAGGTATGATGATGAATGTGTCTCGGGAGTTCGGTATGACATGCTTTCGTACCTCTGTGTTCATAAAATGATGCGGCTGTGTAACCTGGTACATATCCATTTCTCAATCATTTGGCCACAACCATGGACACCAGGACGTGAGGCAGGGCCGAGGTTTGTCTCTACTAACGAGGTTGGAGCTGTAATCAAAATTACTTACAAGAAGGTTCAACAACTTTCTGTGTCTGTTTTTGAGAAGCTCAGTGCAAAATTGCTAACAGAATACCAAACAAGGTAGTCCTTTTTCTTGGGGTCCATTCGCACCACCGGGCAAAGCTTAAACTCTTGAAGGGGAGCGCCTCCTAAGAAAATTATATGAGGAAATTAAGGTATGTAGAGCAAGTGAACATCAAAGATTGGCTATTAATTGTTTATTGCATTAGGATGTTGTTAATTTCCTTGATTCATGTGTAATGAACAAATATCAAGATTGAGGGACAAAATACTAACAAATGTAATCACAAAGTGGGGTTATAGTGGAATCAAAATAATTCAATCCTCCCAATGGGGTTATTGAAACTTTGCTATAATTCCACTTTATTCTATTAAGAATATCCAATTTCATCAACTATGGACAACTAATTTTAGACATCTACTTGCTTTACATCCATTTGCTTATGATATCTTTGGAAACTACTAACTTTAACTTCAAGAGTTTAACATGTTAAATGTGCTTCAAGTAGTATTTTAAGTTATGAGTGCATTGAATCACAAGTTTGGTCATAATTAGACTTAGAAATGGTATAGAAAATTAATTTTCATAGACAATAATATGTGAATGTAGTAGTTCTCCACTTGTACACCTCTACAAAACTTATATTTAAATTGGTTCATACAATGTATATATGTTTTGGCCTTATGCTGCATGTTGCTAATTTGGCCACAAAATTGTTCCTTGTTTCACAATTGCTATAAAATTTGAAAGAATGTTTTGGATTAGAAAGCCAAATTACAATTGTTTTGAATGAGAAAGTCTATAAACATAAAAATGAAGCGGGCAAATATAGATTAGAAGAAATAGTGGTTTTATGCATAGAATACAAGTGAATGTAAAAGTGTTGGGTCTCAATAAATATTTCAAGTTGCTATTATATGTTGACTGGGGGTTTGTTCACCATTGAACGAATTTTTTTTTTTTAGGAAAATAAGATTCATCTCCCAATAATTAAAAAAAAATGGTTTTGTTTTATTAAAATCACTAAACATAACCTTAGAAGATTTAAAGAGACAAATATCACATTAAATAATTTCTCATATTTTTTTTCCATCCTTAAAATTTTAATTTTAATTTATTTATTTATTTATTTGTGGAATTATTTAAGAACAAACCTGCTCTCACCGTATGGTAATTCAGTCTTTGTGGGATTTTGGAAAATAGAACTGTGGTCTGGAAACACTGTGGGGTGGTTTCACAAGGGGCTGAAGAGAGACTTTGGGTCATCTTCAGATTTTGCAAAGCAATGGAAGCATGGAGTTTTTCAAGGAAAATTAATGTGGAAAAGAAATTCTCACCAAGGAATGATTGTGCCTACTAAGTTCATCCAATGATGTCTTTTGCACTAAGATTTGGAGTACAAATGAATTTACTTTTTGCTTCCTAAAAACTCAGTTCATCTAATAATTGTGTTTTATTACAATTTTCATTTGGAGGCACATGCATGATGTCCTCTTTTCAGATTGCTGATGGTTTGTGGTAAATTGTCCATGATGATGGAAGCAGATGAGGCATTGGAGATAACATAAGTGATGACGGCATTTTCTATTCAATTAAATGCAAGATTTGAGTGGAGGATTACAGTGCCATTCTATCTACTGAATGCATCCAATAAAAATATATCAAAATAATCATTTCAAAATAATAGCACTTGTTGATAGTAATACCTATTTGTTAGTAAGTGCAGCAAGAGCAAAGAGAATCCAGTGCAAAAATCCTTTTCCAGTATGTAAAACAATGTTTGGTGGATTTCCAAATCAAAGTATGAATTCACCCACAATACCCAACAGAATATTGCAAAATGAAAAATATAAAATTGAAACTAAAAAGCTTTTATAAGAAAAAAATAAAATAATAAAAGAGATTGTTTTTTTGGTAAAATTTGATATATCTAAGCCATTTGAGGTCACTTTTAGTAATTTATTTATAAAAATATTATTTGTACAACATGTGGCAAACCTCTTATAATGTTGTTGTATTAATGAAAAAGAAATAGATATTAACCTTGTAATTTAATAATCTATTTTTTGAGGTATAAGGAAACAAATAGAAAATATTCATATGAAATACATAGCTACAACCTTTATGAAATCATTTTAAAAACAATTCTTCAACATATTCTTTGTAAGTAACATATTCTTACCACGACTTACACAATGCCAAAAACTTGTTTTTTTTTTTCAACAAAAATAATTGTATCATTCAATTCAATTGCAGCTTTATTTCATGGTAAATTCAATATTGCCAACATCGTCTTCTTCACATCCTTTGAAGAATGTGCTTGAAACTCAAGTGCTAATATAGAATTAATCCTAAAAATTCTATAGTGAACTCTTGAGGTATAAAGAATCTCCAATGCTTATTTATGTGAAATTCTTCAAAATATGCCAAATAATAAATTCAATGGAACATTCACAGACCTCATGGCTTACCATGCAGTTCACTGTAGGACTGAAGACCGTAAAATGTCATCCCATGATGCGCATCCTTTTGCATTTTGTGCTTGGAAATGAGGTGCCTGTAGCAGGAATAATCCCCAATTATTCTACAAATATTCCACAAATGTTCCACAAAATCCAATGCTGAACTGTTGACGTAGAACGAGTCTTCCACTGCGCAAAAGAATTTCTCCTTCTATTTCTGCAGTAAACACTGTTCTATTTGTGGCTCTGTAATACTAGAATAATAGAAATATTCACCGACGTCGTATTATGGATTATAGAAACTGTTGTAACATCCCTTTGATCTTCTGCTTGGAACAGAGAGTGCCTGTAGCTGGAATCTACTTACAACTCAGATGCCCAGAGACTCACAATGGTGCTTGTTGAAAATTCCCCTTCTATGTAATTGAGATCGACGTGGCAGTCTTCAGTCTTCCCCCAGAGATTGAATGAGGTTCAACTTAAAATCCAAAATTCCAAAAAATAAAAAACAATCGAATTAAAAATCTTCTTCTAACTGTGACAATTCCTTAAAAATCCAAAAGAAAGCAATGAAAGAAAGGTAACCTTAGACACAACCTTAGCAAGATTTGAGAAGAAATGGGCTTCCTTCCCTATGCTTGCTTCTTTCACTACTGGAAAAGTGGTTTGGGGCGACCAGCGAGTACACCAATGAGTTAGTATGAAATGCTAGTCCACCAAGCTCATGGTGTACTCGTTGGTCCCCCTAAACCATTTTTCCAGTAGTATTTGGATAATGAAAAAAAATGCATTGGAATTCCTTGCCTTCTCATACCATATGTAGATAGCAGGTTCGTTCATAGATAATTTTTAAAAAGGAAAACAAAAAATAATGGAAGTTTTAAGGATGGAATAATAAAAATATGAGAATTTTTTAATGTGATATTTGTCTATTTTTTAATTTTTTAATTTTTTTAATTTTTTTTTAATTTTATACCTTGCCTCCGGGTATGGGTTGCTTTGTACAATAGTTATGACCAGCAGGTTTGCCTACTTGTTTTGTTTTCTTCTCAGTATAGTATATTGATTATGCAAAAAAAAAAAAGAGCCTCAACCTCATGGACTACATGACCCAAAAATGCACCCAAACAAACACTCACAACTAACCAGAAGCTGGAACTCGAAAGGGAGGCACTCACTCAACCTCTGGCCCTACACCCGAATGAAAGAAAACCTCAATAACAAAAGCGCAGGATTAATTTCTAAAAACAAAATAAAGCAAAAAGAAAAAAAGGAAAAAAAAAAGGAAAAAAAAACGAAGCAGAAACGCAAGGACTCTTGGGTGATGACAAGTATAAAGATCACTCGGTGCAAAGCATTTAACGGTCTCACCCTCTCCACATTATCACAAACCCACTTCTCCTCCGAACTCCGAACCTTCGGTTCTTCAAGTTAACACCTCCATTACTTCCATCACTCCGCTTTCATTCCCACATTCATTCCACCTCTCTCTCTCCCTCCCTCTCTCTCTCTCTCTCCTCATCACCTGCCTCCCCCATATAAGAGTAAAGTTAAAAGCTCGCCCTGGTTGCACAGGCTCTGGAGCTGGCTCTTCCATCCATGCACGTGGGCTGCTCCTCCTGATCACTCTCTGGAGTCTGTCTCGTCTCTTCTCCATAAGTTACTGCACACAGCACCTGATCTCGTCTTGCACGCCCTCTTGGTTGTGCATCGATACTGTCTTAACTTACTAGCTCAGGTAGTTGCACGAGTGCGTGGTGTGATCAATGAGCTGGTCGCATATCTTCCCAGCTTCGTCGTTCAAGTTGGATGATGTGTGAAGTTGAGGACTTGGTTACTTGGTGATGCAGCATATGAAAATTTTCAGCTTCGACTTGTTTGAAGTTTCGATAGACTGGTGGTTTTTTTTTGCATGCACGTGAATGCACAGTGTCTGGGTTGGGTGAGGGGCTAGGGGTAGTTGGTATATTGGTGTGCATTAATTCGTCGACAAGGACTGAGTTTTGAGGAGTTATCGGAAGTTTGCAGGAGTTTGAAGGTGTTTTGAGGAGTTGGGAGGTGGTGGTTTGGGTAGGGGTGTGGTGTTGTAGTTGAGAGTTTGATTGGGATGGGGGCGAGGGCGATGGAGAGGAAGGGGGAGGGGGTGAAGAAGGCGGCGAAGAAGCCGCAGGAGGGGAAGTACAGGGGGGTGAGGAGAAGGCCGTGGGGGCGGTATGCGGCGGAGATCCGGGACCCGCATACCAGGGAGCGGCGATGGCTGGGGACGTTCGACACCGCGGAGCAGGCTGCAGTAGCGTACGACTTGGCGGCCAGGTCCATGCGAGGGCTCAAGGCGCGGACCAATTTCGTCTACCCAAGCCATCAGACTTGTCTGCTATCGGCGGCGCTCGCAGCGTCGCGCGCTGCCGAGAACACAAATGGCGAGGCGGGCTTCTTTGGGACTCCGAGCAAGCAAGGGCGGAAGAATTTGGATTGGAGCGCGGCGTTGCTGTTTGGCGCCTCCGCGGCGAAGGGTGGGTTGTCGATGAGTGAGAGCCTCATCAATGGCCGGAATTTTATGCTTGGTCCTGTGATCGACTCCATGATGGACCCGTCCAGCGAGCCTTATCGGGACATGTACGAGTCCGTGGAGCGGCTCGCGAGTGCTATCAGTGACCCCAAACCGCGTCAATCCGAGAACGAAGAGTTCCTGAAAATCTCTGGCAGGAAAGAGATGAAGGTGAAGAGAGAGCAGTGGGTGGTGCGCGATGTGCAAGAATCTATGCGGTGTCACACTGCTGTGGGAAATAGCTCTTCTGCATCACATGAAGACCTTTGTGGTCGTGTTACAGTTGCGATATCGTCTCCTGCAGAGGTATACTTTGAGTCCTAACCTTCTTCAAAACAATCGGTGCAATATGTGGGAAGATGACCCCATTTCCTTTTCATCAATCTTTATAATGCAGTTAGTTTAGGCTGTGATTTGTTTGGAGTAGTGATGGTCTGTAGTGCCTTAACTAATATTTTGCTTTCTTCCCTTTTTTCGTGTTTTGGCAGGTGACTTGCATTAGTGAGAACGCAGTTAATTCTTTCCACCAGGTGACGGTGTCGAACGAATCAACCCTCACCACGAGCAATGGGTCACAGCTTCGTGGAGGGGCTCCTACTTCGAAGTTCTATGAAGACGAGGTGGGTACCCTCGCACAGGTGGTATCGAAGTATCTCCCTGTTGACAATGGAGTGCTTCGCACTGTGACTTCAAATGACGCTGTAGACATGACGGACGTTTGTGACTCCCATGTCGATTCTAGTCAGTGTTTCCTCTCAACTCAAGTTCCTTACTCCGAGGACTCCTCGACCTCTACAGTCTCGCCCGCACACGATACTGCTACTTCACCTGACTCGACTATTGCTCGTAGTCCTCCACGGTTTCTCCCTTCATTGGTCGAGAACTCTCTAGATCCCGGCTCTGCAATTGAAATGATAAGTTTTCCGTCTTCCACCACCTTCAACCAGAACCCTGATAATCTGCAGAGTATCCTTCCCCTCAGTGTCCTTCCCCTCAGTATCCTTCCCCTCAGTATCAGCTCCTCATTGCAGCAACGTGGAGATTGGCTCAACTGTAGCAGCAGCAGCTCATCCCAACCGGAGCAGAAAAACATTGTTACCGTGAGCATGGCCCAAAACTCTTGGACTTCATGTGAGCCTCACCAGGCAGCTTCGGAGAGCTGGAGCAATTTGTGCGAGCTGCCAGCAGCGTGGCAATACTACACCGACCCTGGCCTAGTAGCCAACGAAATGGAGCATGAGCTCGTGGACGTGAAGCGCGAGCTAGACACGCACGACAGTTGCGAAGGATCCGTTGCGTGGCATCAGAACTTCCAGGACGAGGGGTGTGATGCGTGCTTTTTTAGTGACGACTGGCGGTTCCCAGCTCAGTGCACCGATTCAGGCTCAGTTTCATCAGTTTCCGATGCCAACAGCGATGTCGAGTATCTGTGCACGGATGTGCACCCCAGTCTGAGCCATCCCCTGTACGGTGATGATACCTCGCATCAGCTCATTTTCCCGGTTGCCGATCATATCATGGATGAGCCCATGGGCTACGACATACTCGTGGGGATGTAACGAACAAGACCCAAGCATAGAGCCAGTTCTTTCTTTGCGGAAACGTGAAATCTCTCGACGGATCTTGTGTACACACGAGTGTTTTAGCTGAAAGAGCGGCAAACGGAGCTTGTGGTCTTCAAACTAGTGTACATTGGCAGGAAATGTATAGAACACAATGTAATTAGTCGATTACATGTAAACAATCTCACACATGGACCAATCTCAGGAACTTTTTTTTTATCCTTCTCGTCACACTTTTGGATGTAATGGACGCCATTGTGAAGCTTAATTACACATGATCTTTCGAGTTGTGGATTTAGCAGCTGTAAATGCAGATGTGAATTCATTATCACATGGGACATGGAACTGTAATCCTATCCTGCTTCGGACATGCTAACTTATCACCTTGGTGGTTGTCTCGAAGCTTGCCTGAAGCCAGACATAAGAGGATCTCTCAGTACATCAAACAGTAAGAATGCAACTCAAACTTGCACTAATTTTGTTTCATATTTATCAAGGCATCATGTATCCACCCTCCTCGGCCGCCCTGAATCGCTGGGGCATCAACTACCCTTTGCGCAAACTTTTCTGTGAACAGCAACCACTGCAACAACAAAATATCCTACTTCGGCAACTGGTTGCTTAGCTTGTAAGCGATCAGAGTCAACCCTACAAGTGTAGGGAAACCGATCCAAACCGATCCAAACTTCCAAATTCTCACTGTTTCAATGTCATTGAACAATGTCATTGGCAAAGGTGGGGCCGAACTTCCGAAGGTACGATATGGAGTACATGAGGTGTGATTCTCTCCTGTAGCAAGTTACATGGGTAGTGTGCAATGTATTGTGGCTGTTTTGGCAATACCCCGTAATAAGGTGCTTTGCTTTTGAAGAAAAACCAGGAGAAAAAAGAGTAAAAAGGAGAATTTATTATTCATTGAAGAGGCCGAATCATTTGCACAGGTTGAAGCGCCGTCCATGCACACTGGAACTGCACAATGGTGGAACACACACTAAAGTCTAAGATTCGGTGATCCTTTGATTCTTTTGTCATTAAGAGGGTTAGCCCCAAAGAGATTCTCATTTCAGCACGCTTGATTGCCACTCTGTATAATTGAGGAGCTTGGTGGTAGGAAGTTCTCAGGAAGAGTCACCAATGTGACTAGATAATTTTATAATGGGATTATATTACTCTCTCTTTAATCTCATTTGCAGACTCATCAGATAATGTTCAGTCAAAGTCTCCAAGGTTAGCAGTGGTGATGGATGCAACTGCCCGAGTACAGTAACGTAGATTTTTGTTTTTTTGACACAAGTAAAGGGACAGTAAGGTAGATTTTTGTTTTTTTGACATAAGTAAAGGGACAGTAAGGTAGATTTTACCATCTGCATGATTTGAAACATTTTCTTTTTTTTAAGATTTTATTTTGGTCACAATTTTGTTGCAACACAAAGAATATACGCACTGCTCAACAAGAGAATGATCAAATACTAATTGGTCGGTTGACTATAAACATTTTCACTTTTATGGTAACGTAATTTTTGTGTATTTGCATTGGACATGTTTTAGGTTGCAAGCTGAATATGTTGAGATAAAATTTTATCTAGTTTCTCATAGAACCCTGAAGTAGGAAGTTTTAGACTACAAATCTTGTGATGTTAAATGGTTTTTAGTTTTGGCACCATTGCAATGTTATAGAAATTTAACTGTGTGTATGTACCACTTGGAGTGTATTTCTATGCAATTATTCAATTTCGACTCAAAATAGTATTTTTGAGTTTTACATTAAAAAATTAAAGCTAAAGAATGTTATTCAATGCATGAGGATTTATTAGCAATTTCTAATATTTGTATCATCCATATTTTTCTTTTTTGTGCAGATTTTGATTAAAAAACTGTAAATTTATAGATAATGCTACTACAGTACTATGTCATTTGATGTTGTATGATAAGAAGGATGTGTTTCAATTAAATTCTCCAAATTCTAAGCATGTCATGTCAACATAAGTCTACATTAAAGTAAATGATTGTAATTTTGAAAATGATTGTTACTGTGAAGGTTATGATAAGTGTTAATTAATGAGATTATATGTTTTGGTTGAGCCCTTTGACGTCATTTACCAACTTTGTCAAAAACGTAATATATCTTTTGATGAATCCATATAGTTGAATTTGTAGTCTTGTTTCAATTAATCACTATAAAAACTAAGAGTGTTGTTTTCTTGAAATTGTCATTTAATATTTTTTGATAAAACAAGCTAATTCTTTTGACATTGTGGGCTTTTGTTTATGAATTCAACAATTGGATCTTATAATTTGGCATGCTACTATTTGGATTACTGCTCTTGCAACATTGACTTGTTGAGGTTTTGAATGTGATGGAGGGTTGTGCCCAAAAATGGTCTACAATTTACTAAAGAGCGGGTGGTGCTTCAAGGACATCCTCTTACCTTAGGCCCCACTCACTTGGCATCACATGCAAAGACTTGTATTGTTGAATTTTATCAACTAAATTGTTTCATATCAAAGTGGGTGACTTCCAGCATAGAGTCAGGCAACATTATCAGATTGGATGGTCAACTGATATGAATTTCAGCTAACAATGATCTAACCCTCATAACTGCACATGACCATAATCTAGTTCTAGAGAGTGTCAATGAATGGAATTTCATTGCGGAAGACCACACTTTGAGTGCAGCCCTAAATTTGAAGAACATATCATAACACCTCCAACATAGCTATATCACAGTCAATACCTGTGAAGTTGCTTTCAGTAGAATTTTAATCTGTAGGAAATCCCACTATAAGAAGAGTGGCAGACAATATTAGACCCAAGCTTCACTACATGCACATTGTAAACCAACATCCATCATTGAACCATGTGTGCATCTTCTACCAATACTGTAACAGAATAAATTGACCTCTGCATGCGACTGCGTGGGAAGAATATCACTGTAGCTATCTCAGGCTATCCATTTGCATCATTTTTCTCCATTAAAAATAATTTTTGAGACTCCCAGTTAATGTACAGTATTCACCACCAAACTTCAAACTTTTAAACTTCAAACTTCAAACTTCAAATTCGTAAACTTCAAACTCGTAAACTTCAAACTTCAAACATTTAAATTTCAAACTTCAAAGCCCGCCTCAATGTATCACATGAAGCCTCCTAAATTCCTAATCCAACTCCAGTTGTTTGCCCAAAGCTGTACCTCAAGTCACGTGCATTTGTCACTGCTTGGAAATATACAATACTGATGGCTGGAGCTTCCCCTTGACGGCAATCAGACACATCTGCTAATGACAGCCTCAACACATTTACCACTTACGTAATCTTTGTAGTAATCCTAATGACCGACCTAAGCAGCGCAGGCATTTACGTGCAGAGGTTGTGTGCATGGGCGTGATCATTGGAGCATGTAGCACAGTTACCGTGAATGGGTTAAGTAACATAACCAAGGGAGATAGTTATTGCGCAACCATGACGACCATGGGGTCTGGGGCGGGCCTGCGCGTACAACAGCTAGGAGTGGGATGCAGTACAAGCCCCCCTGCTGCCTTTCGGAACAGAAATTAATCAGAGAAGAATCTTGGTTATGGTTAGCCATACCTCGAGAACTGTGAAGGGGACTGGCAGCATAAATTCTTGAATGCCCACATTCAATTCTCTTGAACAAGGAGTTGTAAAGTGGTAAAAAAGAGCAGATTATTCCCTTGGGACATTCCCAAAATGTCTTTTTCTTCTCTAAATACGGTCTTAGGCTTGTATTTTTTTTAATATTGTTTTTTGAGGGGTCTTAGGCTTGTATTCTGAAGCCGGCACCCTGGGCCCAAATTAGTGTGTTGGGGGCTATGGAGTTGGGAATGGTATTTCTGGCTGGACAAGAAGGTTGGTGCCTAGATTGTGGTGGTGCAACTTGTTGCAATAAGACTGGGTTTGGGTGGGTGTGATTTGCATTTTGAGGTAAATCATGTTCAAATATCTATGCTTCGCAATGAAGCTCGTTCATTTGTTTAAAAAACAAAAAATTATTTAAAAAAATAAATTAAAATAAATTTACGCTTGGTTGTGGTAATTGTGACCCTCTTGGACCATAACTTGTGTTCGACCAGGGTTATCCTCTGTTGTTGGTCAGGCCACGGTAATACAGTATATTGGTTTAAATCAGTGTGGCTACAGTGGGAGTCAATTTGCTCATTGCATAGTCTATTTGGTCATTGTAACTAATGTTGAAATCCAGCTTTATATTTGAGTGTGTAAAACCATAAATTCATCATAAGCTATGATATGTATATATGTTTTGTGAAAGATATTAAAGGAATTTTATTTCTTTGCCAAAAAAATCAGTTCAATTCTTTCAAAAATGAATTCAAGGTAACAATATAAATACAATGAATTTTTTTCTTTTGTATTTCTATGTGTATGGGATGGGCTCCATTAGTCTTGATTTAAATCAAAAGTTCTAGCCCTTGGTATTGTGTACTACGTGGAGTTACTCTATATCGTAGGTCAAAGTACTTTGAATCCAAAGTTCATAGGAGAGAAGCACAAAGAGAGCACTAAGAGGTGGACATAATTAGGGTTTCAAAATGAGGGAAGCAATCTCCTCTTTGTATACTTGGACACTCGATTTAAAAGGCTTGCGACTAGAAAAGGACATGGCAAAATGTCCGGACCTAAGACCGTGGTATTTTGCTTATGAGTATTGAGTACCCTCCGACCGCGTGGTTTGAAAAGGATTTCACAGTACCCAGGCTGGAAAATTCTTTACGTAAGCAGATAATGGTTGAAGTCTGTGCCTGGAATAAGAGGGTCCTATGTGCACCAATCTCTAGCTGTATTTCTGAAGAGAGCCGCCGATGTACATCTTCACACTCACTGATGAGGCAAAATTATTGTGCATAATTCAGCTGTTTTTTATAAAACAAACTTCCTGTCATCACAATTGCTTTGAACAGGAAAACTGTATGTGGTTAGGATCCCTTTATGCAACCAAACTTCACAGAAATGCACAAGTCTTCTAGGGATACAGAGCTTGAGAGTTCTGTATTTGCAAATGCAAGACTCTGGTTGCACAGCAATGGGATAACGGCAAAAGTGTAAATCACTAGAATTTTCAGCGCAATATCACATCCAGATCTTTCTCAGGTTTAGAAATACGATTTCTGCACAGGATGGTTGCATGCTTGTGTAATTATTTGTTTGCTTGTTCATGTGAGAAGGATTCCATTGCTATGAGTTGCTTTGTGTGATTGTTAGTACTTGTGTAATTGGTACTTTGCAAACATGTGCTTGGTGATTGTTGATTTGCAATTCATGAGCTGCTGCTGTGGATTACTAAAAGTTAACCGTATGCATCAAGGAAATTGTTTTGGGAGAACCTGTTTTCAAATTGGTGATTATTTTTTGTATGCAGCCAGTCTCAACTACCAATCCATCAAGATATTATCTAAGTATTATGTAGATATCACCCAAGTATCACATAAGGTAGATGGTGCTTAAACCGTGCACTTAAGGGATTTGAACAACTTGAATCTAGCATAAATAATTGCAAAAATTTCACATACTTGCAAGAAAAAGACGATTCGTTAGGCAGTGTTCACATGAGCATATCAAACCACCTCAATTAATGAAAAATGTTCAAAGTGTAATCAACAAAATCCCCTGTAAACATGCCCTAATGCTACTATTGACAATCAAGACTAAGGTGAGAATTGGCCATTGTGGTATACAAATCCACCCACTTTGTATCTAAATCCACTCACTTTGTTTCCTACATGCATCTGCGAGTGTATCTAACTTGCAAACACTAATAGGTTGGTTTTGAGTCTTGCAGTGCATGGTTTTTCTGCTCAGACCACATGCACGGATTAAGAAGACGCATGGATTTAGTACCGTCTACCTTATATATTTTAGTTTTCAGCCAATAGCTTTGAATATCAACCATTTAAAAATAGAAATAATTGACCAATGTGTAAATAATTGCCGGTTCTCCCCATTCATTGATTTAAGAGTCTTTGTAGTTATTATTTATTTATTTTATTTTTGATTTTATCCCTTTTGAGATGAAACTAGGACCCATCAAACCACCGTTCGTACAATCTGAAGGAATGGGTTTCAAAAATGAACATGGAGGCCACCCACTTTGGTGGTCAATGAAGGAGAGGGTGTTGCATGGATACATGCTATGATGTATTTCACTCCATCATTTAATATTTGGTAGTTTAAGATCATCTGATACCAATACAAATTTGTTTTTGATATTTTTCATTGTTTAAGGTCAGTTGACAATTGAATAAAATTTCAACAAGAAGATGCCAAGATGCTAAACAACCTTCATTGCTTCTTATTTTGTACATTAAGGTAGCGGGCTGTTGAACCGTCCACTGTTTTTAAAACCGACCAGGACTGAAATCTACCTTATGAGTTGATCGAATCATAATTTAGTTCAAAAGGTAGTTATAAGTGTCTAATGTATGAATTTCTATGTTTAGACATGACATTTAAGGGTTATTGAAAAAGCATGTACAACTGCAGAATGATTTGTTTTCCAAGTAACCATATCATTGGCCAACTCAAGGCAGAAAAGCTCAAAGACAACTCATGTGTTACACTAAGTTTCCATGTGCTACAAAATCCTTGTGAAACCCTGAGAAAAGGTATGTCTGGACGTAGGCATCCCAGTTGTTGATAGGAACCCAGCCATCATGAATAATTGAAAGTTTGGACCAAGTTCAAACCAACTAAATGACTAAAATCTCCTTGTTATACAAGCTGAGGTTTCTGATCTATGGCAACAAGAGACTTTCTTTTCAACCTAAAGAATTGCATCAACATTACGTGCTGATGCATGTTGTACATGTGCTAACCACTAACATTGCTAAGTTAAAGAAAGTCAAGGGATTTACACTGCGTGTGATTGCTGTGAGTCAAAATTGGATCTAAGAAGTTGGTCAATGAGAAAACTTGCCCCTTTGTTCTTGTGAACCTATTCCTAACTCAATATCAGTGTCTTGAGACTGTTGCTCCGACTCCTGCTCACTAGAATTGGCTCTTTGATTGGAAGGGTCTGATGACCCTGTCCTTGATGAGCTCAAAGACTTGTGAATACTGGAAGAAGGTCGAGAGAATTCCAGCTGAAGCAGCAATGAATTTGTCATTACACCCAAAGAGCTTATACCCATAAGGGCACCTGCAATTGATGGAGTGAGCATGATATTTGCTGAAGGTAGTAAAACACCTGCAGCTAGTGGTAGTCCCACCTGCCAAAGACAACACAAAAACTTTAGTTTACTTCTAGTTTTGGTTTCCCCTGGAGGTTTTGGAACTGAGTTGGATGTTGGATAGAAATGGTAAATTCTCACTCTATAATCAAAGAGAACAAGGAATAGTGTACAAATATCAATCTAAACTTGATACCCAAGTGGCTGTCACCCGCTGTCACAGGGTTGAAAATTTCCTAAAAGAGAAAAAAATGAAAAGAATGAAAAAATGAGGAAGGAAACATAGTCATAGAAGAGACTTACAATGTTGTACATGAATGCCCACCAAAGATTCTGCTTTATCTTCTTGAGCGTTACTCGGCTCAACTCAATAGCGTCAACAACCTATACAATTTCAGAGATACAACTTGAAAAGAGGTATCTTCAATATTGGATAAGAGTCTTTAAACTGGCCATGTGAGGATCAAAACTGAAAATGTTATCTACAACTTCATGCAGAACATTAAATCATGCTACTTTTGCAGGCAGTGAAGAAAAAAACCCTAGACATCAATGCCAAGCCTCGGGACATGTTCAGACCTGACTCAGCTTGTCTCCCATGAGAACTATTGAGGCGACTTCGCTAGCTGCTCCAACTCCACCTGCCATGGCAATGCCAACATGGGACTGAGCTAACGCTGCAGCATCATTGACACCGTCCCCAACCATTGCCACTTGTCTGTTCTCCGACTGCAACTGCCTTACGAAGTCTGCTTTCCCCGATGGCTTCACTCCAGCATAGACCTAAAAGATAAATGCCCAGCTCTAACCATGCTTAGAAAGTGAAAGAGTGTTTTACAAAAGTTAGTAAAATAAAGACAGAAACATTCAAGACAAAAGGGGTCTGGAGAGGAACAGATGAACATGTAACTAAACCGATGCTACAGTAGCTGTCAGTAAGAGAATGTGCACCTGTTGCCGATCAATGCCGACTTTTGCAGCTACAGCTTCGGCAGCCTCTTGTTTATCTCCTGAAAGCATCGAGGTTTTCATGCCCATCCGATGAAGCGCAGCAATTGAAGCCTTCGCATCGTCCCTTAGTTCATCGATCATTGTAACAGCTCCCACGAGCTTATCATCCACACCTGCCAGGAAGAATTAAGTAAGATTGTCCAATTAGATCACTTCGCTAAAAAAGGAGCTCAAAGGTCGCCACTTCTTATCTTCAGGTCTGCTACATCTTCTTAGAAATTAAAGACGAAGAGACACGTATTCATTTACAGACCAGTTGTAACAAACCAAGAACCAAACCGCCTAGCACACCAGTAGAGCTTAGACGAATGATGCCAAGGTGTATGCGACCAGTTCAATCCTGCGTAAGAATCTATATGAACTTACCCACGTAGACAACAGTCTGCCCTTGCATCGCAGCCTCGGTAACTTCCGGAGCATCACCTTTCACTCCAGCTCTAAAAGTACACAAAGCCAACCAAAAAGTCAATATCCTCACAACCTCGCTTAGTTAAGAAAGCTGAGAGAAAAGAATTGTAGCATCAAACAATCCACAAGTTTCTTAGATTAAATAAACGCTAACGACAATAGAGGTGCACTAGTAACAAACCTCTGAAGCCATTCTAACGTGCCTACAGTTACTAGCTTCCCTTCAACCATAGCTTTCGCTCCACTGCCTGGTTCTTGCTCAAATGTTGACTCCTGGACCTGTCCCAACGTACGACAACCGAGTAGCTCTTGTGAAATAAATAACTTGGAAGACGCACTCAGTTTCAACCAGTACATTCAAAAGGTCATGGCAACACAATTCATGATTCGGAGTTCCACGTAAGCTCAAAACTGCTTCCATACCGGAAGAGGTCAGCAGAACTGGCTCTTTTAACGAAGTTAGATCAAAGCAGCCAGACTTCAACTTACAAACGCTTAAGTTAAGCAGTATCATTTCCCCCAAAAGTCGCATTTAAGGAACTGAATGTGCACATACCAGAGCTTGGCGGCAACCAGCGTTCTTTGCTGCTTGAACCAGTGCTCGTGCAACAGGGTGAGATGCTGTTCGCTCCACTCCAGCAGCCACTGTCAACAAATCTCTTTCGGTCCACTTTTGGTCATCCACGTTGCTGCTGCAAATGACACTCTTCACGACAGGCCGACCGATCGTAAGAGTCCCGGTCTTGTCAAACACAATAGTGTCAATAGATGACACTTTCTCCAGAATGTCTCCGCCCCTTATAAGAAGACCCCTCCGTGCCCCAAGCGATGTGCCAACCTGGTACCAAAACATGATCGCCATCAACAATGCAAGCAATATATGTACGGCTGTTTTGAAAAACAACACAAACACTAAGTACAACCTCAAATTTGGACCTTATCGAGTGAGTAATAAAAATGTAATCCACTCTAAGATCTAGCAATGAACCCAGAACTACCAAAATTGCTTCAGCTTTGTCAGACGCCACTTATGTAAAATCCTCGTAATTGCATACCAGAACGGCTGTTGGAGTCGCAAGACCAAGGGCACAAGGGCAAGCAATAACCTGTATATCAAGAGCATCAAAACCATAATGTCATTTGATCAAAAGTCTATCCACACGAAAGGACACAGTGTAGAATCAATAAACAAAAGCACCCCACAGCAGCCTTCACAATTTCCAGAGATATGATAGAATGACTCCTGAAGCAGTGCAAATCATGTTTAAATTTAAAAACGCATGAAGTTCCACAATGAATCATCCACATGAAGTGCTGACGAACAAACACTCCAATCAAAAAATTTCGAGCCATACAATCTCACAGTCAATTGCACGTCGTAAGAGCGATTCCAAGGGCAGATGCAGGGAACATTTGCAACTTAATATGTATTAGCCATATTTAACGAGGGTTGCTTTGCAACTTCCACTTACCAATACATTACAGGCCAACTGAAGCCCAAGCAAGATTGGTCCTCCAGCTGGAACAACTGCTGGAAATAACGTAGGTCCCAAGGTGGTCCAAAAAGCAAATGTAGCACCAGACAGTGCCATGACTCCATAGCAGAATCGGCCCGCAACCTGCAGTGCATGCAAGTTGTCAACATAACCAACTTGAAATATCTACTTAAGTCCAATACGAGGACAGTTCTAGACATGAAAAGAAGTATACTTAGTGCTACTGACACTAGAACTAAAGGAAATACATTGAAAGGTAATGAAAGAGCATTACAATACTATGATTTAGAATAATTATGAGTCTATGATTGCACAACCAAGGGAATGGTTTCGGAAAGAATTGTAGAATTCGAGTGCAATAAACCGGAGAAGTAATCTTCCTCACAGCTTACTCGAGAACGTTATTGGTATATGATGTTTGCTTCTTTCATATCCATCAAAGAATGACATGCTTACGTAATTGCATTATATGGAAAATATCCAATCATTCAACTGAGACAGTGAAAACCACATTTACCGTGTCAGCAAGACGTTGTACAGGAGCTTCTCTTGTCTGAGCGTCCTCTACCATACGAACAATATCACTCATTACAGTATCACCACCTGCTCTCCTTGCTTCAACTGTCATAGTCCCATTATAGTTAACAGTCCCAGCTGTGACTTCATCCTGCCAGAGAAAAGCATGATTATTAACACTCCTTGAACAAAAATTTCTATGTTTTTTGAACTGAAAATCCCGAAGCGGTACTCCAAAGAGATACATATTGTAAAACTACATGGTTCTAATAATATCTGATTCAGAACCGTCTTGGGAAAAAGAAGAGATCCATAACAGTGCGGAAAGCAAAAACACTCACAGGCATTGAAAATTTATGGCACTAGAAGAGTTACATACCCCAGATTGTTTCAAAACAGGCAGGGGCTCTCCTGTAAGGCTGGACTCGTCAACAGTGCTCTTTCCGGATTTGACCACACCATCAACAGGAATTCGATCCTGTTATAAAGCAATTGTGAGTACTACACTTCGAAAGTATGTCCTAAGCAAGGTATAGCATTGTTTTCGATGCGAAAGCACCACTATCCATAAGTGAATAGCACGACGAATTGAAAGCCAACACCAAAAATCGCTGTGTAGAATAAACTACTCATGATAAAAGCATACCCCAGGCAACACAACAACCGCGTCTCCAACTGATAAGCTATCGCAGGGAACATTCACAGTATTTGGATGACCATCACTGTCAATCCCCATGACCAGGCGCGCTTTGGAGGGCAAAAAGTTCAAAAGGGCAGTCATATCACTGCTGGCCTGAAGTTTTGCCCTCTCCTCCACTGCTCTTCCCAGAAGCACAAATGCTAAGAGCATCACTGGTTCCTCAAAAAATGCTTGCCATCCCTGATTAAAATTTTGGCCAACGGCAAGATATCGATTAGATCAGAAGCATAGATTAGAAAAAATATACATCAGCTCAGGTTCTCAAGATAGCAGATTGAAATCAAGTACATAAAACACCACACACTAGAAAAAATAACCAAATCGAACTCTTTATCAGTAAATCGAAAACCGAAGATAAAGCACAAAAATTATACCAACTTGGGTAAGAGAGCCGCAGCAGTGCTAACAGCGAATGATGACACGGCTCCCAGTCCAACAAGAGTATTCATATTAGGTGAACCCCTCCAAAAGCTCTTCCAACCATCCACTAATAGCTTGCGGCCAGGTCCAACCAAAGCGGCCAACGATAAAGCTGCGTGAAACCCAGTAGAGTGTAGCATATGTAGCCAGGATGGACCCAAAGTGCCAAGAAAATGATGAGTGTGGCCCACCAAGCAAACTGCAGCAAGAGCCCATGCAACTGCAAGCCTCCGCCCTGTACAAACAGTCACACGTTAAAGTCATGAATAAAAATGAGTGGAAGATGGGTCCTAAACACTATACAGCCTGTTAGGAAACTACCAAAGATTTTGGCAAAAATTATCCTGCTACTTCTGGTGTAGCATAGAGGCTTTAGTTTGCAAGCATGCACACACTCCAACAATTTGAAGGAATACAAACATGGAGGGAACCTCAAAATAGGTGATTTTTAATAAAAAAATAAAATCAAAATCAAAAACGATCATCATACTGACACTTGATTTGACACAAGAAACGAGTAACAAGAAACAAATTTCAAGTTATAGTTCAGTATGCGACGAATACCGCTGTCTTTCAGCCGAGCGAGTCTTTCTTCCCGTTTACGAAGTGCCGCTGGAGCCACTCTGCCACCATCCTTCCCATCCTGCTCTGCGAACAAGAATGCTCAAGTGTGAGTGAAGATGTACGAACACCGAGAAATCTAGGTCTTACACTACCAACAGAATAAAGAGCGTACAATTAAACACTATTTACCTACTATTGAACACCTCAACAGATTTTGTAGATGCAGTAACACCAAGACAACCCCGCATACCTCCTCGTACGGTGGACTTGAAACCGCAAGTAGTCAAGTGCTTAGCCAATGCTTCTGCAAGTTGACGCTTAATTTTCTCCCACCCACTTGACTCCACAGACTCCGACTTTACTCTGACTAGTGCAGTCTCCGTAGCTAAGTTGACAGTCGCCCCTGTGACTTGTGGCTGGAAATAACATCACCACCAGATCATCTTCATGACAGTTCCATGCATACACACAAGCTGTTTCTCTAAGTATCTTCCACATTCAACAGCCAGATAACCAGGGTCCATATAAAGTTTCTCCACAAAACAAATGTAACCAGAATCAGAATGAGAGGCAGTACCTGAGATTCCAATATCCTCTTCACGGATGAAGCACAACCACCACAAGACATCCCCTGCATATTCAAGCATCGCAACATTATCAGTAGCCATAGAGCAAGATTGAGCATCCGATCCTAGTGAAATCCCTACGGCAAATCCAGCTGCGAAAAACACAAAAACTGCCTGGACCATTTCACAGTTGTTCCAATATTGAAGAAGCAGTAAACAAGTCCAGAGAGGGGAATAAGAAACAATAGGTAAGCTCAAATACCCCAACATCTAGAATGATAACATCCTCCGTAAGTGGAGCTGACACTTCAGTGCCAAACGTCCCATTTGTGGATTCACCCGCAGAAGGCACACCAAAACCATCCCCACCTCCACCTCCAGTTCCTCCCCCACGCCCCCATCCCCCAAACCCCCGCCCTCCACCTCCAGCGCTAGTACTGAGCAGCGCTTTCGAAATGCTTGCAGGGCCAAGCTTACTTTGGCAATGACAAGGCCTGGCACTGTTCGCTGCAATCAAGCCCAACTAAAAACCAAAAACCAAAAACCCAGTCAACAAACAACAAAATCCTCAAACCTCCAATTGCAAATCACACCTACAGCAAGACAAAAAACACTCCTAATCAACACCTTGCACACTAAAATCCAGGCCCAGAGCTCGGGTTAGACCTCATTGATTGTAGTTTCACTTCTACCAGAATCTACTTGTCTCATTACAAGAATGCCATCTTTACAAACCCAACCATACATATCCCATTCCAAAACATGCTGAACCTTAATTCATACAATCCGCATCATAGATTAAAACCTCTACCTCAATGATACTCTCAACTCAAGCAGCAGATGAAGAAGAAGCTTCCAGAGTGGCTATAGCCCATCAATTGCACAATTGAGTGCAAAACTGAGTGATGTGAATTTTTTTAGTAATACCTGCAGCTGCCAAAGGCTAGAGCCCTGGCCGTTGAGCCAATTCGACCCCGGCACGGACCCCAACTTGTTCACGACGGCAAACCCACTCCGTCTCGGCTTCCGCAGAGGCGAAACCAAGGTCGAATTCGGATTCGGATTCGCCCTAAAGAGAGCGCCAGAGCTCAACATCCTCGCAGCACCGAGCTGGAGCGGCCAGCGCGCCATCTTCAAGCGCGGCGCCTTCACAGCTCGCTCCTGAAAGAAGCTCCCTCCGGCGAAGAGCGCTGCAGGCGGCAGCGCCAGCGAGCGCGCCATGCGCAGCGCGGCTATGGCCGACGCTGGGCCCTTGGCCGCCGCTCTGCACTGGCACCCTCCAACGCAGCTCCTCGCCGCTGCATTCATCGCAATCTCCCCCGCCTTCACCCACACATCGAATTCCAATCCACAACCTCCCCTCCAAACCCAAAATGGGTTAACCCACCTCCAACTCCGCAACCTGCAAACCCTGGATTCACAAACTCAGGCTCTCACCACAAACGCTAATCAAACAACAACAACTGATCTCTTTCTCTCTCTGATGATGATGATGATGATCTGAATTGGTTGGATATGTCAAGCTGATGTTTGAATCTAGATGTGAGACTCTCCACTGCAAACGCAGATTGCAGTGAAGATTATGCAACTGTGTGTATGTTGGGAGAGATGCAGTGACTTCGGTGAGCGGTGATTTGTGATTTGTTGTGTAGGATTTGTGTTCTGACGATGATGATGACGATGGTGGCCCATCTGTAAGAAGCAGTGTCGGATTATTGCAGGAGGACTCGCAGCAACGACGATGATGCGCGTTCCGGGTATGTGCGGGTATCTTGTAGTACAACTTCGTGCAGTACAATTTTCTGGAGATTATCGGGTCGTGGTTTCGGATGAGGGAAGCGAATGCCGAGATACTGACGTTGGTTTGTGCTGTTTTCTCAGATTTCGAGGGCTTGACGAGAATCTTGTCGTAGATAATGTTGGTGTTTTAGGTGCAGTGACAGTTTTTGAGTATATTTCGAAGAGGGATTTCTGAGGTTGGGTGTGCCCTTGAAATTGCAGGTAAGTTGTGCCCTGAATGTGTAGATTGTGCATATTGGTGGAAGTTTTCGTTGTCGACTCCAGGTACCGGTGCTTTGCATCAACTGTATGCCATTAGTTATCTCCGCATGCTCCACACATCATCTCTTATTTGACAAAGGAGCTCTCGTTTCAAGATCTGGTTGAAGAGAAAGAATTTGAGTTCAATGCTCAGTGTAATCCATCATCGGAAAATGGCTCAACAGTGATCACAACATGGTATTCTGATCATCTTGATCGTTGCACATTGAAATCACCAGCACATGTTTCATCTAATCGTTTGTGGAAAACAACAGTGTACTATGCGGTTCCTTCAGAAGATTATTCGAAGAAGCTCTACGGTGAGGCTTAAGATTATGGCGCTCCTAGTGAACGAATGAATAAACAAGTTTTCAAAAGGCGATCTGTTTCCTTGCCTGAAGCTACCTTGCACATGATGAAAGGGGTACTACACGGGAGCTGATTATCCTGCTGCGACCTTATGATTTGAAATGCAGGAATCTAACAGCTTGGGGTGCAATAAGTTTCTGTCTTGAGAACCTGGGCAGATCATCCTTGAAGCTAAGCTGCTGATGCTGCCGTTTCACCATCCTCTGAAAACATAAATCCTCCACAATGAGTTGACAGACGGTGGACATAATTCTTATCCTGTGTAAACTTTTAAGATAAGCAAGTTCAGAATGTCGATGGTGACCAAACGAGAATGACCCAACTGTATAACCCTCGCTCCAGCGGCTGATCAAAAATGGTGACAAGAGGGTGTGTAACATACCTTTAACACTAGACTTGAAGCCGCAAGTGGTCAAGTGCTTAGCTAACGATTCACCGAGTTGGCGCTTGACAACCTCCCACCCACTCGCAGCAACAGGCTCCGTGGTTACCTGCACTACCGCAGTTTCTGTTGCCAAGTCGACAGTTGCTTCCTTTACTTGTGGCTGGCATGAACAACATCAACAGATTGTAAACGAGCTGATTAAGAAAAAAAGTTCAAAGCAGGAGTAAGGTAAACCAGTCATGTAAGAACTGCCAGTCTCACCGCCAGTAGGGGTACACAAGAACCGATATCATAAGGCAGCCAGTACCTGTGCTTCTAATATCCTTTTAACGGATGCAGAACAACCTCCACAAGACATCCCCTGCAAAATAAAAGATCATCGACTAAGATATCAGCAGAAATAAACGAAACAATAATCTTCTGTCAAACACCACAAGCCAAGTGCATAATCGAGCAAGAACAAAGGCCATTTAATGTATAGGTTACATCACAAATGTAGGAGTCACAGCACACAAGCTGAATATAATGGGATAGGAAAAATAAGTGTGTAGTCCAATTACCCCGACACTGAGAAGGATAACATCCTCTGTGATAGAATTTGATGCTTCACCGCCAGGAGCTCCAACGGAGCCCTCGCCTGCGGCAGGCACACCAGACCCATCCCCACCTCCACCTCCACGACCCCACCCTCCGAACCCTTTGCCACCACCTCCTCCAAATCCACTAAAAATCTTAGAAATGCTTGCAACTCCAAGCCCACTCTGGCAGCTGTAAATTGTGCTGCTTCTCCCAGCAACTAAACCTGACTGAGGGGAAATACGAAAAAAGCAAAACATTATCAGTATCCCCAGCCGATAATGCCCAAAAGTTTCTACAAATTACACCATACAGTAGGATCCCTGCCACTATCCCAAACACAGAGAAAAATAAATCGCAATTAGTGCTCAATGCATTCAAATGCAAAACCAAAGTGCTTAAACCCTCAAAGCTGACATCTTTATTCCAGAGCTATGAGCATTCATCCTCCATGAGCAAGATAAGCACATTGAGCTGCCTACTCCAAAAACGCAGAGCACTAAATGCAAACACTTAAAAAAATCTCCGGTTCACTTCGAAGGCAGGGTGCTTAAACCTTCACAGAAAAGGAACACAAGTAGCCTCACACCAGGAATCTCACTCCAGAGTTTCTACATGCATTTCTACTCTTCTGAGCATGATTTGACCTCCCTACTTCCACAATCAACAGCGCACTGTGCACAACAATACCTTGAGCTGCCGCAAATTGGAGCACTGCCCAATCAGCCAATCCGCCCCTTGCGAAGAGCACAAGCTGCTCACCACCCCAACCCCACGGCTCCCAGGCCCAGCAGCCACCACTCTCGGCACTGCAAAAGCCTCTCCACAGCCGAGCTGCATGGGCGAGCTCACAGCTGCCGAGGAAGACAGTGCCGACGACGACATGGCCATGGACATGGACATCGCAGCAGCCATGGAGGGGAACCTTGCTACTCAATTTGGGTCACTCCCTCTGCTCAAAATCTCATGGCCCAGCTCTACCTTGGAAGCTAAAACCCACAACAAACCACCTTCATCAAAACATCACCACCTGCACACCAACATAGAACCAAAAGTGGACCAAAAGAGGTTGTTTTGGTGAAAGCAGGGATTTTGGAAAGGTGGCCAAAGGTGGCAGTTTCAGTGAGAAGACAGGGATTTTGAGAGGGGTTTTGAGAGGATTTTGGGAGGGAGTTTGGAGGGGGTGTGATCCAATTAGCAGGGTTGCCACAGAACTGGATGCCAAACTGGGCACCTGGAAAAGCAGAATGCAATCTGCAGTGTGATCATGATGGTAACTTATTGTGTTCCAGGATGGTGGTGGTTTTTGGGGAGAGAGAGATGAAGATGATAATTATGATGCTTTGGTTTATTTCCTTGTGGGCACGGTGGTGGGAGGGGCGCGGGGTTGGGTCACTTTATCCGGTTCCTGCCATGTGGGATTCCGCGGTTACTGACACTCCTTGTTGACAGGTAAGGAAAGCGGCCAGGCGTGTGAGAGCTTGAGAGAATGAAGCTGCCATTGGAATATTCATTTTTAATGTATAGGGTTAAGCCCCGGCATGAGTGCGTGACGCGAAATTAAACGCATGAGTGCCGCAGGCGCGAGTGCGTTTAATTTCGCGGCACGCGCGAGTGCCGGGGCTTAACCCGGTGTTAAGCAATGACGGGCTTCTTTCTCCTTCCACTTTCTTTTACTTTCAGGTTCCCCGATGAGAACGAAGTTCCCAGCGGTTCCCCACAGGTGCTCAAGGCTCCCAGAGAATTCCAGGAACACGAGGTTCCCAGTAGAATTCCCTCGTACTTATGTTTACAAACTGCGTTCCCATGGGTACCAACACCGTTCCCATGTGTTCCCAGAGTTCAGCAACGCACGATGACGCCACGTGCTATCTCCGAACAAGTTACACAGAATTATAAATCCTGGGTATATATGTGTTGGATTACTATGGATTACATATGATATGGGATATATCAAGCAAATCATTTAAAAATTGGATCGATTCGAGACTTCTTGGTATTGATCGGATATCAATTATTGGTATATAGCTGGTAAGAGCGGGTGTCAACTGAGGGCCGGGTATCATGCGGTTGCCAGCAAGTACATTCCCTTCCCACGTTCTCAGGATCCGCGTTCCCATCCGCATTTCCAACGTTCCCAAACGAGTGCCCTACGTACCCGCCCCCGAGTGCCTGACGTTCCCATCGGTTGCTCCTGTTCCCACCCGCGCTTGCAATGTCCCCACCCGGGATCTGCGTGCAACTGCGTTCCCGACATTCCGGGACACCGAAGCTACGCCACGTGTCTACCTCGTCAGATACCACAGATCGCAAATAGTTACAATTTATATTTGCAACTTCTATGTGTTACAATCGATATGGGTTATTTAATAAAATGCAACGAAAACAGGTGAACGGAACTTAAACGAACGAGGAAGAATTGACGGAAAAGACAAAGCAACAAATAAAGCCGACTATGTACAAACTAAAGATGAACGAATCGTCAAAAATGAATGAAGAATCGTGGAAGGATGAAGAGTTGTGGTTGGATGAGAAATCCGGAACCCTAGAGATCGTGGGCGGGTATTAGAGGGTCTCAGGCGAGTAGACCCGGGTCTCAGGCGAATAGACCCGGGTCTCAGGCGAGTACTCCCGGGTCTCAGGCGAGTACCTGGGCGGGTCTCAGGCGAGTAACGCAGGATCAACGGCGGCGATCGGTTCCCCTAGATCGGACGGTGTAAGATAGTTAGGGTTCGAAGTGGAGGTATAAAACCCTTGTCTGCGCGTTGTTTGCCCTTTTTCCCTCACGGTTTTTGTGTGCGAAGTGTATTAGGGTTTGTTGCTGTCGGATTTTGCAGTTTTTTGTTTTTAGTTGTTTTTCTTGTCGGTTTTGTTTTGTTTGTTGCATTTCTTTTGTTGCGGTTGTTTCGTTTAGGTTTAGTTGTGTTTCTTTATTGTATTGTAGTTTTGTACAGTTTAGTTTTATTTTTCCTGGGTTTAATATTGTACAGGTTTATTAGTTTCGCATTTGTTTTAGGTTCTTTGGTTTGTTTTAGTTGTGCTTTGTTTCTGTTTCCGCCTGTTTTTGGAGTAGAAGTCTTGTAGAGTTTTGTAAATCGAGTCACTTCAATCCTTCACCGTTTTACGTTAGGCGACGTGCCACGATAGAGGGATCGGTTTGACTTGGTTCGTTTCTCTCCTTGTTCGTTTCTCTCCTTCTGTTCATTATATCTCCGCAATTTCACCCGGTTTCATTCTCACGGATTGATTTGGCAAGTTACTGGTGCAAATGGAACGCGGTTTCATATTCTTCACTTATTGTGGTAAGTGTTTTTTAATCTCTGCTTTCTATTTCTATTTGTTTTTTCTATGATATGTTTAGTGATGCTATTTGTGATGTATTTTTGCTTATCATTGTGATTACCTTCCTAACTGCTTGATTGATCTGATTGTAGGTGTTCGTTTGATGATGCGGAACGCTGGTTGCGACGGCATTTGATCAGCATCACTTATTCTCGTAAGTGTTTTTTAATCTCTGCTTTCTATTTCTATTTGTTTTTTCTATGACATGTATAGTAATGTTAATTGTGATGTATAATGATGCTATTTGTGATGTATTTTTGCTTATCATTGTGATTGCCTTACTAACTGCTTGGTTGATCTGATTGTAGGTGTTCGTTTGATGATGCAGAACGCTGGTTGTAACGGCATTTGATCGGCACTACTATTCAGGAAAGTTTTCTGGAACCATGGAAGTGTCTGTAATTTACGATGCTTCTTGTTTGTCTAGTCCATGTGCTGATAGATCTGAAGGTTCTTTGGATCCTGTTCTGTCGTGTCAATTGCATACGCCAACAACTTTTACGTTGTCTCGGCGATGCTCTGTCTCTCCATCTCATTCTTCTAAGAAGAAGAGAACTGTGTCTCCTGTTTCGAAGTCTAACCTATCTGTTTGTAAGTCTGAGGCTGCTATGGATCCTTGTAAGTCTGAGGCTGCTATGGATCCAGATGTGATTGAGATTTCGCCGGTTAAGTCGACTCCAAATCCATTCGATCTTGGTCTTCGTCGGAATCATGTTTTACTTGATGTCAAACCTTCTGTGCGTGATTTGACTTCTTCGTTTTCGGCTGTCACTGGCGTCGTTGATTTTTTGGCTGATGTTGATGTGTTGAATGATGCTGTTGATGATCGTGTTGTTGTTCCTGTTCTTGCGGTAGAATCTGTCTCCGTTGATTCGGTTGATTCTACTGTTCTTGAATCTCCTGTTGTCGGTGACACTCTGCTCACTTCTGTTTCCACTGAGGGCGTTGTTGCAGATGATTTTCCATTGTTCTTTCATCCTAGCACTCAACCTGATTGTGTCTCGGAGTCATCTGACGACGATGATGAGTGCACAGTTTCTGACCCCGGAGTTCCTTGTCGTTTTGTGACTGCTTCTGCCGAGGAGCTTGCGCAAATCAACGCTGGAGGTTTGAGAAAGTCTTGGAGAGCTGAGCAGTGGGCTGCAAAGGCGTTCGATGAGTGGAGAGCTTTTCGTGGATACTCTACCTCGGAGTCTATTGCGGATTTGTCGGAGAAGCAGGATCTGAAACCACTTACCGAGATGTTGGCTTTGTTCATACTTGAAATCAAGAAGAAGGATGGGAGTTTGTACAACCCTGGCACGTAAGTTTTCTTTTCCTCTTTTTTGTTTGTTTGGTTTTGTACTTGTATGTTTGCTTTTGTAACCGTTTATTGATTTCGGTTTTGAATTTATTAAGTAATTGTTTATTTCTTCGTTCTTTAAGTTTATAATTTAGTTCTAACTGGTACCTTGTTTTGTAGGATATCTGGCATGTTAAGGGCAGTGGGGCGTCTGATCCGTGCGAGGCAGGAGCAGCGAGTGGTGGAGACTTCAGTTGCTCCCGCGGTTCGATTCAGTATTCTCAATGACGTGAGATATCATCGCGTAGTGGTAGCAGCTGATGAAGCTGTGCAGCGGTCTTTGAAGGCCGGTCTTGGGCGGGAGACTCTTAAAAGTGACGTAGTGACCCTCGCAGAAGAACAGCAGATGCTTATGAGTGAAGAAGCTTCTCCACTGACTGCCTCAGGTCTGACTTGTAGATTCTCTTGGTATACTATGAAGAATTTTTTCTCTCGTGGTGCCTCTGAGCTACGTGCTGTCGACAATTCTATGTTTTGTATTGTCCGCGACGAGTTTGGAGAGGAACTTCTTCGGTGAGTTTTCTGTTGTTATTTTTTTTAATATCGTTGTTGATTTATATTTTGATTAATATTGTATTGTAGTATTGTAATAGATTGTAGTATTGTATTGTTTTTGTTTTTGTAGTATTTGATTATTCTTTAGTGTTGTGTTGTTTTTAACTGATTTGAATTGTTTTGTAGTATTGTATTGTTTTGTAATGTTTTGTTCTGAATATTCTCTAAGTTAATATTACTTTGATGTGTTTTTTTGCAGGTTTACCCCTGGGTGTTCCAAGAATTGGAATATATCTGTCCAGCGTTGCTCTGCTGAGAGTCTGAGGAAGCCAGTGTTGTGTTCTGTGAAGGATGTCATTTTAAGGTACAAGTCGATAGTCTCTCATTGGCCCCCATTTAAGCCTAGTGAGGAACCACATGCGTTCTTTCTAACTCCAAAAATGCCAAAATTCTGCAAAGGACCTGTGTGGTTTACCAAGCAGCCCATAGGTAGAAACACTTTAGCTAAAATTACGAAAAGGATCTTTAGTGGTGTTTCCACTGCCTGTGAGAAGAGAATTACTAACAAGACAGGGCGTGTTACTGGTATTACGAGGATGGAGGAGGCTCTTGTGCCTCGAGAGAAAGCCATGGTAGTTACTGGGCATGAGACGCCAAGTCCTATGCTAAATATAGTAAAGAGGGGAGGGTCGCTGATCGTGCATTGCAGAGAGTGATAGCTGGAGAGTGCGTGAATGGACAGAAGTTATCCTATTCAGATGCTCTGAGAAACGAGAATGAAAGACTCAACAGTCTGAAGGTGAATATTTTTTTTTTAATTTACTAATTATTTGAGTTTCTTATTATGTAAGTTAATTCTTATTGTGTGTTTGTATGTGCAGACAGGGGATGTGATAGCTGCGGGAGAAATTGTTCAGATAGCATCGGGCTCAGAAGCATCAGCGGTAAATGTTTTCATTGCATGTAACTAATTGATTTAAATCTGATTTTACTGTAGCATGTCTTTACTGTTTGTTTCTTACTTATTACTGAAGCATGATTTTACTGTAGCTTGTCTTTACTGTTTGTTTCTAATTTATTACTTCTCTGTTTTCCAGAGTGGAGATGTTCAGAGTGTGGATGTCCGTGGAGCTCCACTACCTGTAACTTCTACTTCGAAACTGTCCCCGACAGTGTTCTCATTGGACTTTCAGAATTCTGGGAAATGCTTGCAGCTGAAGGATGGCCCGATTTGGCAGAAGAATGATGAAGAGAATGACATGGTGTCATTTCAAGAATGGATGTCGAAGAAACAGATGAAGAGAAGTGGCGAGCGTACCGTTTTCAAGAATATTAGCAATTGTTCAATTGTAAATGTTGTTCTAAATGGAGGTGACAGTCAGAGTGTGAGTTCGGTTTTAGAGAATGTCAGGAAGAATTTTATAGAGGAGGGTAGAGAATCGTAATTGCCTAGAGTCCTATGCTTTTTTCCTTACGAGGTTTTTTTAAGGCAAGGTTCTGGAAGACTTATCCAATACATTTTGTACAAACAATGGATACTTTTTTTACATTGTAAATGAGATTCACCAAACTGTTTCAGATTCACCCAACACTTGCAAGTTATCTGAATGTGAAATTTCTGAGTTTAAATTTGATTTGTTATGTTTTCCAACCTTTTATTTGCATAACTGATGATTCTAAATTGGTAGATTTCAGTTTGGTAGATTTTGTATTGGTAGATTTCCAATTGGTAGATTTCTTGACTGTAAAGAAATCTTTTTTAAAAGAAATTTTTTTCGAATTTAATCGTGCAATGCACGATTAAATTTGAAAAAGGTGGGTCCCACGGATTTTCCGCGTTATTAAACACGTCGTTCTCAAAGGGGAAGAAGCACGGCGGTGCTTAACGTTGTGTTAGTGTACTGGCTTGGTTACTTGGAATGTTAAAATAACTGGTGAATTTACAAGGGTGGAAATGAGAGTCTAAAAATGGGGAGATGGAGCCGCATCCTCTTAATTACCAACCAATATTCATTAGAAGTGGATGCTACATTCTTTATTCTACTTAGTGTTGGTGCTTAAATGTTTTAATTTTATGTTTTAGATTTTTCTTAAAAATTTAAAATATTGATAAGATTCATGTTGAGGTATTTCCACATATGTAGTTGGTGAAAAAAAACTGTCGAAAAACCTGTTCATAATGGACAACAGTAACCTCATGTAAAAGTATTTAGCCACCCGTATTGAGTGATCATCAATTATTGGTGTGGTGGAAAACTTTCCAAATTGAAAAAAAATAAAAAATCATATCTAAAAATATGAATTTGTAGTAACATACACTATTGCAATTCATTTGGCCATGAAAATACCTTATTTAGAACCGTTTTTACCTAGGATTCTTGATTGGAGTCAACTTTTAACTTCATTGGATTTGACTTTTTAGAAGCCTTTTTACAATGAATGCTTTTCATATTATGCTTTTCATGTTCTCCTTATATTGGCATCTTAATTAGTCTTTAGTCTAAATATTTCTCATTTCAATTTTCTTTTCAAACTATAATTTTACAAAATACATTTTACTTTCAGAAATAGAATTCTTCACTATAAATTTATCACTATACTTTAGTAGCATGTATGGCATACACTAATTATAATGATGTTTGCATGATTATTAAGTATATTATGTTTTCCAAATTAAAAATTTATGAAGGTTTCTTTTTTTTCCATAAAGAAAAATCTTTACATTATACATTTTTGAAACTTGGTTTTTTGGAAAAAAATTACTAATTTGGTAAAAAAAAAAGTGTAGAATTTACTAATGAGCTTGTGAACTAAAAAACATCCACAACATATTTAGTCATTTTTCAAAATTGACAAAACTTCAATCTAAAGAATCATCAACAACAATCAATAGCAATTAATGGCAATCAATAATAGCACTCACCTTTGTCTACTCCACAAATAAATCCTTGTTCTTACAATTTCTTGTCGCTAAAATCAAGAACAAAGACATTATCAATATTTTTGACAATAATCTTTTGAGTAGTAGACTTTGGATCCTACTATATGTTGAACGGGTGGTGAACGGTGTCGTCGGTGAGGAAGAACTAGGCTACATAAAACTTAGAGATTATAAATTTGAAAGATGACGAATTGCAAATGTAGGGATAGAAGATAAATGATGGAAGATAAGCATTGATGACGAAAGATGGTAAATGCATAATAAGATGATGAAAGTTAACAATGCATGCATGAGATTGCGGTTCTTTATTTATTGAACGAGGATGTTGATGGTTGTAGCACCCAACTTAAAACACTACTCATGGCTGTAAAACTTTTAAGTATTTTTTTAGTGGTTGAAGAGAAATACTAGGTTGCAAATTATGCAAGCACAACAACAATAAACATTATATCTGCCATCGCCAATCTAATTAGCCTACAACCAATAAGCCTACTTTGTTAAATAACATATAACGTTCTCTAAAGGTTTTTCCTAGGCTATAAACAACCATATTGCATCAAAAAGAATTCTTAGAAATGGATATTTTAAAATATTGCATGAAAATATGAATGACAAAGTCAAAATTTGAAATTTATATTACGAAAACCTTAAATGAAAAGCCAAAATTCAATGAGAGTGACAATAAATGAATATAAGAAGAATTATGTCCAAACTGTGGATGAATGTAGACACCTTTGACCATGACAAATTAGAATTTTACATTGTCATTTGAGTATTTGTTGGAATATGTTAAAATAGGAGTTCATGCGCCTATCCGCACTCAATGCCGAGGTTACCTCATTGTTTCTGTATTCGGAGGTCAAAAGAATTTGACTAAGGTAGAGACACCCATTTCCGACCGGGTCCCCATAACCGATCAGTAGTCTTCTCCAATTCCAACCTTCTGTCAGATCTAAAATCTTGAGAGATCTACAAGAAAGTATCAAGCATGATTGGTAGAAAGGGAATCATATGGAAATATTTTGGTGATCAAGTTTTGGTGTCATGGTGGTCGGTTTTAGGTGGGCCTACATATTAGTTATGGGTGATTTTCAACTTTTCACTTAAAAAATTTGTAACTATTTCAATATTGGGTGTAAAATTCCAAATTCTTTTGCATTCAAGAATAAGATTATGTCTCCATAGGGGAAAAATCCTCATCAATTTTCTCGCCTCAAAAACCCATGCTCAAAAGCTTAACTGGTCGGTTTTAGCCCTCTCTATCTTACTCATGTGATTTGCAGAGAGCTCCGAGAGAGGTGGAAAGCCCTCACAGATTAGAGTTACAAATGGTACAGAGTGTGTCCAGCTTTAAGGTTGAGTGTCCTAAAAGCACCAACTTAAGCGACCTGACCTAATTTTAGCAGTAGTAAATTCGAAATAAAAATATGATCACATTCAAAATAGGTTTTCACGAGGATTGAAAAAATTTGCAACATGTAATTCGCATTTCTGAATTTTATACAAAATTCCAAACTGCTAAGTAAGATTTGACCCAAATGCGCACTCTACAAATGAGGTACATCTGTCCTTTCACAATCAAGAGATTCGGACAGTGCGCTTTTGGGTCAGGGGGCGCTTTTAGGTAGTGCAACCTTACATACCCATACCCCAGTTTAAAATACATCCTGTCATTCTCCACAATGATACAAGGCACACATAACGAAACCTCAAAACTTTCGACGAGAGGAGGAAGAAGCGGCAGTGCGCTTCCAGAGTGTTCCAAATCTGCACTCTCGCCGCACCCCACTTCCACACTAACTTAATTCACGCTCACCCTGCCTGCATTCACCCCCACTTCGCATTCCCCTGCTGCCCACCATCCCCCAACCCCCCCTCGTACCAATTTACCGCTCCCAATTCGGTCCACAATCGCCTCCGCAGTCCAGGTTTTGGTGGGTGTCTCCAATTCTGCGCTCCATCGCATTGATCGTCGCCTTGCGAGGAAGACCAGAGCACAGGAAACACTCGAAGGAGGCGAAGCAGAAGCAGAAGCAGAAGCAGAAGGAGAAGAAGCAGGAGGAGGAGAAGGACCGCATTGTAATTGAACGGGAGGGGTTTGGCGATTTCGGATTTGGTGGAGTTTGTTTTGTTGGGTGGGTTGTTGTGGGTTGTGAGTGGAGGGTGTGGTGGTTGGGAGGAAGAGGAGAGGAGTGGAGAGGAGAGGAGAGGAGGAGAGAGGAGAGGGAGGGGGTGATCGGTTGCGACAGCCGTGATGTATTCGCTACCGCGGCGCGCGCTCGGGAGGCGTGCGTGGAGGTCTGTTGTTGGGGGTCGTGGGGCGACGGTTGAGGTTTCGCGCTCTCTCTCCTCGGCGGCCGCTTCGTCTTTGATTCCGCGGGAACAGGTTGATCGGTTGATTCTTTTGTGATTTTGAGAGTTTTTGGTGCGGGGTTTGGGTTTGTGGGTTGGTTGTTGTTGTGAGTGGATGGAGTGGTGTTGCTTGGTTTTTGGTTGTGTGTGTTGGATGGTTTTTGAGGTTTCTTTGATTTGCGGTTGTTTGGTTATTGGAATGGGAGGGTTTACGTTTTTGATTTTTTAGTGTGAGGTCGTGGGGTTGGTCAGCATTTGTGTTTTTGATTGTGATTTTTGTTTGACTTGAAAGAGTGTGCAGAGAGGTTTGAGAGACTGAATGTGATGCTTTCCGAACTGGATTACTGGTTCTCTACTCGTGTCATTTTTCTCTTTATCGATAGGCAAGCCCTAAGGTTTAAGTAGGGTTTAAGGCTCTGAAACTGGTTTGAGAAGTTTGTGACTGCAAGCTTTTGAATTTTGATTTAGGATGGAAGAACTGACCACGGTTGAGATCACGTGAAAGGGTTGGCAGTGTAGAGTTTTCTGGTTGACTTGGCAGGATTTTTCTGAATTTCTACTGTCATCTTTATTCGACTTGCCCGAACTCTTAACAAAGAAAAAGTGCATTAGAGTCGACTTGTAGGAGCACGAACGTCGAATGTTTTTGTGAATTTTCATTGAGTCATGATAACAATATGCTTGGAAAGATCTACGCTATTTTTGAGATCGTCGTGTATGAATGTACCAGAGCAGGACTGGAACTCTACACCTGAAGAGAACAGTTTTTCCAGTTTGGACAAGCATCTCGTAGTTAATTAGGGAATGACAGGGTTTCTAGTTGGTCGAGGCTATGGTTTAACACATTTTGATCGTTCGAGCATTGACATTTGTTTTGGTTATTTCAGTGTTCCGGCTTCTCTTCTTGCGACAGGGGATGTTGCAATGCCCAATCAGGAGATCTCTCCAAACATGCGTTTACAAACTCAAGATTTTCCTTCAATCAAGTGCGAAATATTTCGGGGGCGTGTACAGGACGGAATGTCACGGCGGACCCTATTTATGATAAGTTGAGGCACGCCAGCACTAGACATGAGTCAACTGCAGCAGCCGAGGATGCACCAGTGGAGAAGTACGAATATCAGGCTGAGGTGATGTCCTCTTGAGCATCCATGATTATGATCCTTATGATAATGAAAAATGGGCGTGGTGACTTGGACGATTAACACTTTTTGATCGACTTTTCCATGGAACCATAGTCACCTCGCAGTGGAGGATGAAGCGCTACGTGTGATATGAACATGTACGATGCAGTCTTGATGAATTACAATACGGTTTCTAAATATCTTTTGCTAACAGTTATGCGGTTGGTATGGAAACAGGTTAGCAGGCTTTTAGATCTCATTGTGAACAGTCTCTACAGCAACAAGGAAGTTTTCCTGCGAGAACTTGTGAGGTAAATTCTAGCAGATGCTGTCGACATTTTGGTTAGGGTGTTTTTTCTAGCATGCAGGTTATGACCTCGGCTGCTGGAACAAGAGTATGCCTGGGTGTACTGAATCTGGAGGTAACGTGGCTTGAGTTTTGCAGCAATGCCAGTGATGCCTTAGACAAACTGCGCTTTTTAAGCGTTACCGATACGAGCTTGTTGGATGCCAATCCTAGTCTAGAAATTCGCATCAAGGCTGATCGTGATGCTGGTACCCTCACTATTACGTAAGCTCTTTTTCCTTATCTCATTTACACATCTGCAGCGATGGACTTGATGGGCTGTTTTAGTGCAGGTTAGGTTATGCAACTTTTACACACGACTGGAAGTTCAATGTAATGCAGCAAGAATGGAATATTTTATAAGGTTCTCACGATCGTGTAGGGTTCTGATGTTGGGTTTCCAATTAATGTTGCGGATGACAGGGACTCAGGTGTTGGAATGACTCGTGAAGAATTGATTGAGAGCCTGGGAACTATAGCACATAGTGGGACCGCTAAATTTCTAAAAGCGCTGAAGGTGACGATCTCATTACACAGTTGTTTTATCGAGACATGCCTGACACATTTCTGTTAGTTTCTTGAACAGGATGACCCTTTTCAAAATAAGTGAACTATTGTAACGCACGTAATTATTTCTGAAGATCTACCCTGAAGTATGACAGTGAACGTTGTTTAAATGCTTAAATGTACTCTCGTGCATGAGTTTGTGCACCTGTTTTAAACCATATGGGTGCATTTGCTACACGAAATCAGAGTGACTTAGAGATTTTGAAAGACATAGCGCCTATGAATGTGAAATATGAGATCTTATGATACGTGGTAACGGTAAAATTATTGGATGTTGTGTCTTGGTTTTGACAACCAAAAGGATTCTGTGTAAGATGTGAAGTATTTTGTACCAATATTAATGACATTGTATTGACCATACCAACAGGAAAACCAGGGGAGCAACAAGGAGAACAATCTGATTGGTCAATTTGGTGTTGGTTTCTATTCTGCTTTCCTTGTGGCAGATAAGGTAAACAGAACATCAAGCCTGCTGATTCTCATGGGTGTCTATTCTTTTAGTCATTTGTTCGAAGAGTAGAGGTTGGTTAAACTATTGCCCATGAGATATTTCCATTGATGCTAGGCTGTGGTTAAATCATTTGTGTTCGGATAGATTCGTTTTGTGGAGGACTCATTATTTTGTGGAATTTCAGGTATCTGTGTCAACCAAGAGTGCAAAATCCGACAAGCAATTTGTCTGGGAAGGAGAGGCAGATACAAGTTCCTACACAATAAGGGAGGAGACGGACTCTGATAAACTTATACCTCGAGGCACTTCTATCACTCTGCATCTGAAGGTAAGTTTCTATCGGTTTAAAGATTGAATTGGGAACACCTAATGTTATGTTGAATCTTCTCGAGATCCATGATTGAGATTATAAGGGCTCGTTGTCAACCGTTTCATAAATTATTCGTTGTTTCTGTGCAGGATGCTCATAAATTTGAGTACTCGGATCCGACCAAGATCGAAGATCTGATCAAGAACTACTCACAGTTCATATCTTTTCCAATTTACACATGGCAGGAGAAGACACAAAGCAAGAAGGTATCATATTCTTTGTATGTACTTGGAGCGAAAAGGATGTATAGTTCATTCTCAGGACTAGGTCCTTCTGTGAGCTGTGTAAAGAAAGATTATAGCTGTTCTTGCAAGTGTCAAAGTTCTGCATGGTATTGAAGCCGGTTGGTGATCACTTCCAGGTTCAGCAGTCGGAAAGTGACGATGAAGTCGAGAAGACTGAACAGGCATGTCCCTTATTCTATCTTGGTTTCAACTTTCCTATGATAGGTAGTTAACTACTTAGTGGTCTCCCTATATCGAGTACTTCATTAGCTAGTTAAACATTTTATTTTTATTTTTAATTCTTATTGTCTGTGTGTGGTACATGACTTCCATGGAGAACATGCCAGTTAATTTCTTCTTAGTTAAGTAGATAAATGCCAATCATTGTCTTAACTGCTCTGCAATACGTGTAGTGAATCTTGAGAGGTGGTTAGTGGCACTAACAGTGTTGTGTTCTCTCTTTCAGGACAAGAACAAATCTATGGAGAAGTCCTGGGACTGGGAATTGACCAATGACACCAAGCCTATTTGGGTAAGCGCTGCACTCCTCGCGAAATTTATCAGTCTCGAGTAATCTTGGCAATTCATCTGAGAAGTGCTTCCTATTTTCGCTCGTTGGTTGGCTTTGTTATATTGACAGAATCTATTTTATGCAGATGCGAAGTCCAAAAGAGGTGACACCAGAAGAATATAATGCATTTTACAAGAGTACTTTCAAGGAATACATGGACCCTCAGGCTTACACACATTTCAGTGCCGAGGTTTGTTTGCTGCCTTGACTGCTAATCTTGTTTTTGAAATGATATCTGAGACGGGTATTCTTATGATCTGTAAACCTTCCTTTCATATGCATAAGATAATTCAGACTCGCTGACCTGGTGTAATACAAATGGCTCGGGCAATTGCAGGGTGAGATTGAATTCAAGAGTCTTCTATTCATACCGCCCATGGCGCCTTTGAACACAGAGGAGATGTGGCATGCTAGGAAAGGCGATGTCAGGCTGTATGTGAAGCGTGTGTTTATTTCTGATCAGTTCAATGGGGAGCTGGTTCGTGTTTCACTCTCTGACTACTGCTTGACGGCTCTGTTTCTGAAGGGTCCTTTTCTTGAATTTTCTTACCCCATCTTACTTTCGGCTGGGGTGGTGTCGGTAAAGTCTCTGTAACTTAGTAGCAGTATGCGGGAAGGAAATAACCCGTATGAAGGTGGACATTGTTGGGCTCACGGGGTGTTCTTGTGCTGCAGTTTCCACGGTATTTGAGCTTCATGAAGGGGATCGTGGATTCCAATGATCTGCCACTGAATGTTTCAAGGGAGATACTGCAGCAAAGTCGCATTGTAAGTTACAGCACAAGTTTATACTTGTCAGGACTCAGTATGTCCATATTCTTGTGTTGAATATACATTTTTAGACTAGGACAAGTCAATGTTTGACAATGAATTTTGTGTCGTGCAAATTATGAATGCAGGTGAAGATGATGAGGCAGCGGTTGGTTCGCAAGACTTTTGAAATGATTGAAAAGATTGCTAAAGACGAAGATAAAGAGGTACTGACTCCTTCCTTCCTATCATGTACTGTGTGGTTTTTCTTCAGAAGCCTGATTTCACACAGACGATGGTGATCTGATTGAAGAGTTGGAAATTGAAGGTCTTCTGATTAGGTTGTCAAATGTGTGGATGCTGGCAGGCTTATCCGAAATTTTGGGACGTGTTTGGGAAGAATTTGAAGTTAGGTTGCACGGAAGATTCCCCCAATCACAAGCGTATTGCTCCTCTGCTTCGATTCTACTCGAGCAAGAGTGAAGACACCCTGATGTCGTTAGATGAGTATGTGGAGCGCATGAAAGAGACCCAGAAGGAGATTTACTTTTTGGCTGCAGAAAGCATTAAGAGTGCAAAGAATGCACCCTTTGTAGAGGACCTCCTGAACAGAGACCTTGAGGTGGGTGAAGTCAAGTCTTGACTATTCATGCTGTGTTTGTTGAGGATTGAACAGTAGGGATATGGGAGCAAGATCTTTCTTTTTATTGATTCCCTGAAGTTTTGATCTATCCTCACAAAGCTCTTTTACAGGTTTTGTACTTGGTGGACCCAATCGATGAAGTCGCCCTTTCCACTTTATCCAAGTACAAAGAGAAGAAGTTTGTGGACATCAGCAAAGAGGATTTAGACCTTGGTAATTGCTTACCCGTCATTATTGTGGAAATCTTATATTAGCCGACCACCTTGTTCACAGTTCTGACATCACGTGGTTCTCTTCTGATAGGGGGTGAGGACAAGGAGAAGGATGGAGAGATCGAGAAGGAGTATCAAGGTCTGTGTGATTGGTTGTCCAAGAGCCTTGGTGAGAAAGTGGCGAAGGTTCAGGTCTCTAAACGGAGGACTTCGTCGCCGTGTGTCCTTGTTTCTGCGAAGTATGGCTGGTCAGCGAACATGGAGAAGTAAGTACCCTGAGGAGGGCGGTATTGTATGTTTATTAATGTAATGCTATATGTAGGTGAAGATGGACGGTTGATAGGAAACAAGTTATTAATCATGAAATGTCTTGAATGCAAATTGTGATTACAAATAACTTCAATTTGGGCAGTGAATGAACTTCAATTTGGTAGTTGGTGATATGACCCGGGACTTGTGGATTCCAACAATTGAATACACTGTCTTGCATTGCATGTGTACCATACTCAATCAACGACATGTTTTCTTCATCTGGGTTATTGCAGAATCATGAAGGCGCAATCATTTGGAGACGAGTCCAAGGCTTTCAGCCAGCTGCTGAGGCGACGTACCCTTGAGATCAATCCTCATCATCAAATTATCAAGGATTTGAATGTGAGTTACGCTCTGTCTCATTTACTTCTTGAGGATACTGTTAAGATTTCACATAAGCCTGTGCACATGAGATCAGAAGTACTGCAACACGTGCAATTCATCACTATCATTTGTGTTTTTTTCGTGCAGACAATGTTCAATGACGAAACGTCAAGCACTGAAGCAGAGAAGCTGGCCGATCTTCTGTTTGAGACTTCAAACCTATCGAGTGGTTTCACTGTAAGTTTCCACATTTTGATTTTACAGCATTCACATGCAGCTTTGTCCATGTAAGTTAGAAGCGATGAAGTTGCTGTAGCCGGGTGAGAATTGTGGTGTCTCATCTCTTCACCAGGGGTATTTTACGATTTGGGATTAGGGGTTTACGGTTTTCTAGCTGGGCGTCATTTTCATACACGGTAATGAAGTACTTGCTGTACTCACGGTAAATTTGATTCTTGCAGCCTGATAACCCGGCAGATTTTGGAGGGAGGGTCTTTGAAATGATGGGCCTAGCCTTGGAAGCTAAACGGAAGACTGCATCTCAGGGAACCAACACTTCTGTTGACGACACTCCCTCATCAGAGGAGAAAGCTACCGCTGAGGTTTCTGCCTGATTGTAGTTTTAGATTTAAGAGCAGTGAACTATCGATTTTGATCTATTCCAGTCTTTGCCGGAAAGACAGTGTCTTGGAGGGTTTAGCTACTTTTTTGCTACCTCAGGCGCAGTTCCAGTGAGCCTGGACTTCATACCAAGATACGACATCTACAGCAATGGAACTACTTGACTGTACTCCAATATACAGCAGCGTTGTTCCTGAATTTCAGTTTTAGCGGAGAGTTTCACAAGGAGGTGAGAGCTATGCAGCTTTATACAACTAATTGACAAGTTGACCATTACAGGATCTCCAGATTATTTAAGGATGGTTACTGTCGTTTACTCTATCAGCACAATCTCGAGACCATTTCAACAAGTTAAGAGGCTTAGAAGAGAGGATTAGCAAGAGGGGTGTGAATAGTTGAGGTAGATTAAGAGTATGTATTCCAACAGGGTATGTTCACCTCCATACGGATTTTCACACAATTTAATAGAAAAGAGCACAATTAATATTTCTCTTTTTCCCATTCTATTGTTTCTGTTTGGCAGTTCGCAGTCCAATTGACAGCTGCCCGTGCTTAATCCTCAATCATTTATCAAACTACAGCTTTTAGATGACTTAACACTTGTTGTGTGATGACCATCTTATGCAAATAAAAAATCTAACCAACATATCCTATAATCCTTTCAATAAAAAATGAATACATCAGAATGTGATTTTATGTTTTTCCTGGGAGTTGGTTGAATATTTAAAAATAATAATATTTTATTAAAGTCAAAGAAATGATAACATTATTTAACCAAATGGTTTACATCTACCACATACCAACTACCTTCCAAGGAATCACATCAATTTCTAAATCTACCTATATTTCTATGTAGAAATATATCAGAATATTGATAAACTCTGAAATCTGATATTGTATATTTGCAGAATATAATTTGTATTACATCAAAATTTCTTTCAGTATTATTGGACTATCAGTGGAATCTGATAAGAATTTATCATTGAAATTGGGTTGAGGAAGAGGAAGTTCAATTGGAATATGGCCTTCAAGCATTTGTACAACTTTACTCATAGATGGGCGAAGTTGATGATTGTTATTGATGCACCAAAATGCTACTCTTAATACTCGTTCAACTTCATTGTGATCTGCCAATCCAGTAAGTGAAGGGTCTAACACTTCTAAAATGTTAAAATTAGATTCATTTAGTTTGGAATATGCCAACAATGGAAAGTATCCATTTTTTGTATCATTAAAAGTGCTAGAACTTGTGATAGAAGAATTATTAATAGAAGATTCTGTAGTAGAAAGTTTTGTATTTCGACTTCCGCTTATAATTTCAAATAAGACCATTCCAAAACTATATACATCAGTTTTGGGAGTAATTGGTGTATGATTAGAAGTCCATTCTGGTGCCAAATAGCCACAAGTGCCACGAATATGGGTAGTCATTGTAAGCGATTGTTCACGATTTAAAATGCGTGATAGTCCAAAGTCTGCAACTTTAGCTGAATATGTAGAATCTATTAAAATATTTTCAGGTTTTACATCACAATGAATGATGCGTTGATCACGAATATCATCATGCAAGTAAGCAAGGCCTCTTGCCGTTTGAATGGCTATATTAAATCGAGGTCTCCATTCCAAAATAGGCATGGATTTGTCATCTCGAAACAATAATTTATCAAGGGAACATTTTTCCATATATTCATATACTAGAACCTTGTGATGTGCATCAGCACAATAACCAAGCAAATGTATAAGATGGATGTGATGGATGCTTCCTATAACATCAACTTCAGTAATAAAAGTTTTGACACCTTGATCTAATTTTCCAAGTTGTTTTACAGCCACAAGAACTTTAGTATCATCGGTTTCAATAACTCCTTTATAGACTGTTCCATATCCTCCTTTACCAATTATTTCACTAAAATTTTGAGTAATGATTTGTATCTCATTATATGTAAACCTTACAGTGGTTCCATGTGCAATCCTCCATTTTTTCTTTAACATGTAAAGTTGATAATATTTGATCCATTTAAAAATGAAAAACCATCCAAGAACACATGATATTAATCCAAATATAACCATTATTGGGCCAATAATAAAGATGATCAAACGAGCAGTTGAATATGAAAGTTTCCGCTTACTTTTGCCTATGAAGGTAGGAGCCATCCTCACGTATGATGTCCTATCATTTTTGTACACTCCATTAATAAGAATGTTACCTTTCAACCAACATCGAAGATTTCCATTTACATCAGGATATGAAGTTGTAGCGCATTGGCATAGACAATCCTTTAAGCATTCTTGTTGACACGCTTCCAAAGTAACATTTGGAAAATAATTATTATCTGTACCCCAAGGATAATCTCCAGGAAATGGAACCAAATCATCTACAATATGTGTATCATTACAAAAATATGGAGGTTTTACTCGAACACATCCTTTTTTTGTATTTGAAGCATCAATCCAATTGAAACCATGTGGACATTGACAATCTCCAAGTACACAAACTGCAAAAGGTCCACACCATCCAATAATGTCGCATGTACTTGAAACCGCTGACCATTCAATACTCCAATCTTTTGAAGTTCCAATTTGCCAACTATACATGCGCAATTGACCATCAATGTCCAATGTTATTCTGCGTAAATAATCCCCTGTACTGATGTTACTTTTTCCAATAACAGTATATATATTTGGTGCCATAGAAGCTCGAAACTCTCCCATGGAAGTTAAAACAACACTTGTATTTCCAATCACATTTGTAGTTCCATTTCCAGTTCCATTTCCAGTTACATTTCCAACATATGATAAAGAAGGTATGTAACTGGTCCAATACACAACTAGAGGTATCCAATGGGTAAGATAATCAAGCTCCAAATAATTTGAACTGTTCCATCTCATCACATATTGACCAAGTCCTGTAGTGTAATTGTTTTCATCTTTCCATGAATACAACATAATTTTGTTGTTTGATGAATACCTTTGATTAGGCAACAAAGTGTTTGTAGGTTGCTCAAAGCTTTCCCACAAAATATGGTTTGTGCTGTTGTAAAGAACAAGGTTCCCTGAATTCAAGATAGTTGCCATGGTTACATTCACCTGCAGGAACAAAAACAATATGTAATCAGTCTATGTTATTTTAATTTTTTAATTTTTAATTTTGACACAAGCAAAGGGATTAGTCTAAGTTATCAAAGAGGTTCCAAATCCTCTCACAATCACACTGAGTATAGAATTTGAATTTAAAGATGTGACTCTTACCATTTTTGTAGGAGTATTCCACACAGGGAGGGAGCCTTGAGAGATGCTATCTTGCAGCTGAAGTCCATCATCCCTGGACAAGGAAAGTATGGCCTTGCTACTCAAAACGATGGATGTTTTTGGCATCCAGACAGGTGTCATTTTGGATACCTTGGCATACCATATTGCAAGATTGTAGCCTGTGTCTGGTGATTCCAGATCATTGTGCCAGTACCCAAGTGCGAATTGCCCATCATCTGACACCAACGTTTCATTCAACTGTAAAGTTGTGGATCCATTCAATGCCAATGAGCTACCCAGGGATGTTGCACCGTTAGCAACACAGAAGATGAATTCACAGAAGAAAATGAACAGCAGTATAATCTGCAGTTGCTGTCGTTGATGCCACATTGCTTGTGGAACGGGTACTGTTGCTCGAGGGGTCTTTCTTGTGCTTCCGTTGCCGAGAACTTTGTGGAAGAGAAATGCTTGTGAGGCATTCGGATGGGTGGCAAGTGTCTGCCTCGCCATTGCAATCAGGTGCTTGTATCACTTGTTAGAAGCAGATACAGAGATCAGATCGCATCCGAATGAAGTCCTTGGTGAAATATTCAAACAAAGTTCGCAATATTTCCACTGCTCTTTCGAAAGGTATGTGTTGTTGTGATTATCAGGAGAAGAGAGGAAGAAAACAAAGCTTTGATGTAAACAAAGATCACCAACCCCTCCCTATGCTTCCAGGACTTCCATGAGGAGAGTTCTTTCACAAGTGCGTTGGAGGAAATGATAATCACGATTCTAACAGACACAGGAAAGGATTTTGATCAACTGCCACTTGGTGTCTGCTTGCAGATTGCGATTAACGTACACAACTTCTACACAGCCACCATTAATAACTACGCTCTCGGAATTGAACTGGGATATAACAAGGTCGTCTCTCCTTCCACTAGTTTCATCACTTTCACAGAAAACAACTCTGTGATGATGTCCCAGCAGGAGCAAAAGTCTGAAGGCTTGCTTGAGAATAGTTTGCACAGAAGTTGAGAACAAGATCTCCGGGAGACTGCGTCCTGAGTCCTCACTTTGATGTTGTTATATAGTTGCCAACTTAGATAAGCCCAGACTCGACAGATACTACCTGTTCAAGGCTTCGGCATTGAAGACACCGAAATAAAGAACACATTCTTCAGACATCGTGTAGACATACGAGATGGACTCAATGCAATGATGCTCGCGCCCAACACATTGACCAGGGAGATTCCATACTGAACGCCATATTCATTAAATTGGTCAATCTTAATCTTGTTTATATTGGCCGCCACAATAATCAAATAAAAAGAGAAAATGGACTGAAATTGCACTATTTGAGTGGCCAATATAATCAGAATTGACCAATATAATGAATATGGCCTCACTGGTTAAAATTCTCCCCCCCCCTACAAAAAAGAGAGCAGCTCTTGTTGATGTAACATGGCATGAACTTTGATTGTGGAGGACCTGCAATACAGGACCCAGCACTAGTGGAAAGATGGTCTCCAGCGACCAACGATTATACCACCGAGCTTGGTGTAAAATGGCAGTCCACTATATTGGTATACTCGTTGGTATACTCGTTGGTATACTCGTTGGTATACTCGTTGGTATACCCATACCATTTTCCCATTAGTGCAGGTGATGCAACATGCGGCATGCCACGTTCGACTGTAACTTAAAGCATTCAAGGTTTCTTGATGCAACATGGCATGAACTTTGACTGAGAAGGAATGAGTCAAAGATGATACAAGTGGAAACATCATGGCACATTGCATGTTGTGCATACAGTTATTCCAGAGTACTACCTGGAGTCCTCTACAGGACTAAAATGTACAGTACTCACCATAAAGTTGTGAAGCACGGAGTTTGAAAGTAAGGTCGCTGGGGAGGCCGATGAAATTCTTTGTTTGTTAATGCAATGTTCTCTTTTAGTGAAGCTGGACGGTTGATACAAAATAAGTTATCAATCTTGAGATGTCTTGAATGCAAATCGTGATAAAATGAAACTCCCATTTAGTCAGTAAATGAAGTTACGTCGTTGGTAGCTTTGTGACATGACCCGGGACTTGTGGAATCCAACTACTGAATACACTGTCTTGCATCGTATGTGCACCATAAACTCTATGAAAAATATGTTTTTCCTTCATCTGGAATCATTCGGAGACGAGTCCAACTTGGCTTTCAGGCAGCTGCTGAGGTGACGTACCCTCGAGAAAAATCCTCATCATCAAATTATCAAGGATTTGAATGTGAGTTACACTCTGTCATATTTACTTCTCGAGGATACTGTTCAATGACGAAAAGTCATGCACTAAAACAGAGAAGCAGCTAGCCGATCTTTCGTTTGAAACTTCAAACCTATCAAGTGGTTTTACTGTAAGTTGCACATTTTGATTTTGCAGCAGTCACATTCAGCTATGTTCATGTAAGTTAGAAGCAAAGATTTATTTGTAGCCGGGTGAGAACCGTGGTTCACATTTAACTTGGTATATTACGATTTGGGATTAGGGGTTTACGGTTTTCTAGCTGGGCGTTATTTTCATATACGATAACGATGTACGTTGAGTTTGATTCTTGCAGCCTGATAACCGGGTAGATAAGTAGGGTCTTAGTCTGCATCTCAGAAAACAGACTTCTGTTGACGACGCTCCTTCATCAGAGGAGCAAACTACCGCTGCCTGATTATAGTTGTATGATTATAGGCCTTCATTCGAGCAGATATAGGCCAAGATATACGCTGTGCTTGAAATACTCCCACCAGGAGGTCTTATATCTAGACCCAATAGCAAAGATACCCAAAAGCAAGCAAATAATATCATGATTAGACGTTGAAGAACTGCATCACTAGATGCTCGAGATTCATAACGTTACAGCAAATGGCAGGAAAAACAGAGGAACAAGAAATCGCGGTGTCATACACAGCTTAGACAAGCATATTCAACTACCTAGATTGAATTGGAACAGTTAAGAATTTTTGTTAGTCCAACTTTCGTAGGATCCCAATTCATAGGAGTAAATCCATCATTAATTTGAGTTTTATTCGTTATACTGTTTACTCTTGCTACGCTAAGTCCCAAACTTCAATTTTTGCTGCAACACTACGATTATAACAGCAGCCTTGTTTCCTAAATAATGTATTTTCACTTGGCAATTAGGAAACTCGGAAATATTTAATTGAAATAATTACAGAGATCTAAGCCCTCAGAAATCCATACACATACAACCATGATTGCCTAGATTGGTTGGGCTGACGTGCTTTCCTTTAGATTTTTGCTGATCTCAACACTGTTTAGGCTACAACCTTCTCGGCAAATTTCTTGATCTGTACGTTGAATATATCCAATGGTGGAAAGTCACAAGTCCACAAGCTACATGTTTCTTTGATGACATCTTTCAGGCAGTTCCCTTGAAGCTTCTGAATGCAAGGAGGTATTCCTCACCAAAAGCATGCACTCTCAACATCCAGACTCTTGCATCTCGTGCAGACTACTGTCACACTCTGCAATTCAAGCACTCCTTACGAATCAACGGAAAAATTGAACCCATATGACGGTCAAGTTGTCCCACCGACGAAGTAGAAATTAAAGCTGATACTTAGTTGAATTTGTCAAAAATCAATTTACACGGATCTCTGGAATGGTACATGTGCGTTATGTACAAGTGATTTCTACACGACTACAGCGCATGTCTAAATTCAATATACATTTGTAGTCCAAACATTTTTGGATTACAGCAGGATTTGTACCAACTTACCGTAAGTTGAGAGAGAGAGAGGCGACATTCAGGGTCAGCATCCACAACCACCGCCATATAGCCGTACTGCTCAGTTACGTCTCACATCAACCTGGCCTGGAGCCCACTTCTGCACCTGCTTCGAGGACATGTAATTCCAATTTAATACACTACTTGTTGGTAGTTATACCCCGCCGGCTGTGCATATTGAGGCTGGTACTGTGGAGGATGAAGATTATGCTGCAAAGGGTACGCGCTCTGCTGTGGAGGATAAACTTGCTGTGGCGGATAGTACTGTGTCACATTCGGAGGAGTTACAGCAGCTTGTCTGTATCCTGTAGTCGATGTTGGATATGCTGTCACTGGAGGAGCGGTCTCCGATGGATGAGCCACTGAGGGTTTGTCATAGCTTGCTTGCTTCACGAGCGATCCCACTAGCACAGAGATATTCAAAACCCCATGTGGCTTTCCTGACCTCATTCGAACCTGAATATCAATTCCACAAAAAATTAGTCATTCGAAACTTAGTAACGTCCTTAGTTTGACTACCAATTCGACGGTAAATCAGGACGCTTATATACGAAATTAACGAAATTAATCAGGACGCTTCGAGACATAAGCTCCTGAATAAACTAGGCTAAGTCGAGAATCAGTCAAGCCATAGAATAAACTCCCTGAATTTTCTTACAATCCGGTAAAAATTCTAGTAACTACGATGATGAAATTAGGTTTCGGTAGAATTACCCACCTGATACGTCATGAGCGTCGACTCTCGCGAAGCATTCGAGTCCGCCGCTCGACACTGCAAGCTCAGATCCGACAGCGGAACAGTGACCGTCCCGATGAGCTTATCACAAATCGAACCCCGGTGACGAAGCGCAATTGTCACCGCACCATCGCTCCGGAAAAGCTCCTCCTCACAAGGCACCTTCACAACAGAATTCCACGACGGATTGATGCCACCACCGCTGTCCACCCCAGTCTGCACCTTGCTCACCCCGGAGCTCCGAATCCAGACCTCCGCATATGGGCTCATCGCCCGCCCCGAGAGCCGCACGTTCTTCAAGTCCTGCGCCGAGATCACCGTCACTTGAAGCTCCCGGTGCGCCATCGCTCGCACCTATCTCGCTCGTCTAATCACCTCCAGTCAAACCACGATCTATCACTTGTCTAGACAAACTGCAAGATCACTGTCGATGACTTGTCTAGACAAATTGCAAGAACAAGATCTAGATAATAATATAGTAAGTTCGTAACTGAGATCACACTCCCTCGGTTACTAGATCGATGAGACAGGGATGAGATGTTTTACAGATGAGGGTAGGAATTGGCATTGCTGAGATTGGTGGTGTTTATACTAGACGTGTGTTGGCGTGGGTTGAGGACACGGTGAAGTCTGTGAGCGATGCATTACGAGGAAATGGTTGGAATATGATGTCTGCAGGTGGGTTTGGAGCGAAACCGAGGGAACGCCTGGACAGGTACCTGGGTGGTGCTTGTGTGATAGTGAGGTGATATCTGGGCGAGTATCTGGATGGTGTTAGTGTGATGTTTGGGTGTTATTTAGCTGTGGTGGTTCCTTGGGTAGGTGGAATGGGGCCAGGGAGAATTGACCCTCACACTGGTACCTTACCGGATGAATGCCGTGGATAGTCCCTTCGGTATCTCATCCATCAGGATCCAAGTAGGTAATCCATGGTTCGAACCCATAGTTACCTTGACATGTGGATGAATGGGGGCTTTTTGGTCTTATTGTGCACTCATCCTTATGAACCCACATCCATTTAAAGGAACAATTGCAACTTGAAATTGCCTTCCAAGTTCCAATGAATTGTGGACACAAATTGGAGTGGATATCACTTGTGGTTTCAAAGGAGATTTTTAAGTCAAACATTGTTGAAATTTTGAATGGAGTATGTTTTAAACCTTTAACTCATTAGTTTTATTTGTTTTATTATATTGCATGCATTGAAATATATGCACATTTGAATGGTTTATATTTTAAGAGCATATTGTTGTAACAATTTAATAATTTTTTATTTCCAAGTTTTATAGGTGTTATGGAATGATTACATAAAGCAGAGATATAATTTTTCTCTAGAAATGCAACCATGATGGGTATGGCTTAAAGAGTTGTGATGTAATCTAAAGTATCTCTATGATGGGTATTTCCTCCATGTGATTGTGATTTATCTCATATGTAGTCCATGATGGGTATTTTCTAGAGATCGTGATGCATTTAAAATTGCTCTATGATGGGTAATGCCAAAATGAGTAAACCTTAAAGATGGCGATGGATTTAAAATTATGTTCATGATGGGTATTGCCTAGGGACTTAAAAGGTATGTCCAAGTGTGCTTATTTTGATGAATGTTTCAAAGTTTTGTGTTATAACTCCATTGGGCTTATGATGGGAGAACTGACGGGAACGGGGGGAAGTCGGGAGCGAACGGGAACGCGAGGAGCAGCCCAACTGGGGTTAAGATGGGGAGGTCGGATGAACCCCCACACTCCATCCCACGAGGGTACCAGTGTGGGGGCTGATCCTCCTCAGGCGTGGAATGGGGAGTTGGAGGAAGAGTCGAGGTTGTTGTCATTTACAGGTACTAGTGATTGTGGGTCGTCACTGTTGATGACGTCATGCGCTACTTCGGAGCGAGGTTATTGAGTCCGGAGTCGTGTTGAAATTGAATTTCGATGTCATTTTTGAAGTTGTGTGACAAATCATGAAATGACACATGGGTTAAGTGTTAAATTCAGGATCTGCATAGCAATGAACTCAGTGGAATTTATCCATGGCAGGGCACATACTTTGGTTCTGAAAACATGTGAGTTGGACAATGTTCTATTTGTATGTGCATGTATGAATTGCCACACTGCCATCGATGATTATATTCTCCCCTTAGAAATTCATTTACTCTCTACTTGAATTGACATGAGTTTGCTGTTAGCTCATTCTTATGTCCCTGCAATTCTGAAGGTAGTTTCTTCAAGCTATTCTGCTCAGAAAGCTACATACTAGCCGCTGCATTTGTACCACACATATACAATGGTGACCACAGATATCAGCAACAAGTTTACAACAAGTGGAAGCGTAACAAATCTTCTATAGAATGCACATTGATTCTACTCCCTCTGTCTCACTAAAAGACTGTTGTTTGCTCAAAAAATCTGTCTCTAAATAAAATCGTTGTTTCTAAATTTGGCCAACTTGTTTCTAAATTTAGATTTGCCCTTAAATTTGATATTATTAGCAAACAAATTTCTTTTAATGAGACGGAGGGAGTATCTAATAACAACTTTTTTGGTGGCATAGACAACTTATGAATCCACAATTTAGCGTGTTAGACCAGTCCTCACAACTGGTATAATGCCCCCTTCGCACCAATGGATGGTAAACTACACACTGCCACCCCTTAATACCATGGACATCAAAAAAATTGGTTTGTGTTCACACTATTGGGTGAATGGAGTGGAAATTTGAGATTTGAGAGGTACAATGTTGAGGTGGCATGGAGTGGAGTGTTGACATCCAGACATAGGCCACCCCGTTAGCCATCATGGCACGAAGTGGATGTGAGTGAAATGGGGTTTTTTTAATAAAACTGAAGTGACAGTCCGATGGAGAGTGGCGGGGAAAGAGAGGCAGCATCACCTTCTGCCGAACAGATGATTTGAACCTCCTTTCCTCCTTCCCTTGCAACGTCTTTGTTGCTCTCCACCTCAACCGTGTGTGTGCACTCCCTTTGTTGGTCACTCAATCTGTGATTGCAGTCACTGATCTTTGATTTCTCGGTAGGTCTTCGTCATTGTTTGGATCGTTCGGAACGTGAACCGCCCTCTCCTCCACTGCTCGAATTGTTGCCGCTTTTTGTTTTGCTGGAAGGTGCCGCGGGCGTGGTCTTCACATCGTAGTGCGTGTTCTGATTTGGGGACTACTTCGACGCCGCCTCTTGGAGCGCTTTCAAGAGCATATTAACTCGGCGTTAGGTAAGAGTCTACTCACCTTGCTGAATGTTTTACGTTCTCCACTAATGTACCTTGGTAGGATCATGAATTGTTCCCGATCGCGTGCAATGTTGCGTTTAATGCATGTTGGAAAGTTTCCAAAAACTCTGCCACTCCGACCGTGAGCAGCGGCTAGCGTGTTTGAAACCGTGGTAAGGTCTTCGCATTGTCACGAAGACGCACACTATGGGAGAGATGCATCAAAAATGACGTAAATCCACACTATCCTGAATTAGTGTGGAAAAAATATCCAATTAAACGTGGCGTGCGTCAAGCGTTTTAACGTGAAAAAGTCACCAATAACGTCACTGCGTCAAAGAGGATATGGGTGAAACGCGAATAGAATTTATACGTTCAAAATAACGCCATCACGTTAAATTAAACGGACACGTTCCTGTTGGATAGTAATTTTTTCACCTACTTTTTTATCTCAAGGAACTTTAGATATGACTAAATATAGTAAGTCTCCACGTTAGCACGTTTCTTATAACAGGGAGGACGTTTATCTTCAGAGGTGCTATGTTAAAATGTGTTAAAAAAAACGTAACACATTGACTGACGTGGAATGAGTGCGTTGACGTGGAATGCTTGAAGAGTCAATGGCTGACGCGGAAGGTAGTTTTGACTATGGTTGACTATAGTAGTAGCCACAGCAGCGCGTTTCTTATAACATTGAGGCGTTATAGGTAACATGCGCCATGTTCAAGTGCGTTAAAAAAACGTACTGAGAAGTCTGACGTGGAATGAGTGCGCTGACGTGGAATGCGTTGTAGAGTGATAGGCTCACGCGGAAGGTCTAGGGTTTGACCGGTCAAGCAATGTTTGAGAGCTCTGTGTTACAAAAAACGTATGAACATATCTGACGTGGAATGCGTGAGCAAACGTGGAACGTGTGCGTGGAGGAATTTGGTGACGTGGAATGTAAGATTTGACCTGCAATATTTTATTTGGGAGTCTAGGAGGCTGTCGAGTGAGAGTGAGAGTGAGAGTGAGAGTGAGAGTGAGAGTGAGAGTGAGAGTGAGAGTGAGAGTGAGAGTGAGAGTGAGAGTGAGAGTGAGAGTGAGAGTGAGAGTGAGAGTGAGAGTGAGAGTGAGAGTGAGAGTGAGAGTGAGAGTGAGAGTGAGAGTGAGAGTGAGAGTGAGAGTGAGAGTGAGAGTGAGAGTGAGAGTGAGAGTGAGAGTGAGAGTGAGAGTGAGTGTGAGTGTGAGTGTGAGTGTGAGTGTGAGTGTGAGTGTGAGTGTGAGTGTGAGTGTGAGTGTGAGTGTGAGAGTGAGTGTGAGTGTGAGTGTGAGTGTGAGAGTGAGTGTGAGTGTGAGTGTGAGTGTGAGTGTGAGTGTGAGAGTGAGTGTGAGAGTGAGTGTGAGTGTGAGTGTGAGTGTGAGAGTGAGAGTGAGAGTGAGTGTGAGTGTGAGTGTGAGAGTGAGTGTGAGAGTGAGTGTGAGTGTGAGTGTGAGTGTGAGTGTGAGTGTGAGTGTGAGTGTGAGTTTATTAGGGTTGGGTCGCCGGCTACATCTGTTCCACTATCTGAAGACATCTCTTCCCGTTGTCGTCTAGTAGACTTCAGGGTTTTATTGCATCGTAATCGTCCCTTGTCCTCCATGGATCACCGTGTCAATCCCTGGAACGTGGCATTTTTCTTGCCATCCTTTGTCTTGCTCCTTCAAAATGTCGTATAGAGCATTTTAAAACCTCCCGATGTCATTCCTCCGGACGAGGGTGACACGACTATCGACGTTGGGCAAGTCCATGACACCCTTGTTAACGTGCACTCAATTGTAGCATCTGTCCTTCATGATTTTTGCATCGCACATGTGACCACTCTCTTGGATCAGGGGCTCGGGTGGTGGGTACTTCCTCGTTTGACGTCGTGGTTTAGTCGTTATGTCCTATATGAATATGACGATAACCGTTGGCTTGAAAACTTCCGAATGTCGAAGTCCCATGTCTTCAGTTTAGCAAATGAGCTCCGCCCTCATATTGAGAGGCAGAATACACATTATCGTCTGGCTATACCGCCAATTCTCACAGTGGCTTGCACATAGTTCGAACTTTGTTAGAGAGCAAGTCTCTTCTTGTGCTCTGAGTTCTTCGCTATAGGCAGCAGTAGAAATCTCGTATTTAATGACGCGTTAAATGACTTGCAAAAGAGTCATTTTGGACAAGGTTCCCAAAAAATGACACTTGACTTTTCATGTCCATACGGAGGAGTCATTCTTGTGTATGTGTCATTACGGATCACTTTTACCTCGACAATAAATCGCGACTTTTGGAAGCACTGTCATGTGGTGAATGTACGTACTGTGAACATGTTTGTAAATGTACACAATGTGAATATATTCACAAATGTACTCCCAATGAACATGATCAAAATTGTACTCATTGTGAATATGTTTGAGAATGTACTCCTAGTGAACATGTTCAAGAATGTACTCTCTATAAATATGTTTGAAAGTGTGCTCCCTGCAAACATGACAGAATCTTCGACTCTAGAGAGGTATGTACCATTTCACATGGATTTCTCAAGACTATTGTAATGTTTGCGTGCATGACATTTATAGAATAAAGATTTCCAATGTACAATCTACAAATCACATTCAAAATGAAGCCTAGTTGCTTGATACAATGGACCAAACCTTTGCACTGCATTATTATGCATTATTAGGATGGAAAAGAATGAATACATGGGTATGCCTTACATTATGAATACAAACTCTATGAACCTAACCGGTAATGCTGGAATTGCTAAAATTAGCTTGTACAGCGCATCACCATGCGTCTACAAAACAAAGAAGGGTAAAGATCCATGTGAAGCAAGAGACATGTATCTCCGGCAGTGCTCCAAATCACATAAGTGCATTTGCTTCCACAGAATCTGAATTGAAGAGACACAAGCTACTTCCTTTCAACCTAATGTTTTTTTATTTTTTTATTTTTATGATGATGATCTCTTTGCCTTGCACCTTCAACCTTAGTAACTTAACCTACATTGACCACACACGTTACACGTTTTGTAACACTGTCGACTCTGCAATAGAAATGATGAAGCCTAGAGTGATGAATTCACTGCAAAAACTGGTACCGTGTTACTAAATGCAACTTCAGTTTCAAAACAAACAAAAAATAAAAAATTAGTAGTAGTTTGTATAATGGATGATTTGCCTCGTCTGCACCAACTTCCTAGACAGACTATCGCAACCCAAACCCCACACACATCAGCAAAACTCCAAAACCCAAGCCAACGCAATCACTCCACATATCCATCGTAATCATCCCTCAAACATCAATTCCTCACAATCGAACTTCAACTACTCAAGATACTACGTCAGCATTCAACCAACGAACCCAAGTCAGCCAATCATACATCATAATCAAACAATTCATAGCAAGCATCGAATGGAAGGAATTCACAGCCACTTACCAGCAAAACCCGCTGACAAAGTCAGCTGCGATGGGGCACTACAAAGTAGCCTGCTAGACGCTCTCAGCTTTTGCATAAACGCCATTTTTGTTCGATCCGCTTGTACCTATCAGATTGCATGATCTTCACACCCAACCGTATAGTAACTGTCCTCGTCGCACCAAAATGTGCGAAAGGCTTTTAAGATTGTTCAAACAACTTCTATTTGAGCATTCTTAAATACCTTTAACACGTTAGTTGAATAGCTTAATAGATGCTAAGAAGGCTTAGAAGCTCCAGAGCCTAGGTTCCCAAGAATTTGACATTGTCCCCTAATCACTATCAATGGCAAAAGAATCAGGAATGGTGTACAATGTTGTATAATGGTGTTTGAGAAGGGATTGATCTCGGGCATTGAACAATACACGCACAATCGATCAATTGATGTGATTTGTGATGAGGGAGTGTTGTAGTGGCCGAAGGAGAAGCTCAAATTGAGACAAGAGGTTTGAGAATGTGAGGACACTGGCATGGACATATGTAACACTAAATTCTAGGGCAATGGGAGTTATTAGAAGAAAAATGGCAATAGTCTGCCACAAAGATGAAGCCGAGTTCGGAATTACCTGGCTGCTAAGTACTTCATTGTGTACTGCCTTGCACTGTGCAAGTCCACATGTCAAAGAAAATCGAACCGGGTCAGCTCCCATGTGAGGTTGCAGCTACAATTGACACATTCTGGAATTATATCGATACTTACAGCGTCTCCTAGGATATTGGAAAGAACAGAATATGAGTCCGATCTTCATAATAGACAGGCCTTATCTCGTAGACATCATTGCTTCGAGTATATCGTAGACAAGCTTTGCAACCATACAACTGCAATGTGAGGAGGAGCAGGCAACACAAACACGAAAATTAGTCAATCTGCAGGATATAGAAGCATGTGGATAACATACGTGGTGTGGAATATAGGATGAATGACATGGTTTTAGTTGAACCAGATTTGGGAAACATAGTGCATTCATGGACGTGGAAGGGAAAAATCTTAGCATTCTTCATTCATGAACTCCAAGGAAAAATGCAAGTGTTTTTTGGAGTTGCCTACCTTGAGCAACGAATGGAGGATCGTGATTCAACAATGCAGCTAGTTCATCATAGTATAGGGATGCAAATCTTGAATGCTCAACCAAGGGAAACCGTTTACTAGCCGGTGCAGCAACTTATCTATAAGTTTATGACTTTTCCAATTCCCTAGAACAAGTATGTAGTGGTATATGAGCTTGAGGACAAGCACCTAGAACTCATTTGTCAGAGGCTTGACAACCGAGATGTGTCCCACCTTTCCCAGAATTGGGTGACATTATGCTTGTCAAGCATGAAGATTGGAGGGATGAGGATACATTTTCATATACTATTGTCCTTGAAGTTCATTCATGTGATAATAACATGGAGGCAAACAACAATGAGCCTGTTGTGGCTAGGATTCCAACCGAGCTGAATAGATTGGTAGGCACTTTAGAAGCGTGCTTGATAAATCAGGTAGACCCCCGCTCGAGAAAGTTTGTGGCAATGACCGATGCCAAATATAATTGTTTTGGCACAAGTTGGTCAAACAGGTGGTTAAATTTAATGTGACGAAGAGTCTCCGTACGCAATCCATTGAGTGGAGAATATTTGACATTTGAAGATGGGGACATTTAGATGAGACTCTTTTGTACTTGAATGCTCTCCAAAATATATACTTCACTTACAGTGCTACTATTCTTTGAATGTATGTTGCCAAAAAAGTAAAATATACTACCGTACCCAAGGGGTCAGCTTTGACACCCCTTGGTCGAATAATTAATTAATTTCAAATTTTAATGTCCGACACCTAAAAATATATATATATAATAAATCTCGACAATTTCTTTTTTAATTTCTTAAAAATTCGTTTTAAAGCCTTATTTAAATTTTCAAGTAAAATATTAATCCTCCACATCTTTTTTGCATTGGATGACAAGATAGATGTGATTAAGAGTTGAGAATGCTCTCTGCTTTATGCAAGTGGAGTGGAGTTGTATCCAACAATCCATATGGGAAATGTGAACTTTGAGGTGAAGCACTTAGTTAGTCTTCTTTTTTATAACACACATAACTTTTGCATATAGTCTTCAAATGACATAAAATTTGTTGGAGGTGAAAGATTACTTGATTTTAAAACTTTTTTTCAGACCAACAAAATTTCAAAAAAGTTAATCTTCTATGCACAAATGACCTCTGAAAAACTGTTTTAAACACATTCTATCTATTTTAATCTTTACAAGGCTGCAATGATTTGTTCATATCTTTTGCATAAAGACTTATAAAACTTCATCTTCTATGCTCAATTGGACTCCGAAAAACTCTGTACAACACATTTGAAAAACCTCACCTAGACTCTTGCTACTTCTTAACCCATATTCTTTGTAAATTAATGTGTGTGAGCTTGATTACAAAAGGAGCACATTCTCTCCACTCTATCTCGCACATGCTTCAAATATGAGTAAATGTCTAGTGTGAAGTGAAATTTCTTTACATTCCGGCAATTTTGAAAAATAATTGATATTATATTTGACAAAAAATGCCTACAATTTTCTAAAAATTTTGACATCTATTTTTGGAATTATTTTCTGCCAAAGCTGACCCCTGGGTACGGTATTCTTTCCCATATGAGGAAAAACCGATTAACAGTAGTCTGAATGGGAACCAGAGAAACTTTCCCATGTTAAAAATTCTAAAGAGGGAAATGACACCGCTATCCCAAGTGACATGAGGAATGTAACTAGGGGAAAACAAACAACTCCATTTTCCTAGATGTAAACCATGGGTATTAAGTTAGGACATGTTTCCCCTTTTCCCAAGAGGGAAAATTTGAGAAGCTCCTTCTGGAGGATTGTCGTGTGGAGTTTGGTTTGATCCGCCTCTCTGGGAGTGCACTGTTTCTCTGGCGTTTGTGATCTGTAACCGAGGGTTTGGGTTACTAGCTAGATGGGAGACCTGGTTTTCTGGTGGCCATCTTCATGCTCTAGCATGTGGTTGGAGCCGTAGTAAGGATGTGGTGCTGTGTTTGTCGACCATTTCCACTTCTGTCGGTAGCTTGGCGCTTTCGTCTTGTGTCGTTTTTGGAGGTACATTAGCCTGATCCGAACATCATGGTACCGAACATATTGGCTGGTTGATGTAGTGTTTCGGTGTATTTTGGATCTAAGCTCTGAGATTGGGGAAAGAAGGAGCTTGGCTGCTAGTGGGTGGAACTAGAGAGGTTTCTGCGTGTGTTGATGGGGACTGGAATCTTGACCAACAACTCTTAGGATTTGTGCGATTGTAGTGTTTTTTGGTTTTATCAGGTTATTCGTTTCTGGCATCGACAAGCTTGCAGTTTAACGATTCTTGTGGGAGTGTTGTCTAGTTGGGGATCATGAGTCGGCGAAGAAGTAGAGTTTTGGAGGTTGAGGGAGACTATCGAATTGACGTCAACATAGGTTATCAGTCGCTAGGCCTTTGATCCGATCGAAGTTTAGGTGACCGTCTGGTTTCCTGCACTTGGTTTAGTGCATTGGAAGTATGAGCCTGGATGTATGTTACTGTGGTTGGTTCGAAGGGGTTGGAGAATCTGGGTTATGGTTAAGTTGAGCTTGTTTTGATGATGGGGTGGTGGAGGTTGTTTTTTTTAGTTAAATTTGATTTGATTTTTTTGTTTTAATGGTTAAGCAGCAGCTATGAGTGCTGGAGGTTTGTTGTTTGTGGGTTGCCGCTCACTAGTGGGTTGTCTCTCTACGGGAGTTGGAGGGTGGGGTTGAGCTCCGTTTAGGGCTTGTTAAGGTGGAGCAGGGGAAATGGGGACGGCCGGTTGTCGGTATAGGTTTTAGTGTGGGATTGGTATACCAGAGATGACAATGTCAGAGTTCATTTTTTCAGATTACATCGAGGATTGCAAAAGTTGGTTTCAGTTTGTCCGTTTGCACAAATGGAGGATTGTTGCGATCTGCCTGATTTGAGGGAGGCCGAATCTTAATATATGCACATCTATATAATCAGACTACTGGTTTCTTTGGAGGATTTTTTTTGGAAGTTAATCTTACTCGTTTTTGTGATTGGTCGATGGTTGTCTGGAGCTTTTGAGGTCGAATGTGTTCGAGGTTCATCACAAGCAATTGTGTTGTTCCGCGGATAGGGCTTGAGTCGGCAATGATTGTCTTCCGGGAGTAAACTTTCAATGAGAATTTTAGAACTAGTCTATGGAGGTCGTCATGGATAAATACAATGGATTCACAAAGTTCCTTCGATTACGAGTAGAGAACCTCGTCACAACATATCACTCGTCTGCATTTTAAGTAAGAGTGCTTGCTTGCAGGCGGGATTCTTTCATCCTGAAAATTTTGCTCTTGGTGAAATTTTGTTTTGTTGCGTTCTGGTGTAGGATTCTTGTATGACGTAAAGTGGAGCAAAAATATTCTTTTGAATCTATTTGGTTTTTGTGCAGCCAAAATCACTTCCTTGGAGCCATTGAAGCAGGTCATTATGTCCAAGTGCAGACACTGCAGGGGTGGTGCTCTTTCGTCATCTGATTTATGAAGAAGCCGACATCGATTTCAGCCTCTTAGAATTGTGGGTGCCAGATTATGGAGACAAATTGTCAGCCTGTCCCAGAGTTTCCTGAATTGAATCACTCTCTAACTGCATTTCAATGAGGTATTTTTATCCACAGTAACTGCTCACAGTTGAGGTAATAAACAATGCATTTGTGTTTCTGCAGTATTTGATTGCCTTCAGAATGGCCACTGGCGAATCGAGCACCCAGCCTGCAGATTGTGCATCTGGATGACATTTTAGGATCAATGTTCACCTCCTCTAGATTGTTCAGTCTGGAACTGGGGTACCGCGTCAAGGAGATGTTCGTTCCTCAACATCCCAGAGCTCTGAGGTCGTTAACCTCGTCTAACTTGCCAGGAGTGTGCAAGTCTTGATGTAGTGCAATTGTGGGACCAAAGTCCGTCTATACATGATCTCATTTCTCCCGATTAGATGATGGTGACTAGAAACTAGTGCAGCCATGGACGACCGGGCTCTTGAAACATGGAGGCGGCCTTGCAAACGTCCCCGAGGGCAATGCTCTTCTTCTGCAGCCATGAACGTGGACTATGACGTGTTCCTGAACCACCGTGGGCCTGATGTGAAAGTTGGATTCGTGGCCCATTTGGATGAAGCACTTCGGGACGCTGGGTTGAATCCGTTTCTGGACAAGGCATCCTTGAGGAAGGGGGATCCTGCTTTCAGGTCCATAAATGACGCTCTGGAAGTGGCGAAGATCCATGTTGCAGTTGTTTCGAAAGGATACGCAGAGTCGAAGTATTGCCTGAATGAATTGGTGGCCATGATGATGAGCGGAAAACCAGTAATACCTGTGTACTACGAGGTGGAGCCTGTGGACTTGCGGTGGGTGGAGAATGGCCCGTTTGCAGCGGCATTTGAGAAACACAAGTCTAAGAAAACACCGAAGCAAGTGGAGGAATGGAGAGATGCTCTTCGGAAGTTGGCGGACATCACTGGATTTTGCTATCGTCCGTCTGATTACAAGGGGTGAGTATCTCTCTCTTCAAGTTTACGTGATATGTTTGTACCTTACGGAAGAAAAGTTTGTTTCGTGCTGAGATTGCGCTTGACTTGATTGAAATGTAATCCACGTTGTTGGCATCACTAGCCATGGTTGAGTTTGGTATTGAGGTATAGTTACAGCAGTGCTGTACTTTTGCTGTCGAAGGCATGGGCATGCAGAACTAGAGGGTATTCTTTGGCACGAGAGTCATGCCAAACCCAAAGTTTATTCTTGTCACAGGCATGCATTTTGTACTAGACAGGAGTGTAGAGTAAGCAGTGTCATGATACACCGGTCATATGATTAGGAGTTCAATTATCACTTGTATCGATTATTTCAGGGCATGCCTCATTCAATTTTCAGTCCATTTTAACTAAGTATGAATGCTGGAATGAGTGGGGAAACTTATGAAGTACTAATGGCTGATTTTGGTAGCGCAGTGATGAAGCCGAACTGAAACGGGAAGTGGTGGGTGCCGTATTGAGCAAGTTGACACCTTCATTTGAGGCATTGCAAGTTGATCGGTGCATGGTGGGTGTTGAAGAGCATGTCCATACATGCGTCAAGAAATTGGAGATGATATCCAATACCACATGTTTATTGGGCCTTGTGGGTATGGGTGGAGTTGGTAAAACCTCTCTTGCCAAGCTGGTTTACAACCATTTTGTAAATCACCAGAAGTTTCAAGCTATGAGTTTTTTGACACTTGATCATAGCTCAACTCTGGGTTCTTCAAGTATGGTGGAGAAATTACAGAATCAGCTACTCTGGGATCTTTTGCATGTTCGAAATTGCAATGATCACAGTTATAGTTATTGGTTTCACAAGTTATGGAGCAAAGGTCCAACATTGATTGTGTTGGATGACATCCATGAGAAAAGCCAATTTGATGAGCTCATCTTAGATACACGGCTTCTTGCACAAGGGAGTTGCATCATTGTTACATCTCGGAATCGCCATGTATTGAAGGTTGTTGGTGAAGAGTTTGGGGATTTCTCTCTTCATGAAGTAACACCCTTGGAGAATGACGACGCTAGAAAGCTTTTCAACTTGTATGCATTTCGCAGCGAAGAAGCTCTTCCAAAGTTCAAGGCCGTCGCTAATGATGTGAGCAAAGCATGTGGTGGTTTGCCACTAGCATTGAAGGTGGTGGGCTCAAGCTTGATGGATATGAAAAGTGATGAAGATTTTGAATGTATTTGGCCTGAGGCGGTGAATGCTTTGAAGGGAGAGTGGAAGGTAATGAAAACTTTGAGATGGAGCTATGATTGCCTTTCTGATGAAGAGAAGTTGATGTTCGTGGATATTGCTTGTGTGTTTTGCAATTGCAAAAAGCAAGTGGTTGTAGAAATTTGGAAAAGTTGTAAGGGATGTACATCATGTTGTGGATATGAGACCCCTTTCATGACTTTGAGAAAGCTCATTGATAAGTCATTAGTTGCACTTAGCAACTCTTCTGGACAAGAAGAAATGGTGATGCATGGTCTACTGCAAGAATTGGGCCAAAGCATTGGAACATTGAGTGGAAGCCATTTATGGGAGAACAAAGCTGCCAAAGTTGTTGAAGAGAACTATGAAGTAAGTTTTTACTTGATTCCCATATACATTTTTCAAATTATGGTATGTGAGGATGTAAATGATTGTTAAGCATCTTGTAGAATACATAAATGGAACATGTGCAAAATTATGAATGATGTTGTTATTGTTTTAATTGTCAGGGTTTTAACAAAGTTCGGGCGATGAATCTTGCCAAGAGCCATAAGCGCAAGTATGAATGTGAGAGCTTTGCAAAGATGACCAATTTACATTATCTCATATTGGATGGATGTGATGTAAATGGGAACTTTGATAATGTTTCAAAAGAGTTACGGTGGTTGCAATGGAGGAACATGCCATCGAAACATTTACCTCCGAGGTTTAATTTTTTAAACTTGGTATCATTGGATTTTTCTCATAGCTCCGGCCTTGCAAGTATATGGACAGAATCAAATTCGGCTACAGAGGTATCGTATTCTACATTCTAGTTTGAATTGGTTTTATTAGTTTTAGAATCATTAAATCTTTAGAAGCATAGATTCAAAATTTGAAAATAAAAATTTGATGCATGAGTAAAACTACATGAGTAGCTTCATTTTTATTTTAAAAAATCATGTTAATGGTTGAAAATTCAAACTATAGTGATGAGTTATATTGCATATCAAAACACCATTGCAAGTTTGTTTATAAATAATTCCCTAAAAGAAAACGAAAAAATCAAAATATTTTGAAGACAAAAAAATCAAAATAGAATAAAATGTTTTTAGTGATACTTTGTTACATCTAGACCATTTGAGGTTATTTTTAGCATTTTTTTGTTGATAAACAAAAATGAAGAATATCAATTTTCAAGGGACAAATCTTATTTTATTCAAAAAAAGTAAACATTTGATCAGTAGAAAACGAACCTACTAGGGTGTTATGGTAATTTTTACAAAAATTATCTTAGTTTTCTGGTTGTTGTAACTTGTGACAATATTTTGAAGGTTCAACTATAACTTGTCTTAATCCACTCTTACATTGCAATTGGATTATACAAAAATGATTAGAAAGTAAATATTTTTGAAATTATATTCTTTGTTCACTTTTTACAATTAAAATGGTTACAATTGAATTTTGAATTGGATTCTATCAATCGCAATCCGTTGTTTAGATGCTTGGACTTTTTGGGATTCTCTTCTCATAAACAATATCTCTTGTGCTTTCTAGGGTTGCCCAAACCTGCTCAATCTTGATATGAAGTATTGCTCATCAATCATTAGCCTCCCAAATTCCATAGGACAATTATCTCGACTCCAAGTATTGGACTTATTTGCGTGCAAGAATTTACGGAAGCTCCCAAGTACAATTCGACAACTCACACAACTGCAATTACTCCATCTACAAAATTGTGAAAGCCTGGAATCATTGCCAGATTCCATCACTGCCATGCCTCAGTTGCAACGTCTTATCATGAGCTATTGCACATCCATGTCCAAGGTGCCAGAAACAATGGGGCTCATGACGGGCCTTTCCGAGTTTAGTACAGACCTTGCGACTGAATGGCAAGCAGTCGCTGTTGGACAACTCCACGGGCTCAAGGAACTCTATGTATCGAACTGCAGTGACGAGGGAATCATATGGCTCGATAGAAAGAGTTCACTCGCCCATCTCCACCTCCTTTCCTACTTTGAGTTTTATGACTGCCCGGCCATGAGCAAGCTCCCTCACACCATCGGACTTCTCACGAATCTGAACTGGCTCGAATTATGGCGTTGTGAGCACTTGCGGGAGCTCCCCAACTGCATCGGACAACTCAAACTGCTCACGAGACTGCAGTTGAGAGGATGCAGCAGCCTGGAGACTCTGCCTGATTGTTTGGGTGCCCTCACGAGTTTGGAATGGCTGATCATTGCGCACTGCAGATCCCTCACCAAGCTCCCAGAGTCCATCGGCCACTTGTCGAGGCTTGAGCAGTTGTTGATTGAGGGGTGCGGTGAGTTGCAGCCACTCCCGGAGTCTCTCAGGCAGCTGAGTGCGCTGGTGTGGTTAGGAGTATTGGATTGTGGCAGCCTGGAGGGTTTGGGTGTGCTGAGAGTGTTGCCAGGCCTTCGCATTTGGGGATGCACTTCCGACACCAATCTTTTAGAATCATGTCTAATGGTTTTGGACAGAAATCGTTGTGATCCTTCTCGGTACAAATACGACGACGGCAATCAAGTGAATTCCGTGCGTGGAGATTTGAAGGAAATGCGAGTGGTGGAAGCAAATGATTGTGGGTTTCTACGCCTCGTGCAAGATGCTGAGAGTGGACGGCCAATTTTGCAACGAGTCCACAAGCTGGACTGTTGTAAGTTAATCACGTTGTAGAACAGAGGTGCAGTCTAATTTCTTCAAGACCCGTACACAACGCAGCTGACCGGAAGAGCAGAGTGGTTTGGAATGCGGAGTGCGAGTGAAGGGTTTTCGTGATCCCTGACTTTGGACGTGGAGGCGCAAATGTTGGACGATCTTTTTGTGGATGTCCGCTCCAATAGCAGACAACTTGAAGTGAGTTCTCAAATGTAAGTGCAACATGGTGATGACTGCCAAAGACTGCTATTGAAATAGTACAATTAGTTTAGTAGCTTCCCCATCTTTTAGGGTCTCGAATTTTTTGCACGAGAGAATTTTTGAATGTTGGGTTATGAAAGAATCTTTGTCGATCTGACCAAGTGCGCAATTCCTTCCGAGTAAAAGTAGTTCTGCCGAACGTGTACAGTACAGTAAGGCCGATTTTGTTCAGAACTCTAGGGTTCGCATGAAATTGTGGTGTTGACATTTCTGTTATTCAGTAGAGACTGGCATATTGCTATGCTGTTTGATGTCAAGGTTTTCGTTTATTAAGATTGCATCTACATTTGCAGCCACATTTGGAGCCTTGTTTACTCGTAGCACTCATGGAGACGGTAGAGTGAGGCTGATGGTAACATGAATTGTTCAGCAGCTTTGTGGCTGTAGCACCATCAATTCAATTGATGTCAAGCCAATTTGTCCTTAGACGTTGTTTTGTATCGTCCAAGTGTGTCCATAGAATGAAATGGGTCTAATTAGTTATTGAAAAGCGATTGTCCCGAATGGAATTTTTCAATTTAGAGACGTTCACAAAACAATTCTAACTTTCTGATGCCAAAAGAAAACAAGAATTGGCAGAACGTGTTCAGTCCCGTATGTATGGAAACGCCCTCAATTCGGATAACAATCCATAAAATATAAACACAACTCTTCCGACGAAGCAGACACTGTCCTGTTTACATTGTAGTTTCTCATTGGTATCGCACCTTGCTACGTTGCTTGTCAACAGGACAGAGTTGATGCTTTGTATGGAGGCTTGTGTATATTTTGTGTGGGGTTTCAGCCCAACTTGGAAAGGATTTCAATACTTCAGGACTGCCCATGTTCTACCGAATTTCATTTTCTTATTTCCTTTAGAAGTGTTTTTTCTTTTTATTTTTATTTTTATTTTTATTTATTTTTATTTAAGCAAATGGTGACTTTATTCCATAGCCTTAGGACAAAGAACAAAACACACCGCAGCACAACCAGGAAGGCCCATGGCCAACCGGCAATCACACGGAAGAACTCAAATTTTTAATTTTACCCTAAATAAAAGCGAGGCCGCATGAGAGCAACCTGCCTAAGCTAGAACGGAGGACCTGTAAACGGAAGGAAGTGGCCACCCGGGGGCCGGACGAAGTTCCTTAGAAGGCTTTTGTAAGCCATAACGACGACGTTTATGCATTTGCTCCTTGTTTGATAATGTATAGTTTTGAACTTCATTTCCAATCTTTGCCTGTAGTTGCAGAGAAACAAGATTTGGAAATGTGTACATGAAGTATTCGAATCAAAAACTGCGCCAGAATGCTCCAAGGTGAAGAAGACAGGAGGTGGAGGAAATCTTTACACTTCACCGCACAAGGCCACTCCTCTGAGGCATTAAAGGTAGTTTACATCCACTAGTGACAAATTGATTTTGGAGCTTGTCATGTACGACTTCTCCGTGCAATAGAAGTACTATACCGTACTCTGGTACAATTTGCAAGTTCCACTTTCAAAACCAGGATGAAATTATCTTCCTTAACTCAATCCTGATCATGTGCTGGTTACAAATGAATGCCGCAGTTATCTGGAAACTGATCGGAGGTCGTGGTCCGTGGCGAAGACAACCCCATTTTTAACACTGCGAAGTACTGACAATGATCTGAAAGGTGCTCAAAGTCAACATTTGTAGTCGTGAATGAAAATGCAACATGCACGAAATTGTTGTCATTGGGGTTTAAAACTTGGTTCATTATGTGCACAAAGGATTTAAAAAGATTTGGGATTCATTTTTACTTGATGTATGATATTGAATATCAGCCCTTACCATGAAACGAATTCTCTATCCACTGCTGCGTTCAGAGCTTCTGCCTTGTCTAGCCGCGAGAACTTAAGTCTTGAAAGCTCCATTTGAAATCTGTATATGCACAACTGTCTGCCTGGACATGATGTGACAAGATTAGGATTTTTGTAGCGACAAATATTGTGCAAGTGATTTTCTTCTTAAACTGGTATCGGTACACTGAATTTGTGATTTAGTGTCTACGACTATAGTACATCTCAATAGAAGCTGTACTGTACACAAACCTTTTTACATAGTAGTGTTAAGTATTACTCATTGCTTCACATCATCGCTTCTACCATTAGACATCTTGGGGTGCTATACACATGGTAGCAGGTTTAAAAACCTCACACCACCATGAACCGCACACTAGCGGCATTACCTAGGAGGTAGATTAGCTAAGATTCCAGCTCTCAACTCCAAAACCCAATCTACCTAAGAGCTAGATTTTAGGGTGAACGGTTTTAGAAACACCTACAGTTTTACACTAAAACTCCCATAACTAATTCAAGAAGAGTTCAAAAATTATGATTTTACCAATTACTACTCTGCCACAAGCTTTGTACATGTCTCTAAATTTTTCTCCTTTGATCATTCCACAACTTATTTGCAAATCTAAAATTTGCACAGATATTAAGTACTTCACTTTACCTCCTGGCAATAAGGAAACACATGTTCTTAAGGAGAAGTTTGGGGTGGAGACAATAAATTACTTCATTCATAGGTCAAAAGTAGCTTGATTGTATTTGGTGAAAAAATAGCTCCAAGAAAAGTGGAGAAGAGATATTAAATTAGAATTAGAAATGAACACAATTTATCCATGTTTTAATATAGGGGGACTCCCGATTTAAGTTACGTGGATTCCCTTTCACCAATTCACTAGTTTAATTAGTAGTTTAACCAATTTGTGAACATTTTCTTATCACTTTGGGACCATTGTCAAATTGCACCTTTGATGTGAAGATCATCGAACCAATATAACACTGTAACACAGTGAACCTTGACCGATTCATTGCCAAATAATTCTTACTCCTAAACTCCAAATTGTAGCAAATTTTGCAAGTGGTTGTTCAACTTAGCAAGTGTTCACCAAGAATTCACCATCGTTCTTGTACCATAGTACTACATGGTGAATGTATGAAGGTACCCTGCGTCTTAGATATTTCCATGTCTGCACGACATTCTTTCCAGTGTCTACTTGTTTTTTAAACATGATTCGGGATGTCTTAAAAAACTCGGGATTCTTATAGTGTATACAGTCCTATCATACTCTAACCGTTACAATTGTAAGAGTCGAAACGTGGCGGATCCGTATTCAATTTGTCTAAAGCGGGCAGGATAATGCATAATGTTACTTCCAGGAACCACCTTACACTTCTTGTTTGGGGACAAGAGTACTTACCATCACATACCTATGTTCCTGCATACATGTACATACATCAATATTCATCTAGGAACGGAAGCTCACTTGGTCCAGGCTTGTCAGCGTCCCGTGCTCCGGTCGAATGAGACATTCCCATTATTGTTGGGCTTCAGTGCTTTTGGTTCAAGCTCTTTCTTGATCACAGCTGAAGCGCTCGCCACAGATTTTGGAGATGCGGGCGGACACGCAGCCACCGCCTTGCCCTTCGACTTCATGATTGCTGAGCCCAACTCCCAAGACATGAGCCTAGTTACTCAGGGTGGTTTGTGGGCACTTGCCCAAGCCTACATTTTTCAGCACATTGATTTGAAAAGGTGAATACGAGCCCTATTCATTCTATGAAGAAGAAATACCTCGAAGACACTCAAACCATGCTCTCGAGTACATCGACATGCCAGACTCAAACACCAAACCACTGACGAAATCAATCACGCAAGAGATTACTGTAGGGCTCGGGCTTGCTTGATATCATAACGGCAATTGGCTTCCTTAAATGCACAAGACTTGCAAAATGTATCAGAAACATACCTCTCTAAGTGAGCTTCTGGAAGCAATGTCGCAGTCACCTGGAAAAACGGACAGTCTCGCTCTCCACAAGTCCAGCAATCCCCCTAAAATCTCCTTTTTCTAGAACCCTGCACCAACGCACGGATTCATCAAGAGTCATTTTCAGGTTCAGGTAGAGGCTAGGTCGATTGGAAAAGGTCTTGAAGTACTCGATATTCATTTGTGAATGGGGTTGAAAAGAAAACAACACAAACTTGTCTGGAAGAAGGATTTGCGAGAAACAAACCTTCCATCGCGATGTTGCAAACAACAACACATATGTTTGACCACGAGTAGAATTAGCTTCCGAAATGCATGTGTTCGATCACTAGTAGAAACTCTGAACAACATGCCTCAAGTCATGGTCAGCTACCAAGCCATGTCGCTTTTACATGTATCATTTACATGACCAATACCAACTCTATCAGACCCAAGAAAAACAGCAAAACCACATAACAAAACAAAATTCAACAAATGTAAGCTACGAGAAAACTCACCAAGTAGCAAAAATTAAAATAACATCAGCCGCCAAACCCTAACTTCCAGATTGCTAGAACAACTTCCAAAACGACAGAACAACAAGCTCTATGCCACACGAAATCGCCACTCTTTGATTCCACGTTGCATCACATATGTTCCCCACCAGAATAGAGAAAACCTAAACGTACGATGGCATCGCCAAGCATGATTGCATCAAGCACGACAAGTTGATAAAACTCCATCAACCAAGAAAGCTCCAAGAGATCTCCATCAAACATCAACCAAGTAAGCCCCAAGAGATCTCCATAAAAAACCCCCATCAATGCTCCTCACACATAGGCCACTATGCAAACTACACGCCAATCTGCACCCTTGGAACTCCTCCTCCAGAAGGATCGCCAAGCAGATCCAACAGAAATCAAAACAAACAACCTACAAATCCATCCGCAAAACTCTTACAAGAAACTCTAACCACCACTGCACCCAAACTCCGAGGGAAATTAATATCTATTCAAACTCAAATATCTGAATTCAGTGATCAACGAAGAGGTCCGAAAAAGAATGCATAGATTTCAAGCTCCTGCAAACCTGAATGACCCACATGTTGTGTGTGATATGCAGCTCGGCAATCTAAATGACCCACATGTTGTATGTGTCGAAGTGTCCGAGTTTTAATATCTGAATATGTACATTATACACGACATCTACCAACTGGAGTAAATGACATGACTGCACGTAACCGAACATTTTTGTCAAATTTACACTGAAAAAATTTCAACATATCAAACTTTTCCTTCAAGTAAATAAATTAGCGAGGACCCAACAGTCGAGGTAAATCGAACTGGAGCTCATGCATACATGTTCAAGTGAAGCCATTGAGGCGCTGACATCAAACAGCAGTGCATAGCAAGTTTATCTCCGAGGTTGCTGTGTCATTTCTTGTATCATATAAGACGCAAATTGAACATTGTGTCATTTATGCCACCGCCTTCTTGGACCAGATTCCTACTAGTGAGGGACCAGTCCCGCCTAAGGCATCATTCATGATGTTGTAAAAGCCATTAATGACGAACTGATCCATCATGAAATCTTGTGGCCCACTGGGCAGCGTCTCCAACTAACTATGGCGCAGTTCAGAGTATTTTCGGGGCTCTCTAGAGTTGTTGGGGCCATCGATGGCATTCATTTTCACATTCAAAAACCAAATCAAAGCCTTGAATTTTACTTTTATTTTAAAAGTGGTGGCTTCACTATGCAGTGCCAGGCCGCTATTGATCGATCCAAGAAGTTTATCAATCTATCAATGGACATGCGTGGCTCTACAAATGACGCACGTCAGATGCGGAGGTCAATGCTCTATCATAAGGCTATTACAACAAAAAAAATTGACCCTGCTAATTTGCTTGAAAGTTCTATCCCATATCTCATAGGAGATAAAGGCTATCCGATTTTCTCCTGGCTCATTACTCCTTACCGTGACATATTAGGTGGCCGACGTTTTGTGCAAGAGACCCTATTCAATCGCAAGTTGTCAAGGGCAAGAAGTGTCGTTGAGAATGCATTTGGCATTCTAAAGCAAACCTTTCGTGACTTACACAGTGCATCTGACCTTCAATATGTAACGCTCCTATCAGATGTTGTCGTATGTTGTTGCATTTTGCATAGTTTGCTTTTAGGACAAAGTGCAAAGGAGTTAGAGAGGCTACTGGCGATGTAACAAAGAGAAGGCATGGCTCCTGCGATAGACGAAGGGGCCTGATCCAGGAGAGGCTACCGGAGGACGGTCCTTCCCGGGATGAGGTATTGGGAGAAAATAAGCGTCCTCGTCTCTCAGCATTCCTTGTGCAGGAGCGGAATTGATTCTTACTTTTGATTACTAGAGGCTTGGTGGAGGTGGGAGGGGGTTCTGGGCAGGGAGAACTGTGCACAAGGTTGGGTTCTAGGATGGACCAGAAGGGTGGGGGACAAGCAGTGTGTCAAAGCGGGTGTGAAAAAAACAGTTTTGTGGTGGCTTTGGCGGTAGAGGGGGAGGTAAGCGGGATATCTTTGGCCAACGACACTACATTTAGAGGGAAGTGCTCTGATCCAATTTAAAACGTAGAATGCCAGATGGATTTGTTTTATTAAGAGGGAGACATAAGGAGAGTTACGAGAGTACAATAAAAAGTAGGGAGATACCGTTTTTTTTATTGAGCCACATCGGCTCAATTAAAATCACTTCAAATGAGGAACTAACCATTATGACTGCTATAGTGCTCCCTGGTATAGGTGAACGATAGCGGTGGAGGAGAAGGAAGACAACTGCAACCGGAGAAAATTGCAGGTAAAGGAAACCTGGGGACAGAGAATAACAAGTGCAATGATTATGATGTTTACTTTGATAATGACCATCTCAATTACCTGCTAACGGATGTTGGTTTGCCTCCAAATACTATACTGTTTCAACCAGGAGCGGGGTCTTTGGGTAGATCATTGGAAGGAGGTGCCTCTCGAGCTAGGGCGGTGTAGACACAGGTGCCATGGGCAGGGTCACGGATGGTGCAACCACCTGGATGATCGCAGAACCCTAATTCGAGAGAGCTTTTACAACTATTTGTTGGTTTATTAAACCAAGTCTTGCATGCTCTTGAGCTATGCAGGTGTTCTCTAAAGCCGTAGTCTCTCTCTCCCGCTTGTACCGGATCATCTCCTGGAAATGTCGGGTTTGCACTTTCAATTTCTCTCTCTCTGTTGTCTTCTGTATGTCATTAATGTCGCTTAACACCTTCACCATTTTTTTGCGCTCTGATTCACTCCATCTGCAATGGTTGTAGCCTCCGTACTTGTCTTTTAAGGGTGTCGTATACTCCCTATGGTACATTTGAACTTTGCAGCTGCAGAGGTCGCTGTTGATGATAAAACATGCACCTCGTCTAGACGGCAGCCCTGCCTGCTCATGGGCGGGATAGAGCCTGCAAGAGCTGACTATGTAGACTTTTCTACATGCAGTACAATGGGTGGGGATGGTGTTGGAGGGAGGGTTCATAGTAGCCTTGTCCTTGAGCCATTCCGCCATGTTACGGTATGCAACCGCTTAGAATGACATCGGAAGCTTGTGAAGTTTCTTGTCCTTTGCTGTTGTTTCCCTGAAGTACTCTTCACTATTCCTTCTGGTTCTAGAATGGAAATCACAAATCTTCTTGAAATCAGATAGGAGTGTCCTCCATTTATACGTGCATGCATCTTTGTCTCTCTCTACATTTCTCTTTCCTTTCAAAGCATTGAGGATCATAGCGATCTTCTTCCATGAGTCCCCAACTTCGGGCACATAAGCTCTCTCGGGTCCTCAACTGTCTTCTCTTCTACATATTCTTGACGTTTTGCGTCTATAAGTGACTGGATTTCGGCCTTGCTCCAATTGGGGTTCCTCTCATTTTTACTCGATGGCCCTCCATCCTCATCATTTGCTCTCGCCTTTTGAGGCCCTTTGCCTACTACTCTCATCAGCTGGGATGTTCCCGAGCTTGTGCTCTCTGCGTTCCAATGTTTTTCTTTTCATTGTCATTCTGTTGTCCTAAAGGAAATTAAATCTAAGAACTGACTTTGGCATTGGATGGGGTTTGGGGGGGTGTGCAGGACTGTTCCTGCTATTGGGTAGGACCGGTCTCGGCTTTCATCGTGGTCCGTGGATCTCTGGGCGTGCAGCTCCGACAACTTCAAGGGGAGGAAGCACAATAAAGTGGACCACCAAGTGCAATATGTGATCACTAGGAAGTGAATATGAAGTGTGCTGTTTTTTATAGCTCAAAGCTGATTTTGAGCATTTTGGTGTAGTTTTTGAGTATTTTAGTCACTTTTTAAGATGTCATAAGGTATTCTATAGGCATCTTCAATTAAAAATACATCTTCAATTGAAACTAATTTGACTCCTAGTTCTAAATCATGAAAATGAACTTTTCCAAAGTCTTAATTTCTTCATTTGGGGCCCTCTATTGTCTTTAGAGGATGTTTTTTCCAATTTAAAAAACAATGTTCAATGAAAAAAACCTCACAAAAAGTTTCACCAAAAACAGTGTTCTAAAAACGTCCCGGAGATACTTTTCACCAATCTAGGATTGCAAACACGGCCACCCGGATCATTTCTGTCGTAATGTACTAACGTAGCTGTACTATCGTAATGTACACCCGGCGTAATGTACTAACGAAGGGCCCCGCAAAGTCAAAAGTGATTTCTGTCAAAACTACAATGTAAAACGGTCACTTTTCCAAATGACTGCATTCACTTTGTTCAACTTTGTGGTGTTCATAGAGGTGTTTCAACTCAACAACTACAAACGCGAATTTCGGAAGTTGTAGTACATCAAGTCTACTTTCCGTATCCCAAATTTAATTTCCCATCAAGAAGTTTTAGATGCCACTTTCTAGCGTGTTCACACAACGGGCTGAAATTGGCAATGAGCTAAGCACTTTTGTGGTCCACTTTATTGTGCTTCCCCCCCAAGACCAGACCTTCAAGGTCCGATGTAAGCTCTACACTCTGAACTAAAACTGAGTGCCTATGTAGAATGGAAGTGACCGTAAACAGTAGTTCATTCTATGTTGAAAAATTCTCGGCAGAGTGCCTCAACCTTTTCTAGAAATGCTCATGATGTATGTCAAAGTGTGGCATTTTTTGTACAATACTTTTGCATTCATTCAATTAAAAAAACAAGGTGCGCTCACTTATACGGTTGATATAATTTTGCCTGTAGGTGCAACACCGAGTCGGCCATTGATAGGAGTCCTTCCACCTTGCAAATGAAGCAACAGATTTATCGAGGCCTCTAAAGCATGCAATAAAACAGTAGTCTAGGAAACAAAATAGTACCGAAAGCATGTTTTCTTGTAGCACAGCTCTTATGAATGCCGTGTGAAATATTAGCACCTAGGGCAGTTAGCTCGGCAACCCACCGGATAGCTACATAGTAGCCGAATGTCTTGCGGTTTCAACGTAATAAACTTGGAGAAAACTAAAAACTTAACTTCTATATTCCTTTCACTCTCCAAACCTCTACATGAATAAGATTTTCTTTACTATTATCAGAAGGTAGGCTCCTTCCATGCCCACTTCCTAACACCATGCTACTACAGCAGTATAACCGTAGTTAACTCGACCAGAAAGATATGCCACCTCAGCTGCTGACTCGGTTCAGGATTTATCCACCCCCCTTCTCCCACCCCCCCCCCCCCCCCCCTCCCCTCTCCGTGTAAAACCGATGTTCTGTCATTGTACCATCTTCTAAACCACTTGTGGGAAGGGGGCATAAGTTCATATAAATATTACTTCCCAAAGTATTGTAAAATATTCCAAATTTTTATAATTAAATCCACTTTCAACACACAAAAAAAAATGAAATATATATTTATTTGTTTGTGTAGAAGCTTAGTTCAAATGAATGTTAAAGAGGAGGTCAATCCATTGGTAATGAATAGTTTCATATCATTAAAGACCATCTAAGAAAGATATTGTAATCTTTCACTTTCAATTATTGGTTTGGTCCTTGCAAAGTTCATTAATTGACTATGGATTCAAAATAGTATAAATATTTTGATTGCTATGAATTGTATTTATGAAGTTTATCAAACAGGAATATCAAATCAATGATTCATGTTCAATTGTATTATATTGGTTTTTACTCATTAGAAGTTTACAATGTTGAAATCATCAAAATATGATAATACAATCTCATCTTTAGAAAACGGCATGGAACACCAAAAAAAAAAAAAAAAAAAAGGATCAGAGAAATGTTTCTACTGAATAGATTAGTAAAATCCTATAAAAATAAACCATTTTGTGACACCCTAAATTTAAAGGAATTCGCAACAATAAAGGTAACTCAATATAACTTAATATCTATAATACTACATTTGCAACACAGATTTCAAGTTATGGGCGCCCATAAATCTTGAGCAACAAGTTGAACCTGTTGCAAGCCGCCATGCACATTAGAATCTCACAAAAACTCCTTTCATACAGTATTCCTGCAACACAAAGATGACAATCTGAGGTCAATCAAAGGCATCATGTCATGCGAATGCCAGGTATGAAATCCAAGTGTATAAGTTATCATTCAGTCGAAGACTTATTATATTAAAACAACATGAAGTTGTCCACTATGATGATGTCACAACCAAGTTCCAACTTGAGGTCATCAAAAGAAATCAAATGAATTTTTCCAACAATTCAATCACACATATTTCCACGAGTATCAGATCTCCGATTCGCTTTCCATGAGAATCCAAACCATTGGAAATCCGACTTGCATGGTCGGACACTGAAATCTAAAGCTGAATCTCCTTTCTTCGACCTCTTTTGTTTGTTCCTTTTCAAGTTGTTGTTGCGGAGGGTGACTCAGGGTCCATCACCAAAAGAATTGAAGCTCAAATGTGGAAAGGGCTTCCCAAGGGCCAACGCAACGAACTCCATGCAACGTACGATTTAAATGGACAGAATCGGAGATGAGTCGTGATAGAGATTTCGGCGAGAGAGGAAATCGGATTCGTGGCAGAAAATGCCGAATTAGGCCTTTTCAGCGGCAGTTCGCATGCCATAAGTAGAAACATGGGCGTCAAGGTTGACATGATCGTTCGGAGATTTTCTCGTGTCTAGTAGCGCACACAACTGCAAGCTGACCACCGTTTCCTCAGTCGTTGCAAGGTTGGGTCCCAACTTCAACTTGAAGTCTTTCCGTCCCTGCTTCCCGCATTTGCTATTAAACCTCCTTTCTCGCATCCTAGTGTACTAGTTACTACTCCATCCCACTGTCGATCATCGCCGGCTTCGCTCCCCACTAGGTCAGTGTTTCTAATTCTCTACTTCCTTGCTCCAGTCATGAGTTCTGCTTCTTGGTCGGTTGCTCGTAGCTGAATGGGTTTTGAGCACTATTTTACTGATTTTCTAATTTTTGTAATTATTATTATTTTTTGATTTTTTTGAGGACACAACTTACAAGCATACTAACTTCATTACACTGCGAAAACTACAAGCTCAGGAGCACCTCCTGATCAATTTTGAGTTTTTTCTCAGACTGAGCTTGACAGTCTGTAGAAGAAAATGCACTTGCAATTAGAATACTGGGTACTACTGTTTTGGTGAGCGTGTGTTAGCAAGTATTGATTGTATCTTCTTCAGGCGTATGAGATTGCTACGTTGAAGTTCTATGTGCTGTAGTTGAATTCCAAGCCTTGCACAAGAGAATGACTTTCTGATCGTTGCTTGGAATACAGATTTACAAACATCAGACATCGGCTTCTCCGTTTCTCTGGACATGAAGATCATGCATGAGTGTTCCACATAGTTCACAGGAACTTCAGCTTGAAGGCTATTGAACACATCTTGTATACGTCGGTTGGGTGGACTACACTACAGTGACAAAGTCATTGAGCGGATCAGAGGATTTGATTCTTGGTAGGGCCGGCCCGGCAAAATGGTGCTGGCAACGCATAATGTGAAGGTCCTGGGCAGCGGCAGCCGAGTAGTGGTACTGGGACATGGATTCGGGACGGACCAATCCTGTTTTCAGCACATTGTGCCGACTCTGTTGCAGAAGGATCTCAGAGTAATTCTTTACGATGTAATGGGAGCCGGCTCAACCAACACCGACGGCTTCAACTTCAAGCGCTATTCGACCCACCACGCACACGCCGACGATCTGCTGGCCATTCTGGACGAGTTGGAGATTCAGAGCTGTGTGTATGTCGGGCACTCCATGTCGGGAATGGTTGGTTGTACCGCGTCTATTGAGCGGCCTGAAGTTTTTGAAAAACTCATTCTCTTGGGTGCGTCTCCAAGGTACTGTGTGAACTTCCGACTCTTGCTCGCACTGCCGAATCGGTAGGATGCCGACTCTTGCTCGCACTGGATTGTTTAAAATTTTGCGTTTCAGATATGGAATGAGACGAGTGTTCAGGCATTGTGGAGGTTGACATGGTGCTTCTATTTTTTGACAGGTACTTGAATGACGAGTCTTATGTCGGGGGATTTGAGCAACAGGACCTTGATCAAGTGTATGATAGCATGAGAGCTGATTTCCAAGCTTGGGTTACCGCGTTTGCTCCACTGGCTGTTGGGGCGGATGTGAACAGTAGAGCTGTACAAGAGTTTCGGCGCACGTTGTCTAAAACTAAGCCGGAGGTTGCAGTGCACATTTTGCAAGCCGTGTTTCAAAGCGATCTTCGCAGCATTTTGCCACAGGTATAACATGCTCCCAACCTTGCTCTGCTCCTTTGGTGGACATGGCGGCTTGTGGCATTGGACAGTTTCAAGAAAGAGACTAATTCAGTGAAGAGATTAATTCAAGGACAGATTGGCTGTGGAGTCGATTTCATGTCCTTTGATTGTGCTACTCGGAGATCCTTGATTTGATTTTGAAATTCGATTACAATTTATTGGTGTCCTGAACCTGAATATTGAAACTGAGCTGATTTTGAACAATGTACAGGTTACAGTGCCGTGTCATGTTGTTCAAAGTATCAAGGACATCACTGTTCCAGTTCAAGTGGCAGAGTACTTCAGAAAACACTTGGGAGGATCGACGACCGTCGAGCTCTTGCAAACCGAAGGTCACTTGCCGCAGCTGAGTGCGCCTGAAACAGTCGTACCTATGCTCTTGCGCTGCATCGACCAATAACCCAACTTCAAACGTACTAGTTGCAGGTGCTCTGACACTTGTATGCAGTTGTAGCAACACTTAGTGTAATTTCGTGATTCTTTTCCTCGAAAACTTGATTGTCGAGGACTTAGTTCTTTCTCATTAATAATATGTGACGATTGTCAAGACGTTTCTCTCATACATCATTGTTGGCATATCCTCGTCTAGCAGTTGCTAAAGCTCTGCTCGGCGTTGTACACTCAATTTTCGCAATGGAATACAAAAGACCATTTCTTTTCTCAAGTGAACCAAATTCATGAGATCTATGTCCACCCGATTCGGTATCACCTCATGGCGCCGGTATACAAGCTAGAATACTGCAGCTACAATTTCGTATTTGAGTCAATGATACTGAGATCTAGGTCGTTGTTCACTTGTTCACTTGTTCTCGCTATACCATATCAAATCACCTACAAACGGTCCGAAATTATCTCCCATGGCATTGCATTCCCGAAGTACTCGGATGCATTCGTCATCGAATGAGCAAATTATTAGCAACCACCGTAACTCTATCTACAGATCACTGAAGAACTTCGTAAGATACGAGCACATTGTGCGGGATCATATACCTAATATCTTTCTGAGATTATATACTCCCCAGAAACTTCTAAAATTTAGAAATTCAACCCTTGACTAACGTCCGACGATACTATGTTGCAATCATTACCTAAGCATTGAACCCGCATTGTATGCTCTGTCTGCAGGAAATTAACAATAAAGAGAGCAGTATGGTTTCATGCAGAAATTCTACAGAGATACTTCTCCCTGGTCATCTCTCTCTTGTGAATTTGGACCATTGCTATGTCAAAATGCGGTGTAGACTATGCGTGGGAATCTGGAGACAATTCCTCCTCTGTGTTGGGGGAGGACAAGTGGGTGAGGCTATTAGAATTTCTCTCAGACTCCTGATCCAATAGTGAAGGTTTCTAGCAGGTACTTGACTTGTGCTTTGTGGTGAACGAAGAAGGGATTGAATAGTATCAACGCTTTGGACGTTTCTTCGAAGAGAAATGAAACTTAAACTGGAGTGAGTTCCAGGCTTGAAAGAGATTCATGATCTCAACCCGGCCAGAGTGACTAGAGAAAGAGGAAGGGAGATTAATTGAGGAACAGACATCATGAGTGCAGGGAAAGAGCAGAGCAAATTAATTAAGACTGATCATCAAGGTGAGACACAGCAAGGGAAGCACTCATTACTTCTACATTTTAAATTTCTAGAATCAGCCTCAATGCAAGAGCCAAGTCTGGACGAAGTGAAAGATTCCTTCCGAATTAATTTCAGTCGCACCAACCAACTCAGAAGCTCTGCTGATCGTTTCCGACAATTCGAACAGGGTAGATAAGAGCTGGTTGAAGTGAGTTGAAATTTTCCAGAGATCTACACACAGACTCTTGATTTCATAGTAGCAGAGTGTGATTAATTTCCCTCTCAGACGTGCCATTTCCCCTGTCCAGAGTGAGCACAGCGTGCACTCCTGCATCAATTTCAATTAATGCCAGGGGCCGAGTGACCAATTCTTCTTGATTAATTCATTTTCCACTGACTATTTTCTGGTGTCTCAACAAAGATCTTCCGCGCTGCTTTTATCGCATTTTGATTCGAACTAGATATAGAAGAATGCAGGCATTCTCGATTGTCTTCCATCTCAGAATTAATTTAAACGGCTTCCAACTTTTTTTCAACGTTCATCTGTACGCTGAAATCTGAAGTACACAGATTTTCAATGAAACAGCAAAGCAAGCAAATCTTGTCAACGAGAACAGGGCTCGAGAAGACAAATTCGGGAAAATCAACTGCTCTTTGCAACCACAATGTGCAGCATTCTCAAATTCAACACGTACAGACCAGGCTCTTGATCCCAGACCAGCTCAATTCGCAAGCACCTTACGAGCACCATTAGTAAAATCCACTTACTCCTATATAACACGTAAGTCACAAAGCAAGATTTCCTTCCCAGAATTACACCATACAGCTGCCCTCAACCCAGCTCAACTCCGCCATCTCCCTCAATTCTCCTTCCAAACCAGCTCAACGACGTGGTCCTAGTTTAGACACTTAAACTCAACAAAACTCAAGCTTAAATGTCAAGTCAATATAAAAGAGCCTACCTCTTGAGAGAATGCATTAACAGTGACTCGGGCTTTTAACCACCAGTGGCCCAATTAGAAGCACAAGCTCAACAAATTCCAAGCTAGCCTTCTGGCCAGAGTTACTCACAACAACAAAAAAATTCAAGCTAGTCTGGTCTCTTGGCCATTAAAATACTCCCCCTCAATGCAATGTGCACAAACAGCAATGTGCAAAACTCCAAACAAAGCCTCGAATTTCACAAGACACTGTCAGTTTTTCTCCCTCACCATGTCCAAGTGATGATCAAGGTCACTAGACAGATCTCAAGTGATGACGATCAGTCAGGGGCCAAGGTGACACAGTGCATGGGATGGGCAGGGGTGGGGATGGATGCGGGGGCAGATTCGGGGGCAGAGGAGGCGGGAGGAACATTCTGGGGGGGAATGAGGGGACCCAACCGCAGGCGGGGTGGAGAGAGCAGGAGTGCGGCAATCGAGGGGACGCTGCAGCTGGGGGGCGTCTCCGGGAGGGTGGGGGTGGGCCGAACGAGGCCGAGGCGACTCGTTTCCAACGCTTGAGCGACGCCCCCGCGGCTCGTCCGGGCGCTGCCCCGCCTTCGTCGCCATCCGCCCGTCCTCCCCCTGTCGCTGCCCCCTCACACTTGGAGCCGGCTACCGTGCCCCCCTTTTACCGGGCCCCACCCCCACTGCGACTCAGAATCACGGCTCCGTCGCATTTCCGGGGCCCAATTTAGCTTCCCTTGGGCCCTAGCCTCTCAATATAATAATTTACTCTCCTCTTGGACCCATTCCGGGGCCCGGACCGACCTCTCTACCAACCCCTGGTTTGGCCGACATTGTCATATGACAATATTTTCTTACATGAGGATTCTAGGAGGGGTCTAGATGGGGGGAATGAAGGGTGTTTCTAGATAGTGGGTGGTTTTACAGTGGGGTGGTATAATTGTGGGCTGTGCTGCGGGCAATCTTTTGGTGCGTACTATCCTATCCGTTTTACTGGCAGGCTGTTGCCTTCCACTGAATTTTGTATGGTGTGTGGAGGGATTGTTGAGTTCCGAGGCCAAATTCGATACAGTAGTACGGGTGAGTTGGCTTGGTGGTATGGTGTGTTGTAGAGCCTGCATTCTTTGTGCAGGAATTGGTTGTGTGGGTGAGGACATATGGCATGTGAAAATAATTACCGGTTGCTTTTGAAATGATATCCGGATTTTGAAGTGGAATGAAATTATTGTTGTGATGGATTGGGGCTGATGTAGTTCTCAGTGTAGTTTGTATAGTCTTTAGATTGTTTTGACATGTTGGTGAGATGTCACCATTCCTTTGTGGTTCTCGTGAAGGCTGGGTGATGCATTGCATTCAATGCATTCATGTATCTTGATTGACATATTTGGGCCTTACTAGACTTTAAATTAAGTTGAAAACATCCAATTTATATGTTTTAAATGTTTTAAATATAACGCTAAATGAAGTAAAGTGATTGGATAATATTATCAACAATTGTTAATGAAGTAGTATAAAGAGGCATCTATTTTCTAATTTTTCAAAGTAGAAATGTTGAAGAATTATAGCAAATCCTACTTAGGTCATTGTAGCCTATTTTATAACATTCTAGCTCAACAATCTATTTGGACTTTAACCTTGAGTTAATTTGGTGCGTTTTGTTTGAGAAAAAACACATTACTTTATTGATTTATGTATAAATTTATATAATTAGTTGATTGTATTTAGATAAAAGTGAAGCTTAGGGCTAAACAAGTTTATTTTGAATATTTTTGGAATGAGAAATAATCTTAGAATTTCCTTGGAGTAGACTCTTTGAAAATGAATTCTTAAATTAAACCTTCGAAGAACGTTTTCTACTGGATTTAAGAACTATAAATCTTGTGTCGCTAAAAGTGGTTGGAATATATTTAAAAATATCTATTGGCTAAAATAAGAGTTTCTTTAATTCTTAAAAAACGAGTGCTAAATTTTGTTTTGAAGGACATCATGCTTACAATGAAAATGTTAATTTAGTAAATATGTAGTCAAATTTACTCCAAAAAATTCTTAAAATAATTTGTTATAAAAGGATCAAATAATCTCACCAGTGGAGTTTTACTCAACTTGACATGATCAAAATCAGGTAAGAAAGTAATATTGATTTAAAAAATAATAATATGGTTTTTAAAAATAAAACCTCATGTGAAGTGTAGAAAAGAAAGCAACCATGAAATGGCCAAGTTGGTATTTTGGGGTTTGAATGCTAAAATTGTACCTGCATCATGGTGGCTCACCTTTTAGACCAAAATTAATCTGCTTCTAGGAGGCGGTTTGAACTCTCTGGTGAGCAAATGATTTTAAGGACATAATAAAAAGTAAGGAAAGAGGTGCATTTGCTTATGCTTAGCTAACCTCTGAAATTCTTCGAGCAAGGTCCAATTTTACGAATGGCATTTCCAAAGGTGACTCATGATTTGCAACTTCCAAGCTAATTGGCCAATCTCTGTTAGTTCCTTGTGGTACTTCTGGGGAAGAATTGAAGTCAGGCTTTGATGTCAGCCAGTAAGTTAACTTATCCCAGATTGTGGGAAACTTTTGCGAAAGTGATGATAACTTGAACATGTTTCCTCGCCTGATGGCAGCTTGTACATTACTCTTGCAATGAAAATCTCACAAAAGTAGTGCAGCAATATTGTGCCATACCCAGTCAAGGAACTCCTAGCCATTTGTCAAAAAGTCAATCCTACAACCAATTACTGTGTTGCATTTAATGATGCATAAGTTGTACTCTTGCTGTCTTCTTGCCATGGAATTACTGTAGTCTGTATCTTCTCATTGTTTCACAAAAGGGGAGGCAAGAAAGGTAATGCAAACCATACCAAGCCTCTCGTTTTTATCCCACAACACTCATCTTCAACTATGGCACCCCTTGGATACGTTATTCAGGAAGACTATATTGCCCATTACAAAAGACCTGACTAGATGTGTAGGAATACACGTTTCTTATGAAGACTTTTTTTCCACATCTAGAACAAACAAGCTCACGCATTTCTCACATTGACAGTTTTGCTGTCAGCTCTTACAATTTTGACAAATTTGAACGCCCAAATCAGTAAACCAGGATGCATTGGTCTCTGTAGATTGTGGTGCGGCTCTCATGCTTGCCTGCGCTGTGTAAAAGCATAAATAACTCATCTATTCAAGGCCAATATGACCACGGCCTTAACAACGAAGCTGACATCCCTAATCCAAATCCAAATAATTTACTTTAAATTATTCAAGAAATCCAGTGCTAACTGACTTCAAAGCTGCAGTTCAAGCTAAGTTAAGTTAATCCAAACCCAAGAACACATCACAATTTAGAATGTCATACACCCACGTAACCCCTGAAGATATATTATTCCCCTACACCCAAAATCCACACTTTGAATCAAAAATCAGAATCTACATGCACAAATTATGGCAGAGGATCATTCACCGGGTCTGAAGACCCAAATATCCACAAAAAGAAAAGGAAAATAAATAAATAAATAAAACTAAAAAAGCCAGAAAAAAATCATTCACAAGATAAAAACTAAAATACCAGAATCAACGGCCACGCCTAGATAACTACGAAAGGAAAACAATATAATACTCTTAAAAAAACAAACCCGGACCCAGAATAGGTGCGTGGAAAAATTAATAAACTAAATTCTGAATGTGGCCCTTTTGTGCCACTTGGGAGTCACGGCTCTTAGCACCCAAAGATTCTCCAGAGCACGAAATCTACGCCCTCGGTACCCAAAAATCACGAAACGGAACCGGCACATCTAGGAGTGGGGAAGATTTCGGCCTCGATGCGTAGCGGAACGCCCGTTGAGGAGCTGCCGGGGGCAGGCAACTGGAGAAGCGAAGTCCACCATCGGTGAGGTACACAAGTAGAGCACCGCGATCAGCATTTCTCATCAGTCTCGCACTTGCATCTCTCGCGCTCCGCACGACGTGTACGGCAGTCGAACTTGTAGCGAAGCGTTTGGTGCTGTGTGCAGGAAGAACAGTTTTTGTTTGGGTGTGTGAATTTACTAGCTAACTAGCGACCATGACTTCCTTGAACGACCTGTTGACGCTCTCCCTGGAGGATCACACCGAGGAGATTATTGCTGAGTACATCTGGATCGGCGGGTCTGGCACGGATCTCCGCTCCAAGGCTAGGACTTTGCCGAAGCCGGTGTCGGACCCCAAGTTGTTGCCCAAGTGGAATTACGATGGATCTAGCACGGGACAGGCGCCCGGCGCTGACAGTGAGGTGATTCTGTACCCGCAGGCCATCTTCCGCGACCCGTTCAGGAGGGGCAACAACATTTTGGTTATCTGTGATGCATACACCCCCGCTGGTGTGCCCATCCCGACTAACAAGCGCGCCGCCGCTGCTGAAATCTTCGCCACCAAGGAGGTCGCCGAGGAGGAGACCTGGTATGGCTCTTCTCTGTTTTCGCCGCTTTTTGGTTTTGGAGTTTGTGGCTTCTGGAATTCTAGCTTTGGGGTTTTTGGTTTTTGTCTCCGAGAGTAGCTTCTCTGTTTATGGGGCTTTAGGCTATTGTTTCGCTTCTCAATTGCTCCGATGGTGATGTGAGGGTTTCCTACTTTCGTGTGGGGTGAGGTGTCCTTTTTGGTGGATTGAGAAGCCCGTCTTTTTATGTTTCCCCCTCTCTATTGTAATTCATTGACCAGAGTAGTGAGTGCCGTCAATGTTCGACTTAATTGCGGACGTCCTAGGCGTTAGCTCATTGCTTGCTATGGCTCTATGGCCGTATGCTATGAAGAGCAGTGATTTGTGATGTAGTTGTCTGACTTAGTACTTAGCGACATAGAAAGCTACAATTCTTGGAGCATCAAGGCGAAATTTTCTGTCTGTGTCAGCGGTTGGAGAAGTGGGTCCCCGATTGATGTGGCCTGCTTGCTAACGTCTGCTGTTGAAACTCGGTAGTGAGTGGTAGATGAGGAGGAGTGATGTGCAAATTCTCTCCTGTCCCCTGTCTCGGCTTGCATTGAAAATGCATCAGTTGTAAATTGTTCTTGAGTGTCTTTGTCTGAGAGTGCGTTTCGCTGGCGCTGACAATGCTTGTTTCGGAATTGCAGGTACGGTTTGGAGCAGGAGTACACCCTGTTGCAGAAGGACGTGAAGTGGCCTCTTGGATGGCCCGTCGGCGGGTACCCCGGCCCACAGGGACCTTACTACTGCGGAACCGGAGCGGACAAGGCCTGGGGACGTGACATCGTGAACGCTCACTACAAGGCGTGCCTGTACGCTGGCATCCAGATCAGTGGTATCAACGGAGAGGTGATGCCCGGACAATGGGAGTTCCAAGTCGGCCCATCCAAGGGCATTGCCGCCGCCGATCAGTTGTGGGCTGCGCGATACATCCTGGAGCGGATCACCGAGATTGCAGGAGTGGTTCTGTCGTTGGACCCCAAGCCCATCGAGGGAGACTGGAACGGTGCTGGATGCCACACCAACTACAGGTGGGTAGAAACTTTCGGTGCACTGAATTCTTCCACTCTTCGTATTGATTTGGTGCCGGAACTCTTGTCTCCTACATGTCAGGTGCCTGAGTGATTGCTAAACGTTGTCCTTTTTATGTTGAAACAGTACCAAGTCGATGCGTCAGGAGGGAGGATTCGAGGTGATCAAGAAGGCCATCGAGAAGCTCGGCTTGAGACACAAGGAGCACATCGCCTCATACGGAGAGGGTAACGAGAGGAGGCTGACAGGCAGACACGAGACCGCTGACATGAACACCTTCTCGTGGGGAGTGGCCAACAGGGGAGCCTCAGTCCGAGTGGGACGCGACACAGAGAAGGACGGCAAGGGCTACTTCGAGGATCGCCGGCCATCTTCCAACATGGACCCCTACGTGGTGTGCGGCATGATCGCCTACACCACCCTCCTGTGGAAGCCCGAGGCAACCAAGTAGGGAGCAGACGGTCATGACTGGATTCATTTTCTTGCTCATAGGATCAATTCTCTCAGACTTTGGGTTGTTCTGCTCATTCCCACTTTCATTGTAGGATACTCTGTTACAAAATATGTGGTCGTTGCTACTACCCGTAGTGCCGTCGCCCCTTCGTCGGTGGAAGTAGAATAATTTGTTGTAGACTCTCATACCGAGACGGGTCATGCGAGGGATCGCGGTTGCTGCATTCGCGTCTATAGGCCGGTTGCTTACACTTTAAAGATAAGAGACCTTTTGAAAGCACATGATAGATTGTGTCGTTCTCCAGGCTATTTGGCGATGATCGCAATAAAGGACAGTACAATAGATTGAAGGTTTATCGGTTCATTGTCCTTGTTCACTTGTCCTTGGCTCATTGTCTGTGTTTTGTATCACTTCCCATTGGGTGTGTGTGTTTGTGGTGGTTGGTGCTAGCACCTTTGCAGAGACTCTTTTGATGGTCCCTGGCCTTTCAGCGATTAAAAATTGGTACTATTGTGTGTATTCTAGTAAAATATCCCGTTTGGAATTGGATATTATTGCTGAGTATTACATCAGTCAATTGCTGGAGGCCGTCTGTATCAATTGAATCATATCTTTGTTGATAAGCTACGTATTTGATTCAGCTGGTTCTCACATTGCGACAGCATGTTTATGTGAAGTGCTGTTTGTTTTCTTCCTGGGCGTTTTCCTCTTCTCTTTTGTCTTGCAACTAACTTTGATGGATCGTGAAGGATGGTTCGTAAGTTGATCTTGTTTGTGAATCTTCCGTCTGAGACAAGTTTTTCGAGATTTATAAGTTGAGCTATCAACTGAGTACAGTTATAGTGAAAGTCACAACCACTGTCCGAATGCAATCAAAGTTGGTGGAAGTTGATCTTGAGAACATATCTTTTACCAGTGTGGTACTCCTTGATTTTCCATCACCTTCGTCCTTATCTAAGTTATAATTTGCATTTTACTGTAGTGTGAAAGTCCAGAGAGTCTACTCTTTGTCTCTTGAAAGCGGCGTTTTCATATATTCACCTACAAGGCATAAAATTATCTTCTTAAGATGAAATTACGAATCTTAATCTTTTCACTGTAGTCCCAAATATGGATTGCTAGAGTAACGTGCACAACAGAAACTTGAGGGAAGTGCCAATGCTGGAATTGTCCAATGTCTCCATACGGTATGACAAAACCAGAGAAAATCATCCGATTGACCAATAGACAGGTAATATTTTTTGCTGAATTCTCTTTCTACAAAAACTCACAGAATACAAAACTTCCTGAGTCTGGGCATGCAACTAACTTGCGCTAAAAGAATTTTCTGGTTTTCTGTTTTTGTTTGCTGTGGTTCAATTGGGCATCACTGAAACTGGAATTTGGGAGCCCTACCACACCTTTGTACAAGGCCTCCATCAACTTCAGGACAACAGAGCCAGTCTGAGTTTCGTGGGTGTGCTTTTTGATGCTGTGAGAAAAAAAATTGTACAAGTATTGTGCCCTTGTGCCGAAGACCATGCCATCAGCAAAGCCAATTTGTTGTAGTTTCACCTCTCCAAAAACCATCTTGCCATGGCCATTCCAAAGACCATCTTGCCATGGCCATTCCAAAGACCATCTTGCTACAAGTAATGACCAGATGCCTTTGCTGCCTGAGTGACCACTAAGTGGTTAGTGCAACGTCAGAAATGCAAATAACATGGAGTTTGTGAAGAATTGGAACTTCAATTTTGCAGTTTAGATTGGCATATTTACCTTATGCACCTTTTGAAGAAAAGAATTTTTTTAATTTGGATTGGTGCATATATTCTGACATTTCACTCCTTTCAATTTTCAACGTGTAAATTTTTGTTTCAAACCCTGAATAAATAAGTCACTTTTAGTTATAAAATTCACTTTAATCATATGCAAGTTCATCCTTAATATAGAAGATAGTAATAAAAGAGGTGTTGAGAGAGGTCATTGCTGAATTTCTTAATTTTGAAGTCACCCCCCCCCCCCCCAAAAAAATCCCATTTTAGAGCCCATTATATAGTTCAAGCATATATTATAATTTTAGCAATCCATCCATTATATGAATATCTAATTTTAGAATTTTTTAATCCACAAGTTGAAAATAGAATTTTACAATTAATTTCAACTTAATATATTCTATTTATGGTAACATCGATCATGGTGGAAAAACGCTCTAGAATCTATTGCTGTTAATTATCCTATGTAATAAAGGATTAACAAAGGTCAAGGTGTAATGGCCGGATTGTAATTAAGAGCTCCAAATATAATGATATTGATTAGATTTCTTATTTAAACTAAAGAAATCAATTTAATCATTACATTTCATCTTTAACTACAACTAAGTGATTTTTGGCTATGGCACGGTGGTCATTGGTTGTGGTAAAATGGTCTTAGGCAATGGCCATGACAAGAAAGTCTTTTGAAATGTGGTTCTTGACTATGACAAATTATCATCTGTGATGACAACCTCATCTTTAGCACCACAATCCAAAACATAATATTTGTAACAAAAAGTATTCCATAAAGACTTATTAGGGACTTGAGGATTGCACCCGCGTCATTAAATTATCCATGTGACTTTCATGCATTGCTGCTTAAAGACCATATTCTGGGGAGACTGTAATCACCTGATTCAAAGCACTAAACCTAGCAAATGGTCTTAAAAGCTTTTTGCATCAACAGTATAGTACTTGAAACTTCACAAAACCATTCCAATATTTGAAAGTTTTCAATTCCATGGAAATTTTGAGATCCAAAAATAAAGCCACATTTCCATTTTCAAAAAATAATTTTTTTCAATAATTTTTTTAAATAATTATCACAAACCATTGGAACACATTATAATAATGATTAGTGCATCTACTCTATTAAAAAAAAGGTATATAAAATAATTTAAGATTTTGAATCGACTATGTTACATCAAAATTAGGAAATTCATAGTCATTTTAATTATTTTTAATTTACATGATTTAGGAAAAAAAAATGGAGTGCATGTTAAATGTACATTGTGCAAAAACATATACATGAGTTCATGAAACAAAAAGTATGTATTAACAAAATTTATTTTTAAAAACCATTGATGCATATGGAATACACTTTAATGCTTTAAGTTGTATTAGAAATAATTCTTATAATTATGAAAAATAAAATATAGAGTTCTTTTCAATTGGAATTATTTTTTGTTAGCATTTGTGAAATTGAAAACATTCAATTTATAATTATGTATTATATACCGGAATCTCATGAAACAAAGCTTAAAATGTACATAATGACCTAAAGAATCTATTTTTAAAATCTAAAGAAATAGTAATTATTTTTAGCATCATAGGACCACAACACATTTAAGGTCTAAATTTACTCCGCATGAAAGTAACATGTTTGTCCGTATAAGCTAGACACCAATTCCATGTAAAAACTTATATAAAACCTATTTCTTCTGTTTTTCGAAATGCCCAATCATTTTTAGTAGTTTGTTAGTAGTTTGTGAATTCCTTCTTAAAATACATTCATGATGTTTTTTAAAAACCATAGAAATCTTGAAAGTAAAAAACGAGTTTAAATATTAATTTTTTCATAATATATAGAATTTGAATATATATAACTCTAAGTGATTTTATAATGTTTAAGGTTTTCAGATATGTATACATTAATGAAATTCATTGCATGAAGATAAACATAAGTATATAATAAGTAGATTTTATTAAAAATATATATTGAAAATCATTAAAATTTTGAAATCGATACATAAAAAAACCGTTTGATTTGTTAAAAAGATTTATCATTTTAAATATAGATGTAAATTATATTTCAATTATGCTTTTGTTGGAATTGGCTTGTGGTTGACAATTAATCCCTACTTGGCGTTGACCATTTCTCACCAACAACATTCAAAAATCAACCATTTCTCAAGCATGAGTAAACAAACCAAAACTAAATCTTTCTTTGCATCTTTTATTATAGAATCTAAGTTAAGACTTCTAGAAGATCATGTAAAAAAATCATGATTCAATAAATTTGACTGCTTGGATTAGAAGATTATAGAGTTTGAAGTATTAAACATTGTTTGTTTTTATTCTTTCCAAAAAGGATCAACAGACTTTGACTTCTTTTTGTGTAAATTTTTTGCACTATTCAAGTTAGGGGATTTGTATTCATATGATATAAATGATGTTAATTACTTGTACACCAAATTTTGTATTTAAAAAAAAGATATAGCATTGTGAAAAACGTTGTATAAGGAACATGAATTTATGTTATTGTTGATACTCATTCTATTTTTTTGATAAATCATTTTTTGTTAGAATACAAATCCATCGAGTTAAAACAAAGCTTTATGTCTTTTCTTGAAGTAGAAAAAAAAAACAAAATCTCTATCTTTTATGTGATAAAGAATTATTTTTTTCAACATGACCAAAAAAGATGATAAAACTTTGGCTCCTTAAAGAATGAAAATCTTCTGTAATATAAGATTTTTATTTATTTTTAATAATCTCAAAGCCAATCATGATAATTACTTGCATAAAATATCCCAAAGGTAATTGAAGGATGTATCAAAATTTTGGACACCATAAATACTTTTTCCAATGTTTAGTGCAAAACCCAAAAACAATTAAAAAATAATAAAAAATAAATCCCGCAATTTGTTTGCAATTGCTTACATCTGCAAAAAGTTTTAGAAACTCATACTCAAAATTGACATTATAGGAACCTACCCAAAATGTCAAAAAGCCCACTCTAGGACTTTGGCTGATCAGGGGACTAAGAGACACTGTTTAATTTATACTATAAATTTAAGTTCCATAATCAACATGCATAGGTTTTTGGCCTTTACTTTAATTCTAAAAATCGAGAAAACTAATCATCATTAAAGATAGATTTTATTTATTTTTGAATGATTTAAATGATTTATTTCACTTTTAAAAGAATATCAAAATTAAAATTTAGATAATTCTGGAAAATATTATATTTTTATAGCATTTTCAAAATAGAAATCAGACTCCCATTTTTTAAAATAATGTGCAAAAATCACCAAATCTTTCCATATGCAAAAAATAAAAATAAAAAACTTTCTCTTCAATGGAATTATTATTCATTGTTTTAAAAACATTGTAGAGGTAAGAGTTATAAACTTTCTTAATGGATAATAATCTATATTGTTAAAAAAATGTCACTTTGCTTGTTTGTGCATTATTAATCAATTATATAAAAAAAAAAATCCAGATGAAGCTTAAATTATGTATTTGTTTTGAAACCATGCAACTTTTTGTATTGTTTAAAGAATTGTGTATATATCGTTTGAAATTGTTTAATATTCTTTTTAAAAGCCTACTTATTCTAAGTTAATATTTCTTCACACGACGTACATTATAAATGCATCTATGATTTTTATTTTAAAATATCAAAATATTGAAAGTTAAAATATTATTTCAAATTTTATACATACTGTTGAGATAAAGACTTACATCCCCACTCCGGGGTATATCATCCACTCAAGAGACGCTTCACCTTCCCTTGTTCCTGATTCCCTTGTTCCTAATTCCCTTGTTCCCGGTAACAACTCAATCTCTAACTGATTCCTCCGCTAACCCACCGTACTATATAAAGCAACAGATTAGTTAGTGCACCATTTATGATGATGACGCCCATGGCAGCTGGATGTACACCTCTCCACCATATATAAAGTAAGGGCTTTCCAGCCCTCACTCTCTTTGATGCATATTATGGCCTCACCTCCATTTCTCACTGCCTAACACATACTACTTATGCAGAGACCTATGAGCCATCGCAAATTATTGGCGCCGTAGATGCAAATTAATTTCTCTAGGTCATTATAAAGAAGTGCACCTAAAAACATTTGTACATCCATACTATTGAGGTATTTTTGCATTGATAAAACACACATATATTTAAAGTGATTTTCATTATAATAGTAAAATAAAACATAATTATATGCTAAAATATACATTTTGTAAAAATACAAAATATAAACAGATAAAGATTTCATTAGGTGCCAAACAAATTTTGCATAAACTATTAGTTTTAGATTTAAATCTATGACTTTTAAAACATATAGAATCTTGGGTAATTTTTAATTTTTAAATATTTTTAAATAATCATGGATTCATTGATTATTGAAGATATACACAAGCATGTCATAAAAGGATTGTATAAAAATCATGTTGAAACTAATTGAGGAATTTCAAACAACATATAAATAATACTTCAAGTAATAAAACATGTCATATATTTTGAAAAGACACATAAATTAAGTTGTATGTAAGGTTTGTGTGGAATTGGTTTGTATAACCATTGGAAAGAAGGAAAATTAGACAGAAAAAAAATTAAGTATAAATTTTAAATGTAAATTGGAATATTAAATTAATTTCCAATGAAAAATATAGCTTGGTACTATAAAACACTACAAGAAACTAGCCTCCGAAACCACATTTAAAAGCAACGTTTGGGTACAGTAGTGCAGCGTTTTTGAATTTATTCGGGGTTCAGGGTCTCTGAGTCAGCAACCTGGGACCGAAGCGACGTTTTGTAGCCCGAAGCACTGTTTCTACTGGAGGACGATACAGTGTGGGTATAGAGCCAAAGATTGCGGATCTCCAGCGCCCATGGTTCCATCTTTACATCTACACACATCAATATCTATCCCCAAATTTATACATCTCCACAATGCCTCTTCTATCCTCCCACGATCCGGGCTGCCCAAAGAAAACGATCATTGGCTGCCCGATGACGACGTTCCCAAGATTCAAAGTGAACGCTCGAAGCGACCCCTCTAGCGTCGCTTACGACTTCCGACGCATTGAGAGGCACCGTAGCAAGGTTTCTACATTTCGAAATTCTGGGGCTTTAGTGTATATAGCTCGGCGACAAACGTTGCTTCAGAGGAATTTTCCAGTAGTGAAAGTCTCAATTATTTGTCTGTATATATTATATAAGTCTTAATTATTTGTGTGTATATCTTAGCAAACTTTGACCTCTTGAAGGGTGAAATTTCTCCACTTTGCAAAATGTTGATAGAGGGCATCTTCTAATCCATATGTTTTCCTCAATAAATTGGCTCTTTATGCCAACCATGCATATTCCATTTTCCAAACAACTACACATTAAAAGTGGTTCAACAAAGGATAAATGTCCACCCAAAACGTTAGATTACACCAAACCTCCTCATTAGATATTGGGCTTGCCTTAGTTATCCAAAAACATAATTTCATTCTTAAAGCAATATAAGTTCTTATTCCTACATTGGAAAAAAAAATTAAAAATATATCCACACAAAACTCTTGAAACGGCCTCCTTTTAGTTCATATTTTAGAAATTTGCAATGTAATTTGAATTCGCAAGTACATGCTTAAATTCAAAAAAACCCAAATGTAGACAATTTTCCTTTAGATATTAATTTTAATTAATAATTGATGTTATTAATTTCTCACATACAATTTGACAATGGCTACCCATTTCAAGATGTTTTTTTTTAAGTATGTCTAATGGACTAGATAAATTTGTACTTATTGACAACCTTTTTTTACTCTTCGGTTCATCTTAAGTTGATGAATGGTCTAGTTTGTGCTAACATACTGAATTAAAATAAGATAATGAATATTAATCATAATTCAAAAACAATTAATTACATCAATGTATGAACTCTACTCCATAGCTTTGTGACTTTTTGTATTTATTATCAACGCTTATAATCATCTTTTCTTTGTTTTCACCATTTACAATGTGTTCCATTAATAATTTGTAATATTTTGTTACTTTTGAGGTCATTTGTGGTGATTTCATACTAAAAAATAAATAAGAACTATATTTTTTAAATAAATTAAGTAAAATCTTCAAATCAAACCTTGTTTTTTTTCAAAATAGATTGAATAATTTTTTGAAATGTAATAAATATGCTATGGGGTGGAATCACCTTTGCTTAGTAGATTGTTATTTGTTCTATTATTTGAATTTATAGCATATTTTGTTTCAAAAACTTGTCCATAGCACTAAGATGACTCTCAGCAGTTTTAAAACGTTGGTCCATGGCACTAAGATGATTCTCTCTTCTGAAAATATATGAATATATATGTAAAATTTTCATAGTATATTAAAGACTTTTACATTGACTGTAGTAGTTTTAGTTTCAAATTTAATATTAAAAATAACAATTAAAAACCGTTTTTGAACTTTCATAATTTATATCTCTCTACTATATTGGAAACAACTATTTTCTTCTTAAGTGCCACATCTTTCTCCCTCTTTCAACTCCTATCCCTCTTAGAATTTTAGGAAGAGAGTATGAATGTATTATAACATGCACATGTAAAAAATATATAAAAATATATAAAATGTAAATTTCATAGAAATGGGCATACATGCTATCCAAAGAAACTTCAAAAAGTCTTAAATTAATTATTCAGATAAAATTAAAGGTAGGCATATGTTGAAAAGATACATAAATTTGATTGCATGAAAGGTTTTATATACAATTGAAACTTGGACTAATTGGTTGCAAACTTGTCTTTTTATTAAAGAATTAATTTACTTTAATGTAGATTATTTATTTTATTTTATTGAAATAATTTAAATCCTATGCAACCTTATATCTATGTATTAAGTAATTAAGACATCTTCACTGAACAAGGTGGATTGAACTCATTATTATAGATTATAAAATAATGTTGTTTTAAAATAATAAAAATTAATCTATGAAATCAAAGAAATCCAGTCAAATTTTTTAAATTTACAATACTCCATATATCTCTATAAAATCTATAATTTCTGAAATTCTTTCTACATATTTATAAAGCGATATTTAAATAAGGAGTTTCATGGATTTTATTTTTAAATTAAAATTCAAGTATTATAAAAATTTCAATATTTTAATAGTTCATATCAAATTGAATTATTTTAGACTATGGATTGGAATATCGACCATTGCAAATCATTGGCACCTACGGTCACCATGCAAATTCATCTCTATAAGCCATTATAAAATAACATAGTAAAATAAACTTATACATTTAGTCTATCAAGGTGTTTTTTCATTGTCAAAGTAGTTATATATTCCAAGTATTATTTTTGATAATGTAATTATCAAATTATATTTTTATCTTATTTGATATAGAATTTTTAATGACCAATGAAAAACTAAAAATTCATATCAAAAGTATGATTTTATAATAGTACACTCATAAATATATAAAATTACCATGATGTGCCAAAACGCTTTGGCATTGATTACTAGTTTAAGGTTCAAAGTTTACATTTTAGAAATATATAAATTTTTGGTTGGTTTTTTTAAAAAAAAAATTTAAATTCAAAATTTTAAGGATTTCAGGAACAAAGTATGAATGCATCTATAATATGCATTGTGTGAAGATATACAAAACCATGTATTAAAAGATACATTAAAAATTACTAAAGAAATCCAAACAATTTAAACAACCCTTTGAATAATAAGAATGATTGTGTGTTTTAAAAAGACACATAATTTTTTTTTGTAATTTTTTTTTAGGATTGGTTTATGAGTAATGAAAGGACTTACAAATAAAGGGGCCGACGAATACTATTTATTAACTAGTATAATTTTGTAATTTGGTTTTGGTATATTTGATGTTACATTTAATCATTGGTCATATATTTTCTGCATCTCCACAATCAATATTTCCATATTTGAATCTATTATTAATAAGAATAGACTAAGTTTAATAACAATTTATTATGTGACAATCATAGATGATTAGAGGCATCTTCAATTGTAAATAAGACTTATTTATTTGTTTATTTTTAGAAACATCAAAAAATAATTTTGTTGATAAATATGCTTGTAACTAATTTTAAAGTTATATACAAATTAATTTATGATCATGTAAAAACCATTGATGCTTTGAAATCTCTCTATATAATTGAATGAAGGATTTGTATATAGAAAGAAACTTGGATTCTAATCCAAAGAAATTAGGAGTACGTCATTCTCAGGATAAACCATTAATAGAAAAATTATCAACCTATCAATTTTAAGATTGCATGAAATTAAGACTACATCGTCTTACTAGACTTCAAAGTAGAGCTTGCTCCATGATCTATCCATTTGTTATGAATAGAAGCTAAAAAACTATACGCATTTGTCACGATCCTTCTTTCTAAGATTTGGAATACAAGTAATTACCTTAGTTTCCTATGTTGAGGTCCAAAATCCTTAAAATCAATGTTGCAAAAATTTCAATTCAAGAAAAGTAAAAACATGTTGACTTTATCAAAAAAGGTGCATAAGATTTTTTTTTTTTTTCATTTCAAATGCTAAAATCCTCAAACCTACATTATAAAATGTGAAAAAAACTCTTTCTACAACCTATTGTAGTAATATCATTGAGGATCCTACAATTAAAAACTTTTTTATTTCTTTTTTCTTGGGGTCATTTATGCTCTTTGCATTGGAAATGACAGTTTTGTAGTGATGTTTTGAGAAACTTGGTCAAAGAACTTTAGGGTTAAAAATATTGAGTAGTTGGAAAGATCCATTTTGAGGTGAAAGCTGAGTTGGAACAAAGAATATACCATTTTGGGCCACATGTTTAATCATAGGGACAAGAGTTCTTCCCAGCTTGGGAAGCTCAGATTCCTCAGAACTTGAAGCTCTGTCTTTGCGGTTTCTACAATTCACTTTTCAATTTTCAACTGAACAATTTGGAGCTTTCATAGTCAAAAGGCAAGTGGGGCGGGACTCCAACTTCCTGCAACAAGGCTGAACCACTTATTTGGAACCCATTTGATTGTTTTTACGGTTTCCGGAGTAGTTACATTGGAATTCTATACTTTGATCTATTTGCCAGCCCCTGCAAAGATGGGGAAACTTGTGTACAATAGAACACAGGATGGGCTGATATTGTGTAAAGACAGATTTGTGGTGACATATTTTAGGCAACAATCATGATTCTTCCACAAATCATGTGTCTTCTTTGCCACGCTGATTCTAATTTAGTGAATGGCATTCCCACTGCTGACTCATAATTTTTCCAAATTATTACCATTGGTCCATATGCTGGATTCCATCGAGTTGATACATTGCCAATCAATATCCCAGATTGTTGGAAGCTTTTGTAAAAAGGGGCGAGGCTCCCTGCAAAGGTAATGGTGTGCATGCAGCATTGCAGATTCAAAGCATCTGAAGCCTACCTAAAATCTCAATAGCCTGTCATTCTTCAAAAGTTCAATGCATCAAAATTCTCCATGCCACAATCCAAAGTTGTTGTCCACTGTGGATTGTACAAGTTTTGCTTTTCTCCTGGCCCAATTTTATTTTCTGTGGTCATGGAATTACTTACTCATTCTCTTTTGAAAAAAACGCAAGGCCTACACTCATAGCAAGGTCCAGATGTGCGCATACTCACGATTGTAGACATGTATTACAGTCAACGAGGACATCAAACATAAAGACTATAGTGCAATCTCAAACAGTAGGGATGGAAACGGTCACACTTTGCACCGGGCCAGTCAGTGGCTCCAGAATAAACATAAGCATTTCCATCCACCTTCCCTGCCGCTATTTCAACTTCTTCATAGAATTTGACAAGCTCGAACTCATTGCACCCTAACATTGAACATGGACCAGTACCTACTATTGTACAAAAAGCAGTAGCACTCCAATGGACTCAAACATTTCAACAAAAGCAGTGGAATTTTCTCCATTTGTCTTATTTAAAAACATTTCAATAAATAAGATTCAAAAAAACTTGAAAACAATACAGTACAAAAAATGAAACTTAAGTGAATCACCACAGCCTGTGTCTGCCGCAATCCTCCAATCAAATCCTTTGTCAATTGTCAAATCAATTGCCTGACAAGTCACGTCTCCACTTCCTCCAGACTGGCGCCCGGAGTATCTTTTAAAAATACCAAACACCCTACAAATTTAGCAACCATTGGGGGTTGCTTATTGTTAAAAACTCCTGTATGCTTGCAGCCATCCATAAATCACAGCACAAAATAACACAAGATAATCCCCTGTTTTACCTTCACCATAATCCATGACTTCCAATATAACCCAAACCTTCCCCCAAAACATAACCCACTTCACATAACCACAGTTAAAACCCAAATTCATTTCCCTTTTTTATAGACACATATAACCCGAATTCACTTGCAGGAAACGAGGGCGAGCCAAAATAGCCCCATCATTAAAAAAAATAGCACGAACATAAAAAGAAAAATAACCCAAAGAATCTGCAGATCACTACAAAACTATTCATACCCCAATCCCAACACCCACTCCTAAACCCCTCACTCCACCTACACCCGGAACACCACTCTGAAATCTAAAAACGACATACATACTCCACTTTTGACGCTTCTAAGCCCACTCTCCTGATAATAATGCCCAAACCTGGGGACCCAAATAGAAAAGAAACTGTAGAAAATTGAACTCCAAAACGTAAACCCAAAACCATCTCGGCGAGGCACGGCTCTGGAGGATCTATGAAAATGGGGGGAATATGTAGGATTTTGGGTGATTTGAGGGAAGAGATCTAGGAAAGAGGAAGAATTTTCTGCGATGCGATGTGGAACGTCCGTTGAGCGGCATCCGAGGGGGAGAGCTTTTGGAAGCGAAGTCCACGATCGGTGAAGTACACAAGTAGAGCGCCGCGATCAGCATTTCTCATCAGTCTCGCACTTGCATCGCTCGCGCTCCGCACGACGTGTACGACGCTCGAAGTTGTGGGAGTGCGTTTGGTGGTGTGTGCAGGGAGAACCAGAATTGCAGCCATGACGACCTTGAACGAGCTCTTGACGCTGTCCCTGGAGGATCACACCGAGGAGATTATTGCCGAGTACATCTGGATCGGTGGGTCGGGCTCGGATCTCCGCTCCAAGGCCAGGACGCTGCCGAAGCCCGTGACGGACCCCAAGTTGTTGCCCAAGTGGAATTACGATGGATCCAGCACGGGGCAGGCGCCGGGGGCTGACAGTGAGGTGATTCTGTACCCGCAGGCCATCTTCCGCGACCCGTTCCGGAGGGGGAACAACATCTTGGTGATCTGTGATGCGTATACCCCCGCTGGTGTGCCCATCCCCACCAACAAGCGCGCCGCTGCTGCTGAGATCTTCTCCAAAAAGGAGGTCTCTGAGGAGGTGCCATGGTATGGTTTCTTCTTTTTTTCCAACTCTGCTTTTCCGTCTCTGTTTTTGCAGTCTTCTTTACAATTCAAGGTTTGGTGTTTTTGTGTTTGTGACTGGAGTGGGTTTTGATTTTTTTTAAGCACGTCTTTTCGTTTAGAAAGTTTAGTTTGCCGTGAATTCGTCGTGTTGGTGTCATGTGAGGGTACAGGGGTTTCTTGTTTGTGAGTGTTTGGGGATGTTTTTTCTCTGTTTTGGTTTATTTTTGTCTTCTACCGACATACATGCCTGGTGAGAAGACAGCATTGTTGGTTTTGTCTTTGGAGGGGATCATAGCAGTGTAATGCTCTGAATTGGATTTGATGATCGTCGGCGATGGTTTGTGGCGTGGGTGTGTCTCTTGGTTGTCTCCATGTTGTTTTGCGATCTGCTTGAGGTTGGTGAAAGTTCGGTCTTTGTGGTTTTGACTGAGATGAGTCCTGTACGTTTACAAATTTATGGCGTGTTTCATTTTCGTGGTAGGTCATAGCCTACTCAGCGGTGTTCATTGTGTGCGTACTGTCGGGGGTTAGTTTAACGATGGTGCTCACCTACCCGTGATCGTCTCCTCTGCTCTCTCTGATAGTTCTGGGGGCTGACATGTGCATGCTTGTCACTGCAGGTACGGTTTGGAGCAGGAGTACACGCTGTTGCAGAAGGACGTGAAGTGGCCGCTCGGGTGGCCCGTCGGCGGGTACCCCGGCCCTCAGGGACCTTACTACTGCGGAACCGGAGCTGACAAGGCCTGGGGACGTGACGTCGTGAACGCTCACTACAAGGCGTGCCTGTACGCTGGCATCCAGATCAGTGGTATCAACGGAGAGGTGATGCCCGGACAATGGGAGTTCCAAGTTGGCCCGGCCACGGGCATTGCCGCCGCCGATCAGTTGTGGGCGGCGCGATACATCCTGGAGCGGATCACCGAGATTGCAGGAGTTGTTCTGTCGTTGGACCCCAAGCCCATCGAGGGAGACTGGAACGGTGCTGGATGCCACACCAACTACAGGTTGGTGGAACGAATGGCCTTTTTCCTATTTTGGGCATTTCAGAAACTTTCGGAGCTTTCTGCAGTGGTCGTGGTTTGGAATTGATGGCTGATGTTCATTGGTTCCATAACCTTGGGATCCCTTCACGTGGTTGCTTGTCTTTTTTGTATTTGGACGCAAATGAAGAGAAATCATTGGAAAAGCTGGTCTGTGTTTGAGGTGTTATTGACCATGTCTTTGTTACTGTGTGTTAAAACAGTACCAAGTCCATGCGTGAGGAGGGTGGCTATGAGGTGATCAAGAAGGCCATCGAGAAGCTCGGTTTGAGACACAAGGAGCACATCGCCTCATACGGTGAGGGTAACGAGAGGAGGTTGACAGGCAAGCACGAGACCGCTGACATGAACACCTTCTCGTGGGGAGTTGCCAACAGGGGAGCCTCAGTCCGTGTGGGACGTGACACAGAGAAGGAGGGCAAGGGCTACTTCGAGGATCGCCGGCCATCTTCCAACATGGACCCCTACGTGGTGTGCGGCATGATCGCCTACACCACCCTCCTGTGGAAGCCCGAGGAAGCCAAGTAGGAGCAGACGGTCATGATTGTATTCATTTTCTCGCTCTCGGAGTGCATTGGTCACTTGTAGGATATTTTCAGCTTTTTTTTTACATATTTGTGGTCGTTGGTCTTGGCGCTGCGCATTCTTCGGTGGATGGAGAGTTGCGTGTTGAGCTTCTGATTCCGAAGCTGAACAATGCGTGCGAACTAGGTCTATGCAGTCGCTTCTTATATCCACCTCACGCTTACAATCCACCTGATCAGGGACCTTTTGAAGCACATTGTAGATTGTGTCGTTCCCCAGGCTGTTTGGCTCGATGATCGCAATAAAGACAGTAATATATATTGATCATTGATTTTTTTAATCCTCTCCCGGTAAATTGCCACCTGTTTTCACTGGCCTTTTGTTTCTGAGCAATCGTTTTGTGATTTAATTTTGTAGGAGAAGTGCTTGAATCTGCACTACACTGATATTTGACTTTGTCTTCCACAGTCCCCGAGCTGTTTCTGGTAATTTTGTTGGTGACTTGACGGATTTGAGTTACATCGGGGTGGAAATTGCATTGTTGGATTCAATGGAAAATTGCCGTAAAGTTTTCTTCGCAAGAGAAAAAGAGATGTCTGTTCACGATAATAGGGAAGTCAAAGATGTTCGTCTAGAGTGTGGAAAATTTAGAAACTTGAGATAATATGAATTTCGCCATATTAATTAAATTTGCTGCTAAATGAAGTTAATAAAGAGAGAATATGAGGTGAAGTCACATGGGTTTGCGTAGTGATCAACATGTCCTTTGAGAACCACAGAGGGAATCTCTGATAGCTTCAGGAGAGGATTGCAGACTCGAGTTGCAGACTTAGTTCAGATGAACCAGTCTAGAGAGCATTCCTTCAAATATAAGACCACAGAAGTGTATTGTGCGATAACGTGAAGTCCTTCGAAAATCCGGAGTTCAATTGAGTAAAATATCCACATTATCTCATCTCCTGGTTTGCCTCTCGATTGCAATACGCTTTCGTTTTAAGCGTACATTTTCGTTTTAAGATTGTAGCAGAAATGTTTGAATCTACTCTACGTTGATAGAGGCTTGTATCACGTGTGTCACACAAACCACAACCTGTTTCTGATGGTTTTGTTGATGTCTGAAGGGATTTGAGATAAGTCATATTCGGGTAGAAATAGCATTGTTGGATTGATTAGAATATTTCAGTAGAGTACGGTATTCATCGCAGGAATAAGGGTGTTTCTGTTCTGGAATAAGAATAAGACGGAGTTGTTCGCTGTTTGTGGAGTATTTGTCTCTAATAACTTAAGTTGATAAAAGTGTGTTTTCCTTGCGTTGATTTCATAGTACTTCGCATTGTGGTATCTATGAATTCTAAGTGCGCCAATTTTTTCCCTTCGAAGCTGGTGTTTTCAACTTCTATCGTTGACGGTGATATTGCACTGAGGATACTGTGCCTGTTTCGTTTTTTCTTGTTTTTTTTTGTTTTGTTTTCGGAACAAAAGAGGTGCACTGGGCACTTTGCTAGAAACTGAGCCTGTTCATTTCTAAATTGATTGGTGTTAGGAATTGTTGCCGTCAGTTCGTGCAAGATCGGATTATCTCCACCTTTGGCAGTCCAACAATCCTTCAAGTATAATCTTTTACAAACCGGGGTGAAACGGCAAGATTCGGATCAAACAAAATAAAATCGACAAGAAGGATGCAGTAAAATCGGGAATTTACAGGACGGAATTGATTTGATGTGTACCTAAAATTTAGCCCAGAGTTCAAGAACGTTCCTGTGAAAATCGAATCACTGTAATGTTTCAAACAGTAAACAATCATCTATAGTCAAACTATTGCTAGCAAATTATGGAGTAGTTTTAGTTATACAAATGGCGCAATCCCACTGAAAAGATGAAAAAAACACCACTGCGGGATAGGATCCTTTTTTTTCCCACTGTTCAGTAATTTTAGTTCTAGGTGAAGTGGCGGTTTGGGTACCCACACCAAAGCTTTTCTGGGCTGCAAGTGCACAAAGAGTCTTCAAACCTTGCCCCTCGCCAACGTCAGCTTAAAATTGAGTACTAAATTCTTTTTGCAAAAGCATTGTAAGCTCGTCGATCCAAATTTCAAAACTTAGCCAACTACACCAATTGAAAAATCAGACACGAAGACAATCTAATTTCAGTCTTCACTACGTGGAGTGACAACGGAAATTGGGAATTGAAACTTCACTCAAGGTGCAAATTATAAGTTTGTTTACATCCTAAGTGTGAGTTTGCAACTGCGCCATCAAGTTTAAGGCAATCATCCTGTTCATTGAACAAGGCAAGCAATCTCATGGGCAGCTTGCAGAGGGAACAGAGTGGCGAAGTAAACAGCGACTCTACATCTGAGATTCACTATCTGTTTTGGTAGGAACTACACTTCGCGCATATTTAACTCAAATCAGACAAAGAAGATCTCAGTTTACACGGCAGTGAAATGAATTCTTAAAGTTCCAATTCTAACAATTCCTCAAGCACTCCAAGAAAATTCCCAATGAGACACACCACACCCATCTCCCTCTTAGCTCCTTCTGCACGCTCACCAAACAGCTAAGCGAATACTTCTGCGAGAATTAATGAGCCAAATGGCAGAAGCTAATGCTCAGCAAATGCTGAAGATGCCGTGCATGGAAGTTTTGCTCAAGAGAAAGTTGTTACATCATAGTATGCTGCTTTCCAACAACACATACCACCACCAAGGAAAAGGCAAACCCAGACAAAACACAGCAAGGTTTGCAATCTGCATATCGTCGCCTCACTTCTCACACAACTCAGCACCATTTTGCACATAAAGATATCGGTTCTATCCAATGTGCGCATGTGTTATTGTTGAACTGGCGGATATACGCGCATGTGTTTCCCATCACTGCTCAACGCCCTTGCGGAGAAACTCGCTTGCTTTCCCGGCGCGTGTGCAAGCGAAGTCGAGGGATTATAATTAGGGTAAGGAGCTTGCACTCGTAATACTCACCACAAAACTAATCCCCCAAATCCAGCAGTAAGGGAGATACGCCAAACGCACAATCTTAGTAGCTAGGCACTTGCACAACGAGAGATTCGCTATGGCAATTCAGTAGTGATGGATATCATTGATGGAGCGGAAGGCTTTGAGTTCAAGGTCAAGCAGCCGCCGCTAAATCCAACATCAGAGGAAAATGATTACGCCTGTCTTCAGACGACATATAGAACATAAAACAAAGAGACCCTGGCTTTTGTTAGGAAATGCAGCATTCAGGCTCAGATCCAGGATAACTTAATCACCTTTGATGAGAGATGGTTGATTAGAAATCTCTTAGGAACCAGAACTGAGCTTACAGTTAGGTGGAACTTAGTTCCCCCCAGAGGCATTGTGCTCAACTGGTTCTAACCTTACGTTGTGTTCCTTTCTGTCCCTTGTCCAGAAGTCCCTTTCTTGCCACCCTGGACTTAGGTCCGTTGAGGGTTGGTTGTTACTTTCTTTCATGCAATGAAATTTGTTCATTTGCTTCAAAAAAAAAAAAAAAAAAAAAAAAAACATAAAACAAAGTAAGTCTACCATCATGATGAAGTTTTCTACAATTCACAAAATTCAAAGTGCAGATTCTCCTTGCATCATCTGGAAGCCCATGACGAAAAAACCTAGATCTACAAGCACAGGAGTTACAGAATTTGTACACTCAGGCAAAATACTCCGGAAAATACTTGCACATAGAAAGGTTTCAAACAAAGGGGAAATAACAACAATGCCTAAACAAATCGGCAGTTAAGACTCGGAAGCTAGAGAATACCTCCAAGTTGAAAGAGATGATTCAGAAACAATTAAGCACCACAGCTTACTTATCGGTAGATGGAGGCTTGTTGATGTCATATATGCTGGAGAATTATATTCCCAATGGTGACTCCAACGCTGCACAAGCACTTCCTCCTGCGTCCAGATCAAGCTTGTTAATTGTTAACTAGAAACTCTCGTGTAGCATGTCTAAGGCCCAGTTTACACATGGGTCCCGATTGAGGGCCGGCCCGAACTCTCCACTTTTCAACCAATAGGATTGCTCCATTCTCTCAAATCGGGCCCAAGGGTTTTATACTAGGGCCCGTCCCAAGCATCACCATATCCTACATGGCAGCTTATGTGGCGGTATTTTGACGCCAAATCTTTGGGCCTAAGTGGTGCAATCGGGCCAAGGTTTTTTGTGGCCCGAAGATGAAACTTGGGCCCGATTGTGCACCTCCGTTGGATCCTTTGAATCCCCACCGTCCATCAATGGATTGTAAATCCACCACCAAGAGAGTTCTCTCCATCCTTCCTCTTGCTTCGTTCCTCTTCATTTCTTGTCTCTGATCCATGTAGAATTTGTAAGAGAGGTTTGCAATACTGGGTTACAGATGAATTGCAATACTGGGTGACAGACGAATTGCAATACTGGGTTAGAGCCAAATTTTGCAATACTGATGTCAATTGGGTTATGCAATTCTCCCGATTTTGTATTACTGATGTCACCTGGGTTTTGCAATTCTGGGTTACAGCCACATTTTACAGTACTAATGTCAATTGGGTTTTGCAATTTTGGATTACAGACGAATTCTGGGTTACTTGCAATATTGCAATTGACATCTTCAACCAAGCAATTATAACTCAGCCAGACATTGATTCAGTAGTGGTTAATTCACAGCCAATATCCGAGTGCTTCATAAAATAAAAGCACAACTGTTGTTGTAAATCAAATGTAGAGTGTTTTATAAAACAGAAGCTTCAACCACAATCATTTGTAGAGTGCTTTATAAAACAGAAGCTTCAACCACAATCATTTGTAGAGAAGCACAATCGTTGTTGTAAATCAAATGTAGAGTCTAATTAGAGCTAATTTTCTACACTGATTAGGCCCAAGGAATGGGGCTCACATGTTTACATGCAAAGGGGTTGGATCCCAAAAGTCAGGCCTGATTGGGGTGCGGAAGGATCCCAAATCAGGACCAACTTCGGGCCACCCCCAGATCACATATAAAGTGGGCCTAAGTTAGACATTTGTGGTAGGTTTGGAAACAAGCAGGAGGAGAGATGTTGGTTGTTTGAAGCCCACTTTGCAGTTCGAAGGAATGGTTTTATCCTTGTACCACCAAGTAATCTGGGGCTGGCCGGAGGCTGAGCCGGATTGAACACCTAATCCAATTTGGCCGTGAGTTTGGGCTCAAGTTGGGATTTTGGGCTAATGAAAACCTTGTCCCAATTGCATCACTGAGACCCGAACATTTTAGCGCCAAAACTGTGCCACATAGGATGCCACAAAGGATAACTTGAAGTTCTAGTTGGTACCTTGTATAAAGTTGGGGCCTGGTTTGAAAAAAATCGAGCAATTCTATTGGTTGAAATTTGATGAGTTTGGGCCCGCCCTAAATCCGGCCCCAAGTATAAGTTTGAGTTATTCCAGCAACTGTATTATCTTTGTAAGGGAAACATGAAATAATTTTAAAATAAAATAATAAAATAAAATAAAATCTTGTTGGAGGAAAGTTTCATAGAGAATGCACATTTTTTTATCACATTTTTGTTCTTGAATAAAATTTATATAAATTATGACACAAAATATATTAATTTTAATATATGTGTTCCTAAAACCATCTACACTAGATGCGGTGAAAAGTGTAATCTTGGGTGTAATTAAAGTGGAAGTTTGGAGTCCTATGACCAAGTGAAGGTGGAATTACTTCATGCTGTAGGTCAGAAATGATTTGACTCGCCAATGCTAGCAGAGAGCGGTGAAGACCATTCACATAATTAGGGTTTCAAATGCGAAGATACTATTCCTGCATAACACCCGGTTTGATCGATCACTAGATTCGTCCAGCAGAATCTCCTTCGAGATTGTACCCTACCACAACCTCTATCACCATCGCAATTCAATCACCATTTTGAGCCATTCCACTGTTCAAATCACAAGCCCAATTGGCATAAATGTTCTTGGTTTCTCATTCTGGCAGCCAATTTGTTGATTACTTTGGTTTCTTCTTTTCATCAGTTGAGCTTGTTCGAGGTTACTAGTCATCTGGGTCACTTCTTGCGTATTTCCTTCGCTCTTGCTAACGAGTTCGATGTTGTCAAATCTGCAGTTTTGTGACATATCTCTTCGTAAGTCTTCTTCTTTCTTGAGATGTAAACTGCAGATTTGTCAAACTCGCAGAATTTAACTAAGTTTCTTCCAGTATTGGAGATACACTTGTAAGAGCTTTTGCCACTCAAGTCAAGGAGCACTGCCTTCTTAACCATTGGTGAGGGACCACATGTAGGAGCACCTTTGCCAAAAGTAATATTTGTTGACCACTTGTTCTGGTCCAAGCCGTGTGGGCAAGTTGATATCATATTGAGCAGACTCGGCTTAATTGGCATGGATGTTGAAAGATTTGTGCATCCGAAATGTTGGAGAATATGAAGACACTATCAACTCATCAAGTATTGTTGCTTGTCTGTGTACGGGAAGTGGACAGTATAGAGCTAGTGGGGTGAACTGGGGCAAATTGTTAGCCGATTCTTGCAGCTGAGTGCACTCAAGTTAAATGGAATTTTGGTTACCGGGACAGATGGTGGAGCTTGAAGAGTGGTTGAAACGTGCGCACAGAGATGCAAGTGAAGGGCACCATTCAACGATCTTTGCTATTGACGTCACCATGATTTAAAAGAAGCTCGGAAGGCTGTGGTTCGCCTCAAGCGTGTTAATTTGAGATTTCGGAGCTGAAGAGTACGTTTTCTTTGGAAGAATGCAGGGTCAGTGTTATTTCTTTGTTTATCTTATCATCGTCGTGAGGCTGTTTCCCCCTGAACCCTGCTTCAATAGGAAAAGTAAAAATATCAGTCTTTAGATTTCATGAAATTTATAAGTCTTTGTAGCACTTGAAATACAAAGGTGAATTGGTGATATAGACCTCAACTTACTGAACTAGACTTTGCAGGACTTTGCTAACGACACTGTAATGAAGACAAATGTTTTGTTGCTGGAGATTTATCTCTTATTTGTGGTATCTTTCTCAAGCCCCGTGGTAACTGCGGAGGACATGTGGTCTGAAGCGTGGAGGAATGTGGTAGCCAACGCCGATGTGAGGGCAGCAAATACACAGGTCAGTTTTGGAGATGTGTAAATGCGTGAGTAGAGGAGAATTCTAACTTACAATATTCGATGAATTTTAGTATGCACAAGAGACATGTCTCTAAGATTTACCCTACTCTGTGTGTCGTGTAAATGTATCTTATACCAATACTAACAAACTTCTTCTCTCCTAACGAAGGACTTTGAAGGCACGGAACATTTCAGCAAACTGTTTCCTAAACATAGTGGTTTTGTGGAAGACGAGGTTAAGGAGTTCAAAGGCCGAAAGCTACTTCACTCAAATAACCTTGATGACCAGAACGGGCTATTGCAATTCAAGCAGGGAGTTGCAGACCCAAATGGTACCCTTCAGGATTGCGATACACGGTCGAATGAAGATCATTGTCGATGGAACGGCGTCACTTGCAGCAATACCACAATTCGGCGAGTAGTTTCTTTAAACTTAACAGGTATGTATATGATGAAAAGGTTTCCTCCTGTCTGTCAGCAACGAATTTGCATCACGTGTGCTTAACTTTGTCACAATTTTCCATTATTGTTAACACCAATATTTCGGAAGTTCTTCAGAGGCAATTTAATCTCGGCGGTAACTTGCATTCTTTGTTGAGCCACATTTCCAATCTGTTGAGGTTAGAGCTGGGATAAATTAGTGTCTCATGGTCTTTTGGTGGTGGCAGAGTCCGGAACAGTCTGTTCGGCAACTACTTGAGTGAACCGTATGTGAGTAGGCCATTACGAGTAAGACGTCAAAGAAGCATAATTTATCTGAAGAATGGCATTGGTGTGTTTCCTATTGCAGGCACTCTCAACGCAAGTCTGATAGGTGAAATATCACCGAACATCTCGTTGCTATCTTCCCTCGTTAATCTTACTCTCTCGCAACACCAGCTAACCGGCCATATTCCGGGAGCTTTAGGGAAACTCTCCTCTCTCGTGGGCCTTGAGCTCAGGGGAAACAACTTAACCGGCTCTATTCCTGGCGAATTGGGAAAACTCTCCTCGCTGGTAAGCCTTGACCTGGCATTTAACAACCTAGCGGGCAATATTCCTGGAGAGTTGCGGAACCTTACCTCTCTGGAGAACCTTGATTTGTATAGTAACAATCTAAGTGGCAGTATACCTCCAGAATTAGGAAGCCTCTCCTCCTTAGTGAGTCTTGATCTGGGGATTAATTTCTTATCAGGCCCAATTACTGTAGAGCTGGCAAATCTGAAGCGGTTGGAGATATTAAATCTTCATGGGAACAACCTTTCAGGGTCTATCCCCTTTGAGCTCTATCAATCTTCCTTCTGTGCAAATCTTGAAGAATTCGATCTGGGTAACAACAATCTGACGGGTACATTGCCGGCTCAGCTAGCTACAAACTGTAGACATTTGACTGAGATAGATCTGTCCTCCAACAATTTTCAGGGGATAATTGATCCAGCTTTTGGTTCCTTGCGAAATTTGAGACATTTTCTGGTCGGGAATAATCAGTTCAATGGCACCATCCCTGATAGCTTTGGAAACTGCTCTAAACTTGAAGCCTTTGATTTGAGATATAATTATTTTCAAGGGGAGATCCCGGAAAGCTTTTCGAACTGTCCTATACTCCAGGGGTTTTTGGTAGGTTACAACAACATCACGGGACAGATCCCACGGAGTTTTGCAAAGATGCAGAAGTTGAGTATTCTGTATTTCATGAATAACAGTATTACTGGAAGGCTTGATCACTTGGAGAATTGCAGTGGAATGTGGCAAATTCATGGTGAGAACAATCTTTTAGAGGGGCCGCTACCGAAATTCTTTGGGAAAACATGCGAAAACCTGACACATCTGTTTGTATCAGGCAATAACTTCACAGGCTCAATTCCGCCAACCTTAGCTGACTGCCCGAAGTTCGAAAACTTAGGTCTCAGCTCGAACAAACTGAATGGCACAATCCCAGCGGAGTTCAGCAAGTGTAGGATGAGAAGTTTTCAGGTGAACAACAACAATTTCACTGGCGACATACCTTCGGAATTCAGCAATTGGTCGACTTCTATACATTACATGTATTTTCAAGATAACCCCTTGCTGTCAGGAGTTATACCCCGGGAGTTTGGAATCTTGCAGGCGTTGGAAACTTTACTACTATTCAACACTAATATTTCCGGTGCAATTCCGGATTCGCTTGGAAACTGCTCCAACCTTGAGAATCTTGTCCTCAGCAACAACTCGTTGAGTGGATCCATACCAGTGACCCTCGGAGACTGCAGAAACTTGAGTCTATTACTGCTGTCAGGGAACAAGCTTGAAGGACCAATCCCAGACAGTCTTGGCAAATGCACGAAGCTTACGAATATCGATTTGTCCAAGAATCGGCTAACCGGGGCTATTCCAACTTCGTTGCAGGGTTGCTTGTCATTGAAAACCATCTTCCTGAACAAGAACCAACTTTCAGGAGAATTTGCTTTGGATGTGAGTAAAATGAAGGAATTGCAATCGATCTCAGTGAGCAACAACGCCATTACAGGAGACGTATTCAAACCCCTTGCCACCGTCAACTCAACGATCAACCTGAAGGAACTGGATTTCACTTCAAACGAGCTGAGTGGCACAATTCCTGCCCACCTTGATGCGGCAGAATTTTCTAACTTGAAGGTGTTGCTGCTAGGGAACAACAAATTACAAGGTGTAATTCCGCCATGGATTTGGAGCCTCCCCGAACTGCAAGTGTTGGATCTAAATAACAACAGTTTGAGTGGGCATTTGCCTAGCGACTTCGGCAATCTTCAGGGATATTTCAATACTTCAGTTGCAGATGTGGACCAGCCTCTATCCTTCTATGGTTTGTCTTCCCAGTTTTACATTCCCGGTTTTGAATTTTCCATCAGTGGCAGCAGCGAACTTGAGGAAATTGGAAGGGTGACTTTCACCACCGATACCAAATACGTTATTTCCATGCGGTTATCACATAACCAACTGGGAGGTGAGATACCTGCGGACATCACCAAATTATCAGGAATGAAGTATCTCGATTTATCCTGGAACTCTTTCCAGGGTGAAATTCCTTTCTCAATCGGTTCGCTTAATTCCCTGGAATCCCTCGATCTGTCCAACAATCACCTTTCGGGCAAGATTCCCGAGTCCATGACCAAAATTTATACCCTGTCACAGTTGTACCTTGCCAACAACGACCTGTCTGGTCCTATTCCCCAAGGAACTCAACTACAATCCATGAGTGATTCATATTATTGGCACCCTGGAAACAGTGGTCTTTGCGGCCCTCCTCTAGAGCACTCCAAATATTCTTGCAGCTCGTCATCTGGAGCCCGGGAGTCTTTCAGTGAATTCTTCGGTTTCCTGGCGGGTTTCCTCGTTGGATTCTTCATGGTTACATTTTTATTCTTGTTTTGGAAGCCTGCCCGGAACTTCGTCTACACCAAGAAGGTCGTGAAAATATCAACAGGACTGTGGCAACCCAAATGGTAGACATGCTTCAGAAAGGTTCCGTACTTCACAGTACAATGAATCAGATGTGCACTAGTTGAGTTTACATTATAAACCACCGTCTGTGATGATCGAATCTCTTCTATTATGTTTACAGATGTGGGTTTCATATTACACTACAAGTCTACAACACTTGCCATCACATGATCATCAAAAATTTAGGTTGCAACCTACAAAAGTTTTTCCACACACACAACTCCAGTGTTAAATTTGCTCATGTATTCAAGAGTCCAAAACTCCTCACTCCAGTCCAGTATACACCACCATTCCGAGATCGATCACAACTATTTACTTTCCTGGTTTCAGTACTTCATTTCAGCAACTGCTATCCACGAAGACTTGAGTCGGATCATACACACAGCACGACCACTGTAGCTTTGTCCACAAATCGCTGACATGTCACACTGTCTTTCTCAACAATAACAGAAGAAAAATTAATACTATCACACAGGAACAAAATTCAAATGCATAAGGGAGTATAGCATGAAATGTGCTCAACTTCTTACCTACTACAGCTATTACTGCATGCTCGTTCCCTCAGATATCCGCTATGTAGCACATGATCTGTACATATTAGCATCATTACAAGTAAAAACCCATATTAACACACGTTGTGTAGATCACGGAAATGAGAAAACATGATAAGCGTGGATGGCGCACATGCACAAGGGTTAAGATATCAACACTTAGATTACCGTTCAAGACATTAGATAATTAATTTTTTCATGAAAACTCTAATTCTTCCATCTTCTAGTTTCACGGTACTCATACACAGAAGCTGATTTCGATGGACACGATGGAAGAAAGATGGTTGCCAGAGGACACCTGGAGCATACCGGACCACCGGTGGGTCTGGCATTGAATGTATACAACGGAAGCAGGGAACTAAGTTAAGTTAGAGAACAATGCTGCCAAGGCGCCGAACAATGATGTGAGCTCCACAAGCGTCTCGTGATGAGACCGGTACCATTCTCCCAAAGGGTCTGGATCAGGAGTGTGCTTTGTCCACTATTTGATTGTTATCTGCATGGTTCTAAGGTAAGAGCATTTGTAGTGGGTCACTGTAAAGCTCACGGCAAACCAAAACCTATCTTTTGACTGACCTAAAATTAGAGAATAAAATTACCATGGTTAGAAGTGCATTGGAATACTTTTCAAGATTTTTTTTGTTGAAATTTGACGTAGATGAAATGTCCCATTGAAAACACCACATTTTCAAAATTTAGAGGGAATACAGTGTACACCAAATCTTGCTTAAAAATGGAAAGGTCCTCCTACAGTGTATCAATTTCGTTAATGAAAAGTGAAAGTTCAAATGAATCGCAAACAAAAAAAGTACATTTCAAGGATTTTCAAGGCAAAGTAAAAGCGCAGTCGGAGGAGAGCACAATAAAGTGGACCACAAAGTGCAACATGTATTCACTAGGAAGTGAATATGAAGTGTGTTGTTCTTTAAGGCTCAAAGCTGATTTTGAGCATTTTGGTGTGGTTTTTGAGCATTTTAGTCACTTTCTAAGGTACCAGAAGGTATCCTTCAGGCATCTACATTTAAAAAAAATCTTCAATTGAAACTTAATTTGACCAGTAGTTCTAAATCATAAAAATGAACAATTCCAAAGTCTTATTTCTTCATTTGGTGCCCTCTATTGTCTTTAGAGGATGTTTTTTTAGATTTAAAAAATAATGTTCGGTGAAAAAAAACTCACAAAAAGTACCAAGGAAGTGACCTTCTAAAAAAACATCCTTGCGGTACTTTTGGAACCCTAAACCAATTAATGAATATATGAATTGACTAATTTAGAATACCTCTTAAACATACAGAGGGCACCACTTCATCAAAAGTGATTTTTAGATAGTTTTTGATTATTTTCTAGCCACTTTTTCAAATGATTGCATTCACTTTACTTGGATTTAAAGCCTTCATACAATAACTTTAAAGAGTCTACTTTGCACAAAACTTTTCCAATGTGTAGAAAAATAAGTTGAGAATCTATGTTAGCAAAAAAAATTGACTTCAATTACATCTTTCCATCACTTTTGTGCAATTTTTGCAAAAGGGCTAAAACTGACAAATAGTTAAGCACTTTTTTGGTTTGTTTTATTGTGCTTCTCCCTAGCCCACTTCAAGCATATATTGTAACACCATAATATGTTCGCCATCTAACTTGTTTTTTTGGAAAAACAAGGTTTGCCTCTTTAAATTTTTTATTTATTTTATTTTTTTAACAAAAAATCACTAAAAATGCTCTCAAATGGTTTAGAAACAACAAATTGTAATAGGAAAAAAAAAATTGATTCTATTTTCGTTTTTTTGTCTTCACAGTTTTCTAATTTTTACATTTTTTTATTTTTAGAATTATTTTTGGACAAACTTGCTATGTACTACGGGAGAGGATTGTCACCAATTATTTGTAAAAGCATTATTTGTGTGTTTGAAAATTTTATTTTTTTACATGTACTCTTCTGAAGCTAGTGGTACTCTCTACATTTCAACTTTCACTATCAAAATGTCGATGAGCTTAGCCAATAAAACTTATGCCATGTATATTGCAAGATCACAACACTACAAAATGGCGCTAGCTACAGACAAAAAGTCTTTGCCAAAACGTCAATCATGAAAACAACAACCTTTGTGTCAAGTGGAGAAAGTTGTTATTCAATCTCATGGTAGGTCACAATGTTGGTAGGGAGTCAAAGAAAAAGGAGGCTGCAAAATGGTATAAGGAAGTGTCTCAAATTTTGAAATTAGCATCAATGAAGAATATTGTTTCCCAATGGCAACTTGGCCAATTGAATTTCCTTCGTAGTGCTAGTTAGTTAAATTGTTGCAAAGTTTTAATTTAATTTACACTACACAATAAAAGCGATCTATATCCCAAATATCTTGCTTACAACATAAGTATTAGTGATGTGGTGATCTGTCTAGTTCAAAGCGCCGCCCCTATTATAAAGTAACCATAACCTACAAGAAAGAGTCTGCCTCCAACTTCTCTCGACAAAGGCAAAAGACTAGCAGGAAAAGACTCGACCGCAAAGACCTCGACAAAGAAGCGGAAGTAGGGTACAGAGGAGAAGGAAGACTTAAACAATCAAGACACCTTAGCTAAGTTTCATGTGCACTCATGCTAGTTGCTCCATAATAGCAAGTAACTTCTTCTCTCATCATCCAAAATAATATGATTTTAACAAGTTTAGATGTCTTCATATACTATCTTCAAGCGAATAAAAATGTCGAGGATGTATTTGAAAAAATATAATTAAAAATAAAATATAGATCAAATTTAGAATTATCTTGAGTTTATGTCAACGAGAGGTTTAAAAATATAGATAAGTGAAGATTGACTCTCAAAGCAAAACAAAAAATAAAATAAATATCAAAGTTAAAATTTTTTCATATTTCTGCAAGGGTCTGAAAATTAAAATAGAAGAAGACCCTCTTACAAAGTATAAAAATAAAACCGTAATACTAAATCTAAGATTTTAGAAGAAGAGAAGAACCGTTATTTAGAACTCAAGGTTTCAACAAATTTGTGTGAACAGAGGCTTTGATAATAAAGATAAGTAAAGTCTATAGTGTCCATCCTCGAAAGGGGAGAGTAGTTGTGTCACATTGTCCCCTTGTCCTGTGGGCACCGGGTCACTGGCACTACAAACGGACACTTTATTTACACCGGCCCGACTGGGCTGGTGTTTCTATCTATCTAAGTATAGTCTTGACTTTCAAAGTCAAATATAAACAAGAACTAATTTAGAATTTGAAATTTTTTAGAATTCTAAAGTTTATATTTGACGCCCAAAATGTCTTCATTTTTTAATTTCGAATTTTTTCTAATTTTTTTAATAATACATGGAGGGTTCTGTAAATTAAATTCAAAATTGACATACTTCCATAAGCAAATTAAAAAAATAAAAAATTATCATCTTTAATTCTTAAATTCATTCAATTTTTGTATAAAGGGGGTTCAAAAATATATAGACAAGGAATTAATTTTTAAATATGTTTGAAATGAATTTACAAAATTTGAACTTTTTAGTTTTATGTAATTTTTGTATACACAAAGATGACCATATTTGTTACATTGAGACTTTTTGCAGACTCATATTTCTCCTTTTCTTAAGGATAAATTGCTTTATCACATTAATAATATTTTTTATAAATAGGCAACAACATCAACTTTTTATTATTATAGGATTATCATTTGATTAATGTTTATTTTTAGTTTCAATTATTATGTTTTGAAATCAATTTTCCAATAATTATTGTCTCAAAATTTATAAAAACTTAAAAGTCTTAATTTGGAAAATATGTTGTTAGAAGGTTTTCAAGATTAAATTTGAAGTAGGATTACCATCCATACAAAAATAAAAACAATCCATTATGAGTTTTATCAAATTAGTGCATATATGGGGTTTGAAGATCATGATAATTTATGTCTAATCATAAAAGTAAACTTGAAAATGAAAGTTAGAGTGGACATTTCTTTGGAAACCAAAACAAAGATAATAGTTCAGAAGTATAATTTTTATTGTATTATTGTAAACATAGGGTTTGAAAGTTAGGATAAAAGAAGAAGAAATTTTGAAGTTGAAAAAAAAAAAAAATCAATTTCCAATTTAATAAATGAACATAATTCTTCAAAAATAGTCTTTCTTATTAATTTAATCATATATATAACACAGGTTTTGTTAAATGTGTACATAGCCATGTATGTTTTTTTGTAAGGATTATTTTTTAACTTTTAATTGATAATATTATGACACAAAACATATTATTTTATTATTCAGCGTAATTATGAATCAATAGAAATTATCAAAGAACATGAAGCTTTATATAATTTATTTGAACATCAAATTTGTATTTGAAAATAATTAAGGAATATTTTATTTTACCTTGCAAGAACTAATCACAAAAATGTGATATTTCTGATATGATAAAAGTAGAAGTTGATTTGTGAATTATTTTCATTTGTAAAAATAAAGTGCAGATATCTAATTCTAGTATTATAGAAGTAATACATCATTGTCAAATTTACATAGATGCAATATATTCAAAAAAATCAATGAATACTCATTAGAAAATGACACGTATAATTTATAGATGATTAAAGGATCACATTTCAATACAAAACCAAGATATGGTTACGACAAAAATTGCCTCCAGTGTATTACACATCTATAGATCTAATGTTGTAGTGACTATGTAAAGAATAATTATCCTTGTCATCTATCATAATATTCTCTCCAAAATGGGCCGCTTTAGCCACATAATTATTAACCTCAGTTAATTCGTCGTCATTGAGATCAACAAACTTAGATCTGCCATCTTCTTGATCTTCTCCTTTGGTACGGACTTCAACAGATCGTGAGCAAGGATCAGATCTACATAAAATGGTAGAGTCTTCCTTACCAATAGCTTCAACAATTTTTTGTTCTTCACTTGATGATGAACTTCCTCGTTAATATTTCTTTTGCATTTGTTTGTTGGTGATGAACTTTCTTCATCACTCTCTTCCAAATTAGAAAGACTGCCTTCATGAAGTGATTCACTTTCTTTGTCCAACGAAAGAGGATCTTTGATTGGAATTGGCTCTTGAACCTTATCAACATAAACTTCTTTCCATTTCTCGAGCTAAAGATGCATTTAAATATTTTCCTCCATAAGAATAAGTTGTTGAACTCTTCGAGTAACATTCTTTATCATGTGAGAGAATCCTTCCATGATTATCACCCAATCTGCTCGATAAAAAGTGACTAATCAAAGCTTCAATAAGTGCTGAACAATGAGCCTTTTGAAACTTGGAACACATATTCCATCGATGTGATGGCTCAATATAATAAGAAGCAATATTTTGCTTGTCTTTAGCAAAATTATCCTCTAAAAATGAATTAAGAGAATGGCATAAAACAGTAATATATTGTCCAAGTGGAGAGAATTTGGAAACAACTTTTGGTCCATCTTTGACAACCAAACATATATTTTTAATTGTGAACCAAAGATATATGTTTCAACCCGAACATAATATTCTACAATATTATCCAAACACATCATATTCTTGATGTGTTCTGCATTCTCTGCAGCTGGTAGTATGAAAAGCACATTCCATCTTTGGACTTCTCTCATCCATAGCTTGATTTTATCAAATAACCACCTTCATGTCCATATCGACAATCAAACACCCACAATGCACTTCTTCCCAATGAACCTTCATTGATTTTTAAAATGGAATCATCAATCTTCACTTCAGCATGAAATCTAAGTCCACTTGCTTCTTCATAATTAAAATTCATTTTCCAATCATCATCTTCTTCTGGTGGAATGGCTTTTTGATTGAAATAAAGCCCAAAATCACCGCGTGAAACTAGGATATGATGGTCAATCACATCACAAGGAATCAAATCGACATGTTTGTATTGTTTACCATATGCAGTTTGAGGATTGATATGGCTCCAGTGCTTCTAAAAATCAGGACCCTTTAGAATGTTCTTTGCAAAATAATCTAGTGCATCTTTGTTAACCAGATATCCCCCCCCCCCCCCCCCCCCCCCCATATTTCTACTTTAACCTCCAGTTTTCATTCTCATTCTGTAGACAATCTGTCATTGTCGACGAATGAAGTCTGTCGTCGTCGACAGATGAAGTCTGACACCGTGGACGGATGATTTCTGCCAGTTTTTAGGGAGTTTAAGAGGCAGGTTTAGGGTTTTCTGTAATCATTCTACACTAGAGCAGGTAGAGTCAGGGAGATCTGAGAGCTGTTAGGAGGAGCTGCACCATTGTATTGGGTTGTTTTGCCTTTATCTATACAATTTTGGACTATCTTTACTTGTATTTGTATGTTTCGAGCCTTGGTTGAGTTGGGTTTTGTAGGACTTTGGTGGAGTTGTGAAGGTTAGGGTTTAGTGGTAAATCCTTCCTTTACCAATCTTTGCCTCCAAACTTCTCCATATCTACTAGTAGCCGATTCTTATTCTAACCAAGTAGATTTTCGTGACCAGCTTCCAACCATTTGAAGGCATTTTAAATGCCAGCTCAAAGTTTTGCTACTTCACACCAATGTTGTAATGATTTTCTATCTTCTCCGTTAGCGAAATAAATTTCTTGCTCTGTATCCAAAGAATCCACCGTTGCCATTTTACAAAGCATGATGTGTTCATTCACATTTAAACCTTGAAGAGGTCGGAGCGAACCAATACACATTCTTGGACGGTCTTCACTTGAGGTTTTTGGCTTTTTCCCACTGTAGATTGTTGGATCAACAAGCTTTGTAATTTGTTACTTCTTTGACTTGAAAGTAAGCCCGTTATCATGAACATCACATATGGCCTTCAATGTTTTCCAACAAGTATCTGGAAGTGTAATAAGAGAAACATAATCACAAAACTTGATTATGATATCTTTATAGGAAGTCTCACCTATACCTAACAGTCGGCTTGTAATTCTTAGCAAACAACGCAAAAAAATCTTTTTTTTTTGTCATCATCTACATTTGGGCAACCAAATGTATCCTATAATAATCTCGCTTTCTCCAACATTTCACCTATTGTATTGTGGTCCTTTCTGTTGGTTGTACTGTTATTCAATCTTGTTGATGAAAACAAATAAGTAATATCGTCATCGTAAAGAACAAGCATTGCAGGTCGTCTTAAAAATATAGTGTCACACTAGTGGAAAGAGAGTGGCAGATGACCAAGGCAGGTGACCAAGAATTTTCCAGGTCATCTCCTGTTCCAGTTAGAGTGCAAGGATTGGCTGGAGGGGAATAAACCAAAAATTTGCGGAATCGAACTCCGGCGCATGGGTCTGAGAGTCATTCCTCCCAAGTTCCCCCGCGGAACCGCCCCGGGCCCTTCTATTTCCTGTTCCGCAGAATGTGGCAACTGTAGCGCGTTAGTCAGTTCTAGTAGAATCTCTGATGAATTACCCGATCAGTAAGTTTCGGTTATATGGACCACGGTGAATATGATTTTTTATGGTTTTGGCATTCTGAAGTTCACCGGGTATGTGTGGGCGTAGGGTTCATCAATCCTGTCCCAGTGCATGGGTTATTGATATCCGGACCGAGGTCATCAGAAAATGCGGTTTCATCGTAGTGTTCTGTACCTCGCAGGGATGGGAGATCTGCACACTCCGTTTTCCATATCAAAAACTCACTGCATTTTTATATGAATGTGCAGAGAGTGTGCAGATACTGATTGTTGACAGATACACCGACCCCCTCGCACAACAAACCCAATAACAGTCAATCCACCTCTACCACCCCCTCATACTCATACATAATGAACTATAAAGGGCAGAACATTGTCAGAACTGCTACCGCACAATCATGAATATAAACGCAGCCATTTCACAATGAGATGCATAACCATTTAAGTCTAGTAATATGTAAGATATACATGGTGGAACAGAACAGAGGACTGAAAGCATTCGACAGCCATTACCGGGCAGTATATACTTCAGGAAAGGAAAGGCATGTGCTGTACAGAAGACCAGGTTTAACGACAACCAATTCATGTCGACATAGAACACAGATAGAAAATTATATTGACTTCAGCAAATGAAACCCAGTGATTACAGCCCCAATCATCATAGTCCAGAGTTCCTTCGGCAATATCACAGAATATGAAGCTACTTTATTTGGTCGATAGCAGTGACTGTCATCATTCGAGAAAACACCTTAACAGTAGGCAGTAGAAAAATGGATCCTGCAGCAACTACCTATGAAAACGTTGCAATTGTAGCGCCGTATGGAGAAGACATGGCACTTACGGTCAACAAGGGCGACTGTACAACTCCATATCTGTATCAGAGAGAATAGCATCCGCATTTCCGTATGGATCCTCCTCCACTGTTGCAAGGGACACTTTCTCCAGCATATCCGACAATTCCTTCGCAGATGTGGCCTCCTGTCGACGGCATTCCACTTCCGATGTAGTACATGCAGATTCTCCGAGGTGCATCAACGCCAGTCGCTCCAACGCGAACTCCGTCACTTCATCTGCATGGTAGGGAGAAGAAGGAGGCAAGTCCGGCATACCCTCCGGTGAACAGACGGACATCTCTGGCAGAACGCCCGAAAATGCAGACGACTGTATGCATTCAAATTGCGAAGAGGTTGGTATCGTCTCAGAGATGCTGTCCTCATCCCCGAAGTCGTCCACCAAAATTGGATTCGAAGCAGTACTTCCACATCGTCTCAAAGAAGTATGTTCAATGGACAAATACTCCTCAAACGTATAGTTAGCTGCGGCTCCAAGCAAACGTATTTCGCATTCGCATTGCGCACTAAGTATGTAAGCATCTGACTCCATTACTACGTGACTGAGGTTAGGCAAATTCGGCAACCACGGCTTCGGTCCTACGTGATCAATGGCTCCGCGGCGCATAAAGACATGAGATAACCAACCTAGAAGAGCCCCCTTCTCAGCATCCATATTGTAACTGCCAGAAGAGATGTGGGACTACAAAATACAGGACACACTAAGATCCAAGTTCGAAACTTCCCACATATACCATGTCGGCTTCATAAAACGCACGCTTTCATAATAAGTACAGAGCCTTCATGATAAACCAGAAAATATTAACAACTCTAATCAGCCGATAACCAGGAAGTACAAGTTCTAGTTATGCTTCGTCACAAGTAGTCAATTCCCACTCGAATACCAAGAGGTACTCGACTTCATCCCCCTCATCTCATGATGTGGGCGCATTTCGTTGGAAACAGGGGACAGGCATATTCAGGTAAACTATCCTGCTTTCAGATCATTCCCGTTTCCAAAATCTTGTGATACTTAAGTTGAATGCGCTTACAACTTCTTCGTCCTAGTAAGTGTATCATACCGCGAAGGAAATTACGTTTAAAAAAGATCTGGTTTTCCCAGAGAAAATTACAGTCGTCCTCGTTAGAGGACGAATGTTCAAGATCTGGAAAATGTTAGGAATTGCCGGTACACGTCTGTTAATTATAACTAATGTTATGAATGAACTACAAGTCCGTATGCGTGTGCTGGCACAAAAAAAGCCGACTATGTGACTTCAGAAACAACATTCAACGAACCTAGTAATGTGCACAGTGAGAGTGGAAATCCTCACTGGAAGAGTTCTCGCTCCCTCCAAAACAGATCCCAACTTCCTCCGAACTCCACGCCTTCGATGCCTCCGATTCGGCACCATCGTCAAGGAAGGAGAGGTCCTCAGGAGGTGGAGGTGAACCAAAACTTGGACCCGGTGCTTGAATTACCGGTCCGTATCCTCCAGCGAATGGATTCTGCAAGACATAGGGTTCTGGCGGCAACACGGAATCATCTTTAGCCTCTGAAGACGCCAATGCAACACCAACCGCCTCCAATTGTTCAGGGGGGGGAGTCGATGGACGGCTCCGAACATTTCCTTCCGCCATGGCTTCAGTAGGAACAGAATTGAATTCTGTTTTTGCAACATCCTCCATCTCAACATCTTCACCCTCGACCTGCTCGCCTTGAGGAGGTGTAATCGGCCCCGGATTTCGTTGGTCCGATTTAGCAGGCCCAGACCCGGTGTTTCCAGAGTCACTGTCGACGTTGATTGGACATGCGAAGCAGCTTCCAGAGGGATTGAACGGGACATTCAGCTGCGAGAGGAAGGTCTTGAAGGTGTAACCTGCAGCGTTTCCCAAGTGAATTATGTCTTCGTAACACTCCTTCGACCATACAAAATGAGAGGAGTCCTCGAAGAGGCGAGAAAGAGCAGGCACATCGGGCAGCCATAGCTTAGGCTCCCGGTGGTCTTTCGCGTCCCGATTGAAGAAGATAATAGACATCCAGGCAAGGATTGAGCCCTTCTCGGAATCCATCTTCTGTATTGAAGAGAACAGGATTCAAGAGGAACACGGAGGAATACCAGTTTCTTTTGACACGGTTAACAAAGTTGAACTAGCAGGAAGGGAGATAAGGAATTCAAGAGTAACGTGATAACGTATTTCTAATGAGAAAGAGGTGATTTGCACACCTCAAGAGTGGGCTGAAGGTCTCCTAGACAAGCGGGTTTAGGATTTGATATGCAACTGAGACATGATAGCTGGCTCGGTTGACGTGACAACCAGAGCCACCAATGCCCACTGTACATGGCACCATCATCGTCTTCTCTGCATGTTCTCCATTACGATGTCCCACAATTGGAACCATAATAACCAGATCTCCGAAATCGCTTAACCCATCCTGTCATTTGACAATACCATAACTTTCTAATGATTCGGGAAATCACGAACTCTGGAATATCCACATCAACCAAAACAACCGAACCAATAAAATGATCAAAAACCTGATAGGTTATGTCATGGAAATGACAGTATTCGACAGTGCATGAATCTAAATTGCAGTCGTGGCAAAAACCAACTCCGCTGGAAGATCAATCACTTACCAAAGTGGTTGAACTCATGTGAACAGCAATAAATCACGCCCGATTTCCATTACGAATACGCATTGCCACATGCAGAAAACATCAATTCATATGAAAACTGAGGAACTCCAATAGCGAAATCTGAGTCGATCTCCCTCCAACATGTGCCATCGCAACTTCATCCCAACTCTACTGTAATCAGTTGTCCTCTCAGTCCGCTTCGACTGGATGTCTTGCACATATCACACCGTCACGGATCAAGCAGTGACACATATGACGGGATCGAAGAGATGTACAACTAGTTGTAATTGAGTGCGCTAAAAGAGACTAGTAGTCAAGTACTCTATGAATTTGATAGCTAGTTGGAGATCGGGTACGATGTACTAGGCACAAACCTGATCGTTTGTAGCAGATCATAATGTCGGGCGTACTGTCGCCCTCACTATAATGAAGACATCCGAAGAACCATCAGTCGAACAGACTTCTCCTCTGGTAGTAGCTCCTATCGGTTTAGGGTCACTTAGTAAGCACACATTGATGCAACATACATACTCGTATACCGAGGACAGGGGTGGCCTTCCTCATTGATGGTCTCCAATGAGTATGACCTATTTCTACAGTAATGTCCTCGGTGTACTCGGGCGTATCGTGTGTCCATCAGAATGTCCAGAATCTATTAACAGTTCACTGCAATCAGGTGAAGTAGATGACAGTCTTCCAAGCAGTCTTCATATAACATATACATTACCAGACTAATCCTTCCACGTTTTCCAAGATGAGAGGAACTATGTGCACTACAATCTGAAAATCACCTTGGGAACCTGGAGTAACTAGTGATCGTCTGTACAATGTGAAGTCTATGTGGGACAACTATGATTAAGTATATTAACACTCTACTTCATACACTGAATGTTGTAAGACCTACACGATATAACTGGAGGATACAAAACATCAATGTCGTATCAGCATTGTCCGTAACCGATATATCACTCATTATTACATATTGCAAAATGTAAACTCACAGATCCTGGAACCATTTTAGTCATACCACGTGAGCATATGTGGATCTCTACGGGAAATGCGTGTTTATAGAGTGTACTTTTTTTTTAAAAATGTCAGCACAAAAAGGGAAGCAGAACATGAATAAAAAGAAAATATAACGTGATGTTCACCTGCACCTCCGCACGTGCTGTATACGTTCACGTTAGAAAAGAAATTGTACAGTTTGTAAGCTCTCATGATATCATCGAAGGATCCTCTCTTTCAGCCAACTGCTCAGAAGACGTCTCTGATATATGAATCCCTAAAAATTGCATTTTCTGGGAAAACCATTTACAATCCGTACGCCAAGGTAGCGGAACAATCAATTCATGCTCTGCTCTCGTTCGTAAGTCACTGCAATTTCACTTGCAAACGTCCTAAGTATCTGCAAAATAATTAAAACAATGAAAGAAGTAACATTAGTGTGGGAGAATGTCAGCCACGTGAATGGAGAAAGCAGTTTCCGAATTAGTGGCAACGTATATTCTGGAGGTAATCCACACACTATTCCTGGCGTATTTTGGGTTAAGACTTCTGTATTCTCAACTTCACATTCTAGACATACGGGTCCAAATTTTTTTTGGCCGGGGAATTCAGGTACACCGGCTACACTAACCATTCTAAGCTAGGCAATCCAAACACATATGATCCGTCGTGCTGTTCATCGTGACAATAACTAATTTATTCTGTAAACAATTGAGTACTACGGTTAATATAATATACATCGCCATCCACATCCATCAACATCCTCCCTCATGTTTCATTGCAAAAGCAGCGAAGTCAGATTACTGTCGGTAATTGTTATGGCACCGTGGATTATCCAAGCATTTTAAAAAAGCCTGGCTCTGCGAAATAGGTATGCCAATCATCCCCCCAAGTAAAAATATAAATACTGTAGAAAGTTGGACCGAAATTTATACCTTCTTATTCCGATACTAATATCTTGCGTTCGTAAAGATGTTTGTCATTCAACGTACTGCAAATCAACTTCGTCCTCGTAGTCTGCATCGTCGAGAAATGCCTCCAACTCCTCATTCGCTGCTTCTCGAGCCAACTCTTGGACTTCTCCAGCCGGGAGTATCTCGTCGTCCACTGAAGACGGCACCTGCGCGGGTCTCCCTGCGTCGTCGGAATGACCCAGTCCTTCAGGTGGTGCGAAGCGTTCTCCTGCTGTTTCGAAATCAACGAACTCCTTGTCCTCGGTGACGCGCCTGGCGCGAGGTTCGTGGCGCAAAACCACTTTCCACTCCTCCTGGAGAGCGTCATTCATGAAGTAAACCTGTGAAACACTGGCAGGGAAGATGTACGGGTTGGAAGTAACTATATTCGCCCTGGCATTGTACAGAACAGACCAAAACCCCAGTCTGTCCTTCTTCACAGCTGCCCTTCCCTAATCGGTATTTTTTATCCAATCCCCTTCCATAACGACCGAGTTCAACTTCCCGTACGTAATTAGAAAAATCCGTTTTAGAATACCAACGTCCAAAGTTGTGGAATCCTCTGAAATAGACGCGATTCCACAGTCAAAGGAGACATGGGAGTCGATACCACGGGGATTACACCTGTAATGGCATCCGTACGCCCACATAGCCTTGAAAGAGAAGGCTATGTTGCTTGGAGGACAATGCAGCTCCTTCAGCTCCGGCGACACTGGAAAGTCTTCGCGTATTAGCATCCGCACATGCCGATACAGCCAGTTACTGAATAAAGGAAAGGGCCCGAGTAGGTGCTCCGGGTATGTGTATTGCTGAGTTCCATGTCTAGCAGAACGGGAAGTCCTCCTGAAGTCAGCACGGTTGCGGTTCCACTCGCTCTTCTCCTCCTCCCACATTCTTACACAACCAAAGCAAGGAACAAAATGGTCAATGGCATCATTCACTTAGTAGGGAATTCCAGGTCTTCCAGCAATATTTAAGACATCAAACTGTATTTTTAAAAATACTTGACAATAAAGATGGAACTACAGAAAGGGCAGAGAAGCGGATTAAAACAGGGCAGACTTGTAAGCACCAAATATCAACGTTCATACACTGACCTACCCCCGCATTACTATGTCACTGCAGTGGGCTTTGAGTACCGTGATTAGAGAATAAGACACCAGAGATTGGGAGCACTGCAGACTGTTCGATTTCATTTGCGGTTATATATAATATGTATAGTTTTTGATCTTCCAAATGTTCATGGATAGTGAAATAAAGTCCACGTTAGTGCTCGAATCGTGAAGGCCAACAATCCGCTTTCACAGTTAACAATGTATGGAACATGATCCAAAATTCCCCCGATTTCACAGAATTCCATATGAAGATTGCATATCTGAAGAATGAGTTTTTGTACTTACTGTAGTAGTTCGGATGTGTATACCGAGTGCTTTATAACGTAGTCGTGGACGTGCTCTCGCTCAGAGGTCGTCAACCTCTTCTGTTTGGGTTTCCCAAGTAGGAGCTCCCCTGCGTCTCGCATCTCTTCCTCTGGATCCCACACCCGTCTCCGTGTGTGCCTGTATAGAGAGAAATACTCCGTACAGAAACCGAGGCTTTCGTCTACCATATATCTTGTGGCCATTCCGGCCTCCGGTTTAGACTTGTCCCGAACGTACTTGGTTAATTGTCCTAGATATCGCTCAACGAAATAGCACCACCGAGACTGTACAGGTCCGCATATTTCTATCTCTCGCACTAGATGAATAACAAGATGCGGCATGACATCAAAAAATCCAGGGGGGAAGAACATTTCGAGCATGCATAGTGTCTCCGCTGCATCAACGTACATCGATGGGAGCTCTGTCTTGTATATAACCTTCGCGCAAATTCTCTGGAATAATCTACCTACTCGGATGATTGTCTCGCGAACGCCCTTGCTGAGGGAATTCCGAATGGCAGCTGGCAGGATTTGTTGGAGGAGGATATGGTGGTCGTGGCTCTTCATGCCCCTCAATCTCAGCTCACCAAGATGTTTTATCAACGTCGAGCTGTACCCCGATGGGACTTTCGTAGAGGAGACGAGGTTCATGAATGCCGCCCTCTCTGTGTTGGTCAGAACGTACGGAGCTCTCGGCTTGATGAAGTCACCAGTTGCTGTTGGGATGAGATGGAGCTCAGGCATTCTGCCGGCCTCCTCCATGTCTCGGCGGAGCGCAGCATTATCCTTCTCACCAAATAAATGCTGCAGTATATTGTCCGACAGGTTACGCTCGATGTGCATCACATCGAGGGTATTCCTGATGGGCAGCTCCTGCATCACGGCATTAGGCTCATGAGGAACGCAGTTTGCCATAGACATAACATAGGGAGAGTTCAAATAAAATTTCAAGAATGCTCAAAGGAACTGTCCTGACCTGCCAGTATGGCAAACTGAATAACGAGGACACTCGCTTCACACCGTAAATCCGCGCGGGGTCTTCAGATTTGGGAGTACTGCCCCGGAGAACATATGCTTCGCGGAGTCGTCCCCACCTCAATATTTCATGCACTTGGATAGCTTCTGGAGGACCTCTCAATTCCTCTTCGCCGTTGAATGCTTCTTTCTCAGTCCGCCACGGGTGATCCAGGGGGAGCCACCTCCTGTACTGATTGTCGTATACAGACTTACGCAATGCCAGTGACCTACGCGAAATAGTGTTGTTGGCACATATCGGGCAACCCCGATAACCTTTGGTGACGCAGCCTGCCACGACCCCATACGCAGGGAAGTCGTGGCAGGTCCACATCAAAATAGCTTTTAGAGTGAAGGAGGGAGATCCTAGGTACCTGGACACATCGTTGATTTGCACACCCTGGATCCAGAGAATTCTAAGCTCCTCAACTAATGGCTCCAAATAAACAACGAAATTGTCACCAGTTACAGAACGCTTGCCTGGGATAATCAAGCTGAGCATAATGAAGTGTTTCTTTGTGGTCATCCAAGGCGGGAGATTGTAGTTCATTAAAAGGACTGGCCATGTGATGTGGGTGGAGCGCTTGATGGAATAAGGATTCACATTGTCAGTTGCCAGACCCAGTCTCAAATTCCTGTCCTCCTTCGCGAATTCTTCCCACCAACGCCAGTTTATAAACTTCCATTGGTGTGAATCGAAAGCTCCTCGCATGCCATCATCCTTGCTCGCCAATCGAGCATGTGCAGTCATGTACGATGCTTGTACAGGAGTGCTGTACATCCTCTCTAGCCTGGGGATCAGAGGAAACCAACGTAACACTTTAATGGGGACTTTTGTTTTTCCCACAGATTTGTACCTATTCGCTCCACATATGGAGCAGTTATCCAGCAGAGAATTAACGGGCCCCCGGAAGAGCATACAGGTACTAGGACTAGGGCATGCGTGGATTGTTTCGTATGCTAGTCCTAATTGCTTTAGGAGCTTAGAGGCCGAGTACTCGTTACGCGGGAGTGAATTCACTTCCGGAAGAACGCTGTTCCCTAAAAGTTGAAAAATTTCGTTTACAAGCGCATTTGAAGCACCATGTGTCCTGAGGCAATTGAGGAGGAGAAGGGTGCTGCTTAGCTGTGTCAACCTGGAACCTGCAAATAGCGGGGTCCTGGCGCTTTCCTCCAACACAGCGCTTTCGGCGAGACATTCAGCTTCCATGGCCGGAAGGTCGTCATCCCCCACTAAGTCAATAAACTGCTCTCCTTCGGGATCTCCAATATTTCCTTCTCGCTCTGGGGTACCATCTCTCATTCCGCATACTGCCTCGTCTTCTGTATTGAACTCCGTACCTACTGAGGCAGGCTGAGCTTCATCTCGGACGTTATCTGGTAATATCTCGTCTCCGTCGTCTTCGTCGCCCTCCTCATCCTGGTTGGCCGCGCCAATCGCTCCAACTAGACCGTCGTACAAATGGAAAGCGTGCTGGACCATTCCGGGCATGTCTAGGTCTTGGTCCACTGGTGCCCTGTACTGCCCTAAAAATCCACCGGGATTTGTTCCGAACTCATCTCGTATACTACAGTCCCACTCAATGTCGGACTCGTCCGATGGCCAGTCCTACAAACGTTATCACCTTAAGTATTAGATTGTTCGGAAAAAAATTAAGTCACGAACTAGGAAATTATTTGGCAGCTCTGAGCGAGGGCTCCCAATCACATGTATTGATTCCATTATCGAAAAAATAATTCACGATAACTGAACTAACCCTCCACTCATGGACATTTCAATTCAAATAAAACACACCTTCGTGGATCCGCGGTGATATGGGTGTCTTCCGTAGGTGGTGAGGTGTTTACTGATAGCGTCATGCGTCCTCCAAGAGTGGTTCTCACCCAGGCATATATTGCAGGGGCATCGCCGACGCGGCCTACCCCGCCTTATTGCAATCTCCAATTCCCGTTCCTCCAGTTTCCTATCTCGCTCGCGAATCCTCGCGTCGTCTCCGATAGGTAGCCTCCCCTCCATCTTGCGACCATGGATCTATGGAGTCATACGCCTTGTACGCAACGGTATTGGATAAAACTAAACTATGCGGGACTCGTCTATGGGTACAGAAAGAAGTACGCAGTTCGACACATGCAGACCTGAAGGGAAAGTGAAGCATAAAGCGTGAATCCGACGCAAATAGCATACCCAACGTTCCAAGAAGTGACAGCTTCTGCCATCGCTAGTTCCTTGTTTCACCAGTTAAAAAGCGGGTGACGTGGCTTGTACAAGATAGGGAGGCGGTTTTTCATGTCCACATCCACTAACTCGGAATGTTCGTAGGGCGAAATAGTAGCTTCCGGAAATGAAGATGATGCTTGATCTACAAATCAATAATTTTATTCAAAGCATAGATTTAGAGTAATACAGGATGGTGTACACCAGAGAGAGAAGCGTCTTCATCTCTATAAACTTTAGTACTACAGTAGCAGCTCACTACGTTAAACAGTAAGATCATTCTACGGGCCCAACTCCCTTCGGAAATTAGGGCTGCTAGAGATCACTCTGCGTCGACTTCAGTGGGAAGATTCGAAGAGCACTTCGTCAGTGCCCTTCAGTGGAGAAGTTCTTGAACAAGCATGCGAATACTGCGTCCCAGATGGTCGCATCCTCCGCAATGGCGTTTCCTGCAGGGTGATCGAGACCTATTCGGATGAGTAGGAGCGACGTCAACGTAGACGCATTCACTACCGCGACGTGAATGTGATTTGCTATTGGGAAGGCGAAGTCCTCCTGCCCAAATTGGAAAATATCGGCAATGGAGGGCATAACCCAGTACGGGTCCTCGATGTCGAGTTCAGGGTCAACGATGAAGTGAACCATGGGCAACTGGGTCGATCTTGAAGGAGCGGCCCTGTCCGGCAATGGGCAAGAAGGCTCCTGCATTGAAGAAGTCCATATGCCTCGCAGTCGATCGACCTCCATAAGTAACGATCTATCAGAGTCCAGGAACACGACGATATGCTGAGTGCGTCGTCAAAGTCGTCCTCCCGAGTAAGTGCTTATGGAATGAAGTTCCTACGGCAATATGAAGGGTTTTAAACATTTCTCAGTCTAGATAGTGTCGCCTCCTCCACGCATCCCTCGGGGTAGTTGCTTCAAGAACAAACTTCTCCTAAATTTGACTGCATCGAGGTACGTGATCAAAAAGCCTGGCTCTACGCACTACCCAATAAAGAACGCATTGAATTCATTCTCAAACTTAGTAAACAGTATCTATTATGCAGATTCTTTTTTGTTTTATGTATACCACGTGCCCTGTCATAACATTTTTAAATTCCATTTGCGACTACAGTATTCAGTACAACGTTGGCCGAAACCCTAACCTAACCGGTACTCGTACCTTGTGACAGCGCACGTATTTCGAATTCGCTGGGAGTAGCAGATACTGTGATGTAAGGCATGAAGGATTTGGCACCCCGATTCAAGAGTGGTGGGTTTCATCGATTTTATCCACATACAAAACAAATGGTCGGCAAGCACATATCGATGGTCTTCTCCTGCAAGTGACTTACAAGCGTACCCCGAAGATTGAGGTTCCATGAATTTACAGGTAATATCGGCAACACAATGCAACAAGCGTAGTACTACTTGACGTCAGTGGACGGTTAAACATTGTCAATGGTACGTGACGTCTGTATCCGGTACATAGTAAACTGAATATGTAATTAACAGTTATACCAATGCAGTGTTCAGCATTTATCGAATGAGGTCCGTGCTTACAGTTTTGGATTTCAACAGATAGTTGTCTATACAGAATTCTAGTAGTAGTTTGAAAAAATTGTATACCCGTGTCTGTGCCTTCCGAATTCGTAAACCTTCTCCCTCCAGAGATAAAAAGAGAAAACCAAAAAATTATCAAAAACACGATTACGGTAGTGTATGTGGGTGAGCACTGGGTCTGCATAGACTGGATCAACGTCGTTGTTGTGGTCCTTACATGTAATTTCTGAAAGCGACGTCTGTATATATCTCTAGTTCTTCAGTGGGCACTAACCTCTTCCCCCTCGAAAGCAGAAGACGACGGTTCCGGCACCCACTCTGCCAAAGTGAAGGAACTCGCAGCCGAGTCTGCGACGGATTCACTTCCAGCGCCGTCGGATGCGGGGCATGATCCGTGGCTGCTCTCAGCAACAGTTGTTGCCGTGTTCGCATACGACCAAGGAGCAGAGTCTCCTGTGTCCAAGGAGACGTCATCGTCATCGTCTCCATCGATGATAATGGGATTTGCAGGAGATGTACCGCGGAGGTACGAATCACCACGAGGACGACGACCGAACTCTTCGAAGGGGATGCCGGCGGCATTGCCCACCTCCAGTACTTCCTGATAACAAACCTCATTCCAACAGAACTCGTTAGAAAACTGGAAGAAATTTGCAAGGGCTGGAACGTTAGGGAGTTCAACGTTGTGGGTTTCCCTTTTGAGGTGAACTCTGGCTAACCAAGCAAATAGCAATGCTTTGTCCATCTCAGAAACTGTGAATGACTAAACAAATTCAGATGAAGTTACTGCAAGCGAGGATGGACTACGAGCAAGGATCGCAAAAAGAGGAAACTGTGGTATCGCGGAAGCAAGAGATTTCGCAGAGAACAAAAAACCAAGGCATGCTATACACTAACCTTCTCCATTCTTAAAATCAGCAGCTATATGAACTTGTATGCTTGTCGTTTGATAGAGAGATCGTCCTCAGAAGCCTATACCTACACTGTAAGAATCCCCAAAGTGGTGCAGATCTTAGTAATACATATGGATCCTGCATGCATCCCGTGGAGTTGATTGATTTATGAGTACAGATTAGTATTGAACGTCAGACCTGTCACTCGATTTAGAATGGACTAGCTTGTAGGCAAAATGGCACAGATTGTTTCTATCAAATCGTAAGACACATAACGGCCTTCGTTTGTACCTCCTCAATATCTCCAAAGGTAGTCGTAGGGGGTAGCTTGTATGCGTGCGGCGAGCGGCGAGCGGAGATTTGGAGAGCGGAGAGCAGAAAATGAGGCCCTAAATCTAAAAATAGTAAAGTTCTTACTAAAAATAAAAACTATTATTAGATTATTTGATTATTTTAGGAATATTCCTAGAATATTCCTAGAATATTCCTATTTATAGTAATTGATGATGACCCTATAACCGTGGACTGAATTACAGTTTTTTAATAATTTTTACCAAGTTCCCCTGCCTTTTTTTTTAATATTCCTAAAGTTGATACGACCGATAAACTAACTTTTTGAATCCTATGTCATTTTCTTTACATTACTACATTTCTACCAATCTCATCTACATGGCATTCATCATTTTTTATTGATTGTTAATCATTTGAATTAATTTCCCTTCCCATCTTCTATCCATCTTCTCAATTCCAATTCTATCTATCTATTCTATTCCTCCATTATATGTTTTATTGCGTTGATGTTAATTGCCATTTCATCTTCTTATTTTGCCATTCATTTGCTTCTTATATATTCTTTGTTCATTTTCAATTTAATATTTTTCTCCCCTTTCAATTTTTATTTTTGAATCATGTTTTCCCTTAATGTACACATACCCTCTTTAAGATGCATTTATTGAGTTTAATTTTTTATTTAAATTTATTTATTTATTTTTTAAATTTTTAAACGAACTTTCTCTAGTTCCCCCTCAATTTTTGGTTTAGGGTATGTTGTTTACAAATCAATGAAAACAGTGTCAACAAACCCAGTCACGCCATTCAGTAGGATGAAATTTGTTTATCATTATATGGTCCAGGTTTCAAGGGCGCCAAGCATCTAGCTCTTGGATATTTAAGTAGTGGCAATAGAAGGTCACTTCCTCTTTGTTCATTCTCTTCTTGAAGCAAGTCCAAGGAAGAGCGTGTTTCGGATATGGAAGATGTCAGGGATACTGCTCTCTCACTTGGTGATGTCGTTGGCCCATTTCATCCGTATGTGGAGGTCGAGGGGGAAGACGAGGCGAATGGGTGCAATGAAGGGCATTCTGTAAATGATGACGTGGATGTAGAATTAGACGTGATAGGATACTTATGGCTGTAGAAGAGCCAGGTAGTCTGGTAGTACTTCAGGAGGAGCCGGTTGTGCCTTTGCCACCTCATGCATACTCCAAGGTCAGGAAGATTCCACCAAGGACTTATTCTAGGGAAGCATTACGTAGAAAGAGTGAAGCTTGTCCATTGTTGAAACGTCCCCGCCTACGATAAATGCCAACTAGGGAATGATCAATGAATGTCAATGTAGCTTGTCCTGTAGTGTAGCAGGAGGTTGGTAATTATGCTGAAAATACGAGTGGGATACCTAAACGCATTAATTTCAAAGAATAAAATGGGTTTTGAAATGTATTGATGGCATTAGAATTTAGAACAGTCCAACTGTTTTAGGGTATATAGAACAAAGGCCATTTGTCCAACTGAATGCTATTGTTACTCAATGTAATAAATGTGAATGACAAAACCTTTATATTGAAATAGGCAATACGAGATTTGCATTGCTGAGTCAGTACAAGGAAAAATTCAATCACCAATGACTAAGTATCCCCATTAACCACCGGCCACTATGCGAATACGTGTCTAAAAAAGTACACTCCCTCCTCTTTTTTGGCCAAGGGGTGAGTCAAGATTCCACTCTCTAGGACTAGATTGACCTCGTTGAAACTAAAGGTAAGCGCATGGATGAAAAGCTCGGTCTCGGATCACGGTTGCAGACCTTCAAAAGGATGTAATACAAGTGTTTAGAGTACAAAAACTTAATATTGCCTCGAAACTTAGTCATTGTCTTCTTGAATGCAGGGCAAGTGCAACCAGGCTAAGAGCTGATGGTGATCTGGTGCGGTATGATGGTAGGAGCAATGCCGAAATCCAGCGTGATGATGCAACCATGGCCCGGGTGAGGTATCATAGTGACAGAACGGAAGCAAGCTTTGACTCGGATTCGGAGCAGCCCATGCAGTGTCAACGATGGTTTTGGAGTTGAATTTGGAGTTGAATTCGATGCGAATTTGCTCCGGCACGGGCTCTAAGGCTGGTGGCCGCGGGTAGTCCCCCACTGATTCTTGCCCCGGCCCTGGCTTCACTCTCTCTTGCTTGCCATTGCCCATGATTGCTCTTACACCTCTTCCGCTCAGGTTGCGCCTATTACTGCAAGGAACTATGGAATTGGAGGTTGCAGGTCGGGGTTGTAAGATTGCTTGACGGATCCAAGGCGCCCCTAGAGTAACTGTAGAGCGTACGTGAGTGGGAGAGAAGGAGAAGGTGGTGAGTGGAAAAGTAGCTGCCATAGGTGGCTGGTTTTGCAGCAAAAAGTTTCCGCGAGGGGAACCATATCATATCATTGTAGGAGCACCAAGAGCAATGGGAGAAAAGCCTAGGTTAATGATATGCCAAGTGGAGCCAGCGTAATTGCCCACCAAGATAAGTTTCGTCGAAAATGTCTTCGAATGCCTCATGCTAGTGCCTCGGATATGTGTCAGCGTAGATGAATTAAAAACGATTGGATCATGGTCAACACTTATCGAGTCTACTTTTCGGCCAATATTTGTTGATCACTTCATCTTGACTATCCATGTGTAAGAAGCAGTAGAACAACATTGAGTTGGATTCTACTAAATTTTAGGATTCTGGAGGTGATTTTACTTCGAAGCTTGTTTCTCTTCTTCATGATTTCAAACTTGTTTCCAGATAACTGCCATTCATATGAAACGGCAAGATGTGTGTGCAGAAGGATTTAGCTGGGACATGCGTAGCAGATGCACAGAAGCATCTTCATTTCCTTTCCGTGGGTGAACGAGAATTTTCTTGTTTAGCGCTTGAGAATTGCATCACTCATGCTGGGAATTGAGATGCCGAACTGCTTTTGTCCAAATAATAATCTGAATCTAGGCTTGGAATGAGATATCTCAATGCACTGCAAATATCTTTAAGATAATAGCACTTTTGAAGTGAAACCAAAACCCTTCTTTGACATTCTATGAATGTGCATTACAGTACCCTCAAACAAAGAAGAGCCGACAAGCACACCCAGTGATTGGCAACGTACTCCGTCGATAGAAACTATACAACAAGTACGGTTGTTGACTATTGCAATGAAGTGTAATGAACATATGTTTGTAAAGAACTGATTGTTTACCTAACTTTTTATCTTCCAGTCTAATGGAACAATTTTCACCTTTCGACACAACCTTCAAGACGCCCTCCTACGCCCACTTGTTAATGTCCCAGTCATCCACCCTACAATCAATACAGATCATCAAGGTAACTACACTTCTAGAAACAGACTAATCCACCAAAAGATCTCTGCAGTAAATTCGAAGCAGAGCACCTTTCTGGTGGTCCATTTACTTGTAAGAAGCTGCACTCTTTCTTGAAGGTATCTGTGAAAAACAAAATAAACATGCTACTCCTTTAGCCGGGTGTTACAAACAGGAACAAAACCATACTAAGAGGCTCAATATTGTATTTTGAAATCCGGCAAGTCGAATCCTAAAAGTTCTAATGTAGAATGTAAAATTGACAAAACATGATGCATGACTTAGTCAAAACCACGACAATCGCAATGTCTAGTCGATTTCAAACTAAGTAATCCAAAAAAAAACACTAATATACACTCAACATCCTTAAAAACAAAGTGATTTCCAATAACACCTCCCATAAACCACAAATGCAATTCACAGTAAACCCTATAAACACATCCAACTACTGGAAACACACAAACTCCAAAAACTACACAAAACACAAAAGAGATTGTTGAAAGCAAAACCTAAACCCTCTCACTTCACGAAACTCTAAAACCAGTCCACCGAAGCAACAAAACGACTATCTGGTGACAAACTCCAACACCGTCTTCTAAAACCTTGACCAGTGGGCTCAAAAAAAGACCACAACAATCACATACAGCCCAATTCAACCCAAGTACTGAATTTCAAATTCCAGAGGTCTCGCACCATATACACATAGCATTCCTTCACTTGGAAGAGCACCAACTCCGCATTCCTCTCCTGATCATCAACCGAGACGCTCTCCATCCCTGCCGCCATATTTTTGAAATCGCGATTTCCCAATCATGCAACAATCCACTCACCAATATACCCCGATGTACCCACCCAATTGCCCAGATCGACAAACATAACGCTCTCAGACCAATCAATCTGCTTGCTCTACTTGGCTCACAATTCCTCACTTGTCATCGTCATCCTCAGCATTCTTAGCCGGCTCGCCCTCCTCTCCGGATGCGTGTATCCTGAAGCTTCGCCTCGAGCTGACTACTTGCAATGATCTGTAGACCCCAGTGGAGCCTCACTTAGGCTAGATAGAACGCATATGATCACGAATTGGTCGATAGAAAGGAATTCATAACAGAAGATAGTCTGGTTAGAACAGTACAATATCTGCCATGACATTATGACGTGGTGTTTTTACTCCTCTACGCTCCCTTTTATGGGCAGCGCGAGAGCTCTCCAGGCGTACTGCCGTTAACGGCAATACCCTAAGGCTACTTTTTTATGTCTTGAAGTTGAGGTTTTACTCTTCAACGCTGCCTCTCATCAATAGTGTGAGAGCTCTCCAAGGGTACTACCGTTGATGGCAGTACCCCAAAGCTCCTATTTTTAATTTTTTTTAAGTTGAGGTTTTACTCTTGAGGCTGCTTTTGAAATTATTAGTTCTGTTTTAAATCGTCTTTGTTGCCTTTCTTCGGAAGCCCCTGAGCTCTCCAGGGGTACTGCCGTTGACGGCAGTACCCTAAGGCTGCTTTTATTTTTTCTCAAGTAGAGGTTTTACTCCTCTATGCTGCCTTTCTTCGGCATCGCGAGAGCTCTCCAGGGGTACTGCCGTTGACGGCAGTACCCTAAGGCTCATTTTATTTTTTCTCAAGTTGAGGTTTTACTCCTCTATGCTGCCTTTCTTCGGCATCACGAGAGCTCTCCAGGGGTACTGCCGTTGACGGCAGTACCCTAAGGCTCATTTTATTTTTTCTCAAGTTGAGGTTTTACTCCTCTATGCTGCCTTTCTTTGGCATCGCGAGAGCTCTCCAGGGATACTGCCGTTGACGGCAGTACCCTAAGGCTCATTTTATTTTTTCTCAAGTTGAGGTTTTACTCCTCTATGCTGCCTTTCTTCGGCATCACGAGAGCTCTCCAGGGGTACTGCCGTTGACGGCAGTACCCTAAGGCTCATTTTATTTTTTCTCAAGTTGAGGTTTTACTCCTCTATGCTGCCTTTCTTTGGCATCGCGAGAGCTCTCCAGGGGTACTGCCGTTGACGGTAGTACCCTAAGGCTCATTTTATTTTTTCTCAAGTTGAGGTTTTACTCCTCTATGCTGCCTTTCTTTGGCATCGCGAGAGCTCTCCAGGGATACTGCCGTTGACGGCAGTACCCTAAGGCTCATTTTATTTTTTCTCAAGTTGAGGTTTTACTCCTCTATACTGCCTTTCTTCGGCATCACGAGAGCTCTCCAGGGGTACTGCCGTTGACGGCAGTACCCTAAGGCTCATTTTATTTTTTCTCAAGTTGAGGTTTTACTCCTCTATGCTACCTTTCTTCGGCATCACGAGAGCTCTCCAGGGGTACTGCCGTTGACGGCAGTACCCTAAGCCTACTTTTATTTTTTTGGTTTTAGAATTTAACCCCTTAAAACAGCAGAGGATATTTCTAGAGACGTGCCATTGACAACACAACCTCCACAGCAAATTCATTTCAACAGATCATAAAATGACCAAAAGAAGTCTGAAAAAGGAGTGCCGTTAACGGCACTTCTTTTTAGGCCTTTATCAAGAGCTGAGAAATTATCATGTAAACATTCAATTGGATACTTCAAGTACTTCAAATGGCAGTAAAAAAGTACTGCCGTTAACGGCACTACCTTTGAAGGTCGTCAAAAAATTAATTTTGAGTCCGTAATTGATTTATAAAGGCTATTTTTAGGAGTTTGTAGGTATTTTGTGCATCTCAGAGATGCTTTTGGGATACTGCCGTTAACGGCACATCCTTTTTCATGCCTTATGGGTATTTTTGAAGCTTAAATTGTCCTATATTTTGATTTAGTCCCAAGTCACTTAAGCACCACCGTTTTCTCTAAGATATTCGGTTAAAAGTAGTGTTGTTGCTTTGCTGTTGACAAGGCCGTGTAAGGGGTTGAAGTTGAGCACTTTTTAGACATCTTGGGAGGTCATAAAAGTAGTGCCGTTAACGGCACTCCCTTTTGACCCTCCCTTCTTATATAATTTTCCTCCCAAAACCGCTCCATGTCTAGTTTTTGCATCCTGCAGAACGGTACTTTGCTGTTAGTTTTCCGTTGACAAGGCCGTCCAAGGTAATGAATTTGAGCACTTTTTAGACATCTTGGGAGGTCATAAAAGTAGTGCCGTTAACGGCACTCCCTTTTGACCCTCCCTTCTTATATAATTTTCCTCCCAAAACCGCTCCATGTCTAGTTTTTGCATCCTGCAGAATGGTACTTTGCTGTTGCTTTTTCGTTGACAAGGCCGTCCAAGGTAAGGAATTTGAGCACTTTTTAGACATCTTGGGAGGTCATAAAAGTAGTGCCGTTAACGGCACTCCCTTTTGACCCTCCCTTCTTATATAATTTTCCTCCCAAAACCTCTCCATGTCTAGTTTTTGCATCCTGCAGAACGGTACTTTGCTGTTGGTTTTCCGTTGACAAGGCCGTCCAAGGTAAGGAATTTGAGCTTTTTTTAGACAGTTTGGGAGGTCATAAAAGTAGTGCCGTTGACGACACTCCCTTTTGACCCTCCCTTCTTATATAATTTTCCTCCCAAAACCGCTCCATGTCTAGTTTTTGCCTCCTGCAGAATGGTACTTTGCTGTTGCTTTTTCGTTGACAAGGCCGTCCAAGGTAAGGAATTTGAGCACTTTTTAGACATCTTGGGAGGTCATAAAAGTATTGCCGTTGACGACACTCCCTTTTGACCCTCCCTTCTTATATAATTTTCCCCCCAAAACCGCTCCATGTCTAGTTTTTGCATCCTGCAGAACAATACTTTGCTGTTAGTTTTCCGTTGACAAGGCCGTCCAAGGTAATGAATTTGAGCACTTTTTAGTCATATTGGGAGGTCATAAAAGTAGTGCCGTTGACGACACTCCCTTTTGACCCTCCCTTCATATATGATTTTGCTTTCAAAACCGCTCCATGTCTGGTGCATCCTGTAGAATGGTCTGTGTAACGAAACAAAGTTGAGCACTTTTAGGCATCTTGGGAGATCATTGAAGGAGTGCCATCATTGTGACACTCTTTTCTTCCTCTTGTGATATATGTATTTTCGTGCGTAAGTTGTTCAATGTCTTGGTATTGCGTCGTGTGCCAAGCTCGGTTCCGTCTAGTGGATGACGTTGTTGTTGTTGGATGGAGAGTAGTGAATGAAGACTCTGGCCGGGCGTTCACGGAGATTATGACTTTTAGGCCTTTACTTATAAGATGTTCATGGTTTGAAATTTGGTTTAAGCTAAATTCTTAGGGGCATCCTTCCCAACTATCGGTAACGGGAGTCGGTTTGACAAGGAAGAAGGAGCTGGATTTTCTCAACTTAGGGGTGGGCAAGTGGTTAGGATCAAGAGGGACTTTGCTTGCCCAATTGCTTAATTTTGAGGAGCTCCTATCTCCCACTACCAAAAATTGCAGCGGATTTAGGAAGAGATAGGGAGGTGTATTTTATAAATAGTAAATTGAATTCATCTGTAATTGAATGGCTGGTCAATTTTGGAGAGATAAATGAGTTTTTACTTTATAAATGCCATTTAATACTGTGATTCTTCTTCTATATTTGACCCTAGTTCATTACAATTTCTGATTACTCATTGTGCTGCACATATCTATAGTGGATTTCACCTTTAAAAATATGAAGAATCAGGTGTTTGAGATTCATGTTATTACCTGGATGTTTATTTTTATAATTTTTATTTGCGTAGATGCTTCACGATCTTTTGGACACAGTCCCCTAGAAATTTTCAATGCCTCTCCCTATCCAATTTCACTTGAATGCGCTGAAAAGAAATACATGTATGGAGTGTTGAGATTGGAATACAGTTTTTCTGAAAATCTTAGTTCCAATACTGGAGCCTTACTTGGTTCTCCGCTTCGCCAAAGTATGAATATGGAAATGTTTAAAAACAATCTATTCTGTGAATTTTCCTACAACACTCGTAATTGGAATTGCGTGGAATCTTTTATTGTTGAACCACTGTGCATTTATGAGAATCCACGAGCGCAGTGCAAGCGAAACAAGTTGGCCGGACACTCAGAAGACTGTTAAAGGGTGATTTAGCTTCACCTTTAAAAAGCTAGTTCACTGTCTAGATCTAAAGAGAAACCCACGAAATTTTTATACCCACCTAGCTAGTTCCACTTAACACCATTCTGCTCCTTTATTGCACCAGATTTCTAAGTCTCCTGCCCCTTTCTACTGACATTAAAGCAACAACCCAACAAATCCACATACATTTTCCATACCCTAACATCAATGCATACACTCAATCTACTCAAAAGAGTCTTTGTTTTCTCATTAATCTCTGCCTCATACAATCAGTCATGCCCTGTACAGTCCTGTCCTGCCCTCATAACTACTCCTAACTTCTACAACCCCCATTCCAACCTCCATAGTCGCACAAACTTCAAGGGGAGAGAGAGAAAGTGAGAGCCGCCAAGGTCTCACTCCTCACTACCCCCCCCCCAACCCTAGCCGCCACCCTCCATCTGTCCGTTTTTCATCCAAGTCAATTTTTTCATCCGACTGTCAAAACTTCATCCAAAACGCAGTAACTAACTGTTTTACTGCTCCTGGCAGTTTACTGTTCCTGCTCATGTTTTACTGCTCCTACGTAAAAGGCAAAAAATCCCTTTAACAAAGACGACAGTCCATTATGTGATGAATGGCCGCACACTGAGGAACCTCAGTGTCGTTGGAAAATTCAGTCGGATGGAGTCTATGTGTCTCAGTTCAGTCCTCAAGAGGTTGCAAGCACTTTCTTAAAAAACGTGAGTTCACACTGAATCCATACACATGGCCATTGGTCGAGAGACTTGGCGATTACATGGTTACAATGCTTAATGACCTTGACCATGAATTGATGCTAGTTTACGGACGAGTAAATGGGGACAAGACTGTTAGAACACTTCCATCCCGCATTCAGAGACCTTGTGCAAATGAACGTACCACAGGAGTTATCTTGAGAAGGCATTCACATCCTCATTATATTACAGAATGGAAATGCAAGTTCATTTCTGTAGCAACAAAGAAAATTTGCAAAGATGTATTCATTTGGATACCACCTGATGATCCAACACGCATGACGTGTATTGATTGCGCTTGGAAAGCAAATGACAGTGGTATTTATCTAGATACCAGAGGGTGTAACCAAGAGAGACCAGTATGGGTAAAACAATATGATTGGTCCAAAATTTGCGGATCAACTATGGAAGTGGAGGAAGCAAGAGCACCCATGGAAGTAGACACTGCTGGTTCATCAGTGGAGTCAGAGATTGAAAATCCAAGCAAACGTCCAAAACTTGACCACACTGAATTGTGGCTATAGTGAGCTATAAAAGGTTTTCTAGAATATGCGTTGAAGGATAATCTAACCATTCATAGATATCAATAGATACAAAGTGCAACTCATGTAATTAGCCCGAATGCACATATAATTGAAAGGCTCATAATATACATACATCACTACTCATATACAACTGTATTGCATTCATGATTTCTTAATCACACCAATCTCATCTATGCTTAGGAGAGACCCAAATACCATCACTAGGAATCACTTTCTCTCCCGGTTCCACCCATATTGGTTGATTTCTGTTGTCCATGAGGATTGACCTCAACTGATCTAACTCAATGCAACAAAGTTCACCAAATGATGCTGTTTCTAACCTCTCATTGCGAATCGTATGTGCTAGAATCCAGGAACACTTAAAAATATTCCAGTTCACGTTGAAGCGAAACGCTTCGAAGTCTTTCTTGGGAGTCCACTGCCCCTCCGAGTATGAATCGTAATCCCATTTTGCAAGTCGGAGGCAAGCATATTCAGTACTGTTGTCAATCTCACGTCTCCAGAGCTTTGACACAGCACGAGCATTCTCCACATCTTCAAACGTGATCACTATTGGAGGACTACAACTTTGAGTTGTACTAACACACATTGATTCCCAGAGATCAGGTCCATCTGCCATCCGCCAAAGCAGATCCTGAAGAATTGTTTCACAAGCAACTACTTCAAAGGTATTGCTCATTCTCTCAAACAATGCCTATGAATTGCAAGATTTTGTGTATCGATTGATGAGTCCAAACAAGTAGACCAAAAACCTCTATGGTTTATATGGAATTGTGAGACATAAAAAGCTAGAATAGATCTTATCTATAGCCGATGGAATTATCAGTGAGGACAAGCAAATTTGGGAAGGATAAATTTTTGAATAAGTAATACAATTATTGTACACGATTTTTTAGAAATCTCAAGAGGATTTCAATGGCATGCTTTATAAAGTGGCAGAAGCAACGAAGCTCAACTTATTTTTAAATCTATCTTTAAAATTATTTTCTAAAGTATCAAGTGCCAATTATTCACTGTTTTTATCGTATCCTAGATCATAGCAGGAAGATGGATTCCTATTGTCAATCGGCAAGGTATATGAAACAGAAAAAGATGTAGGATTTAAAACAACTTTAGAGGTACATACTCAGGGCAATACGTCATCATGACGTCAGCCCTAATTTTACTTACTCCCTTTTAACTGTAAGTTAAATATGGGTTGGGAGAATTTTTCCACGGAATTACACACAATTACTATAAATTATTCTAAAAATATAACTCTAAATTTAGATACTACCCACAGTTATAGGGTATTTTTTTTTATCAAATGGGTGTTCAAAGGTCAAATCTCTGCTCTCGAATCTTCGCTCGCCGCTCTCCGCTCGCCGCTCGCCGCACGCATGCTAACTTTCCCCGGTAGTCGTACTGTCCTCATGTATTTGACATTGTCGTCTGCACATGTGTTACTTTCCCACTTCAATTGTACTCAAAATCTTGTGAGCATGCTAGACTTCTCAGTACTGCTGTTGTAGATTGTGTTAAGGATTTGCTGTATGTATAGAGATTGGTGGACGGTGACCCATATTTACGAAGTTCTTATTAAGCAAAGGTCGGTGTACATGGGGACTGATTTAATCGATGTTATGTTACTGCAGACACAGCGAGAGGGAGGGCAATTTTGACCGGGGATTAAGTTCATGACAGCTACAGGGACTATGACGCCGACTGGAAAAATTGTTCTTCATGTGAACAAAGCTTTGTGGTAAACGTTTGCCTTAAGTGCATACGAAACACTGCGGTAATGTGTTCAATAATTGTCTTGTATTATTCTGAAGTTCACCTTCTCAATTCAAAGTAATGAATGACAACATATACAGTACTTTGCATTTGTCGTGTCTGACGTGTTATATTTGCATTCTAAAGTTCAACGGAACTCATGATAACAATTTCGGAACTTAGAGTGATCTACACGTGCGTTGTGTAGACAGGAAGACAATGCGAGCGACTCAACAACAACGACGTCTACGTAGTTGCTGTCATGTTCACCCATTACATTCAGGCTCGTCATTATAATTCACCGATTCCACGTTGATTTCAGTGAGCTTCTTTAGTACAATGCACCCATTATAACGTGCAGCAGAGAATGGAAGAATTCGAGGTCTTTAATGGTTTTTAGGTGCACTCGGGTTATAGTCCTCTCTAAGGTCGCCATTTTAGTCGACCCTGACGATTGCCTCCACTGAACAGGTCTACGTGATCGCAGTTTAGAGGTGAAGCACCGCGTCCTCCATGTGAATAAACCCCAGAGGTTGTGCAGTACATGTTGCAGGGAGTACGGGACGAGCGATATCGAATAGTTCTACTGAAGAGTTTCGTTGTGCACCTGGAAGGCTCATGTGTAGTACCATGGAGTCCTGTTTTGGCTACGTGGAGGTCCTCGAAATCGGACGACCACAACAAGTCTGTGGAATCCTTGGAGAGCGTCATGCAGTACTAACCGATGAACGAGTATATATCGAACATCTATGTTTGGAATTCGGTAAATATCCTCGTAACTAAATTCTATGACAGTCCTCAGGAATAATTTTCCACGCGTGCTGACAGCGCGTATACCACCTCATCTTCCAATTTTAGGTTCCTGTCAGGAATATGATAGGTGATTGTTACTTGCGCTCGAGAAATCGTCCCATGATCGTATGAAAAGCGGCGCCACATAAAGGGGAAGACTATTCCTGGTGACATAAATGCTTCTATAACAAAAGTATCGGGTGTTGCTGGACATATCCCTCCCTTATTTGACAACTCTTGGAAGGATGCGATGACATTACATGAGCCGACCTCTGAGGTGTTCGTAAAGTAGTTCTATTATCGGTGGCGCGCTACGACGTTTTAGTTGGGGAGTAGCCGACGATACTTTGTAGCAGCCTTGTACCCTAATTCCGCCTCCAGAATTCTACCCTCGAAATCCTAGAACAAGCAACTGGTAGTTATAGTGTAAGAGCACCTAATCCCAAGCGATAGATTCTGTAACCCTAATGGATCAGTTCGGGTCCCTAAACGGATTTTCTGATCTTTCTCCTTCATTCAGTACGTCAGGGGAAAGTTCTGCGCTCATATATGATTCAGCGGACTCCAATTCTCCTCTCCGGTCGCCTGTATCTCAGTTAAATTTCAGAGAACCACTTCGTCATCTTGAGAAGATGTCCTCCATTCACCCTCCAAGGTCTAGTGCTTTTCCAGCTCGCGGCATCGTCGACGATGATATGGGTCCAGACTTGATCCTCTCTCAGTCCCGTCTCCCGGTACGATGTCCTTCCAACTTATGTTTTTAATTTCTGATTTTATTTTGTTTTAATGTAGTAGACGCAATTCCGTAGCTTTTGTCAGGACTGGCACGAATACGTGCGTTCCCTGAAGCTAGGGTGCACCATTTCTTCGAGAGGATATGTCTCAACCGACCACATATTTGGGCGGAGAAGAAAAGAGCTGTATATTATGCGATGCCTACCATAACCGTCTGGAATAATATGCGTCATTTAGCTAACATTGCATGTGTAGAACGACATTGGTGTTCGTGACCGAGATAGAGAGATGGACGAAGAATTCGGAGACGACTACGACGGGTCAGAGTATGCGGAGGATGAAGATAATCGTGACATGGCATGTGGCGGTCGACAGAGTTACCGTCCGGCGTTTGTTCAAAACCATAACACCGACTCCCGTTTGTTGCCTTCAATTGGAGGGGCCTGTCAAGAAACTGCCGGAGGACGTCGCCGTTTCGCTGCCAATTTGGTTCGAGAAGAAGAAAGAGGACATGGAGGTCCGCCTCCGGTACCGGGGTACTCGCAGCTTCGGATGGCAAACTTAGAGAGACGTCCCACCCCAGTGCAGGATCAATGGCGAATATCACAGGATGATCAAGCGAAGCGTCGAAGGATGCAGCGGGAATACAGCAAGCCTTACCTGAATGAGATGGCGATTGCTCATGCGGAGCGAAGGTCCCCTGTAATTCATGTCCCAACTACTACCACAGGTAAGCCAATTGGTTTACGCAGTGCATGGCATAGACAGGTCCGTCTTATTGCCCGACAAAGCATGGACCACTCCATTCGGAGTTACCGTGGGAAGAAAGGGACGTGGTGGAAGTCCGTAGAAAAGATTTACGCTGCTCTTGATGAAATTTTTACATATGATTATCCACTATGTGTTAGATATCTCTCAAAATATCTGAAAGGGGCTGTTAAAAATGATAGGCTAGAATGGAAAGACTATTTCTTTGAAAAGGGTGGTGCGCAACATGACAAATGCCCCGATGAAGCATTTGGCATACTCCGGAAGTACTGGCTGAGTGTGGCAGGTAAGGAAGAAAGCGAACAGATGACTGCGCTAAGAGCATTGGGTCCACAGAAGTCAAACAGTTTAGGTAGTCAAGGACCAATATCAAGTTCTCACCCACTTTACCAGGTATGCATTATCGTACTCATCTTTATTTGCTTTTGGATTAGCCTATACCTGTTTCCATGTGATTGAATTATCGCGGTACCTATATTGATGTCTGTATGTCATCGAAGTAAATTATTGTACATTTGCAACAGGATGGTGACAACATACGGAGTATGTCTTCCATTCCATCTGGAAGCACTGGAGTTGGGGACAGTTTCTTACCTACCTCTAGCAGTGCGCGAGAAGCATCTACTCGTGGCTCTGCTCCAGACACAGACAATGCTCCTTCTAACACCCCGGTACGCAAGGATCTGTGCTTTTCTCGACTTTCTAATTTCTTAATTGCATCCCCTGCAAATTATTAATTAACATGTGTTCCCGATTCGGTAAACGGTTTGTTGCAGCGTAACAGCACTCCAGAGTACTGCAGAGTTCCCCCGAGCAGACCGAATCCAGCGCAGGAGTTGAACCGCTCTCGCGGGGTTGACATTCTGAGATTCACTCAGCTGGAATCACGCGTAGGAGACCTGGCGTCCCAACTCTCACAGAATTTTGCGATGGTCGAGGAGGTTCTCCATACACAGAGGGACTTCAAAGACATTCTACTCCGACTAGTTAATGGGAGCACAAGCACCCAGTCACCGGGGACCACTGAAGTACATGCGCAAAATAAAACCGCACCACAAAACGCTGTGGAGCCGGCATGCCCTCCACTGCTTCCGACACCCCCAACTGTGCCATGTATCGACGTACGACCAGAATGCTCTCAGCCGTCTTGGATGAGCGCCGACACAGTTCTCCTCACTCCAAATACGCGGAACGGATTGCGGCCACCCCGAATAGGCCGTCCAGATATGGTGGCAATATCAACGGACATCTCCGACCAGTCCATTGCAAATGGGTCCGTCAATGAGAGTGTAGGCCAGCAATACAGCGCAGGCCCTTCCTCTAATTGCCCTGCAGGTACGTCAGACTCGGTGGCCCCGAACATTGCCACTATTAACATGCGAGGGCCACCTCCAATTCTGGTTGATCCACACGCCACCGAAGACCGCATGCAGACCATGGCGACCAGAGGCAGGAGTGGCCCTGTTTGCACATCTGGCAAGTCACCAGAGAATGTTTCAAACAAGGCCTTGAAGTTCCCACCGCGGGCAGGGACAGATGCGATAGCGGTAGAGAAGTTGTGCTACATCTCCCATCCAGACGTAGGGGACGATGTTGTTGCCGAAGGCCGAACAGGGGGGAGCTGGAAGGCTCGTGCTAAACTGGGGAATTTATGCTGTCAAGGGGAGCAGATGATACAGGTTCACAAAGTCTTAATCCCAAATTTGCGTCTACTACATATTGAGGAGCGCCAGCCATTCCAGTCGCTTGACGATGCAGTAGTGAAAAGTACAGGCTCGAATGTATTTGTTAAGTGGGACTCAAAGTACATACACAAGAAAACTTTGTAGTTTTGGAGGAGTTCAGGATGACTGCATTAGGTGCAAGAGGACTGTCCTTGAAGGTAGACAGTAGTCGGGTCTCCGTCAGTCATAGCTTAGGTCCATCACCCATGTCTGTCATGGACTCCATATACATTGTGCTTTCCCTCTGAATGCAATTAATAAATATGCACATCTGTCGACTTGCCGATGATTTAGCAGGTCGAAGACACATTCAAGAATTTTGATATGGAAACCGGAGTCATCAATATTCCACTGTATGAAATAGGCGAATGTTTCAAACAAAACCATCATTTCGAGTGCGTAGACGTTGCAGACGCATTGCAGGTAATCAAAGCGATTAAAATTCCGCAACATTAAAGACGAAGCGTGGATATGGAATCACAAAATAGAATATCAAGCGGTGTAGGAAACGAAGGGTATAAGCATGATATCAATATAGAACGCATTCGGGTATTAGTATACGCCGGATATAAGATCCTGCCATGGTTGGCGGCCCGGACGAACAGGGCATCAATTGTAACAAATCTCCGACGGGCATCAGAGGCGCACCCGGTGATCTGCATTTAGACAGGGCTTCAATCCCAAAATGTTGCTGAGGCGGTTATGTGCAATTCCACCGGATAAGGAAGTATGATCCGGTCATCAATCTAACATTCAAATATCGGTCTTCAGAAACCAGCGTACAGGGCATCAGCCACAGTCGGTGCATGAATCCACTGAAAAGAATAACTTACCATTGCGGTAATCACCGATGGAACTTACACGATCAGACTGTCAGTGGGGCCCTGCTTCCCGACCCGGCCTGAATCGTGTGCCAGACCGCGCCCCCTCTCAAATGTCCAATTTGACCAAAACGGAAACGAGATGACCAGGAAGTGTCGACGGTCACCCCCCTCGAAGTTGGTCATCAAACTGGTCATGGAAACCGTCATGAGCAACACAGCCTCCACTAGTGTCATAATCTTCCTTTAAAAGTGATTGAGGTGCAAGATCACGTTTAGCCAAAATACTACAAGCGTGTTTAATATGTTGTCCATCCACTGGCTCAAATCCAATGCCTTTCAAAAATGATTGTCTTTCCACCTCAAAAGAATATCCGGGCATTTTAAGAATGTTTGTTTTGAATTCTTTTCTTTGAAATGAGTTTCTCCATCAACAACGCCATTGAGGTCCTTGTAATACATTGGACGTAAAGTTATCCAATGATTTTCCATCAATTGTCTTGATCACAATACTTTATAAACTTTTTCCGCATTCTTCACATTAAGGATGCGTTAATTAGTAAATCCATCCGTTGAAGCTCCCACATGATTGATATTAATCATAAAAGAGAAATTTCTTCCATGATTGATATCAATCATAAAAGAGAAATCTCTTCCCAAAATATATCCTTTGTCAATTTCATCTTGAGATGGAGATCTAATAATTCCTTCCTTACAGAGTCCTCATTATTCTTCTCAGAGCTAACAAGTTTTTTTCCTTTCCTTTTAGAAATAGCTCAAGACCGTTCTTAAGTAGATGCAACAAGATCATCAGTTGTTAGTTCAAAACGTCAATTTTCTCCACAAAGTTCTCCAAATTCAAATGGAGCAGGAACTTCAGGGGGTGATTGATTCAAAACCTCTGAATCCTCATTTTGAGAAAGGTCATCTAGAAATGAGAGTGCTTCATACCATTTTTTGTCTGATATTGGACGATATGGCTTCTCCAAACCTACAATATTTAAATTATCTCCAACTCAAATTTAATCACATTTTATTATTTTTGTTCTATTATTTTATTGTAATGTATCTTATATTTTTTATCATATATCTTTATTGTTAATATTTTCTTCTTCACTTTATCTTGTTTACATTGTTGTATGAAAACACTCGGAGCAGCTATCTTGGATTTTTATTTTTCACAAGTTGCTTGAATTACTTGTTGTTCTAAATTGTTTTTATTCTAATTTGAACAACTCCGAAGTTTTTTCACACATAGTGATATATCTTAGAAAAATCAAATGATAATATTGTACCTTGTTGACGTTTAATATATATAATCTCCTCTAGAGATACAAATTCTCCTCAACCTACATTGTTAAAAAATCGAAAACATGTTATATAACCGTGGATGTGTCACATAAATCAATATGACGAACCACATAATAATTTTTGATCATGTAAGAGAATGAAAACGGACTACATCCAACATTTCATCAAATGTTGGTATTATTTTTGAATGTAGTGCTTCACTGCTTCTTATCCATTTATCCATGATGAAATTTTTATTGTAATATATTAAATATCATTGATGTCTAATTTGCACCCATTTCATCAAATAATTCTTTAGAAAATTCTTTAGTAAGTGTTGGAGATATGCTTAGATGTATATATTTTTCAAAATCAACTGATTCTTGAATATACTTCTTCTTTGTTAAAATCATATCTGCATTTCTTATACTATTGGCCCGAAGTATTATATCTATATGTTTATATATTATATTCAAATTACCATAAGATTGCTTACAAATCTTATCTTCCAGATTGTTAAAAAGAACCATACCCATAAGGCTCCATTTTATTAAAAAAATGGAAGAGTTAGAAACTTGTTACATTTGTAATAGATTGTTCTTGTAGTCTTTTTTATTGAATTTTGAGTGAGTTCCAAAATGAATTACATATTGAATTTTCATTAGAATAAAGAAATCATTATTTGAAAGCAAGTCTATAATTTTTTTAGAATCTGCAATTCCCAAAAACATGTTTTCATTTTTTATAATGAATTTAGAAACATCATCATTATTTTCATTTTTGTAAAATATCCCTTGAGTTTCATGAATATTAGTTTGATACCATCTTCAACCATATGTTTAGTAGTATAGGTTTCAAATTTATTCATCTTCATAAACTTGTCATGAAATTTTTCCTCCTTGTGGTCATTAAATTGTTTTGGACCAGCAAAATATTGAACATAATGACAAAATCTTAGAAATTGAGGAGTTGTAAGATCGATAAGTTTGAGGAGTTTCTATGCTTACCAAAATTAGTCAAAATTACCAAAACTCCTCCATTTGTAAGATAGATAAGTTTGAAGTGGGCTAAAGTTTGTTTTTAGCAAGTGTGGAATTTTCTTTTGTCCAACTTTGAAACATGCCCTTGTAAAACCCATGTATACTACAACTTGGGTAATTTGGTAGTTTGAGTAAGGATTTGGTTAATAATACATTACAATAAAAATAAAAATAAATAAGAAATATTTTAGTTGCCAAAATTGGAAGAGAAAACAAGTTCTTCAATGAAAAATTCACCAAAAAAAACATACAATTAAGTTGCAATAAAATATTGGTTCTTAGAAAATTTCACACCAAAATATTACTTTTTATTACTTCATCTAAGTTGCCTAGTATTGTTTGGACTAATTGTTTGGACCAATTGTTTGGACCAATTGAAAGAAATTTAGGGGTTAAGTTGAGAGACTGTATTTTTTTTTAGGAAACTATTTTCTACTCAAAAATATTACATGTATGCAGTTGAACAATGTTTTAAGTTGTACCCATTAGTTCTTTCCGCAGTAAAGAGTTTTGCAAAGAAAAAAGGAAGGCCACCGAAAATAACAATGTTAATACCATGCAGTATAGATTTTTGTTACTCCTACCTACTTATCACACTTAATACCTTCACTCCCATGGCTTCAACGTGTCATTACCAGCACAACGTTTTTGAACAGGAGGCGCTCTATAATTCACTTCGAATCCTTCACCTCTTTTTTTATTTTAAAAATCACATGCTTCGGTGTAGACGACACAAATCTTTTAAGTTTTTAACTCCATTATTCATCTTCCAAACAACACAAGTATATAGTTCAAAAACACGTTCCCTAGAAACCACCACAACACAACAAAGTTCAAACCTCGAAGCTCATAGCTCACTGACAGGCTTTGACGCTTGAACTATGTTAACCCATTCCTTTTCCTCGGAGAATTGCTCAGATTCCTTTCCATTCTGCAATAAATTTCCATCAGTCCCAAACAGAAGTCACCACATTAAACATCATCGGCAAAAGAAGAGAGAATCAATTTCCATCAGTCCAAAACAGAAGCCACCACAGATTTTTTATTTTTTTATTTTTGGAAGCAAATTCATTGCAGAGAGTCACCACAGATTTAACATCATTGGTAAAAAGAGAGAGAATAAATACCCATCAGTCCAAAACAGAAGCCACCACATTAACATCATTGGCAAAAGGAGAGGGACTTAAGTTACTGCAGTCACTGTTGCGGCAACTGTTGTAGCAACTGTTGCAGCAACTGTTGCAGCACTAGAGTGCCGGCAGAGGTAGACACCAATGATGCCCGCGCCATCACGAAACACTAATTCCGCCTCACAAGCGTTGTGCCAGGAAGGGAAAGAGAGGCAGATCAGTGCACACACACCGACTCCTGTTTGACTTGGAAAGGCAATACTCTCGTGCGCACGCAGCATGCCAATTTTCATTTCCAAAAGAAGAGAGCGGAATCACTTTTCTCCACCAGAATTCTGCTGGAGTTTGCCATATCCGGAGGGCAGTGTGCACCTTCTCCCACATCTCCGTCCAATGGGGGCTCCGGAGCGCAGGGCTGGGCCCTGGAGGGGCCTCCTGCAAGTTGCCCTGTGGCTCTGGGAAAGGCAGCCTGGTGCCCCACTTCACGTCTTGTCAACATTCGAAAATGCTGCAGGATTTTCTTCCGAGAAATGCAGATCGGATGCCAGCATCCAAAAGGATTTGTCTGCAGCTGTAGTGGTGGTGGGCAGTACTGCGGCGTCATGCATTGGCCAGTTGATCGAAATCTCTCGCAGTTCGGTAATTTGACAAATGAGGGCCCGTCTTGCTGAACTTTCATTCGCCCACAGTAGTAGGAACTCGGAAGACTGCCACGGTCCACGAGTTTTATCTCCTTCCTTTCTTTTTCTTCTTTTTTTTGGGAGTGAGTTTTTTTTTGGCAAGTTTTTTCGTTACACAAAGTAAGTTACCCAGTTTGATAGTGAGAGTAAATAAAATACAACCGAGGTTAGTGAAGACCAATGCAAAACAACAATCAAACTAGAGATAGATTATTTTTTTTATTTTTTTGAGACACACGGATTACTTTTTCACAATCCACAGCAAAGTGGACGAGTGGTTTTTGCAACCCATCATCGAGATTTTCCATCTAGTACAAGTGAGATTTTACAACCGATCAGAATCGAACTGCCAAGAGAGATAGATAAATTCTGAAGTGAGGCTCTCATGACCTTAAAGGATCCATTGGATATTCATCCCATCTTTACAAAGTTTCTTGTACATTGTTGAACTTAATGAGGATATCCATCATGTATTGAAGATGACCATCTAGCATTGATAATAACCTTCATTGAAGTAATTTTGTAGTATTTGAAAAGTGTTTTTAAAATTACATTGTTGATATTTTTTCCACCTATTGTTTATTGTTGAAAGCTTTGTCATTCTCAGGCACCTACAATATGTAAAGAGTGATTCCTTTGAGCAGGAGCTAAAGATGGCTCATCCATTTTGAGAAAAAATGGGTTCAAATCCAAAGCACTCCATCAAGGTCTCTCTTGTGGATTGTTGATACAACCAAAGATTTTCTATAATCAAAGATATTGTATGTGTATGTGTAAGCCTCGTACAACTTGATAGGATGAGAGAAAGGAGAGATAGAGTGAGAGTAAGAGAGAGAGGAAAGATAGAGTGGGAGAGAGGGGAGAGATATGGTAATAGAGAGGGCAAAGAGAGGTTTAGAGGGGTAACGAAATTAGGACTTATGATGGAAATGGGCTATCTCCGCTTTATATGCCTGGTCACCTACTTTAAATTGAGAGTTTGATAGGAAAATGTTGGGCCTTGTCTCCTGGGCAGGCCAAGTGGTGGTTGCCTCATTCGCGGCATCCAGTGACCAAGCGGGTATGTACTATAATTCTGAAGACCCACTCCATTTGTCTAGCCCATGTTCTGTGGATCCCAAACCATCCCATGAGATTCAGGTCTAGGAAGTTTACCAAACACAATCGTTCATCTAGCCTTTGGCAATGAGCCAAAAGAAGTATTAAAGAGAATCCTATCTTGAGCTTCAAAAACATTCCTTGGCCTTCACAATCTCACGTCGGTCCAAAGGATCTCTTGTACGCAAGTGGAGTACTTTCCGTTTAGAATGGAGGTGATGTAAATTCACACGGATGAGATTCAATGGAATGGGACTTTGGTACTAAAGCATGTTTTTTTGCACTGATGGCCTTCTCAGCCTTTGGGAAAGAGGAACCCTTTACATCAGCGCTTGACTACTCGGAGTCTAAGATGATTACACGGCGCCCTCGAGAAGCCTCATCCATTTCCTGCGCCTCTCAAACTTCACTACGTGGGCAATGCGATGAGCTATGAGCCAAGCAACAAGCCAAGCGATGAGCCAAACACGTCCTGACAAACAACGAATAGTCTAGGTACTAGTTCCCAAGTATTCGGTACATGCATACACACATAAGTATTCGCTCGTACAAATTAGAATGCAGTAAACACAGAGGTAGACAGTGAGAATGATTTACCTTGTACAGGGCCAGTAATAATAAAGGAATGAATAAGATGCACATGTCGCACAGCCGTCACGAGCAATTCCTTTCACTGGTAATCCCATTCTGGGCCCTCACAGGAATTCACTAATTACTAGGAGCACGTCTGTCACGCGTGATGGAGCCTTATCGTAAGCGCCATGCTTGCTCCTCCATGCCGCCCTTGCACGAGAAGAATGAACATATTTTGCCCACCTATCCATCACAATATAACATAACTTACTCTGGCCTGCACTAATTCTTATCTTCATCGGGCATGATACCAGTCAGACTTGGACTCTGCAGGTCGCGTGCCTTGGTCCCCGGTTTGATTGGATCCCGGACGATAATTCTATGTCAGATGTCTGAAGCTTGATCGACCTGGGCCCTGCTTCGCTTACGACTGGATCATTGCCGAACTGTAGGTGGCTGGCATTATTCTGCTAAACATCATTTATAGTCATGATGTGGAAGTTGCAAGGAAACTTGATGTCCGGAGTTAGATTTTTTATTTTTTTTCGAAAAAACTTTTGGAAAATGTTTAGCGCTTTACTCTAGTATTGCGTAATGCATTTGGAGTCTTGGACTAGCAGATCGAGCGAGTGGCTGGAATTGGAACACCAGTATAACCCCACTCTGGGCACTGAAAAGACGGCATTCAAGTTAATGAGGGTGCACTGATTAATCATCCTGAAGTTTATTTCTGGTTTTTCTAGGTGCTATTTATGTACAGAATGCTTGCGGCAGAGTTCGGGAATCGAAAGCACAGTCTTCGTGCAGCCTTTGTACTCTCAGCGTCATATAAGTGATCCACTTGCGCCTGGAAATATAGCCTTCCAAGCTGTGAGGCACATGTGTGTCGTGTTCGGGCACAAGATTGTAGGGACGAGGTTGAAATAATTAGAACTAAGTGGTCTGTAGTACAATGGGTGCCGTTCAGCATGCGGCCGAAGATAGGGAGTCTATGCTTGACGTCGACATTGATTTTGAGGGGAGTAGTAGCAGTACGTCGTCCGGTTCCGACGTTGAAGGACATGTGTTCGGTGCTATACAGTCTAGTCGAGGATTGCAAAGGTCTGTGGAGGTGGCTCCAAGTTTCTCAAAACGAACTTACGGCGTGAACCAAGTTGCTTACGAGTCGACGTCTATGGAGCGCATGCGCAAGTGTGCCAAGCTTGATGAGCAGCTTGATGGGCTCAGAGCTCTTCTTCCACACTCCACGAGGGTACGTAGTAGTAAGTAAGAGCTTCAGTGTTTGTGCTACTGTATACTTCATATTACGTGGGAGTGCCTGCAAATCTGAACATTGTTTTCCCTTCAGGCCGCTGGTTGAGGCGCTGTTGGTGTCACATGAAACCTCATAGTTGGCAGCACGACTATGTTCGTTGGCCTCAAAAAGTTCATTTTGGTGGTGACGCTACAACGGCCAGATTGCATTTAGCTCTGGCGATGCTATCGTTATAATATCCCAGGAGGAAGTTGGTGACGCTGGACGTGATTGTCCGAAGTTATGAGAGCTTTGAAGTTATTGCTGTTGAACGGATGACGTTGTTGAGTCACGTTGTTGAAAGATTTGGTAGTATTGGGAAACTGACGGTCTGAGTGTGGGTGGTTTTGTCCCAGAGAAGAGAGAGAAATGATCCATCTGTTGTAATGGATGCGTACCGATATATTGTGGCGTTACAACAAGAAGTGGAAGACCTTAGCGCTGAGCTCCTGGAATGCGAAGCTGATTCATGTGATCAAGAGTCGACCTTCAAGTTACATCGCAGCAAAATATCATACCAGCAGCCTCTGGTCAGTACATTGGTCCGAAAGTTAGAAGATCTGACTAGTACTATCATTTTTGTGAGCCGTTAACATGTAGAATCCTGTGCGAATCCTAACAAAAATAAACTTACAAGTCGATAAAACTTGTGGAGCAGGTGGAAGTAATGAAAAGAGATGGGGTTATGGAAGTACGCATCGTTTGCCCCACTCGCCCTGGGCTTCTCGTTGACGTTATGGAAGCCGTTGAAGCCAGAGGCCTTACTATCACGCAGGCCAGGATTGCATGCTACAAGGACAATAACAACTTCAAATATTTGAGCCTAGAGGTAAGAATCAAGATTTAATGATCACAAGTGATAACCGAATCACGGACTCATTTATATATGATCTGAATAGTATATTCGCTAATTTAGGACCGTTTTTCAGTTAATCAGTGTATTGTAGCTTTATTCCTAATATGAATTCCTTATAAACATGTTGATGGTATATGCATCTGACAGATCGAAGAATCAGCAATCATGGCACTGTCAACGGAAGGGGGATCAGAGGAAGCAGACTCTGAAGAAGATCTTGACACTGTGAAGGCCATGCTCGTGGATGCCATTTGCGAAGGAAACTTAAGGTACATCGACAGTGACCTGCAGTGACATGCTTCCTGGTAAATTCTGCAGTACCTGCACCTGGCCTTAGATCAGCTCGTGACCCAGCTTGTACAATCTCGAAGTAACTTTCACAAACTTAGTTTACTTTAGCGCAGGATTCAAGTGATAGAAATTAGCGACAAATTAATCTTAGTACGTGCTCAGTGCTCACTGGCGCATTAGAAATCCAAAAACCATTTATCAGATCCATGCCTGACTGGTCTCGCTGACTCTCAGAGAACGTGGGTAGAGCTGTTCATTCCTCGCACCTTAATGTTGATACATCGGACATCGATTACACGGCGACTTTTTCTCCGTTGCATGAACCTGTACTAGCTATCACCACAATAGCCAAGTTTAGACGATTTCGTAATCGAGCGCTTCGATATTACAATGTCAATGCCCACTTGTAACATTATTAATATTTTAACAGAATGTGTCTCTTTCTTTTGTCTCATTCTCTGTCTCGATCCTTACCGAACTGCATTGATCAGTTCAGCCAGATTGTCTCATTGCTCGGTTTATTGAACTTCCAGCCACGGTGTCGAATCTGAGATTCTGATGCGTGGATTGAGATATTCTTGTCGGAGATTTTACCATTAATTCTTGTAGTGTGCTCTTGCTACTTCTGAACAAGCTAGTGTTTCGTCAAGAAAAAGCACAGTTCTGAGAAGTATTAATTCTCACACTACATCAAGCAAATACCCAGCTTTGTGCAATGTGAATACTGAATTTCGAACGTTTCAAGTGATTCCTTAACTTCAACTGCGAATGAGAAATATCGACTCCATACGACGAACCTCGTTACACCGAATCAAAGTGCAATTGGCATATGGTCGGTGTCCATTCCGATGTGAATCAGGATGTAGAAACGTCGACGTCGCCTTCAACTCTAGAAGTTACTGCACAACAAAATGCCACCATTTACGGAGAGGAAGCCTATCTGATCGGCACCATTCTCGATAAAGTAGCCAGGATCAAAGCAGTGACGTAGACTGAGTTCTAATCCCAATTAGCCCAACGACAAGAGCAGGGGCTCTTTGACACGTCACAAAATCTTCGATAATTCAGTTAGCTTACTCACGTGATACACGCTAGGAGTGAGGGTGGATGAAGGTTGCTAGTGACCAAGTAAAATGACAGATCGCTCATTACACCTACGACAAGATATGCTCAATGCTGAGTCATAAGTGTCAACCGGTTGGCTGCGATCTGACTGCATGCAGGACCCCTTTCACTTGACGTCATCATGAATGCAACTTAATTACGAGGTGGATACATGAGATCTTCAGGAATATTGCAGTCATTATTGTACACACCGTGCCAAGTTGCCCTCCAGCTCGCTTCAAGCTTCGATGAAATACTGATCTCATTGGTACGTGTATGTCAACGGAACCACAGACCGCAAGCTCCGGCATCGACCTTGAGTTTAACAGCTCAAGACATGCTTCTCCTGTTTGGCCAGTGATACTGAAGTCGAGTCTGCCACCGCAGTAGTACCACAGTCTACCACTGTACCAGTTACTGCGTAGTTCACAGTCTATCCTGTTTTGCACTCAAAATTAGCCTACTGCATCATCGATCTCACTTTGAACAAAACAATAGAAGCCATCATGTGTCAATCTGTCTTCACGCTCTACCACACAGTAGCAATCTCCCACCTGTATTTTGTCCCACAATCTTAGTTACTGCACTGTGAAAGAGTATCATGGTCCATTCGCACCTGGAGGTACGACATCTCAGATCAGCTGGCGCTAGACGGTGGTAGCAAAACTGCCATTCACTTCAAAACAAACTCTGCGACGGAAACAGTTCCGAGCAAGACGGGATGATGAAAAACTTGATGCAACCGTTGTAGGTGTACTGCAGGTATGACAACAGTAGTTGAACAGATGTTTTGTATTTCACAAATCAAGAGAGAATGAAGATTGCAAAAACTGAAGGGAGGAGGTAATAATGTCATAGCAATGGTGGAGAGAAATTTTCTTCGAGATTGTAGCTGTCTAGCCGCAAGAATAGCCGTGATAGTCCCAGCTTGTCAATGTTGTGAGTTCGAAAGGATTCCACCTGCAAACCTCCAAAGGCGTTGTGGATATCAGTACAACTAAGGAAGGAAAAATTGCACATCGTACCATAGAAACCTTAATACAAAGTAGGCAAGTATGTATGCAAGTTTTGATCTTGTCATTGTTGCAAGATTGATTGGGATTGAAATTGGAAAATTCTGTTTTTTTCTAGGCAAACAATTACTTCAAAAGACACAAGTTTGTCAATCAGTAAACTCAAACCTTTCAAGGTTGATCATCAATGATCATGTAATCTCTAATTTATTAATTCATCAATAAGTATTTTTTGCTCCTAAGTTAATGTCAACATAAGTCTCTCTAGAGGTATGATGTAACAAATGCCTCACTATGTAAGTAAATATCATTCAATGAAAATTATATATATAGTATGTGTGGAGCAATGAAATGACTTTTTTAACCTATAATATTATGTATCTCTATGTAGGAATAGGCCATCGTTGTAAAAAAATAGATTTATTCTATACTTGGGATTATTGTATTAATATAACAATATTATAGTAATAACTGCAATATATGTGAAAACACCCTTTAATAGACCATTTGTATCATATAAGCTACTACACTTTTATTGTCTTCCAATTTTTTTTTAAAATGTCAACATTTATTTCAGCAACAAATATATGCCGTGACTCTTAGAATCAAACAAAAACACCATTTTTCAACCTTAATAAAAATTCATATTTTGAAATTGATCTTGTGAAAAAGATTAAAATAATAATTTAAAATTAAAAATTAAAAAAAAAAAAAAAAAAAAAAAAAAAAACTCTAAAGCTACATTTTAGGATCTTGTACTTTGGACATTAATAGGATCATTTATAGCATTTCTAGGCATCCAATACTAAATTTGCAAATCAAAAGGATACTCATCAAAAAAATTAATTATTGTTGAAAATGTTCAAATTATACATAATGACCGTAATGAGATATTACTTTAAAATAGTATCACTTACTGAAGAGAATTTACATTTTTAATGCATATTATTAATAGATACAAATACAAATTATTTCCACATATAAAGAAAGCTTGAGGCAATTATTTAATATTAAACATACAACAAAGTCATTCCTATTAAGAATAAGACAAAGGACTTTTGTCTGACAAATTTTGTAAACTTAATTTTTGGCTATCATATAGCTTTAATATAGTGAGGTTCCTGAAATGCATCAATAACGTCTATTTGTAATAAAGTTGTATTTTCTAATTATCTATGTTCAATTTTTTTACAATCCACTTCAAATTTACTTTAAGTGTATTTCCTAAAAAATTATTTAAAATATCTATATTCAAATTTTTTTTGTATTTTAATTAATATGAATATGAAATCATTGTGAATTGTTCATTTTTATAACAAACCGGGGTTTGATGATAAAAATTGGTTTTTCCAAAAACAAAGTTCAACTCACTTGATTCATTGATAATCATATGGACATGGAAAAAAAATTATATTTGTTTTTAAAAAATAATTTAATTTCTTAATGTAGAATTTTAAAATTTCTTATACTTAATTTGAAAGTAGTAGAAAAGTTGGAATTGATATACTACTACCATTTGTGGTTGTGCAAAGCATCGCAAAGACTTAATATTTCATACAATATCTTTGCTATTGTATAAATCTTAAAAACTTCTACAGAAGTTAAATACGGTAGTCTTTGTCCTATGGGCATTAAAAAAAAAAAATTGATTCACACCATCCCTTCAAAAAAAAGACTAGAATTCTTTTTACTCTTAAACAAAGTATTGTTATGTATCATTGTTTTAACAAATATATACCTACTAAAATGAATAAAAATAAAAATAATGATTGAATTGAAATAATAAATTCGTATGTCATTTTGAACCACAAATTCTTTTCTAAAATTTGGCCCAAAATTTTGCTTTCTATGGCCTTCTAAGTTTGAATAATAGAGTAAACAATAAGTTCCCTAATGTAAAATATAGTTTGGTGAATTATGGAAATAATAGAATTTTTAAATCTTGAAATTCATTAAAATATTTTAATGCAAAAATTGGAATTTTGAGTTGAAATCAATGATGTCAATTTTGAATACAATATATTTTTACTTTTTTAAATAATTTTTGGACGTAAGAAATTCCAATACTTCCTTAAGAACATAAATTTCTCAACTTTAGCTACACAATTTGCTACGTCTTTCTACCACCTTGGAGATATTTTATATACAAATAATCAATGTGATTGTAAGGGATATTTAAGTAATTCTGGACAAAACGCCTAATTCTGGACTTTTTATCATTCCGTCGGCGGGCCGCCGACCAAAATAGCAAGGTTGAAAAAAAAAAAATTGCAATTTTCGCTCAAAATATGCTATAAAAACCATTTTTTGGCTCAAAATTCATTGTTTTGACTCTGTTTCAGCCATAAATTCTACATCTGGACATCATTATGTCTAATTTTTTGTGAATTTTGTGAAATATGCATTATTTTATAGTATTTATTCTAATTTTTTTGAAAATTTTCTATGATTTTAAGTTATTTACTACAAACATTTTGTCGGCGAATGAGCTGACTATTAATTCTAGACTTTAAAAAGTCCAAAATTACCTAAATAAGACAATGTCTTTAAGATTGTCAAAAGCATAGATTCTATAGTAAAAACATAATTCTAAAAATTATTAAAAATTTACCACTTTGCTTGAAAATGTCCTTAAAAAACATTGTAGTAAAGTTATGACAATTTTAGAATACATATTTTTACTATAGAAAGAATATTTTATAAGCTGCCCAATAAATAAGATAAAAGTGTAATAGATACCATGAAATTGGCATAATACCAACCTATCTAAAATCTACAAAAATCTCATTTTAGAATTACTTTCTTTAATGATCTATACAAATGTATAGAAAAATTTAACTAAAATCAATAGACCTACAAATAGATGGACACCATTTTTTTGATAATATTGATATTAAATTACAATATATTATTGATATTTTTTAAAAATTAAATATAAATTGATTTCATTTTTTTTTAAATTAATAAAAACTCCTCTTAATTTTATTTATTTAAATAATTACAAATTTTTAATATTTTACATATGCTAATATAGTAATCTAAAGTAGAAATTTAAAAATATATATTAAAAATATATTTGGTTATAAAATATAAATTTAATTCATTTAAAAAGAGGTTTTATTTATTTCTAAGACATCTATAGAGTTAACAAATCAATTAAAAATATTCTATCAAATGGATACATTTATTGCTTTACTCAAAAATAATTATAGAGAATGAAAAAATATAAAAATAAATGCAATGTTTCATCCCGCTTCAAATTATTTATAAAAAATCATTTTAAGAAAAAATATGTTTTTTTAGGAGGTGAATATACTAAACAAAAAAAAACCTAATTAAAAAATTATATGAGTTTTATGGTTTATCATTATGTTCATAAATGGATTTCATTTAGTTATTTAAGACAACCTAGGTTGTTGCACATCACTTGTTTAATGCATTTAGAAACACTTAATTTATTTTACACCAATCTATTACGTTGAATAATTTTTTATTATGTAATTCTTATCTTTATTAATCAAAACATCATTGTGCGGAACGTAGTTGATTTTACATATGTATCCTACAATCTTCACATATTCGTTTCTACATATGTATCCTACATTTTTCACACGTATTGTTCTTCTCCGTTTCTACATATGATTCTTACAATCTTCACATGACATATTCTTCTTCTCCATTTCTATATGTATCTTACAATCTTCACATGTATTGTTCTTCAAGTATGCAACACATATCTTTTTGATGGATATAAAGAATTTATCATTATATACCAAATTTATATTCGTTTTTTTTTTTTTTTTTTTTTTTTTTTTGGTAATGTATTGCATAAGTAAAACTTTTTAAATTTAAAAAACGATTTCAACAAAAAAATTAAACAAAATAAAATGATAATTACATACAATTTGTGTATAACAAATAAATTGAATTTAATAAATACATTATTCTAAGTCAAAGTTTTGTATAAAGAATATAAAAATAAATGTAGTACTAAACAAATTGATTTTAAGACAACAATAACTTCATATATATTTTAAATTTAAATAATGATTTTTATTGATTAATTATTAAAAAGTATGTAAAACACTTGTATATTTATTTTATTTAAATAAAAATAAAACAAAATCATATTTTTTAATCATTTTTAAAATTAAATAAATACATATATATTTATTGGAAAAATAGAAAACTAATGTATCAATTTATATTTAATGCTTTTCACTTATGTACAGTTTAATCATTTTTAATTTTTGATAAGAAAAATAAATTTTATTTTGGTTAAATTTAATTTTAAGTCATTTAATTTAACATAATATGATTGATATTGGTAGTCAATATTTTTTAGGGTATAAATAACTTATTCAAACTTGCAAATCTAAAGTAAAATTGTAAGTTTTAACATGTTTGAATATTTTTTAGTAATTAATATATATTTTTTTAAAAGAATGAATCATTTTAAATTTTATATATACGAGGTTAGGTGTTAGTTATTGGTCGCTATAAAGCATTAGCGTTGTATGCGCAAACGCAATGAAACTAAAGAAAGACAAAAAAAACTAATTAAAAAAAAATATATCTATTCTATTAATATTTAATTTACATCAATGGAATAAACATAGCTTTTAAATTATTTAAATTTTATTTGAACTATAAAATGTAATGTTTCACTCACTTGAATTATTGAATTTTAGGTTTTTTTTGGGAAATTATTATTAAATGTCATCCATTGAGCCCTAGACCAATTTACATTAAGGCATTGTGCATTTCAAATACTTCGCAACATTAATATGCTATTTAAATCCAAAATATACAAGTTAAAAACTATAAATTGAACTTCAAACCACGATAAACAAATTACTATCTTCAAACCATGATAAAATAAATAAACTATTCCATATTGTAGAACAATTTTTTAATTGACATGCAATTCAATTCCTTCCCAAAAATGCTAACGATACATCTAATTCCACATACATATGAAAATGGACAATTTTATCTTCATAGGTACTTACTTTACAATCTTTTTTTCGATTATTTTTTCCAAATTTGGGACCTACAACCCAAAACTTGATATCAGGATTCAGGACCAATATCATAAAACATAGAAGTGTCCAGCAGGGAACCACCAGCATGGCGCTATTTAACGTCCGCCTATAATTGCACAATTTGCACTCACCACACCACAACAGAAGTACTTCAACACAGACCCAGCTTCCGTTTGAACCAATAATCAGGCAATCATCCCCTCCAATTAGAACTCACCAACACAACTTTCCTCAAACTTTAAAAAACCAAACAAATAAATAAAAAAGCAAAAGCACTTCAACACACCAGACCAACGACTCACAAACTTGAGCTCAGCGGCCTCGAAATTGGCCGCAGCCCCGCACCTATAACCAACAAACGTAGATTCAAGGAACTAAAATGTGGCGATTTAGTAGATAGCGGTGGTTTTGGGGGGATAGAACGGTTATAGGTCAGCGACTCGCGAGAAGCCGCCGGCAGAGTGCATCACCGGGGCGGAACGCCGCTCGCCGCCGCACCTCGCCGGGCGCCTCCCTCCGCGAGAGCGCACACTCACGCCCGCCCTGTGAAAACGCCGCTGCATGTTCACCCTGGAGCTGCTTCACAAGCTCCTCCCCGGGCTCCTCCACAAGCACATCCTCCCCAGCGTCCTCGCCCCATTACCCCCATGACCTATCATCCCTCCCTACTCCCCCACCCAATCCCCCCCACTCACCCCCGCGGGATGCCACTCCTCGCACCCACCACCTGTGCACCGATCCCGTCAATTTCCTCCCTGGGTTCCGTTCCTTGGTTTGTCCAATGCGTGGGTAATTGTGGGTTTCGTGGGATTCGTGGAGTAGAGGCGTCTATGGGGAGGTGGGTTTCGCAAGATCGAAGCACTCGGGATGGCATGTGTTGTTTGTGGGAAGAAGCGATGATGATGATGATGAGCTGCATTGCGCGGGTGAATTCTTTTGGTTTGTTGAGAGTGTGAGGACATGATGCGAAGGAGGGGAGATGGATGGGGGGAGTTTGCATTTGGGAGAGTTCCATGTGGTGGTGGGGCATCATCGCAGGGCTATGGTTGCAGTGAGCCGGGTGTTGCTGGAGCATCACCATCATCCGCCGCTGTCGGCCCCCGTTGACGATCGCCATTCGCACAAGCTTAATTTCTATCTGGGTATCGTCCTGGTGGTGTTCATGGCGGTCAGTGTTGTGGCGCTTGTGTGCTGCTGCTATCACTTGGAATGGCGCCTGCGTCTGCAGGCCCGGAATTCGGCGCGGCGGGTGAGTGGAGCGAGTGGGATTTTGGGGCAGAATGCTGGTGCGAACGAGATAATCGAGAAGAAGGTGACCAAACAGGTATTGAATTTTGAGCTATTTCTGTGATTGTAGCGATTGCCGTTGATAGATTCACTGTAATTCTGTATGTGTGTTTATGTCGTTGGTGATGCTTTAGTAGAATTTATGTAGACGGGTTGCATACTTGTGTACTGCAATTAATATAGCGAAATCTTGCGTAGCTTATTTGCTTAATTTGCACCTGATTCTCAAATGTGTGTAACTTGTGGGGTCGCCCAAATTGCACCTATGTCCAGTGATCCACTAACGAGTGAATTTTGGTCAATTTTCTGTATATTACACCAATATAGTTTTCTTTAAACTATTCTTGGTGATCAAGAGTGGCATATTGGTAATTGGTAGCGCTCTGGATATAGGTTATGTTGTTCGGTCAATCATGGGTACTGGTTTGCATGGTATTAACAGGAGTTATCGTTCTGCGTTTGCAGGAGACGAACCTTTCCGTTATGATGCCTGGAGACAGCATTCCCAGTTTCCTTGCTAAGGCCAAACCTCATGGATCGGCTACAGGCGCCGATTTTGCAGATTTACCTGCAATTGAAGTGAAGGACGTACCTCAGCCTCTTAGATAGTCTAGACAGAGAGAAGCATGGAATTCACTCTTGGAACGAGCTTGTCTCCTATCGGTGAAGGACGCGTTTTGAGAAGGAATCAAAGAGCATCCTTCTCATCTCTGTTTTCGTGGAAATCGTCATGGCCGTTTATCGAATTCTACAATATAAGATCGATATCTGACGATAAGACTTGGCGCCTATATTCATCCTTCTTATACCGAGTAGCTGTGAGGAAGAAAAAACTCTATTTCTTGCACAACCTCCGAGTCAAAGCGTGGGAGTAGATAAATCTATCCAGGATTCGAGGGCATTTCCATGGAGTCCTTATCCCTACTCGGCATTTTCAGGGGTTTATACATCCACAGAAGACTTCAGACGTTTTCTAATCGGGTCTCATTTTCGGAGGTTAAATCCTAACACCTAGCTCCCAAGAGAGAAAGGCTTCCAGTCATTGAAATGCAGAGGAATCATTACGAGAAGAGTATGTTCGAGAGCCAATGAGGATCACAAGAATATGAAGGGGACTGGTGACATGGAAGACATGAACAAGTGAATGACTCCATGTGGGTGGCAGACTCCGAGAATGTGCCCTTTCTCTGGGCTAACTTGTCGACTGCTTGAAATTTTCTCAGGTCATTTGTCGGTGTACGCGAGGTGGTTATAAGTGGGCGGGCCTACTGTAGATGCTAAACTTTGAAAGTGGGGAGTATTTCAGCATCTGGCATTCTTCAGATTCCATTCAGATCCATACCATTGAAATCGACGCTTATCTCGTGCTGCTGCAGCTGCGAGCATGTACGAAGCCTTCTCATTTACAAGGGTGAGGTTTTGACTATGACCTCTACGTCTGTAAACTAAGCTCTATGTTTGATGTACAGTACAGCACATTGTGCTTGATATCTTGCTAATCTCCATGCTCTTTGAAGTTGGTAGCTATTTTGGAGGTGTATACTTACCTCCTCTCCTCGGAAACATTTGAGTATGTGTCGAGCTCTTTTTATAGTGTTTAGTACATCAGTATATGTACCAGTATGAAAGCTTCAATTCCGGGAGAATTTTGCACACTGGTAATCTTAGCAAAGTTGCTCACCTTTCTTACTCATTTGCAACTGGGTGCAGGAGAATTATGGGAAGCGGCATTGAGCAACTATTTTCAGGAAAAATATATCGTTAGGGAAAATTGAAATGTACTGAAGGACCGTATGGGGAGTTAGCACAAGGGCAAGTGTGAAATATGTGAACAGTTCCTCATTTTTCGAACAGAGTGTACATTGCTGTGAAATAAATCGCTTATGTGGCTCTGTTCGCCAATAGCAACAGTTTGTCAGCTGACAAGCTGTTGCTAACTGTTTTGCTAAATTGCTGTGTCTGCACCATTTCGTGGTTTGGGTCTTTCACATGTGAATCAGATTGTGCTGATCTGTGCAGCGTATTACCAATACGGCAGTGACATGGTTTCCTTTGTCAGAAGAATTCGAATCGTATATGTAAGTTAACGACTGATCAGTTTCATTTCAACTTTTCACCGGCTCGCATGCATTATCACTGCACCCAAATTTGAGTTGAGGAACTCAAGAAAAAAGGATTTGCAGATCTTGGAATTGGCTCCCAGATCTTTGGTACTATTAGTTTATTTACTGCCGTCAGAAGATAGCAAGCTTCAATCCTCAAAGATCTAAGTTACCGGATTTTTGAATGAAGTGACTCATGTGACTCCATGAACCTCAGAGATCACTTCATCAGAATGCCTCTTCAAATTTGTACTCTCACGCTTCGGGTGAAAGGGACTTTAAACCGTAGCAGGTAACTGAATGTTACAAAGTTGAGTTAATAAGAAATATGGTTTAATTAGCCAATATTGACTTTCTCCATTAACAGAGCTTTATGTACGTGAATGAGATTTTACACATACCTGCATTGTAGGGAAGTAAACCAGCCCATAACCACCTCAATAAGGAGGGTTGCCTCTGTAAGTATTGTGTAAAACATCAAATATAAATATAATTGGTGGATGGAAATAAGGTTTGAAGTAGAGGGAATTGAATTGGTTATGAGTTTCAGAAGCACTTTTTTGCAAATGTTCAAAAAACACTAGTAGACCAATTCACTAATCACCCAAGCAATAATTGATAACATATTTTATAATCATTTATCAATTCCGCCACTCTCACCTCATTTGTAATATATATATGAATTTTTGGATTTTTTTTTTTTAGACATTGAAACGAAGTTGCTTGTTGGAAGCATAATCATTTTTTCATAGGATTTCTAAAAAAGAATTTAAACTATCCAAAGGTTGTCTTCCTTTGACATTGACAAGTCCAAATTTTTGCTATACCTTTCTATTACCTTTAGATTTTATTTTTTAAAAATCACATAAATAATTTGATTAATTTCACATCTTCATAAATAAATCATGATATGATTAAAGTATCATAGTTTATCCAACAAGGTTAAAAACCATTTTTCAGCGTCAAATATAATTCCAAGTTCGGACCGAAGTTGAACATCACATCAGCCCACACATTTGCCTCAAAACAGTGCCACATAGGATGCCACACATGATAAATTAAAGTTCATGTCCATGTATAAAACCCTTCGGCCCAATTTAAAATTTTTGAAGAGTTTGGGCCAGCCCTCCATCCGGCCCCAAGGATGAACCAACCCTTAGATACTATCACAACCATTTTGAGTTGAATAGGAGGGAAGCATTTGAGACCATCCACCACATCGGGTAGGTCTACCTAAGTGGACAATGAACCTAATACACTCCTCCACTCACCAAGTGTCAATTCCTTTCAGTGCCAAGTATGGTCCCTCACTCACTCAACTCATTCTCAACTTCATGTCACTCACACCAATCCCTGGAACCATACCATAGACTTGAAGTAATTTGCATGCATGCATGCATGCACGAAGACTCGTCGTCGGAGGCAACTCGTCGATGCGTCACACTGCAATTGATCTCCGAATGATCATCACATTCTCGAGCAAGGATCGGAGCTCCAGCAGAGATTGAGTAGAGATCGAGGATCTGCATCGGATCCTGTGAGTCTCAATTGCAAGAGATTGTTCTGAATTTCACGCAGTGTAGGACAGATTCGGGAGGTGGGCACGATGAAGCCTCTACGTGTGTTGGTGACGGGGGCGTCCAGTGGGTTGGGGAAAGCGCTGGCCGTGCAGCTCGCCCGGGAAGGTCATTCCCTCTTCCTCACGGGTCGCGACCAGAAGCGTCTCGGAGAAGCATCCGACAATTGCAAAGGTGAACCACTTCTCTTCAATACTGTTGAGGTTCAATTCACACACATAGCCTTCACATTCGGTTTTCGCAGATGTTTAGAGTAGTTTCTGAGCTCTAGTTTGTGGGGGTTTGATTTGATGGTTGCAAGCTCCAGGACGATGTTTAGTAGAGTTGAAATTGGACAAGTGGGTGTGAATTGCAGGGGCCAAGGATGTGTTCAAGGGCTTGGGAGATGTGGCAGCTGAGGCTGATGTAGCACGTCTCTATTCGGAGGCTGTGGAGAAGCTTGGCGGTATTGACGTCGCGGTGCTGAATGCGGGAGTGGGTAGGCATGGGAACATCGAGGATATTTCAGTAGAGGATTTCGACTTGCAGTTTAATACGAATGTGCGGGGCGTGTTTCTGTGGCTCAAGCACATACTGCCTCACATGAAGGTCTTAGGATTGATTCTTGAACCCCTAACCCTAATTGTTGATCCGCTAGTGGTGGTTCTGAGATTCTCTTTATGCATGTTTTTGTTATCTTTCTTAATCATCTTTGTAGCCATGATGAGATTTCTGAAGCTAGAGCTGGGGGTGTGTGGTGACAGAGTAGGAAGTCTGGGCAGATAATTGTGACGAGCAGTGTGGCCGGAGAAAAAGCTGGACCAGGGAAGGGTATTTACAGTGCAACCAAGCACGCTGTGCAGGGGATGATTGAGGCGCTTCGAGGAGAGCTCCGAGGGACGGGCGTGAAGGCTGCCACAATACTTCCAGCAGCAATTGCAACAGAATGGTTAGTTCGTGACATGCTTTCACTCTGTAATGTTTGTGAAACTAATTCGCCATTGAGTGAAGGAGGTCGATCTGCAGGTGTTTGTTGCATGTTGAGTGAAGGCTTGTGGTTTTAGCAACTCTAAACTGTGCAGAGAATCCTATTAAATTCTACTTCTCCATTCTTAGCCTGACCTCTGGAATGAACAACTCCCTGGTTTGTTTGCTAAACAGGTGGGCAGGTCCGGCCGGCAAAGGAAATCCTCTGCCGAAGAATGCTTTGACTCCGGATGATGTAGCTGCTGCTATACTCACCATTGTTAATCAGGTATTTCTTGTTCAACCATCTCCCAGTTGTAGCTAGTGAGCCAGGGGTTCGGCTTCTATTTGTTGTTTGGGATTTGACTCTTTCCGATGAGATGTTGTAATGCTCTTATTTGATTTAAGACATGTGTGTGTAGCTTAAGACTTCTATATGCTACAACACTGCCGCTGTCTGATTAGCAAATAGTGCCTCATGGAGTCTGAGGATCTAGAGTTTCATCTACATCATCGTGGTATCTCAATTGAAAGCATCATGGCTCATCATTCCTGCTATCTTGTGGCGTGTACAGAGCCCAACTTCAGATATTGATCGCATCATCATCTCAAATGCATCTCCAGCAAAATGAGGCCGATTCGTAGTTGCAAGAGGAGATACAATATTGCAGCACAAGTTAACATTTGTTACAGTTTTTGCTCTTTGTAAATTGTTGCCCTTCTTCATACGCAGAGAATCTTGTATATGGTGATGAAGGTTATTTATCACACATGCCAAGATGCCTGCAATGTTGTTTTCTATTTACATATGATCATCTATTTTTGTTCATCACTAGTTTCCTTATCAAGTTTAAAATAATTCATCTACCCAAGTAAACTACTTAGCTCATGAAGAAGATTGTCAGAGCAGCAACAACCCACTTCAAATATTATTCAGGAAGATGTCTCCATTTTTGCCTCTCAAGTCAAGGAATTTTCTGAAATATATGATATTCTTTCATTAAAGGGATTGAATCTATGTTTTGGGGTATTAACCTCATCACTCTGTACTCCCTGCTTGAAATGTAGATACTCCATAATCAAACAGAGACCCCATAATCAAACTTCATTTTAGCAATACAGGAAGTCAAACTAAGTTATCAGCCTTATATGATGTCAAGTTGCCAACATCATAAGATGGATGTGAATTTATAATGATTTTGTGAAGCATTGAAGCTTAACATGTCCTTAACTTCAGTCTCCACTGCAGGTTACCTTGAAATTTGAGAGTTTAGGGTCCAGGCGCTGCAAAAAGGCAGCCTTTCTCCTTAATTACAGGAGCTTGATTGATCATGCTATTCTTAACTATATTAATGCTAAGTACACACTAATGCATGTTGTCAGCTTCAATTGTGCTATCTCTATCATATATGTAACTCAAAAGGTGGAATTTGTGTCTTATTTCAAAACAAAGTGATGAAGAAGCTTTTGATCACGTGCTGCTCCAAGGGCAGACTTGTATGTGACAGTGAAGTGGGCAAAATGTGGTCCACTACAAAAGGTTTGATGATCCTCCGTATGTAAGTGTAACTTTTTTTTTAGTGTTACCTTGCCAAACTTCAGCAATGTTCATCACTAGGATCTCCCCTTCTTTCGAGGAGTTGAGTTGACTTCCATTATTTGTGACATTGATAATTGACTTTCATGTGTTGTAGCCTATGAATTTTATTTCACTATTTGTAGGAAGAGATTATTTTCTTCTCCTCTTTGACTTTATTGTTTGTTTCTACTTTAAGAATATCACAAAAATATAGTAGGTACATAATTTAATGTCTAAAAGTAACTATAGTTATTATCTAGATTTTTAGTAAAATTTTGCATTTTTTGGTGATGTTTTTTGGTAAACAAGGCACCACTCCCACTAATAACAAGGTTTAAATTCTGAAACCTACCATAAGCACACAACATAGCAATATGATTCCAATTTGGATATTTAGATTTATCTATTATTTTCTTCAAATTCCATTTTTTGTATATATAAAAATTTCAAAAAATACTAATAACTTTATGATGTAATATATAAACCATTAAGTGCTAGGGCGACTTAAAAGTGTTTGCCTCAAATATAGAAAGTATTGTAAATTGAGTTATCAGTAACTAAATTAAGTGTTATACTAGCACCCAAAATATTAGAAAAGACAATAAATGTTGAATAGTATAGATGTTGAAATGATGTATAATCTTTAAAAATAAATTACAAATGTATCCAAAAATGAATGATAAAGAATAAATCTTATATAAATACATAAATATAGATTACAAACCATACATTTTTAGATCAATTTCGTAGGAAGGAATTCAAAAATTCATCCTAATAAAAATATACATACATACAAACATACATATATATATATATATATATATATATATATAATGATTTGATATATAATTGAGAATTTGAATGACATAGTAATAGAATGAGGTTGCTTAATACTATCATTATTTTAAGAATGTATAATTTAAAAGATGAAAGTTTTTTTTTAAAAATATATTCATTTTTGGGATCATATTGCTTCTTATTTTGAACCGTTTTGACATAATTTTGATCATTCTTGCTACAATGAAAAATAGTCGTTTCTATAATGTGAACCTCTTTTTTCAAAACATGTTTTAACCCCTTAAATTGGAAAGAATCATAATAGGGTGATTTGACTTTAATCAGGCTCTTGGTTATTAAATACAGATTATATGAAGTTGAATTTTTTGCGAAATTGTGGAGTTTTCTCATACTTTTCTGATAAGACCATTCATGCTTCAAAATTCTTCATACTTAAGAGATATTTGCAATCAAAGTTTGGAAACACTATTAGGGCATTCTAAAATTTGCCCAAAATTGCAGTATATGCTTATTTATCCTCAAGATCTACCCAAAATTAATTAGAGCACAGAAACTTCTAGTATTCACCAAAAATTGAGATTTGACTTTTTTTTATCAAGCTTTGTTTTTTGTAGATATAAATAAAATTTTAAGGCATGATCTCACTGATCGGATTTTCAATCCAATATTTCTCCATATGCCTTTTCTAACTACCAAAGACCGGCCTTTGTTTTTGAATTTCAGCATACCTCCGTGTGAAAAATGAAGCATTTCTTTAGGTTTTATAGGTTTTATGAGGATAAAAAGTGCATGGGCACAATCCTAATCCACCTAGAAACAAGAATTTGAAAAGCCTCAAGTCAAATTTACTTTTGAAATTGTTTTTTTTGCTCACAAAACATTTCAAAATTCAAACCCATTTTGCAACAAGAGAAAAAAATCTTTTTTCCAACTTTGAACATTAGGATCTCACAAATGGTAAGGAGTTTGAATCTAACTTTGGAATACATTTACATTTATAAGTAAGGTACTAGATCCTAAGATTACATCCTCCAAAATACATCAAAACTTGAAAATTTACACCTTGTATTGAAAAAAGCCAATTTTAAGGGTTTTGGGAAGTTTTGAGGTCTTTTGACTTTAGGGGTTAAGTATATTGTTCCGAGAACGGCTAGTAGACCACCCTATTCTCTGGCTACAGTGTTGTGGACAAAACCAACAAGTCCAAGTAGGGTTGAGCGAAGTTATTCATGACGAGGTTGGTTCAGGTTTTAACAAATCTACTCATGAATGAGTCTCCAAGAAAGGCTCAGAGAATTTCACGTATTTCAACAATCATTCACGTCACAAGTTACATATTCTGTAAAGACCCATAATATGATATTTTCTATAAGTTACTTATCCAAAGAACACATTACTATGCTGGTGACCAATATACTTGGAAATCCCATCTTTACTTGATCTTAACAGTCTGAAAGATTTTTATGTTGCTTACATACATAAAAAAAATCTTAGATGTACTAGACGGTTGTAGCAAACTAAATTGAGTTGCCCCTAGTCAAGAAAAAATGACTTAGAAAAGCATGACTTTTACACTAAGCGTGGTATTTGTAGAATATGTTATAAAAATCTTATAAACTTGAACCTAATAATGTGTTTTAAAATTTACGAGACCAAGTTATTTTTGGAGACATAAAAATCCACATTTTGGGTTACTAAGGTACAAAACAAAAAACAATGATGAGAAAATTTATGTATTATACTACTGTTTTCAAAATCTCATCTCTAAGTGTGAAGCATTATTGGAAGGTGGTATTGATTTCAACCCAAAATTTGTTGAATGATATCATCAATGAGCTAACTTGATACATTGATAAAGCTGTTTCATGGGTTTAGGAACACAGCATTGATCTTTTGTTCTTATGCATCTGTCTCGAACGAGTAATTTCATCAAAATTAGGGAATGGCCATAGGTGTTGACCAGATAGGTGTAGGTCCGAGCGGCAGCCCTCCAATTATATGATACGATGCATCAGAGCCTTGGACACAATCTTTGGGTCATAAATCATCTGCATACCAAAATCTTACCCCTGAACTTCTCCATAACCGTCCTTTCTGTCACATGCATGATAACACCTCCTTCCCTCGCATCAGACACACCAGTGCTTTCTAATAGCTTTTCTTCTTCAGCTCACAAGTCAGCACTTTGGGTGTCAAAGGCAGCGGTCCAGTGAAGGTATCTGCACAGGTTACCTGTAGCGCATTACCATACTGTAGTACCACAGCAAGTTTGCCCAAAAATGATTTCAAAAATAAAAAACGTAAAAATTGTGAAGATAAGGAAACAAAAATAGAAAAAAATAGTTTTTGCAATATTTTGTTATTTCTAAGCCATGTAAGGTCATTTTTAGTGATTATTTTGCTAAAAAACAAAAATCCGGAAACAAACATTGGGAAGTCTAGTTTTTGAAAGGCGAACCTTGTTTTTTCAAAAAAAAAATTACATGTTTGCCAGATGGCAAACTTGCTACGGTGATACGGTATAAAAAACATAATATCAATATAGTCCACTCTCTATATGTATCAATACTCCATTTGTATCATTGTGCCAACACCTGGAAGTAAAGAAAATTTGGAACACTTAAAAAGGTGAACTAGCCTTTGACCATCACAATAAGGAATGCAACTTTTTGGAAATGTTATGTGAAATAATCAATTATTTTTATTGAAAGGAAAGAAGGTTTGAAGATTACTGCAACTAAAGTCATAATTTTTTTGGATGGAAATTGAATTAGTTGTGAATTTTTTAAGGATGCGAGAATGACCGCCACTAGACTAGTTTATCACTCCTTTTCAAAACTCAATTGTCACTAAATATTGTGTTGAAAATGAGCTTAGTTCCATTCAAATACCATCATATAGCAATTCTAGTGTCACTACATCTTTTTAGTCAAAAACTAGACGCATTCGGTCATCTTTTAATTACCACCATCTTATTCCACTTGCACCAAAATTTCAGCCCATAGTTACCACTTTTGCATTCATTGTCATTGTGGTTGAAACAATAATTTGCAACCGCAAATAACAACTGATAGCCAACTCAATTGTGTACATTTATTCTTGAGAAATGAATGTTGATTAAGGCTACCTTGTAGCAAAACACTCTTTAAAATGACACAGTTGATACCTTGTTCTTGTCTGAAAGCATTTCAAGTGGGATGTTATTCTTGAAACAAAGGAATTATAAGTGAGTTTTAGTCCAACGTATTGGTGCAACACCAAAAAGAAAGGCCATGACGACAGCGATGATGATGAAATAAGAAATCAAATTTTCTTTTGGAAGAAAATTATTGGTTTTAGATTTACAAATTGTTTGGAAGCATTGATTCTAATGTCTGGCTAGGTTTCAAAAATGGAAAGCTTGATGAGGTTTCTATTCTCAATAAATTGGAACATAAGGAAAACACTATCCAATAATACAATTTAGAATTCCAACTAGATATTTCATCCACAAAACAAAATGTCTTATCCAAGTTTTTTTTATGTAAATTAAGAAGACAATCTACCAATGAAAAATCTTCATTTCTTTGAAATCCAATCAAATGTTTTCTTTAAAGTAAATGGGCCTTTTCTTCAAGCAAATTATTTTTGCCGACTGCAACAAATAACTCCATCTCTGTACAATGAGTGGCCTAATTCTAAGTAGTAGGTGTCCATTGATCACATAAGGTAGAACCACCTATTGGCGAACAGCATCCCATAACCGAACCCTATAAATGGCAGCATTCACAAGCAATGCATCACCTATTTCTGTACAAGTAAGATCCCATTTCTAAAACAAATCCAACACAAGGCACTCATTGATTGGCACAAGTCACCAAAAGGTGAGTTGTCTTTGTGCACGCTTTTAGAAGGGGTCTATGTACACATATAGGTGTCTAGCCATACAAAACTCTAAAAATTCATAACTTATTCATATAGAATGAGAAAAATATAATTTCACTTCCATTCTCATATCCTAGTATTTGCTAATCTGTGCAAAAAAATTCAGCTCATGCAGAGCTTTGCATCAAGGATATTTCCTTAAGTGTTCGGAAATAGGTGGTTCCACCTTAATCTACTTGGCTATTGGGAAGTTGACAATCTCATTGCTTTCAGTACCCAAAAAGGATCAATTTATCACAAATTGCAATATTTAATCCAAATATTTATCTCATAGGTCTATCTTGTATGGACATTGATGTGTAAGACAATCTATTTTAAGATTTTCTTATAATATTTGAATTTGAAGTATCTTAAATTTCCATAAATTTCATAACCTTCATCTTTAGGTTGATTAAAAATAAGAAATTAAAATGATACTTTCTCAAGAAGGCCTACATCCTTCGTTGTTAAGTCATAATTCCTTAATTGATGCATGCAATAGGCCTTACAATTAACCTTGTATATCCTGAGAGAACCAAAAAGTAGTTGCTCAAGAATTAACCTTGGTGTATACCATAATTAAGTCTTTACACAAATTTTAAAGGTAAGAAGAGAATCCATATCTAAACATGTCGTTCAAATTTTAAGATTTTAAGATTAATTTAGATTTCATACAAGGTCTCACATGTGAAACTTAGAATACATCGGACCTAAATTTTGGCACTTGTGGCTCATTATTGTTCCACCTCAATTTTGGTCATCTAAATGATGTTTTATGCATGTTAAGTCCAACTCACAAGATGAAAGTTTTAATATTCATTTTCCATTCCAATTCAAAATACTCAAATGTTCCTAAAATTGAATATTTTATCAAAAATACAAGTTTAGTACTTTTTGCCCTGGAATTGCAAGTTTCCAGAATATTGTGAAAATTATATCATTTTTTCATGACTTTCTTTGAAAAATCACATTAATTTTAAAATCTCACAAATCATCATGAAAAAGATTGTGGCTTGTAATTAACATGTTCACTATTTTAGAAACAAATAATAAATGATATCACTTTTTTCTAGTGATGATACACAACATTCAAGTGAACAATTGAAGTTTGATTTAAGGAACACCGTCTAAAAATCTAGTGATTAACCCCTAAATTTCCTTGATGCAAAAGTGCCTAGATCACAAAATTTGATCTTCTTCTACTTCAGGCCCAAGTAAGTTCAATCTCAGCATTATTTTGAAAATCCAACCGTAAGGTCTCAAAGTTAACTTGAATTTCTACTTGAGTATTAAATTTGAACCGTTGATTCTACTGCATTTATGAGATCGTAATGGTCAAAGTTGGCTGATTTTTTCTCCTGCGGTAACCCCTAAAACCCATTTCGGGTTTTAAGGATAGTTAGGGGTTAAGAATGTTGTTCCATGGTTCAACTATAATAATTCACTAATTCAAGACCTACATCAAATGAGAATTGAAAACATTCCAATATGTAAACTTTATACCATAATAATGTATAGTTTGGATGATTAGTCATTGTATAATCACGAAATTTAACCCCTAAAGGACAATTGTCCTAGAATGGGCGTTTTTGAAACTTGGGCATGTACCTACGGTTGCAATTTTAATTGTGATTTTATGAAAATTTTATTGGAGGTAGACCATAACGAGAGCTACGTGTGGGTCTTTTTTTTTTTCAATTCCGTCACTCGATGCAAAAGTTATGAGGGTTTAAGTGTCAAAAGCTGCTCGTTGGGCAGCTGCTGAAATTTTCTAAGCCACTGTGAATGCAGCAGATTGCGCCCAAAACTGCCCAAAACTGACCAAAACTGCCCAAATCTGCCAAAATCTGCCCAAAGACAACACTTTGAAATTCCACCAAAAATTGAGATTTTGATATTTTTCAAAAAAAAAAAATTCTGTTTATAGATAATGTAGTAAAGTATGTTTCCACTGTTTGGATTTTCAATCCAAGAATTTTTCATATGCTATTTTTATTGTCAAAAAACGGCCTTTGTATGTGAATTTCAGCATACCCCCTAGCCGAAAATGATTTTTTTGGGAACCTTCCACAACTTTTTTGAATATGATATTTTATGGACATGTACCTAACTCACTTAGGAACTATAATATGGAGAGATTCATTCCATATCTACTTTAAAAAATGGTTTTTTGGGCCTTCAAAACTCTGAATTCCTCTTTTTTTGCAGGGAAAAAAAACTTGTTTTTCCACTTTGAACGTTATCATCTTGCAATTGGTGAGGAATGAGTGTGTGAGATTTGGTGGACATGTAGACATAGAAGTTAGCTACAAGATCGTACGGTTAGATGCACTAAAAAAGACCCCAAGTTTGCGAAATTCTTCTTGCTTTGAAGTGGGGCTGTTTTGAGGCAGTTTTGATGAAAAATACCCTCAGAACTTTAGGGGTTAATTTTCACCTCATTCGAACTAGTAGAAAATGATATGAGGAGACCAACAACTGCACTATAAATTGAGAGGAATATCTACTAGCCTAATGAGATCACCTTTCTGCTAGAATTCAAAGTCATTGTCTACAGCTAGAAGGAGCTGCCCTACTATTGAAGTAGAAATTTGTGTGAGTTTAGTTGGTACTCAACGGTTCAATCCTAAATGACCGTAACAAGCCCAAATTTATTTTCTTCCAAAAATTATGTATCCAAATAGGTTGAAATCAATTAACTATAACTTACATATGAAAAACATTATTGTGACCTAAATTGTCACGACTTGATTTCAATTTCTGAAATAAGAATCCGACTAGCCAACAAGATACTTATACCTTGACAAACCATGTCCCAGTTCCCGACCAAGAAAGCAACCGAGGTCAGTCAGATAATGTCACACACCAGGAGATATAAGATGGTGAAGTTGAGGTGATATGTCGAGGGCCTGCGCAGGCGGATACCTCGAGGAAGCCTTGTCTGTTACAGGTTTCCAAAGGATATCCCAAGGGAGCCTGTCCGCAAACTGCCATTCCTACAAGATGTGGGACATGATGGTACAAACAATTATTTTTCTACATGTTATTTGCTATATTTCGGTTGTGAAACAGTCACTATCATTTGGGCTATTGTTAGCCACTAAAATTATAAGTTGGGTTCCACATTTGAGAAAATTGGCTGGCAAATTGTTTTGTTTTTTTGTTTTTTTTGTTTTTCTCTGAAATGGTCGGCAAATTCTTCAATGTGTCTTGAATCAAATTAGTTTCTGCAAAAAACTTGGAGAGTACTACTGTACTGGTTTGAATGTGAAGAGGGAAGATGGTGACCTCATGAATGCAAATTCACAACTATACAATTGTACTAAAGTTCAAACTTGTACACATTCTCAATCTTGTCTGACCATCCATAATGAAGACCTATGCATGTACCTGAATGAAGACCTCCTACACATTTTGGGCATGACCATCATTTTCACTTTGGGAATTCCTTACCATTGTAACTGACGAAGATGATTTTTAATATTTGAATCATGGTTCCTTGTATTTGTGCGTGACAAAGCAAATTACCATACGTCCTTGGATGTAAAGTATGGAGTCGAGGATGTTGTCAATCTAAGTTTGAGGTAATCCATAATGTGCATCCCCCAAGTACCAACATACCTCATGTGAATCCCAGGTATGGATTCTACTTCAGAGATCTTGACAGTTGGGTCCTTCAAAGTGGGTCTCTCATGGTGTAGTCAAACTGGCTGCTCGTCACTCTCCCACAGAGGAGTCCCCAGTGGGACTCAAAATCATCATGCACCAACATTGGCCAGCATCCATTGTCCTTGTCCACGTCAGTTGTGGCAAGTTTACACCAAAAGAATTGGGCTCCTAGAGAGAGAAACTTCGGAGACTGACGTGAATTAAGTGTCTGTTCGATCCACCCCCAATCCAATATCCACAGGACAAAGGTATGGGAGTAAAGATCTACTCCCCCCTTTGGAGAGTAGACACTTTAGTCACTAAACAAGAAACAATAATAGTGAGTGCGAGAGGGTGGAATAAGGTGTGCGTGAATTGTGAAGAGTAGTTTTTTTGGGGGGGGGGGGGGTAAAGGGTGACTTGTGTGTGAGTGTGCCATAATTTGAACTATAGAGGGTCGAAGGTTTCGGGTAAAGGTTGGTGGTTTTCAAGTCGTCTTTTTTGGAGGAGGATAGATATGGCGTATTGGGTTGCAATAGTGTTTATATTTTTAAAGGTATTTCGAATTGTAGGCAGGGGGATTTTGAAGTTGTCTTCAAGGAGTTTCATGGAAGGGATGTGTGTAGTGGCTCTTGCGCTTGCGGTGATGACAATAAGGGGGTTTACTTTCCAGCCATTAGCAACAATACTAGCAATGAGGGGATTGTATTTATTTGTTTTGGCTTCAAATGTTTGGGCTCCTACCTAAAGACTAGCACTTGGTTCTCGGATAAGACCAGCAGCAGCGGGCACTGCAACCGCTCCCGCCAACGGTCCATGGCCGGCCCTGCAGCAGAACCATGCCCAAATGGACTCTGGAAAGTTCTCGTCAAACTATTGGGACGTGTCATTGAGCTCGAGATCTCTATAAAAATTGTAGTTTTGCTGAGAGAACATGTCCTCCCGATAAGCTGAGTTATTGGCACATTAAAATTGGGATGATTTTGTCAGCACACTTATGTCAGACCTTTGCAATAAGCCACCACTCTTGCTTCGCCACGAGGATAGGAAGGGTTGAACCCGGGGCCCCTTTCCGGGAGCCCATTAACCCCTAAAGGTTCAAGCCGTTTTTGGACCTCCAAAACCAAAAACTGTGATTTTTGACGACCTTGTAGAAGTAGAAGTATGATTCTTAATTTTTTAATTTTTTGATACATCCAACCGTAAGATCTTAAACCTTACTACCTGCACTAATACCATGTTAAATTTCAACAGTTGGATCTTTACCATTTGTGAGATTATAACGTTCAAAGTTTACTGTTTTTTTTTTTTTTTGGCTTTGCGGGAAAGGCATACTCTAAATGGTGCCAAGGGAGACTTGATTATTGTTACCTCAAACATTGTGCTCATATTTTTTTCCATGTAGGTAATTAAGTTGAGCACCTCCATGCAAAATTTTAGAGTCTCATTACAGTTTTTTGGCCTTCATGCAAATTAATTTCCACAAGAAGGTGCAAAAACTACAATATGGTAAAACCCAAATGACGTGAAATGCTTTTGGTTTTTTAAAAAAGTGAACGGTTAAAAGTTATGTCCATGATTTTTTGAGTTATTGGAAAAAACAAATTTGAAAAATTCCTAAATCTCAAATTTTGACAAATTTTGAAAGAAAAAATTGTAAAATTACCAAAAACTGAGAAGGTTGTTTCTGTGATTTTTGGAGGCTGCCCTTCTAAAATTGGTAAGCTTTTTGACATAGGGCACTTTGGATTTTGAGTAGTGAATTGGTTATGAACACATTTCCAAAAAAAAAAATCTAAAAAAACCTAATTTTAAACTGCCCGTTTTGGACTTAAAACCTAAAATTCCTAGATGAAGGTTCTAAAGTGAAATTTGGCGTCGAAATTTTTACCACATACACTTTGCTGTATAATGAGCATCCAGTAAAATTCTTAGGCAAAAATATTACTTTTAACCCCTTCATTTAGGCTGCCCAAAACAGCCGAGAGCCATTTTGGATTTCCAGAACCTTTAGGGGTTAACTGCCTTCCCGGCATACCCTCCTTACGCATTGGCCGTCTCCCGTCAAGCTCCGTTGCTGGGAGTAGATGACAAGAGAAGATTGCCAATGCACCGTTGGCAGGAGCTGCTGGTGCTCACTGCTGGTGCTCTGAAAGCTCATAAGAGCATTGGTAGTGGGGTATCATCTTTGAAACATGGAAGTCATGAATGGATTCTGGCCTAATGTTTTGGAATCAACCTACGTAGAAGGGCTACAACCCTGTAAGAATACAATGACAATTAATAAAAATATATTGAAATTTCAACATAAAATCGTTTAAATCCATTTTTGACAAAAAATACATGTACAACACCTCGTCTATACTTTACACTGAATATCCTACTATACCAAAAAATTCCGCAATTTTCATTTTAGATACATCTACTACTGTCATGAATGTAAAATGTTGTTATACTGGTAAGAAATCACCCAGATTATCACATTTCCAAATCCATGATTTCAAATTAAAAATAAAACACCATCTGCCCTACAGATCACATGTAGCCAACCGTACACAAGACTGAAATCAATTCTCAGACAGTGGTTGTGAATGTGTAGTGCAAGTAACATGAACTTGACGAGAAGTATTTGTGTTGCAATGGGTAATGTGAATTGTTGAACAGCAGTAACAAGGGTACCATAGCAGTGTGGACATGTAAGGTGCAGTCCACCAATGAGCTCGCTCCTTGGCAAAGGACTTTTTTTTTTTTTTTTTGAGGCAAATGATGGCGAAGGACATACCTTCCCACAGAAAAGAAGTGGTCTTTGTTTTAATACCAAAGTCATCGGCCTAGACCGTAATCACCCTCAAACTCTGGACACTCCACCAAATACTCTTGAACTTCTATGGGCCACTGATGGCTTGTATTTTATGACGAGCACATTCTTCTTGGGCTTCTTCTACTCTACTAAGGACTGAGTACTGTGTATGTTCTACAGTACCACTCATGACTTGCAGTGGTAGTTGTGATGAATTGTGCAAAGTTGGCTACATGAATTTGTACTACGGTAAATCAGTCTATTCCCCAGTACTTAAGTAATTGGTACACATATTGTTAATAAAAAACTATGTTTATTGAATCCCATTAGCAAAAGAAAGATGACTCCAATTCAATTATGATACATTTTTGGGACACCATATAAATATATTTTGAAGTTTAAGATGTTTAATTTTGGACATGTCAACTATGTTAATATTTCAAAATCATAAATTAGAATCTGTCCAAAAGACCTGAGTTTAGATTTGACATTTCAGGGTTAAACCACAGTACAGTACCCATTGAAATGTGGACTCCATGCACCACCCAATCTTACTTTGGTTTAACTCTTCCAGCTCTGCCTTAGTAGAGGGCATAAGAAACTTAAACTTGGTACCAGCACACCGTCAATCAATCGTAAACTTCTGCTGTACATGGGTGAAAACAACAAGGTACGATTTTAATCCAAAATTAAGAGAGTAACATTTATTGAATTGTACAATGAACTGCAAATGACTTGCACATATATACTATTGTAAGTTGTAGAGCAATAAGTATTGATTCGAGTACATACTACCTGAGGCTCACAACCTGCAGAATCCAGATGGGCCGGCCTGTTTACTTACAGATTGTTACATAACCTGTAATATAACCTGTACAACTCTTGGAGACAAAGCGGGCAAGGCGTAACTCGCTTGAATTTCTTCCAATTTCAAATTCAACTCCACATGCCAAGACCATGTTTCTCTGCCTAGGTACTGACTGCATTTTACGGTGTATGCCTTCACACTTGGGATTTATCAACAGGTTTTTCCAGCAGTTCCTTTGAGAAATTGATGCCAAGATATTGTCCTTGATATTGCCATCACACACTTCTGCTATAAGTTATTGGCAACATAAAACTCTCAACATGGGTATTAAGTTTTTTTATGGAACTTAGAACGGGGCCTTTAGTTCTACTCTGAGGGCTGCCATTCTGCATTCTACCAATTCTGATTCAACTTGTCAGGCTCTGTATGAATAACTGAGCTGTCTCCTCAGAAACGTTCAGTTCATGGCAGATTTGATGGACATACCATTCAGCATGATAGCAACCGTAACACCATAGCATGTTTGCCACCCAGCAAATGGATATTTATTTTCTTTGAAAGAATAAAATTTGCCTCACTAAAACTGATTTTCTGAATTCTTGTGTCTTAGCAAAAAAATTAGTAAAAAATGACCTTAGATGGTTAAGAAATAATATAGTTTTGCAAAATTGATTTATTCTACTTTAACTTTTTTTTTTCTTCATACTTCTGTAATTTTTGTATTTTTATGAAAAGATTATAATTAATTTTGGGCGAAACTGCGGTATGGTACTACGGTAAGAGATCATCTCGTCTCAGTCCACATGATATGGCGGTCTGGTGGTATGTGCCGCATGACATGTGATGGATGCGTTCATCTGGTAACCAGCAGGATGCACCCATATTCCTGTAGCCATTCTGCCCAACTGCCAAACGTTGCAAAACTTTGCAGAGTTTTCCAGAATTAATAAGATCCAGTGAGTGTGAATCTGTAGACTGCTAAACAGATGCTTTTGTAGTCCTGCCAATACTTACACTAGCTCACATGGCTCTTCCTGCATTCTTCCAGAGACAAATATGTAGATGGCCAACGAAGAAAGCCACTCTTGATGGCCATCTGACAATTGGAGCAATGGCAGATCAACACCAAAATTCACATGCAAGGGTGAATACTATCACCGAGATTATACCACTTCTAATAAACGTTGCAGGTGTTTGTTTACATAAAGAGAAATAACTAGTTACCAAATGCTCTTGGATAGAAGCAAGAGCACTTTCTCAAAATTGTGCAACGAACAAAGGCTCACTTGAAGATGTTTGAAAGGGCAATAAAAATTACAAGACCCTACTAGAAAAGCCCCTCACCTACGCCAGGATGTACATCGAAAAGAGGCATAATTTTGATTTTTTCAAATGGTATAGTGAGATTACTGTTTGGTGTAATTGGACACCACTTAGGCCTATTTCAAGGCGTCTAAAAAGGAGCGTTAATTGTTTGCATGGATCCACTTGCATTATAAATCGCGTCCCCACCCATGCGACTCGCACCCTATATTTAAGTGGTGTGGTGACCAATTGTTGTAAAGAATTTATAGGTGATTAAAATAATATTGAGTGATACATAGTGGATGATTTGTATTTATGTGCGTTCTTATTATAATAGCTCGGTTGATATGACAACACATGTACTTTCAGCTGTCACTTCCATGTTACAACAACTCGTTCTTTGTTGAGACTAAAAATTGGAAGTATGCTTGCAAAACACTTCCCTGTTACAACAACTCGTTCTTTGTTGAGACTGAAAATTGGAAGTATGCTTGCGAAACACTTCCCTGTTACAACAACTCGTTCTTTGTTGAGACTGAAAATTGGAAGTATGCTTGCGAAACAGTTCAAGAAGTATACTACCAAACATCAGTAGTCCTAAGTGAAAAACCAACTCAGACGGTGTTTGATTTCTAGCTAGCTTGTGCATTAGCATTGATGAATCAAGACACCCTCGGTCTGTATGGTACAACAATACCACCAAAACACCAAAACACCCACACCACCCAAACACCCATAAGAACACAGGACATAAGAACATAAGAACAGACAAGGAGAGAGTCGGAATGGGAGTAGTGTCAAATATCAGACCTTGTGCAGAAAAGAAGTTCTGAATAAAAAGAAGGGAAACACGTCAGAGAAGCACATACTCCGCTCTTGGCACTTCACACAAATTAGGGTTTCGTTGCTGCAGCGCTTCTACAAGAGTGGGCCACAACTTGCACACCACGAGAGTGATGTCATGGCAGTGCGTGCAGTATGCACGAGTCTCCAACTGGGACTAATAGATGGATGGGGGGAGTCGGAGAGTGGCTTAGGAGGGAAGGAGGAAGAAAGTGAGTGAGAGAGAGAGAGATAAAAAGAGAGTGTGTGCAAGAAGGCGAAGGCGAGGGCGACGGCGAGGGCAAGGGCGTGGGGTGGAGTAAGTTGAGGGTGCCATCGCCATGGCCATTGCTGGTTGCGGACCCACACTGTTTGGTTGCGGATCCACATGTTCAATGTCTACACCCAAGGATAGTAGTCTATCCTACAGATATGCGATACCCTTACAGCTTTTCTTCCATGTGAACACTAAAAACGTCTATGAACTAATAAGAAATCACTACCCAAAATAAATGAACACCAAAGAGATTTTTTGGTGTAATAGCTCGGTGTAGTTAGAGCCTCTTTCCACTAGTGAGAGTAAACCAAACTTTTCCTGCGCCCAAGACTATTTCTAAGAGTTTTTTTTAAGGAACTAATAGATAATGCTCACAAGATTATACATTAACTAAACATGAAAGGCCATAGTCGGAATCAGATATACACATGGTATACATTATATAAATTAATAAATTATTAGTACCGTATCTAAAAAGTATGTTGGAAGTTCATTAGCGTCATCTTTTGAACGCTAACATGATCCGATTTCAGAAAATGTTTATTAATAGTACCTGCATTAACCCCTGAAATGGACAGAAATAGACTGGCTTACTGGAAATGATGAGGTTGTTTCAAGCTTGACTCAGACCATGAGAGTACCAAGTTAGGAAGGGTTGCTAACTTGCTACCGTACTACCTTCAAATGCTCCAGCTATTGCGCAGCCAACCCTTTTGTACTGCAAACACACATTGAAAACTTACTTTCGTTCCATGAAACAAATCAACCCATCCATTATCTTACTTCTCAAGTTCTCATCGAAGCAGAGCTCTGCAGCTCATTTCTGTACACTTGTATTGACTGATGGTACGAATCTGAGTCACTGATGGCTCCTGATTCTTGAGTGTTTGCATTCCTGAAAAAGTTGTTGCTGTGCCCATTGGTTATTTGCGTAACGCCATTTTTTTGCTTACGCAACGCCTAGCTATGTTGACATGCTATTGGAACTTTTGGCAGATGCGTATTGTTGTCAATTTACTGATATGCACATCTTTCTTGCAAGTGAGAAGTCAATAGGGACACAGATGATTTTTTTTTAATTTACAGTTTTTAGTAGTTATTCTGCTTTTACTTATAATGATATTGGTATGGTGAAAGGCATTGAAGTATATGTTGTTAATGTTATATGTATTATTGTGATTTTGAATAATATTTTAAATTTATTAGGGATACATAAGAATTTATAGAAAAGTTAAGCACCCTTCTATTTCTTTTGCCCAAGTTGCTATTAAAGTACGGTATGTACTACAGTTTAAGTTAAATCAAGAAAAAAGAAAAAAGAAAACTCTTAACAATTTGATTAATGTTTGAACTTCAAAAGTTTTAGCTACATCTGATGTCACAAAGCTATGAATAGAAGGTACAATATGTGCATCTTACTTTGTTGATCATAATAGTGAAAAGATGGTTTGTAGCAACTAACAAATAGACAAGTAAGGTCGTAAATTGAACATTTTATACCAGGTCACTAGTTTACTCATTATTTGCTCAATAACATCATTCCACTAGTGTCACTTGTATAAGTGAATTGACATATGAGTTGTTTATAAAATCATCTTGTTTTGGATGAGTAAAAAGATGCTTTCATTGAAAGATGTGCTCCAATGAGTGGGTTTAACATTATGACATTACAATGTGTGCTTGAGTCATAAACACAAATGACATAAAGAATATAGAAATTTAAAAATTTCACAAATTTTTTTTGATTTTGAAATTTATTGTTGCAATTTCCAATTACCACCTTCAATTTTGTATTAGATTCTAATACAACATTGTTGAATTTTTTAAACATCCACAATCATCATTTTTGGAGGAGTAAACATTCTACAAAAGAGTGTGACTTATTTACTTAGTAGTCCAATCCAAGGTCTTATTGTTGAAAGTGAAAAAAAATATCTTCTTTTAGTTTCATTTAAAAAATAGAAAAGAAAAATTTAAAGTATTTATCCTTCTTAACTTAGTAAATTAATTTTAGTAGATCAATATGAATTGGGATTTCAATGGCTCACTAAAACCACATTCATATGAATTCTTTTGACCTCATATCTAATTATATTGTAGATCCATCTCAAATACAACCAAAATACACCATACACTACTTGCCTCAAAGGCATATTTTGATGTGGAAACGTTAATTTGTTTCGTGACTCAATTGAGTTTGCAATTTGGATTTTCAGTACATAAGGGTGGGTGCGGAATTGCTGGGGCATTTGAAGGCCACATCCGCACCAGCAGTACGGTAGCAAGACCCATCCTAACTTGGTACTCTCATAGTCCGAGTCAAGCTTGAAACAATCTCATCATCTCCAGTACTCCTGTAAAATTTTCAGGTCTCCCATTCTGTCCTTGAGGCTTGAACCCATTGAAGTTCCCTCCAACTGAATGGGAACTGTTACGAATCTCTTGGGAACTGGGTAATATAGCCAAGATGACATACCACATCCTTCAGCCATTTCATGTAGCGGGTGGGTTAAATGCTCATAGTATTCTCGAGTTAAATTTTGATTTTCATTACTCTTCCACTTCCACAACGCTTGTGCACATGCATCCAAATCACAGTAACATGCACTGATTGAAGCGAGTTAAATACCATTCAAGCCCTTCACTTCATAACTCACCTCTCTGTTGTTACATGGTTTCAGCCTTCCTCCCAACATTATGCTTGTTGGAAGCATACTGTATAAATTCTTGCACTTAAATTCCAGCGGTAAATCCGTAAATCAGTGACAGAGCTCAGTGTAGACTCTCTGGTTGAGCAAAAACTTCTAATAACTAAGCTACCACTTATCACAAGAAGGGACACAGTATCAGCCACTAAGGAACTGTTGGTTTTTCTTTTCCATATGATGAGAAGTGGCTAGAAAGGAACAGAGCCCTGACTTGGGTGAATACTTTATGATAAATTTCTTGTTCTCATGTATATGAACAATGTGGCTTGCAATAAGTTTAATCTTGATATATCATAAAATAGTGGAGCCGAGATCCAATTCCCTTTTGGCCCAATTCTCATCATGTGAGAGACCATTAGCAGATATTCAAATATTCCGTTTCTGCAATCTGCACAGAGATGGCAGTAATTTGCAGGCCATCATCAAGTACCGTAGTGTACTCTTGCAGCTGCAAAAAACTGAGAAGAGTTGCAGATGGGAGCGGGAAGAACTCTCAGCAGTTAAGTTAGCTAGAAACTTATTATGTTAAGTCTGCTTAGTGGGGGACATCCCGCCTTTCTATCAAGTAATTAACCTCTGACTAATTCTGAGAAAATGATTTGCACACAGTAGTTTAACTCTCTCAAGACCACTTAACTTCTCCAGTCATTAGTGTGTTCTTTTGCTGATTTTTCCTAATATTTTTCTCAGTATTATAACTTAAATTGGTGTATGTACCAGCACCCAGATAACAACCCACGTACAGTTGAGCTTCTCTGGCTGCATGTCTGTGAAAATTACTCAGCCTCCCTCCAAATTTTCACCCCACGTTGGCGGTTGATTTCCAGGTTGATTGATCAATTCATCTCTGCCAATTCAGTTTTACCTGCAGCTGGTACTATTGGTGAGACACTGTCAAAGAGAGTAATTCTCGCCTGCGTGTACCCAGCATACAGAGTGGTGAAATCATCACTCCTGTAGTAGACTCCCAGTACACATACACACAAGAAAATCAATACCAGGACATGTATAAAATTCTCATCCAAAAATCACCAAAACTTACTCCTTCACATAATCACTACCACAGTAAGAAGTAGAATATTTTCTGGAAAATGACAACCAGTGTACCCCACACTTACCCATTTAAACAAAATGATCACTTACCACAGGAGATAATTAGTACCATCAAAAATCTTCCACAGGGATTGCATGAATCAAGTTTTCGAAATGACCCAGCTTTGAACCAAAGTTACTTACTCCTCCTGCAATTAATTATGAGATTATGAGATTATGAGAGGCCACCTTGAGGTGATGAGCTGCCCCAAGACTGCACTGAATGTGGGAGTCATCTGCCAAAAGAGTAGAGTGAGATCATCATCGTTGAGTGGGCAGTACCTGAATCAATCCCCCTCTCTCCACTACTCTCCATCATAATGCCATCCAGATCTCCTCAGCTTTGAGTGCACTTGCAGGTGATTTCCACAGCAGCGTTGTAGTGTTGTCAATCAAAGAAATCATTCAATTTCCATGCCTGACTTTTCCCAGCTTTGACTGCACCTCTCACTCTCTCTGCTTGTCATGAATCACTAGTAATTTGCAAACCTGCAGCTCAGAGCTCATCTCTCTCTTACTTCAAACTGCAGAGCTCATATTCACTCGCTGTCCGAAGTGTCCCACTTCTGATACTCTTGCTGACACCTCTGGGGATTTCGGGAGAAGTGGGACTTGTAGGCTGCAGCTCAAGGTGCTGTGTGGTGACGGCATTGCTCTTCTGAGCTCAGATTCCTGCATGCTTAGTCACTGAGTTGGGCTACGTTTGTTTTTTAATCGAGTGGTTTGATTGTGGGAGCTCGGACAGGAGGTGCTTGTGTTGATTGTTTGGTTTTTTGGTTGTAGAGGGGTGGTTGGTTGAGGAGGGGGAGGTGGGAGGAGGCATACTGTAGCCAGGCAGGAGGCGGTGCGAGATGGCAGGTGGTTTGCAATGGGCTGCAGTGCCCATCGTCTCGTGGATAGCGGCTCTGGTGTTTTTGAGCTCGTGGAGCTCGGTGGCTCTTGCTATGTCCTTGTCTGATCAGGGTGAGAGAATTTCCTCAGGCCGCTGGGATTTCTTAGCTGCCGTCTTTTGTCTCTGGGCTGTGTTCTTTGGTTTCCTCGAGAGGCGCAGTCCATTTGAGTCAAGAATTTGAGTAGAAAGATTGAGCTCTGCAGCTTTCAAGAATTTTCTGTTACAAAGACACTGTTTTTTCCGAAGAGCTTCACGGTTGTTGGTCTCCAAAGGCTATGGAAAACATGTTTTGTAATGCTATGGTTAAGAGTAACGTTGCAGAGATAGTCCATGCTCAAAAACATATGCCATAGCTGCTGAGAACGTGATGAACACACAGCATTGTCCAAGAAGCTCTGAGCAGGCTTTGTCCATGAAACTAAAAACACCTTATTTATCTCTGGAGGCAGCACTATCAAAAAGCTTAGAGTTTAGCTCCTACGAAGGCTCTGTAAGAGTTGATAAACTTTGCTAAGGTGTCGTGGTGTGTGCCTCGGAGTTGAGAGTGGCTGAGTTCAGCCCTTGTTTCAGATAATTTTCTGTGCAATCCACTGAACAAGTTCTGTTGACGACGTTGCTCGCAGTGCGCACTCTTGTAAACCTGAAGTCGGCATTCGTGAATGGCGAGCGTGAGCTTCACGGCTGGGACATCGGCAGTCAATCACCATGTGGGTGGATGGGGGTAACCTGCAACAATGTCACGTTTGAAGTGACTGCATTGTAAGTTCTTTCTGGAAATTTCATCGACTTTCGCTCCGAGAGTTCTTCAAATTTGAGGGTTTAGTGGCTATGCAGCTTAACAATGAAAAAGACAAGTCTGGTCTTTAAAGAGTTTCAAGTGAATATTTCGACTCTTTCTTGTACTTGGTTTCTTGAAGAAAGTTTTGTCGGCAGGTAGATTTCTGTTGTGAGCGTTTGCTAAGTCTTGTTGGTACTTCTGTTGGGTGCCCAGGAACCTGTCGGACCTTGCTCTTGGAGGAGAGATCTCCCCGTCGGTCGGACTCTTGTCGAGCCTTCAAACCTTGTGAGAGCTTCTCTTACCAACCTCTCTCACCAACCTCGTCACGTGCTTGAATGCCCTAGAAGTTATCTAGGACCAAGTTTCGAAGTTAGAGGCATTAGGATTTTTTTGAGAGGCAAAACTTTCTTGTGCGAGTAGGCTTTTGTACCAAGTACGTGACGAGATGGAATTGCCTTACCTGGTACTCTTGCACAAATTTTGAGCGAAGAAGTTCTCGCAACGCTCAAAATTTGTCCCCTACATTGTGCAGGGACCTCAGCCAGAACAATATATCGGGGCAGCTACCTGTTGAAATATGCAACTGCACAAGCCTGATATATTTGTAAGTCTCTTCAATGTCCTAGCTTCCGGTTTGCATTAATATGACTGCTTGAGGGTTCTTGCAGCATGTGGCTAGTGGTTAAGTGGTGCCCTTCTTGGTTGCAGAGACTTGTCAGGAAATAATCTCAATGGCGAGATTCCATATCTCCTGTCACAATTGCAGCAGCTTGATACCTTGTAAGTATGCAACCCGTTGAGACATGATACATGTGCCTATGTCTCTTCTTGTTGACGGTCTTTCTTGCACTGGTCTAATCTTTTTTCTGAGAATAGATTCTAAGTTGTTGATATTTTTGGTGCAGGAATCTGAGAAATAATAAACTCTCGGGGCCTATTCCTTCCTCATTTGCAAGTCTTTCAAATCTGCGACACCTGTAAGCGGATCTTCTACCCTCAATTCTTTCTTATGCAGCATCCTTTTAATGCAGACTTGGTTGGCTAACTTCCCATGCCCACGATGAAGTGGACCGTGCATGCTCCCTGTTCCTGTTAGCTCAATGGCCTTCATAAATACCTACTGATGTCAAAGACTTGTTCCTTGTGTAGGGACATGCAGATCAACAACTTGTCGGGTCCTATACCTCCCTTACTCTACTGGAGTGAGACGCTGCAGTACTTGTGAGTAAATTACGGAATCTCTGTTTGCCTTGGCTTTTCATATGAAGTTCGAATTTATCAGGTTACTGGCTTGCAATAATCTGCTGCGGTCCTTAATTATTTTCGGGAATTGAAGTTTCATAGTCGATTTCTCTCCATTGTATTCTAACAACTGCCTGCGCTGATGCTTGTGTTGATACACTCCCTGGTTTTCACCTGTTTCTTTAGAGTTCCTCAAACTGCAACTTATAAGTTTTCTGTTTGCAGGATGTTGAAGTCGAACCAGCTCACAGGAGGTTTGTCTGATGATATGTGCAAATTAACTCAGCTTGCCTATTTGTGAGTGTCACATTCCCTTTTACTACTAGATATGCTTATGGTCCTTATCGCTCATGGTCGTTATGTAAATCCAAGTGAAATGCTGACATGTTTTTAAGACTGCAAAATGAAAGGGCAATCCGTTCTAGATGAGATCCATTTCTAATTCCATGCTCATCCTTAGAGATTATTAGACTGGAATTGTACCAGATCCTTCTTAACAAACTTTGACAAAAACTCTTTTTCATTTTTGGGACACAGCAATGTTCGAGAGAACAAACTTTCTGGGCCGCTCCCGGCGGGCATTGGAAACTGCACATCTTTCCAGATCTTGTAAGTCACTCCAAAGATATAAGGTTCTAATTATTCATATCATACTCTCACCGATCTCTTAGGATGACAGGATACGTGAGTCTAATCCTTGTGTACTCTCCCTCAGGGACTTGAGCTACAACAACTTTTCCGGAGAGATTCCATATAACATCGGCTATTTACAAGTCAGTACTTTGTAAGTCTAACTTCCTCCCTCTCTTTGTAGTAGATATGCTACCTTCCGTTTGCCAAGCAGATACTCTCGACTTTAAGTTTATTTATTAGTGCCCATCATCAAATTGTTATATGTCAAATCAAATTGCAGGTCATTGGAGTCAAACATGCTTACTGGTGGGATTCCTGATGTTCTAGGGCTTATGCAAGCCCTTGTGATTCTGTAAGTTCCTTTTTCTAATTGATATCTCGAATTCCACACAACTATCTACTGTGCATTTCACATTAATAACCCATAGTTTGAACTGTTCACCAATTTTCTTCAGCTGCAACATATCTAATTTGATACGTTCATAGGACGCTTATTATGTGTAATGTTTTTTATACTAGTTGAAGGCGAACCTAGGCCATTTCCATGCTAAAAGGAATTATTCTGGTGATTTGTGAGTTTCTCATATAACTGTGGCCTGATTCAGTGATCTGAGCAACAACCAGCTACATGGCGAGATTCCTCCAATACTCGGCAATCTAACTTCGCTTACCAAGTTGTAAGTCGATTTCATTGCCATGTTTCATTAAATCTATCTGTAGTTTGAGTAGTCTGCAACAAGTTTGTGTTTGATAGATCTGAGAGATTTGGTCGCTGTGGGCAAGACTTGCTTTTCGTAAAAGTTACACGCAAGTAAGAGGTATTCGAATGAATGCAGATAGAATCCATGGATTGACAGGAGGTTTTCAAACTACTATCTCTGCAGATATCTCTACAATAACAATATCACAGGACCGATACCGATGGAATTTGGAAATATGTCACGTTTGAACTACCTGTACGTACCTTCTCTCCATACAACCCTTATTTTACGTGTTCTAACAATTGCAAAGCAAGAACTTGTGTAATCGATTTTTGAGGTTTTGCATTAGACAATCAAGAGTGTTTATTCTGAGAAATTGATTGTGCAGAGAATTGAGCGGGAATGGTTTGACAGGGGAGATACCATCGGAGTTGAGCTATCTCACAGGACTATTCGAATTGTAAGTTTTTAATCTCAACCTCTGTTACACTGAGAATAATTTTCTCACATGCAAGAAAAAATTCATTTCGTCTAGGTCCTGGGATAATTCCAGAAAATCAGAGGTTAAGACAGTGTTTTCGTTTTGCAGGGATTTGTCTGATAATCAGCTTTCCGGGTCCATTCCAGAGAATATCAGCTCACTAACTGCTCTCAACATTCTGTAAGATCATATGTCCATCTCTGTGCTTAAATGAAATTGTACTTAACTTTTTTGAAAGATGCCTTCAATGCATTATTCGTTTCTGCCTGAAATTAGTAAATCTTTGTATTAGAATGTGAAATATAGTGTTTCTTCTTATGCATTCTATGCAAATACAAGATTCTGCGCTTGCATCATGGACACATGTTCATTAAGGTGATTGTGTGTTATGATCAGGAATGTGCACGGAAACCAGCTTAGTGGAAGTATTTCTCCAGAACTTCAACAGCTAACCAACCTCACCCTTCTGTAAGTTGTACTTCGGATGTTGAGTCTGATTTCAAGAGGAACATATAAAGTCAGATAAACAGTTTTTTCTCTATATTCAGAGAACTCCAGTTCGGTTGCTCATAAGTTTACTGTTGTTTTGGCCAGAAATTTGTCATCCAATCATTTCACCGGAAGTGTGCCAGAGGAGATTGGAATGATTGTGAATCTGGACATACTGTGAGTCAAGGCTCTTTTTTTTCCTTCCAATTTACAGAAACTCTTGCACACATAAGCTGTAATTAAATAGGATTTTTCATGGATTAGAATATCCTCATCTCTCGTCTGTGTGCGATTTGTGGATTCTTTCTTAATTTCTCTTCTGCAAGTTCTGCTGGGCCTCATGACAGGTGAACAAAGTATGCCCATTCTTACAACTGGAGACTAATATCACTTCATGTGCAGGGATTTATCGCACAACAATCTCAGTGGACAAGTGCCTTCCTCCATCTCGACCCTTGAGCATCTTCTCACAATGTAAGACACATATTCATTTAAAAATGACAACTCAAAGCGTTGTCAACCTGTATGTAATCGAAAACCCTTTGATGATTATTCGCTCACACAGTTGCAATAACAAGCTATACTTTCTTTTGACAGAGATCTTCATGGGAACAAATTGAATGGTACCATCCCAATGGCGTTTGGCAATTTGAAGAGTCTGAACATTCTGTAAGTACAAGACTCCAAAAGCTGTGGAGGGATGCTAGTGTTTGACAAAGTCGAGTAGGAAATAATGAAGACGCATTTGTGTAGACAACCTAGTCTTTTCTGTAGATTTTATAATTTCAATTGAATACGTTCACTTTTAGAGGGCGATTAGCTTAATGCTTTTGATCTGTGGTGGTGGCAGTGATCTGTCACACAACCGTATACAAGGACCTATTCCACCGGAGCTGGGTCAACTTCTAGAGCTGCAATACCTGTGAGTACTTTTTATATCTTATTTTTCAGAACTTCCTCTCCTGATAGTGTTCAATTAGAATGCTGTGTGAGTACTGATTGTTCTGTGGTTTCTTGTAATGTTCAGAGACCTGAGCTATAACAATCTCTCGGGCCCCATCCCAGTGCCTCTCAAAGAATGTTTCAGCTTGAAACACTTGTAAGTTATCAATTTGTTGAAGTGGGCTAGAAATTTATTCATTTCAAAAGGAATATATGTATGTGACAGAGATTATTGTTAGTGCATAGATCATTGCGTAAACTAGTTCAACCTTATTTAATATTCCTACCTTTCAGGTGTATTTTCTTAAATCATATTATGGTGCAGGAACTTGTCCTACAATCATCTCTCGGGTACTATTCCTCGGGATCAGGTCTTTTCAAAGTTCCCTCCCAGCAGGTAAATTGCTAACTGAAAGAAACCATCTCTCACGACACTTACACAGATGCTTCTGCGAATCGAAGTGTAATGCCGCATCCTAGATGCTATTTGTTACATGAAAATTAAAAAGTTGTAATTTAATTGTTTGCAGCTACACTGGAAACCCGCTGTTGTGTATAAACAGCAATTCATCTTGTGGAATGGTCCCTCAGCAGCCTCGAGTAATTGCACCTCAACCTCCAGGTATGGATTTTCACGACAAAGATTTCATTTCCTACCTGAACGCAGTGCCACAATGCCTCATCACTCCTTCCACATGTACATTTCTTTTGTAAATGAAAATTTCGTCAGTGATTTTCCGGGTGGTGATATTCTGCAGCCAGCCAATAACTTTATGATATGTCAACATCTGCGCAGGTACACTTGGAGTATCAGCTACATGGGGGATTACGATTTCAGCGCTTTGCTTGCTCGCCCTGCTTACTATTGTTGCCATTCGGTATGCACAGCCGCGAGTTTTCCTGAAAACCTCCAACAAAACATCTCAAGGTATGAAAATACACTAGCTTTTAGCTACTGTTCTTTTATTTTTATTCGGTAAATTTGACATGGTTGCGTCGAACCGTCCGAAGGCCTTTACTTTCAACAAATTTAATATGCAATTGAAATGAAGGCTCAGTAATTTGTAAACTTCGAACGAAGAGATGATCTTGTAATTTAAATGCTCTTTTGCAAAGTTTCTTTACTGCTGAAGCAATTTACAGATGCTAATTTCGAATGGATGATGCTATAACCAGGTCCACCAAGTTTTGTGATATTTCACCTGGGTATGGCTCCACAATCGTATGAGGAGATGATGCGAGTAACGGAGAACCTCAGTGAGAAGTATGTGATTGGGCGAGGAGGATCAAGTACGGTTTACAGGTGCTCCCTGAAGAACGGCCATCCGATTGCTATCAAGAAGTTGTACAATCAATTTGCACAAAATGTCCACGAATTCGAGACGGAGTTAAAGACGCTGGGGAACATCAAGCATCGAAACCTTGTCACTTTGCGTGGCTACTCTATGTCCTCTATCGGCAACTTTCTCTTCTACGATTACATGGAAAACGGAAGCTTATATGATCATCTTCATGGTAGCTCACTCAACTAAAACCCGTGTAATCATAATTTGGCTGAGGAACGAAAAAAATTATTGCTTTTACACATTAAAGGCATGTTCTCTAATTTTGTAATGTAGGCTTGCACTTGGACTCAAATCGAGTATCCACTTAGCATACTTTGTCACGTATTCTGAAGTTTAAAATTTGCTGTTGTAGGGCACGTGAAAAACAAGCTCGACTGGAATATAAGGCTCAAAATTGCAGCGGGAGCAGCACAGGGACTTGCATACCTTCATAGAGATTGCAAACCTCAAGTTGTGCATCGGGACGTAAAATCGTGCAACATACTACTTGATGCAGATATGGAAGCACATGTTGCAGACTTTGGCATTGCCAAGAATATCCAGCCAGCCAGGACACACACTTCCACCCACGTCTTGGGCACGATTGGGTACATCGATCCGGAGTATGCGCAGACGTCCCGCTTGAATGAAAAGTCGGATGTGTACAGCTTCGGCATTGTTCTGCTGGAGCTTCTCACGAACAAAATGGCAGTCGATGACGAAGTGAATCTGCTTGACTGGGTACCATTCACAGCCTAATCTTTTCTCCTTGTTCTCAATTTGCTGACAATTTTGAGCGGAGATTTTTGGCCCTGCATACTGAATTATCGTTCCGCTTTTTGCAGGTCATGTCGAAACTGGAAGGGAAGACGATTCAAGATGTGATTGACACACACGTTAGAGCTACATGCCACGATCTAGATGCTCTGGAGAAGACTCTGAAGCTAGCCCTTCTTTGCTCGAAGCTGAACCCTTCTCATCGCCCATCAATGTATGATGTGTCTCAGGTTCTGCTCTCTCTGCTTCCCATTCCATCTGAAGGAGAGTATCCTACCTCGAAGGCATCTCTAACTGCAAACCAGCGACGCTACGTTGATATGTACAGCACCAAGCACACAGAAGCTATTTCTCTTAGCAACAGCTCATCTGGAGACACTCTACTCTACCAATTCAAGGAGGTGATATCTGGAAAACTGTCATAGTTACAAGATTCTACAGGGATTGAATTATCAGCAGCAGACGGGGTGATCGTCTTGTGAGGAGGTACAAGATGCTGGCTTTGATGATCAGAATCGATCCCGAGCAGGTTCTGAATTGTAACATCAAAGTTTGGAACACCCCGCCATGGTCTGCGGCATGCTAGAGAAGGCAAGCACCCTTCTAGCTGCCCGTTGTAGCAAAACTAACACGTTGACCAATGGAAGCGCTCACAAAGAGGAACCTCGCACGAGGATGACACGGCAGAAAAGCAGCACCATCCACACAGCGGCAACGAGCTTCAAACTCGCAAATTTTCAATCCAATCAAGACTGGATTGCTTCAGGACACCTGGGGCAGCAGTAGTGCTTAATCGAGGCACGTTTTGCAGCAAAAGTTTTGACACAAAGGGCAGGTGCAAGGAGAGACAGACCTGTACAGAGAGATCGTCACCTAGAGTTTACGTTGTAGGTTTGCACTTGGACTCGAATCAAGTATGCACATAGAACTGGAGAGCATTCTTCAGTAATGCTTCTCTGTAATCAAGAAGAAACTGTTGTAATTATACACTTCCTGCTTACAAGTGAACTGTCAATCTAACTCAAGTTGCAAATGTACAGTACCAACGGCTCTACTGCCAAACCTGTCAGGAGAAGGATACACTTTCAGATTTGTTGACATCAACTGCATCTGAAGACAGTACCTCTTTGATGTATTGACTCCTGGATCCAATTAAGTGATTGTCTATCTACATTCTGTTTACTAACGCTAACAGAGATTTTCATGTGGCAGAAGAACTTGAATTGTACCTTGCCTCATAATTTAAATGCTAAGATCTTCAGCGCCAAAAAACGATGGTATTTCCCAGACAACTGCATCCACAATGTGCTACACAGTCCCAATGCGGGTGTATAATGTCCACTTCACTGTTCTATGAGGTGAATCTCCCCAAGCATCTGCGAACAACTGTTGCTGATGTTCACTCCACACATCTCTCCCGGAATCAATAGCTTTCTGAACAGCGGACCATGACCGCAAGTGCGACAAATACTCTCCCAGTGTCGCATCTTTTGCACATTCAAACTGAAAAGGACCCGTAGTTGTGAGCCCCGAGCTTAGGACAGGTGCAAATGGGAAGGGAATGGTTTCATACCCTTCTATGATATACTGTATCGGTGGAGCCCATTCCATAGAGATAGCATCTTTGAATTTACTCAACACAGAATCCACAGCAGGTGTTACTGATGGGTACTGGTACGCCCAAGCTGCAATTACCCCACCTGGGTTACGCAACACGCGCCTTACATGTCCATAGAAGGTGTCCAAGTCGAACCAGTGCAAGGCTTGAGCGCATACCACCAGATCCACACTCCCTTCACCGCCCACGAGACTCCTCACATGCTCCTCGGACATGCTAGGATTCGTGACTGCGTAGGTGACGCTCGGATGCTGCAAAGCGTGCTGGATTTGCTTCTCGCTCGCATCTGTTGCAATCACCTTCTCGTAGTGATCTGCCAACTACACCACACGACGATAATTTAGACCTCACATTGACTGCTCCCTCATATTCTAGCGCGCAGACTAAACAATCCAGCACAATTGACATTAAACCCTAAATCTACCTTTCCTCTGTTTGAAGGCTACAACCATAATTGCAAGACTCGGTGTTGCATTGAAAACAGATATGAAACATATTCCATAAGGATGAAATGCGTTCCGTTCCTGTTTAGGAACAAATATCATACCCACTGCAGCATTTGAATCGTTGCAAAACGATTTGAAACAGATTAATTGAAACACGATTAAAAATTATTTCCATGTTATAATCATGGACAAGATTGTAGGATTTAACAAAGCACAAGCACAAATCAGAAAGTACTACACACTTAACCATGACATAAGGTAAAACCTCCCATTGACTGCTCCATCAAACTTTAGCTAGTACATCCACCAAACAATCAAGCACAAATTCCCTACTAAAAAAACACTTCAAACCCTGACTCCACTTATTTCACATGAAGATAAAATCCGATACACTTCCAGAATCAATCAAAACATGACTACTAAGGAAAAACAACATTACTTCACAAAATGGACACTACCTTCTAAATGAGAACTCAAAAAACGAGCTTAACTCATAACAGACACAATTCCAAACCATTTCATGAAAAATCTAGAAGTAGGATAGCACTCGAATCTAGAAGTAGCCCGTACCTGAACAGCAGCTTGACCATTCCCAGTGCCGACATCCCACGCCAGAAAGTGCTCAGGAGTGAGCGACGCCAAGTAAGAAAACAAAGACTTGGGGTAGATGGCTCTCCCAAGCGCATATGTGCTTGCTTGCTTGCTAAACAGATTCGCCATCTCGCAACAACGATTCAGTCCCTTGCTCCTGCAACTTCAGGCAGATGATCCTGTCTCTTGAGTGATCGATCACCTGCAACTTCAGGCAAGCTTGGTTACATGATCTAGCTAGGCACATGAGATGGGCCCTCCATGGATTGATGATCGATGTGATGAGCGGCGGAGGGAGATGATGTGGGTGGGAGTGGGGAGATGGAGGGCAGCTTCGGGAGGGTGTTCATGGATGGTTCCATCTCGGGAATTTTCTCAGGAATCTCGGACTCATGTGGGGCTTTGTTTGGGTTTGCTTTGCGCTTGAGTACTGTCTGAGAGTGGATGGGTGTCTTGTTTTGGGGCGGAGTTTTGCCAGGTTGGACCAGAGATTAAATGTCGGTAAAAATGTGCAACAAAACATGGAGTTTTTGGTTGTGAGGAGGTTTTGATTATTTGAATGGTGTTAGGTGGGATTGACAAGTGTGGGTGAAAGTAGTATGAACATGTAAATGTGAAAGATTTTATGTTTGAAATATGAATGGCGACCCGGCCAATAAAGCTTGCCTTCGTCTTAATGACATGGCGGGCCCTCCCCCTCCTCCTCTTCCTTGTTGTTTCTAATTTTAGGAGGCATGTTGCATTCTTTTAGTAAATTTAATTTTTTTTGGAAACTAAGGACACCAAATTAGTCTAGCAAGTCCATTAATGACAGAGCGGGCTGTCCCCCTGCTTCTCCTTGTTGTTCCTGATTTTAGAGGATTGCGGCCCTATATTAGTAAATTTTTTAATTTTGGAATCTAGGGACCTTAAATTAGTCTAGGGGGTCCCATTAAATTAAATTTAGACATTTTTAAAATTCAAAAATTTTAAATTAATTTTTTTTCCTCCATCAAACAAAATATTTATAAGAAGGTTTTTGCCCACATCAATGGGAACCCTGCTTAGGGCCTCTGTCATTAAGATAAGGGCAAGGTTTATCACTCGACCATCGGCTATAGATGCTTTAATATTTTGGAGAATCAAATGGCTCAATTACAATTACTTGTAGTTTTGCCTTAATCCATGACTTTATCAAATTTTTTTATTCATTGTACACTAGTGGGAAGGGAGTTGTTCCCCTCGAAAATTTTGTGGAGGAATCAGTAACAAGTGGAGGAACTGTTACCGATTCCTCCAAAACTTCTCGAGGGGAAGGACTCGCTGTCCACTAGTGGTAGGACAAGCCTCTTTCTATTGACATGTACGGATGAAATATTTATTTACATGGAAAAATATGGACGTATGCAGACTTTGATGACAAATTTGACAACAATCATTAACTGTAATTATAGCTGTACTTAAATCAAAAGAATTATTAAACTGACAAACTTTCTAAGGAATAGTCTAACCTTTGATAATGTCACGTTTGTTAATAGAACACCTTAATATTGTCACATAAAAGTTTGAAACCGATTTTCTCAGCGTAAAACTCCCTCGTTATCATCACTATCACCCTTGATAATGTTACTATTTTTCCAAAATCTGTAGTGTAAATGTGATAATATCAAGTACGGATGGATGTATTTGATGATTAGATGGACAGATTTCATGGATGGTCAGAATGCATGGATGGACAAATTGTATGGATGGACAAATTGTATGTATTTGACTACACTCTAACCTTGATAATATCACATTATGCAAAAATCTTCAAAATGTGACATTATCAAATATGTCACACCTTGATTATATCACACTTTATGGTGAAAGTGATGGTGTGATATTATAAGGTTAGACTGTACACCATTCAGATAGCAGAAGATACCTCACATCCAAAAACATTTCACACAGGCAACTAATACACCAATGAGGAATAAATGAGCTAACAATCGTATTTACACCATGTACTTCTATACACCTCCAAAAACTGGTGGGCAACCTGGAGTCTGCGATTGTCTCCTACTGTCCGCATGAAAATAGTTCTATCACCATGACTATAGATATTCGATACTCTACACAATGTCTCCACATTTTTACACTTCCAACCTAGCAAAAGTCATGTCGCCAAATACTGTTCCGGAAACCAGCCATGCCCGAGTCCACAGCATTCACTTCTTTGTAGCTGCTTGAGCAGCTGCCAAGCGGGCAATGGGCACCCTGCATGTATAATCATTTCCTTAGTAAAATTATATCAATGTTTATTCACCAATATGTGTTAGTTTGCAATGTTAAGCCAGGGCATTGAAGTAGCAATTGCATAGTTTCTAAGTAAATCAAAAAGAGTAACGAGGATCCAGTTGGATGTGATGTTAAGCTGTAGGTAGTACCTGAATGGAGAGCATGAGACGTAGTCCAAACCAATCGCCGCAAAGAATTCCACAGACGACGGGTCACCTCCATGCTCGCCACAAACTCCAACCTGCATGTGGAAATGCACATGAATATACGATCAGAAGACGCATTACTACTGAAATCAGATGTGCATACACTGATGATATTTACTACGATGATATGAAGAATTGTAATAGTGTTTTAAGTGCGCATCTATAGAGTGAGGAATGAGAAAATTATGACTGAAGAGTTACCTTCAGGTCCGGTCGTGATTTGCGGCCCCGGTCCTTGGCTATTACGATCAGTTGTCCAACACCTCTTTGATCCAGTACCTAGGAAAATGATTCAAGATTAATATGTGTTCAAGGGTTGTGAAGAGTCGAGCCTGTATATTTTGGATTGCCAGTTGTAAAACATGAAGTCGAACATAAAGTCGCCTAGTGAGTATCTCCGTGCATACCAACCTCTTCGAGGAAAGGTTGAGGGAAAGTGTCACAGTAATCTCAAATCAAAATATCGAAGCAGGAAGAGGAGTACCTCAAATGGGTCATGCTTGAGGATGCCTTTCGCCAAATAGAAAGGAAGAAACTTGCTCACATCATCTCGACTGTAGCCAAAGGTCATCTGTGTTAAGTCGTTTGTTCCAAAGGAAAAGAAGTCCGCATGAGCTGCAATCTGTACGAAAGCGTAGCACATAGATGTAACTGAGTTAGACTCCCGTTAGAATGCACAGCATGGGTTGACTAAGCTACGTATCAGACCAGTTTACTTTAGCGCAGGTACTCTTAACATAATAACTCAATTTGAACTTGATTATTCGCAATCCGGAGGCACCAGTTGCTGCGCAGGTGAGGAATTGTTACAAAACAACGAAGTGTTCATATACCTCATCTGCCACGAGAGCTGCTCTGGGAATTTCAATCATGGTTCCAACTTTGTACTCTATAGTCAATCCAGTTGCAGCAAACACTTCCTTCGCAACTTGGTGAATCAAATCCACCTGATGTTTAAGCTCCTGTACGTGGGCATAACACGTGCAGGTTAAACCTAGTTTGATAAATAAGAAAGCGTTTTCCATCATGATAAAAAAACACAGATAACATTTATGCATGCTAAGCTCAGATTCAAAAAAGCAGCATGGGTACCTGAGGCGTTCCAACAAGAGGAACCATGATTTCTGGGAAGACTTTTATGCCCTGGTTTGCCATTCCGATGGCCGCCTCAAAAATTGCCCTGGCTTGCATCTGTGACAGCTCCGGATACGATATTCCTAACCTGGAAACAACGGTACAAAGGAAATGGATTAGTGCCAACTGACCTATTCAGAATATATATATATATGCCATCGAAACATAGATGTGATTACCGCAGAAAGAAAGAGCTTTTACACGAGGTCACATTTATTCAACACTGTCACCACCAAGAATTCTGATGAAGCCTACAAGACCACCTTTAACTTGTTTCCAGAAAGGTAAACTAGGTTAAAACTTAGAACGAATAGAATCGCCAAAGAACTTTCTTTCTCACCGACAACCACGGAAACCAAGCATCGGATTGACTTCTGATAGCTTTTCAATTCGAGTCAAAATCTCCTCTTCTTGTATTCCTGTCGCTTTTGCAAGCTCTTCAACAATCTCGTCTACATCGCCCTCAGGTAGGAACTCATGTAGAGGGGGATCCAGCAAACGAATTGTAACCGGAAGTCCTGCACATGTAATAGAAGATATATATCAGCATCGTGGGAAGAGCAAATCAAAGAAAGCAGAGTTCAACAACGATTTTCTTTTCCTTAGAAGTTACTAGTTGAACTAACTCATTCTAAGAACCATCTTTGAGATAAGAAATCAATATTTAATTAAGAGGGGCACAAGTGAGGTTAATAGTTACTCTCTTCCATGGTTTCCATCCTATCTACATCTCTAATAAACACAATCCATTCGAAAATGTGAATTATAAGCTTAATCATCAACATAGATTTACAACATGGCCGCATATCAGAACACTGCTACTTACCATCCATCACACGAAAAATGCCCTCGAAATCAGAACGCTGGTAGGGCAATAATTTATCAAGGGCCACTTGACGTTCAGGAGTTGTTGAAGCCATAATCATCTGCCGTACTGCTTTGATCCTCTCGTCAGAAGCAAAGAACTGGAAAGCAATAAAATTAATCAATTAGGACCGCGTTCAGAGGTTGTAATCTCAGAATGAAGATTCAAACATACATATGTGGCTCATAATATTAAAAGGAAAATGCTCACAAATTAAAAAAATTAAAGTCAGAGAAGTCCAACGATCCTTTTTTCTCACAACAAACTACAATGAGCGTACAAATTCGGGTTCAAATGTATGTGCTAATACCATGTGTTCTGTCCTGCAAAGTCCAATGCCCTCTGCTCCATTTTTCCGAGCAGCTAAAGCATCCTCAGGTGTGTCAGCATTTGCCATTACCTGAAATGTCATCCATCGAGGTGTGAGTTCCCTCTCCGAAGTCACCTATAGATTGGGTATGCGGAAACTTGTGGACACCTTTGTTTGTTTCAGATGTGACCACAATGAACAAAATCTGCAACAATAATTTTCAAAGCGGTTCGATTTAATATGGTCTATCACGGACCTTCAATTTTCGACAATCATCAACCCAAGTCATGAAAACTCCCAGGTCCCCGCTAATAGCTGAAGGAGCCAATGGTTGCTTGCCCATTACGACCTCCCCTGTTGTTCCATTAAGAGATATCCAGTCACCTTCGTACAGAGTTTGGCCGCTCGCTTGCAAGGTCTGAATAGAAAGTACACATATGAGATCAGACCGAAACATCATTCTAACTTCCAAGCTTTGACATTAAATGTTTCTTTCTCAAAATTGAATTCAACAGAGTGGCCGCTCTGTTCTTGTTTTCAGAAACAAGTTATACTTGCCTTGTAACAACAGATCTTTGTTTACACAATTTGTGTTCCAGAATGATATCAAAACAACTGGCTAGGAAACTCACTCTATTCGACTCATTGACACGGATTTCGGAGCACCCTGAGACGCAACACTTGCCCCATCCTCGAGCAACAACAGCAGCATGAGAGGTCATGCCGCCGCGTGCTGTCAATATTCCACGTGCGGCATGCATTCCGCCCACATCTTCTGGACTTGTTTCATTACGCACCTACAGGAAAATTTCTTATTCATTAAACCATATAAATGATTGCTTAAATAGAAGGTTTTCCTCAGAAATGGCTTAAACAACGAAGGTCCAAAACAACAAATAATCAGGTTGCACAGACCAACTCAATATGAAAAATCAGGCCATTGTTCATCTAACTTGGAATTGCTAGCAAAAATTCCAAATCACCAAACGAAGAAAAATCTGTGTCTCTTTTACCAGGATACACGGTTTTCCTTGTGCATTCCAAGCCTCTGCATCTTCCGCACTAAAGACAAGTTGGCCCACAGCAGCTCCAGGAGACGCAGGTAGTCCCGTCGCGATCACTTTATCCTTGTAAAAAGCTGGATTCTCAAACTACTACCATCAAACCATAAGTAAAGCTTAGTATTAATTCCACTCAAGAAAAAACATGTCCTGAAAATGAATGTATAGAAAGAACTTAGCATATGCTCATAAAAGTGAATAAGTGAGTCAAGCCAAACATCTTCACCTGTGGATGAAGGAGCTGATCGAGATGTTGTGGTTCCACTCTATTAACTGCAGTAATTTTATCAATCAAGCCTTCGTTAACCATTTCCACCGCAATCCTCACAGCCCCAGCGCCCGTGCGCTTTCCCGAACGGCATTGTAACATCCAGAGTCTGCCCTCTTGTACCGTGAACTCAATATCCTGCAACCAGGATACATGGCCAGCTTCGTTACACAGCCGTTTTACAAATCGGCAAATTCGAAGTTCACATCCAATCTCACTACTTCAGCTTGCAGTCTTTCAAAAGGAAAAATACACCACAAATTCTTTTTGGAACAAGTAAGCTCGTGGTTTGGATAAAATATTCTTAAAATTAGGTTTCGCATCCACAGGGTAACAGCAGGGATACATCAGTAAACGTACCATCATCTCCTTGTAGTGAGCTTCCAGAATATCGCAATTCTCAAGCAGCTCCTTGTAGGCATCTGGAAGTGCTTGTCTCATTGTGTCAATATCTTCGGGAGTGCGAATGCCTGCTACGACATCTTCTCCCTGCAAGGGGACAAGCATACATCAAACCTAATACGTTGATAATTTATGCACAGCCAAATTGAGCAGGAAATCTGCAGTTCTGAAGTGTCTTTTTCAGGAACTAAACCTATAGTTCGTTAATGCAATGCCAGAGTGTCAGAGTGCTTATTTTCAAGCTGAGGATACGAGAAATCTCCAGAGAAGGTTGTAAGAGCATTAACGAATATTGCAAAAGATTATCAAGCTCCATATTTGGAATTGCAACACAAGTAGCAGATGAAGTTAAAGCTAGAACAGGTAACCAACCTGTGCATTAATGAGATACTCTCCGTACAGTTTCTTCTCCCCGGTGCTAGGATTACGGGTGAAGAGTACACCTGTGCCAGAATCAGCTCCCATGTTTCCAAATACCATGGCTTGGATATTCACAGCTGTGCCGTTCAGGCCAGAGATCTGGTTAATACTGCGGTATTTCACAGCTCGGGAACTGTTCCATGATTCAAAGACTGCAATTACAGACAGCCGTAATTGCTCCACAGGGTCTGTTCAAAAAAAAAAACAAAACACATGTGAGATCAAGGAAAGCTCCAATACAATAGTATCCCTCTGAAGAGAGTCACATCAGCGAAGCATGTATAATTCTAATTCAGTAAGTTAAAAAGTCACTGTCGTCGCAACAATTATTTTATCCTATACCAAGTATTTACTCAGCACAAACAGAATGCACCAATTATTTTGTAATTAAACAGGTGAAATACATGTAAAAGCAATTTACCAGTAGGGAAAGCTTCGCCAATAGCCTTGCGGTAGACGCCTTTGTACTTCTGAACAAGCTCCTTCAAATCCTCAGTTGTTAGATCTGTATCAAGGTTCACTCCACGAGCAGCTTTCATGCTTTCCAGCTCGTGCTCATAAAGGGAGTGTGAAACACCCATCACCTTTACAGTCCACACAACAGTTTCAGGCTTAAATTTTTTAAAAACAACACTTGCCAATCAAATTACAAGTTATGTATGCAGAAAAACTCTAAGAGAAATCGCTAGCCAAAACTTAGAAACTCATTCAAATCACTACTCATCAACTTTAGCCGTAATTAAGCTGAAGCCATACTATTTCGCAACTACACTCACCACACCTCCGAACATATCGATGAAGCGTCGATACGAATCATAGGCAAATCGCTCTCCACTGCGACTAGCAAGACCTTCAACCACCTCGTCGTTCAATCCTAAGTTCAGCACTGTGTCCATCATTCCCGGCATTGATATCTGCAAAATTTGATTCCCCTCGTAAGAAAGTGAATGTGAGTGCACAATCTAAACCTCAGAGATAGATGCCATGAGCCCATCTGAGAAAATACTTACTATCAAGTTTAGGAACAAAATTCTGTGGCATTAAGAATCATCTGTTGTTTAATGACAGAAATCTATGATTAAAGATGGTTCGCTTGTAAATGTGCTGAAACAAAGCTTTCCTCATACTGAAGCTATTGCATATACTGAAGATAGAAGATTAGCATGAGAGAGACTCCATTACTTACAGCTGCCCCTGAACGAACTGATACAAGAAGGGGATTGGATGGATCGCCCAGAGCTGCCCCCATGTCCTCTTCAACAGTATGAAGACCTTCGAGCACTTCATCCCAAAGTCCGTCCGGTAACTTGTTTCCATTCAAGGTGTACTCTTGGCAAGATTCAGTGGTGATGGTGAGGCCCGGTGGCACTGAAAGCCCGATACTAGACATTTCCGCAAGATTTGCTCCCTTGCCACCAAGCTGCCATCCAAATGCAAATGTGGAGTTAACATCAGACTAAACTTCTTAAAATTTGTTTTACACTAACACTCACCCTGAAGATTTCTAAAATCTCAAGCTAATGACACATTCAAACTAATTCTCAAGCTGATAAGACTTTCAGACCAAGATTAAAAGTCTCAAGCTAATGAGTCATCTTGAACTAAACCAAAAACCCGGCACTAGCATGTGCTAGCAATTAAAAAACAGAAATATTGGAGGAATATAATCCATGCATTAAAACTTACCAAGGTCTTCATACCCATGTTTCCTTGGCCTTTACCCTTCCCAAAAGTGAAGACTCTCTGCACAATCGCACCACTGGGTTGGTATATTCATAGCAGATCACCACATAATTGTCAAGCGATCGAACATTCTGAATGAAAAATTCCGAACATATATCCTCCTTATCCATAATATCACGAAAACTCGGAGGGTGGGCCAGATGCTAACACATTTTTATAAGCGAAGAGCAGTTCGAGCAATCTGCATATCAGGCAAAGTTCGAAGGGGTGAGTATACCTGTTTAGTTTGAGTTGGAGGGGTTGCCAAGCTTTGGCTTCGAATTGCGAAGCCACCAGAACGGCGTGGCGCATACTCCCTCCGATGATGTTCACATACAAGAAAAGCGTCGCCATAGCGCCAAGTGCTACAGCGACTAGCTAAGGATAAGCTCCGATGGGGAGTTTGACCTCTCACCGCGACCTTGTGAGCTGCAACAGGTGTGAGTACATCTCTATTCACCACAAGGGTCCGGGCTCCGGAACCCAAGTGCGAACCGCCCAGCGACTTCATTATCGCCTCGATCAGCCTTCGCTGGTTGGGAAGCCTCCCAAGTGCATTCAAGCCCCGGAGAACTGCGCAATTGGCCGCAAAATGGCACCTGAAAAAGTGATGCGCGTTCCTTCGACTCCCGCTCCTGCCTGCCCACCTCTGTGCCAAAACCAGCCAGGGAAACAAACCAAATCAAAACCTACCAAAACTCAGCATCCCAAAGCAAGTTTCTCAAAACAGAACTTCTGTTAAGCACATCGCATCATGATCCGTAACCATCAATAAGCTCCTGGAAAATCGCAACCATGTCGTGCACAGGAGAAAAAAAAGGTGAGCAAACTTATGAACTCATCCACATCCGTAACAAAGCCTGAAAATTGAACACTTCTATCAACATACCTCCAAAGTCTGGACCTGACTAAACCAGAAGGAAAATTTCAAGAGCTAGAGCTTCGATCGTGAGGAAGATGAACCCAATCTCTTAAGCACTTCGACCACGAATCGAGCGGTCGTTCAAACAAGTGATCGACGACTACTGGGCCCAACTCAAACTGCAGCTGGGCTGGAAGACGGTACTACTGTACAATCATCAACAACTGCACACACTTATGATGACTCTGCTCTGCATACGGCAGTACAAATATCCATAAAGGTGGAGAGACAGCCTTGATGGAGAGAGCTCTTCTGGGGTTCTTCTGGACTCTAGAACATGGCGACGAGGAGTCAGCGACACTCAAAGGCGCAGGCAAATGACGACGATGATCCCATCACTGCAAAAAGGAGGATTGAACTACAGTGACACTGGAACTTCCTCGAAAATTTAAAAAAGAAATGGTTTTATTTTTTGTTTTTTTATTCTGAAATTGTGAACGATGTTTCTCCAGATGCTCATCCTTTTCAACACCGTTCTGTGGGGCCAGTCATGCAGATCTGTGACTAGCGATGGGGAGGGTTGCAGTGTTTTCTAGGGTTCTCTCTGTTGTGATGTGTTGAGTTTTGAGTGGAGACTGAGGCTCCTTTTTCACATGAATTCAATTTCTGGAAACGAATTCCTGCCACCCGGTATTGGGTGGTGTGAATTGTGGATTTGATGAGCTTTCTCATAAATTTTTCAGGATTGGGAGAGTTGAATTATTGGCTCTGTATTAGGTGTAATTGCGTGACTGTTTTAGGTTTTCTATGAGAGAGCTGTACCAGCATTAACAGAGCTGTTATCGGTTTTATACAGTAGATAAATGGTTATCTACATGTATACTTTCTCCTATGTCCAGTCACTCTACAATCACACTGGATGCAGAATGCTTAGAGATTGTACGGGTGAAGGCCCTCATGGGCCTACAATATGAACAGGATTTCGAATCTCAGCATCAAAAGTCATTGCATGTTGATTCGAGAAAACATACAGAAGCAACGGTTTTTATCTCCATGTACAATGGAGATTCTAGCAGCCGAAAAGGTTCATACAACTAGAAGCTGCTGCATCAAGGTATTGGTAATTCCAATTTACCGGTAATTAGTGTTTTATTCCATCATGCAAACCGCAGTTCAACACCAAGTCCCAATGCATGTAGCTATATCCTAAACAAGCAGTAAACTACTACCCTCTTCAAAGTATTCTAGATAGTACAAAGAGAACTTATACACTACCTTCATGTTACAATAGCGCGGCATGTCTTTGTAAATCTTCAAAGCGAGGAATTTTGCTTCCCTCCAACTTTTAGTGCAAGCCGCCTAAAATCCGAAGTTGTTAATCTGTCTCATCCCCACTTAGAAATTCGTTTGTATTCGGTCTACTCCAGATCTGTTGATGACCTTAACCTTTGGCTCCACTTCTGGCTAGACATGACAAGTATGTAATGAGCAACGATGAAGGGGATGGTCTTCAGGATATCTTAAAAGGTAGTGCTGGGAGAAACAGTTTCGAATTCACAGGTCGAGTACGGTAATCAACAGATGTGAGAGGATAGCTATAAGAGCGCAAGAATCATTAGTGTCCGAGCCCACCTTAATGTTTCTGATGTCCTTAGGACAACTCCGGGTGAGGATCCTCGATTGCTGAACTCTGTTTGCCCTTCATATAATTTCCAGCCTCCGAAACCTTCTCTTTAATTCTTTCCATCACCGTTGGTTCGTCAGCACCTTCACCGGAGAAATGCTTCTTATAACCTGTATTTGTGCACAACAACGACGTTAACAACTACCGAATACCTAGCGACTTCCCTCTTGTCACTTGATGATCTTACCATAGCTGAAAACTCTGCATTGACATCATTTATCTTCAGGAAACATTATTGATTAAACCAGACAAAGAGTTCGTCTCAAACATGTAAATATACCTCCAGGCTTCTCGTCTTTCACTGAAGACACGTAATCTCTGGTCACTTCAGCAGGCACATCATTGGCAAGTGCAGCTGTAGGCACTCCCCCATGTTGCTTCCCTTCTTGAAGATCCTCAACTGCAGCTCCATATCCATCTCCTGGTTGAATATAAGATAATTCAGGATGAGGGTCTTCTTTATATGAGCTCTCCTTTCCCTTCAGGTGATTTTCGTAGTCACTAACTTTTTCCTTCAGTTTCTGCATCATGGTAGGGCCGGGACGTGTCCCATCACCCGCTGTGTAGCCTGTAGAATCAAGAAACTGAAACTTGAGAAGAAATGTTCACAAAAGACTCATGAGCAGAAGCAATGCAAAAGCAGTCCTTCATTTATTTCAAAGCAACAGGCATAATCTGTGCCCCAAGAAAACATCACTAAAGCAAACAGCTTCCAACCTCACATTCATAAATCTGCAAGGGTAATTTCTTAGTCCTATAACTTCCCTCAAATGGATACAGCGATTTACTATGAAATCATGAGGAGAGATCATGTGAAATTGTCGCACCACCACCGCTACCGAGCCCCTCTAAAACGCAAAGCTCTATAAGTTAGACGTAGAGATGTCTCAACATCTCTTGTAAACCTCACTTTTAAACCTCTCAACTTCACTCTCCTACTTCGAGGTTAGCGTCACGCAGATCTCCACCGCTAATTAATGGCCATGACTGAACACAACACCAGCTTGAGAGCATTCGACATGAGGGTTCTAAGAACTTATCCGCGGCCATCACATCTCTCTCGCATTCACCACCCCTCCAAGTCTACTCATCGTTGTCCAATCCCACTAAACTATGCACTTATTTCCATGGTCGGTTCTGGATCACGTAAACAAGCATCCCAATCTGCTAGCAAGGTTCCAACCTAACTAAGCTCCAAGTAACGGAATTATTCTACTATCTCCCCGCTCCAGCTACATGAAAACAAACCCTAACAACATAGCACTCTACAACTCATAAAAAATCGAGAGAAATCGGGAGAAATGGGGAAAAATGGCGAGAATAGGGAATCAACGGACCTTCCGGCTCCTCCACTCCATAATTCACATGCGACCTGGGAGCAGATTCCACCGAAGTATCCTGCCCTTCCAAATCCGTTCTCCCATCTCTCGAATCAAGAGAAGCCATGTCTGGATCGATTCAGCAACTCCCCCTTCGTGAGCTTCAAACCTTACGCACACCGACAGCCAAAAACTTTCCTCTTCCTGAAAGAAATATCCAAACAACAAAACCCAACTGATCTGCCAAATCAATCACACATCACCGAACTTATACTCGAAGAAAATCATACAAGCTACGACTTCGCCCACTTCTCAACCATGTCAGCGCCTCTCTCTTGCAAATGACTTGCTAAACAGATAAAAACCTTCGTCATTAACGACTAATCCGGCACATGGAACTCCCAAAACTCGCATTAAACTATCTTATAATCCGAGAATCACGTAAGATACTGTCAACCCAGTTGCCAGATGTTGTGCTCTCGCCTTCACACTTGGAAAGATCGACGCACTTCAAGAGCTCGCCATGTGGACGGTAATGTTCCCTAAATGGCTCTCATGGCTGGCATATGCACTGTAGATGCAGATGATGCCCTATCTTTCACTGCGAGGACGACGAGTCGACTACGGATCGTAATTCTCTTGAGTTACCTTCAACTCTTCGTTTGGACTTGGGTTGGGTGTAGTTTTGACCGCTCTGAGGCTCATTTGGGAAACTCAACCGAGGGAGAGAAGCTGTTGTCGGACTGATTCCTGAGAGGAGAAGGCGAGGCACAAAGGTAGAGGAAGGGGCGTGAGTTTGTGATCAGGCGGAGAGCTGAGACGTGCAGACATTCCCTGGCTTTGCATCACCAGGCTTGAAGCACAATGGCGTCGAGTGGGGCGAACTCTGCCAAGGAAGATGTCTTCAAACCAGTTGAAAGTCCTCAGGTGTGTGGTTAATCTCTTCTCCATTAATCGTTTGAAACTGTGCTCTTTAAGTTTAGTGATGATGAAGCAGCAGAGAGGATATTTTGAAAGGTTGAAGAGTAGGAAATTTTGGGTGGAGTCACATTTCATCTGGTCATGTCATAGAGGAAGTAGTTTAGCAGGAGCTCTCGAGTTAGCCAGGGTTTTGTGCGATTTCGTTTTCATTTCCAAATTTTCATGTGCATGTCGTAGGTGTGGGTATGGTCGACGTTTCTCTGCGACATTTCTCACTTCCCAACTGCTAGTGTTGCATATTGAGGCGTTAGTGTTCGCATTTGACCAAATTCTGGAAGACGCGCATGCAAGTTCTGAACCCTATCCGCAATCATTCACATTTTCGCAGTCGCTTCACTACAGTTCCATAATTCTTTGTGTCTTTCGTGTTTGTGAAATTCTCTGCTGCGGAAATCAAAACAGTTGCTACATCGTGTTGTCAAGAGTTAGTGCTTGTTCTCTCCCTCCTGCTTCAATACATATTGCGAATATGAAGTGTTGTAAATGCTAATAATGAACCTAAAACAACATCTCCTCCCTCTGCTATACTGAAATTTCCGCAGTGGTATCCCTTTTTAGAGAGCGCAAGGCATGTCATTCACGTGAACTTGAGTCTCAGAGACAGGATTTCGGCTCAAATCCTACTCCATTCTATCATCAAAAACCAAAACCAAATCAAAATTGGTTGATTCCTAGGCTTTTCAGTACAGTTTCTCTTCATTAATCAGGACGATGCCCTAGATTAAGTTCTAGACACTGCCTTGGAGCGGTCTTGTATTATTTTCTGAAACAGAAACCTACTCTATTGTTTCCGAAAAGAAACACAAGAAAATCCAACTGGGTAAAATTCTCATATGTGTTTTTTTCTTCTCTTTTCTTGTGGAGACAGAGTGCAGATGATAAGACGGAATCACATGGAAAGAGGGAAGACTTGACAGCAGACACGGAGGTGAAAGCTCCCGGAGTGGTGCACAGAGCAACAGAGGAAGTGCAAGCCATAGCCAGTGAGGTGTGGTCTGCAATCACACCCTCAAAGAAGTGATTCAATACAAAACCTGGTGAGCATTGCAGGCTATGGTGAAAAATTAGTAGCATCCTTTCCTCCATCCCTTGTGATGGAATGCCGCAAGTTGAGCTATGGTGAAATGGAGAACCATGTATGTAAGCTGATTTCAGTTCTTCATAAATCAATGCCTTCTTCATCAATCAATGCTTTCTGTGATGGTGGAGTGGTTCAATTGGGTCTGCTCATGTTTGATACTTTGTCACCGAGATGGGCTCTTCTCTTTCCAGTGATAGACACTGAGTGTAATGCTTGCTAGTTCTAGAGTTTCTGGTGTTGTGGATTAGTTTTTGTGATAGGGATTGATTTTGTAACAGGGGTGTAGGATGAACAAAAGTGATGTTAATTTGTGTTGTTTTAAAATTTTAGTGCTTGATCAAAGTTTACTTGTGTTGTTTTGTGGTTTCATGACTATTTCTCCCTTTGCTAGTGCTGTAGTCTTTGAACTGAATTGTGATTTATTTTTAGAATCATGTTAGTGATGGGTTACTCATGATGCTTTTGGTGCTTTAGGTGGGGAGTTCTTATGTTTGGACTTATTGATTTGAAAGTAATCTTGAATTTGAAAAATGTCATGAATATTGCAAGTCAGTATATCTTTCAATTATCCTTGCCTCTCTAGCTGTGATAAATTTGTGAAGTAAATTAAATAGCATTCTAATCAAGGTGGCAAGAGCCAGTTTATGTGGAAGTGTTCGAGGATGGTTTAAATTGACTTGAACATTTTCAAAAACGAATGCATTGGAAAATAGGGAAAAATTGGAAGAATATTGGGACATCAAGTGTTCTTCCCCTCAGCATTGTATTGCAACAAGGTGAAGTTGTTGTGTCTCTACAATACTGATTGTCATTGAAGATGAATCTTGATGCTAAATTGTTTAGGTGAGAAAATTGAATGGTTAAATATTACACCAATTAGCATTTTCAATCAATAATCCTAACATTGATAACAACCTAAACCTTTTTGTTTCAAAGAAGGTAAATAAGTTTTTTTTTTTCATAAATCATGTTTCTACAATATGAAGCACTACCGTTCTAAACTCTGGTTTTAATCTTAATAATATTCTAATCATTTAGTTGCTATGATAAATTCAATAACAAAGTATAAATTCACAGTATGCCTTCACACTAATATTCATTGAAAATTAGTGCAAATCTGCTTGAGAGGACCATTAAATGTTTTCAAATTAGACTATAGTTTAAAAATAATTTCATTATTTCTATTTTTCTACTATAGACTTCTATAATACTAAATTAGCCTTTATTCTCCTTCCACCTCTGTGCAATTTGGCGAAGGCCCTCTTTACACTACAAACGAGAAGTTGTGGAGAAAATCAGCCAAAGACCACAATCCATTCTTAAGAAGACCAACTTTGAATTTGACGTTCTTTGGATTTAGTGTAAAGTGAGAAGAGACTGAAAAATAATGTGCTGAATTTCTTATGATGTTTTCTAACATAGGATTGATTCTAACTTCTTTTACACTACCTCTCATTTATACCCAAAGACTATTCTTCTTTATCTACTTGTTGGTGGTTTCTTTTGCATTGTTTACTGAAATTTCAGCATTATGGAGGAGGGGAGGAAGAAGCTCAATGTAGTGATGATGGTCTTGTATTGGTGTCTTCACATGATTACGCAATATGTTAACAACATGCAAGCTTTGATTTTACATGGTGAGTGGACAAATGTTGCAATTTTCAGCATTTGTCTTCAAAGTTTAGGGTTTAGAGGGCGAATTGTTTAGAGTTTTGAGAGACAATCTGGCTTTGTAGACCGGTATATATGTCGAGTTCATTTACAAAGAAGATGTTTAAGGACAGGACCCGTGTCTCGCATGCTACATTTAGGTTTTTATATAGGACATTAGGTCCGTTTTTGAAAAAACAACATACTCATTTGAGGAGAACAATTTTTGTAGAAGAGAGAGTTGCAATGTCTTTCGCTAGACTTGGTATATGAAATGGGTTGCATATGGTTGGAGAAGTACATGGAGTGGTGGAATGTACAATTTGAAGAATTGTGAGGGAATTCTGTAAAATGGTGTCAAGACTACATTTGCAAAAGATTTTCATTCAAATTCCATATGAAAACAGACTTAGGGTTTTAGCAAAAGAGTTTGAGAGCTTGCATAACATACTGTACATAATAGGAGCCACAGACGATTCTCACATTTCGGTGCTAACTGCTCAAGTTATTGGTGAAGAAGATTATTACTGTCGCAAGTCTTTCCATTCAACTTTGTTGTAAGGAATTGTTGATACAAATTGCATTTTTTGGAATTACGAGTTTGAATGAGCGGGAAGCTTGCATGATTAGACTATTTTTCAACAAACTAAGGTTGGAAGAGCTTGTATGGAAGGAAAATTTCTACCTTACAAGCTGATTGGAGATGCGGGGTATCTGGTGCAGCCTTGGATGTATTGTTCCTTCAAAGAATGTTATGATGGACTAGAATCTTACAAGATACATTAGAATTTTATCTAATCTTCAACCCAAATGTGTGTAGAGCGTGCATTTGGAATATTGAAGGTATATACATACATAGTTACATGAAGTTTTATACTACTACAACGGAGGTAAAGAATTTGAGAATATGATGGAGAATTATTCAGAAAAGAGCAAATGTTCTTCTACGATCAATGGCAGATATTGTCTGTACTTATATTTTTTTGTATAATTTATGCATCATCACAAAGGACAAGTTTGATGCAATATAGATTGAAGAAGCCGAGGTGGAATTGCAAAAAAGGATTAAAAAGGATACGGTGAAGGGAGGACAAGTCGTACGAGGAAAACAAGTTTTCATTAAAAAGATTTGAAGAAGTAAAATCACACATTTTGAAATCTGTTGTGAGAGTTACATTTCAGAATTTTGAGCAAGAAGAAGTAGATGCTAAGAAGTAGATGTTGAAGGAGAAGTTTTTTTAATCAAACAAGATGAGAGAGATGTTGATTTATTCAGAGAAGCATCCATAGCTTATAAATCAATTGCAAAAACTTTGTGAGAATACACTTTGTCAAAGGAGTTGACTATCCAATTTTCAGAATCAAACAGTGATTCTGAGATTATAGAAGAGTAGCTATAGTTTCTCTAGACTTGTTGCAATATGGCTATCCATGTTTTTCAGTAAAGTTGTATTTTCTTGAAAGGTTGTGAGAAAGCTAGAGGAATTTGATACAACCTTTTCTAAGATGATTTCCAAATTGTCTAAAAATCTCTTTTTTGTCTTTGATTCGGAGTTACGTCACGATCTTGCAAATTTGATGTTGTCTTCTCTTCGTCGTTCTCTTCACACTTAGAATGGAATACCAATGTTATTGCTTTGTTTCCTATAGAATGGCAACACCCTCTAGGTTTGCATTAACTTCGAAAAAGTTCTTTGATGAAAGTGGAATGGTTGAAGTAGAAGTTTAGAGTCAGAAAATGGCAAGTAGTGCACAAGTCTTTTCTAGCCAAAAGAAAGTCAAGGGCAAAAAAATTGAATTTCAGCTCCCTCTCTTTCGGTTAGGTTTCCATGCTTTAAACTTCCTTGCAAAGGATAAGGATGACCCAATGGAACCCTCCCATTCTGTGAGCCAATTGATTAGAATGGGAGCCAGTTATGAAGAGGCGTTTGATTGTGTGCAAAGTGAACTAGCTTTCCCATATGTTCTCCAAAATGAATGTCCTTCGAAGAGTACAGATGGGAAGGAAGGGAATCACTACAATCTCACCCAACTCCCTAATGAACTTGAGGTGGATGAGTTCGGGTTTGCCCTTGATTACCATGTGGCTATCTTTTTTGAACTTGGTGAAATGGTCTTGTTAAAGGATGATATTATGACTATGATCGTTGCAAGATTAAAATACATGCATATTGAAGCAGGGGATTTATTTGGTGAATCCATTGCAATAATGTGTTACCATGGATCAAAAAAGTGGAGTGGGTCGGTTAAACTACACTTTAAGGATCCAAAGACGGATGGATGTGGCCTTCTCTAAGGTCTTCATCCGTTCATCCTTAAATTGGATGAACAACATATCCGGAGGAGAAAGGTTTGTAAAACCTTTGATTCCATTGCCATTGCTAGTTTACTTTCAATTAGAGTAAACAATGACCAACAAAAGGGAAAGAAATGGTATGAAATGTAGGAAGAAGTTGTGAATGATGGCTTTCAAAGATGCCTTGATTTTGAAATAACCAATATCCAAAAAAAAAAAGGGGCGGATTTTGCTTGGATCAAAGCACCGTCACCGAATGAGGCCAAACGGATAGGATTAAACAAAATCTTATCGCGGTCGATGGCACATCTCGCGAGGCCTAAGATTTTGTTGTCGTGTGAGGAAATGGTTTAATATGTAAATTTATGGTGAAATGGTTTGAGAGTAGTATTTAGAGCAAATAGAAATAAAACTAAGAAAAATAAAAAAATTAGAGAAAAATTGAGGAGAGAAATTAGAGGAATGAAGGGGGAAGAGAAAGGATCGTGGTTTTAACCACAAAACTTGGATTCTCTGCATCTTCTCAGATGCTCAAGGGGTAGGTGGCGCCAACTAGTAGTTACGTGCCTAGTTTTCACTAGCACTGCCAAGCCACGTGGCCATCCGCCTTTTCATAGGGGTCCAGAGGGTTTTGAACATGGACCAGTGCTATGGGCCTTGAAGCACTTTACCAGTTAGACTTCCGCGGTTTGGCGATTATCAGAGCATGTTAAAGGGATCTATATCTCTCTCCATAATTTTATATTTATATTTTATATTTTATTTGAATGGATTTGATTGGAGAAAAGAGATCATATCTTCAGGAGAAGCTTCATGGTTACGCCTTCTTGCTATGAAGTATTTGTGTTATAAGAAAAAGGGTCATTTAGAACTTTATCAGTTTGATGTAGTTGTTTTGAAAATTTTGAGCATATCGAATTGGATAGTTTTTCTGAGTTATAGGATGAAAAGATTCAACAAGAGGTTGAGCTAGATTTTTTTTTTTTTATCTCAACTACCGATTTGTACCCCTTTTGCCATTTAGTCATGCATCATTGTATGAGCGTCCATAAAAAGAAGTTGGGCCTTCTCGACCGCCAAAGTAACCTCGTGTGGAGCAGCGGTGGCACGGCAATCTCCAACAAAGTGCTCGTATTTTAGTGATTTTGTTGCAGGTGGGTGTGTTGAATCTGATACTCGAAATGTGATGTTTGGATGAATTTTGAAGGCCTAAATGATGAATAATACTCTTGCTGTCTTAGGCCTGTCAAAGAGAGTGGTAGTTATCAACGTTGTCTTAAAGGTCCAGTTAATCCATTGACCAAGGCTGTTCGTGCTATATCATTATGAAACCACAACAACAAGATGTATATTCTTCCAACATCACATAGAGAAACTCATAATACACATTGAGTTCTTGCTCTCCAAAAACTACAGATTGAATATTAAACTCTGGTGGAAGAAAAAGGGAACCCGACCCATTTGCCTCCTCCTAAAGTCATCACGAGCTCATACACGTGCCTCAATTGGTCATTGGCTAATCCCCTTAAGCTTACTTCTACCTTACCTATCCCTAATCTTAGCCTTAAGGCATCAAAACTTTCTAAGAAGCTATCACTTGACTTTGGCAAAACTTGTATAGAGTTAGAGTGCTCTATAAACAAAGAGAGGTGCACATATGTTGAATTTTGGAGTACGACCTTTGACGAGCTACGGACTTTTGACAATATCTCTTAGAACTCTATTCTCTTTTGCTCTCTGCTATGCACTCTGATAGCTTTTCAAAATGCTAAAGCACTCATGATTTGAAGTTTTTATATTAATTTAGTGGTTATTTGAAGTTTAAGTATTATTTGGGGGTAAATTCGGGATTATGAAGGTAAGTACTAAATTTGTACAGTTTTGAATACGGTAGATCGTATTTATTGTATTTATAAATAACAAATATAAGTATTAAAGTACTCTACATATATGTATAAAAATATCCTATTTATAGAGATAAGAAAATTCTATGTATACGTACAAAAAGATATAGGTGTAAGTATATATACATGATGTATTCAAGGATTAATACTTCTTACATTATCCTTAAGCCAAAATTAACTATAGTTAGAAATCCAGTATTTTTCCAAGGCAAAGACTTTTCTACCAGACACCGTGGGAAGAGGTGCATGGTTCAAGGCCCTGTAACCGCGGCCGCAATCCCTTGAATGATCCCCAATGGGAGAAAGGGGAGCTTAGGGGCGAGAAGCCAAGGGGCCGGGGCCTTTAAAAGGCTAAATCTAAAATCTCTTTTTTTTAATTTCTTTCCAAAATTTGAAAGAAAATTATAAAAAAAATATCTATGATTACAACTTCAACAAATGTTCAATACCTCTCTGGAAAAAAAATTATAGAAGGAAAAACTATCACAAAAAAATATTAAAGCAAAAAAAAAAAAAAAAAAAAAAAAACGTAGACAATCCTTTTTTTTGGCACATCTTGAAAATTCTTTTTCCATCTCCCCCCGAATTCAAATCAATGTTTTTACCTTATAATCTCGCCACTTCGAGGCTGCATTTTCTTTTTCCAAATTTGAATCAACCAAATTCACCACTTCTTTTGTAGCCTTCTTCTTGGATTTCTTTTTTCTTTACTGGAACTTTTGTTTTCCTTCATATTGGTGGTTGTCCTCTTTTCTTCGGTGTAGGTGCAGGGGCATTTCCTCCATCTAGAGCATTTGTAGCAGCCCAGATTGCTTCATCCTCCTTTGCCTTTGCTGCAGCCCAAATTGCCTCTTCCTCCTTTGCCTTTGCTGCAGCCCAAATTGCCTCTTCTACCTTTACATTTATCAAAGGATTCTTGACATTTGAACTTGGACACACTTGATGGTTGCAAATCTGAACTATAACAACAGGGCATTCCAAGAGGCATAACATATCTAAGACTATCAACACCAAAACGAGCAAAATTTGGAACATACATTTGAGTAGAAATCGGCTGAAATTGAGGTTGAGAGAAGCTCATCTAAGATGAATTTTAATTCCATGCTTGTCCTTCAAATTGAGATAACTTTGCATCTTGAGAGTAGCCTTCCATAGTAATGAACACAATGCAAAAAAAATTAAAAAACAAAAATTAAAAAATTAAAAAATTAAAAAATTGCAAATGAAATTTTAGCCAAAATATTCTGCGAAAATCTAATAAATCTGAACTTCTCCCTTCTCACATATGAGAAAGAAGAAAAAGATGACTCCAAATGATTGAGCAGCAATCTCTAAAGATAAAATTTGGAAATGAATAATAATAGCTGCTGTGGAAAAAAATGGCTGCGAGAATTTTTATTTATTTATTTATTTATTTAATTTTTTTTTGGAGCATACAAATTGCGCTTTTTGGCTCGTGGCATTGCATCAGGTGGTGAGGCGCATGCAACATCAAGTATTTGCAGGGGGTTGAACCTGAGACCTCCCGGTTGACTCTTGGGAGTTTTAAGTCCCACCTCTTGCCTACCCTCATCTACTAGTTTAAGCTCATTCCGGACCTGGCTGCAAGAATTTTGGCTAAAGAGCCTCCTAGTTTTCTAGTCAAGCCCACTTTTTGAAGTGGGTTTGACTAAAAATCCGCGGGTTGTCAAAAATGTGCCTTTTTACTGCCACCAAGGACAAAAGTGTTGTCCATGTCATTTTCTCCTTGTCTTGTCCCTTGGGCTAAAATTTTAGGTGTAAAGTGACATTTCTTGGTCCTCTCGATTTCTACGCATGTCATTGGCTGAAAATTCTTTTCTCACGGCCTCTTGTCTTTAGTGTAAAGTGGGCCCAAATCTTATTACAATATTTCTTTTAATCTTATAATTGACTTGGTTGATTCTTTCAATTTCTAATCTCATTCTTGCATTATAAATTTACTTTCAATTGATATAGTTAAACTTTAAATTTAGTCTTAACAATACATGCAATAGAGTTGCAAATTCCAAATCCAATTTTTTTTTTTTTCAATTTTCTTCCAAAAGTGTGAATACACTGAAGAAAAAGAATTCTACTTTTGAAACTAATTTTTTTATAATTGTGAATCCAACCATAAAGAAAGAAGAAGCATATTTTAGGAAACAATTAGATTTGACCTTCTTATAAATAATTCTAATAGAAAAGTTATACACACTGAATATGTTCAACTTGTTAACCCCTGAAGGGCCTGAGAGCCCTTTCCGGCCGTATATACTATAAGCTATTTTCATGTATTTGAGCAGCAAGCACTTTTCAAAGCTTTCTGTGAGTAACTGCAATATTGTGGGCGACAAAAAAACGCATCCAACAGTATATACTGATTTCAATTACCGCAAAGTTTCAGTTGTAGTATGAGCTACTAAACGGGCCGTATGCTCCAATCCCAAGGGCCCTTCAGGGGTTAAGCAACCTATTGAATATAAAGTCTTATTGTAGAAAATGAATAGTATTCTTTGCACCTTTCTACCACTGACCATAGAACAATGTCTATGAATTGGACCTTATAGCCATTCAATAATGTAACATCAAACATTAGTATCACAAAGTCAAATGCAATATACTAAGGCCACTTTTCACTACATTAGAAAAGTATATTGGTTGGTTGAAGAATTTTTAGACAAGGCATGGTTGTTTAAAGCAAAAGATAGAATGCCGGACGAGATTGAAAAATGTTAAAAAAATGTCTTAAGATTATTTGACTAATCATTGTGTAAACACCAAGAAGCAAAGTCAACCAGACAACTTCGTTCCAAGGACAACAACAATAGCCTAAAAAATGCTTTAAAAACCTTCAAAATAGCATTTAAAGAGTGCAATCAATACATGGAAGGACATCATATTAGCTAGTATAAAAAGGGGAGTTAAAAAGTCCAAAAAGTACTTCAAGAGTCTTCAAAATGACGTTGAATAAAGGAGGGCAGCACATGAAACGAGCTAAAAACTAGAATATAAGGGGTATTTTTAAATGAAGTTTGAGTTCTCTAGATGTCAAGTCCATTGTTCAAGGATTTTGAGGTTGCACAAGAAACTTGATCTCTAGAGAACTTCCCTTACAAAAAGTGTTGCCACATTGGAAGCCATGTCATTTTTCATCCATGCTTACAATTCTTTATTGAAAGAGCCTTGTCCATAGTGTAAACCTCAACCAGACAAGAGTCTCATACATGGCCAATAAAATTACTCCATTCTCCTAGAATTCATGACTAGTGGACTTCTCCACCATATTGTAAAGCAACCCTTACTTCAAGATACATAACTTAGTAGTACCAGATTTTGACAACAATGCCGTATGCTCTTCCCAAAAGGGCAGGGGCCTAACAAATATGTATGACCTCAATGTATGCCACCCTCAAAAATGAAAAGCTTAGGCTCTTTTTCTGCATTACCAAGAAGGACAAAGTGTATTTTATGCACCTCTGCCCAATTTCTGTGCCCAGACTGTCCTTGAGCACAGCACCCACTGTCTCTGGAAGAAATCTTGGACTTGGGGGAGTGATACACACAAAACATTTGTGGTCGGAGGAGGGAAAATAGACTTCCCAGTTTGTGTGAAATCACGTCTTATTTTACAAAACATGTTCAAAGAGCAGAATGGTCACCGACCCTAACAGAAACATGAAATTTATACTCAAGGAAATTATCATTTTTCTCAAGAATTGGTTCATTTCCCCATGTGCATATGACACTTCTGTATGGTAATGGAGCTGGGAAGAAGAGCAATTCTCCATTTGTGATGGCACCACATGGAGATCTTTTGAAGAGTCAATTGAAGCATTCCCAGCTAAAATATGATGGGGCTTAGCGAGAAAAGTTTAACCCCTAAAGGTTCAAGCCGTTTTTGGACCTCCAAAACCAAAAACTGTGATTTTTGACGACCTTGTAGAACTAGAAGTATGATTCTTAATATTTTAATTTTTTGATACATCCAACCGTTAGATCTTAAACCTAACTACCTGCACTAATACCATGTTAAATTTCAACGGTTGGATCTTTACCATTTGTGAGATTATAACGTTCAAAGTTTACTGTTTTTTTTTTTTTGGCTTTGCGGGAAAGGCATACTCTAAATGGTGCCAAGGGAGACTTGATTATTGTTACCTCAAACATTTTGCTCATATTTTTTTCCATGTAGGTAACTAAGTTGAGCACCTCCATGCAAAATTTTAGAGTCTCATTACAGTTTTTTGGCCTTCATGCAAATTAATTTCCACAAGAAGGTGCAAAAACCACAATATGGTAAAACCTAAATGACGTGAAATGCTTTTGGTTTTTTAAAAAAGTGAACGGTTAAAAGTTATGTCCATGATGTTTTGAATTATTGGAAAAAAAAAAAATTGAAAAATTCCTAAATCTCAAATTTTGACAAATTTTGAAAGAAAAAATTGTAAAATTACCAAAAACTGAGAAGGTTGTTTCTGTGATTTTTGGAGGCTGCCCTTCTAAAATTGGTAAGCTTTTTGACATAGGCCACTTTGGATTTTGAGTAGTGAATTGGTTATGAACACATTTCCAAAAAAAAAAATCTTAAAAAACCTAATTTTAAACTGCCCGTTTTGGACTTGAAACCTAAAATTCCTAGATGAAGGTTCTAAAAGTGAAATTTGGCGTCGAAATTTTTACCACATACACTTTGCTGTATAACGAGCATCCAGTAAAATTCTTAGGCAAAATTATTACTTTTAACCCCTTCATCTAGGCTGCCCGAAACAGCCGAGAGCCATTTTGGATTTCCAGAACCTTTAGGGGTTAACCCTCTTGGGCAATGTAAGTTAATCATTAACTTATTGAACATTTAGTGATGATGGTACTGAACACCGCAAAAACAATGCAATGCAACTGGGTTGGGCAGAGGTGGGACGGTTTTGCAATCACAAGAAGATTGTTGGAAGGCTTCCTCCAAAGTTGTGTAAGTGACCAAGCCACTGGAAGAAAAGTGTGATGCAAGGTGCCCACTCCACTGGCCTTGTACCAGAACTAAAATTTAGCCACCAGAGTTTTAGGAGAAAATAATAATGAAGGAAAACGTCAATTTATATTTATATATATATATATATATATATATATATATATATATATATATATATATATATAAAAAAACCCTTGTACCATTCAATTTCACTGCATCCAATATTTATTATGGATTGATAACTTTGCGCAATCACAGAAACATACAGATCTTGTGAGTTTGTAGTGTTGGGGCTGCTTGATCTTTCATGTCTGTTGGAGGCATGACCCTAAGCACGAACTCATTGTCTTCTCACTTGAAATTCAAAGTACCTCTTGGGCATGTAAGTGGACACAGAGACATTATACCTTTACAGAAATGGAAGAGGCACCAATGGTTGGCACATGTTAAAATTTGTATCCAGTATGTAAGATGACATGGCACTCAGTGATGACTGTATTTTGATATACCTTGCATCTGTTGTATGTATTCCTTGACATTAGAGATCAATAACCCACATGCTTGAAGAAGTATGTCATTAGCACGCAATTGATTGATTTTGTGTGAAAGCACGTAACATTCTAGAGCAAGGCAACTGCTAATCCTAGAATAAAGGGGCTCGAAGGGGCTTTTTTTTTTAAGGTGTCCTATTTGAGTGTAACCTCTGATCACAAGTGTAAGCTGAGGCCAAGTGTCGGTTCCATTGAAAAAGTTCAGAAATACGCAAATCATGCCATAGATATGTAATGTGGCCACTGAGAGACTTCATGTCTTTGCAATAATTTAATTTAATTGTTCAATGAAGCTTTGTTTAAAGAATTGTTTTAACTTATTGTTCTGATTTACAATGAATGAATTGATGTTTTCTATTTTAACAAGATTCATCTATCAGTGTGAGGAGAGAAGTATAACCTCCACTAACTGCTGAAGATTGCTATGAACTTTCAAATTGTCATGAGATTAAGGTAGAGACACCTAAAACCACCAACTTAAGGATTTTGAGCCTTTTTTTTCAGGGTTATTTTTGGAGTGTAATTTTCACTTGTTGAAAAATAGGTTTCTCATAATATGCAAATTTTTTCAAAATTTTCTTCCCAATATTGAAATAGATATAAATTTTTAAACACAAAAGTACTTCATGACCCAAAACTGATATGTAGACTTTTCCATTGTCACATCTAGCTAGTATTAATTTCCACTCATGATCCGACCCAAAACCACCAACTTTTTGAGTGTTTTGATTGGTCAGCTTGAATGAAGTGGTCTGACAATGCTAGTTCAGCTTAGTGGCGGTTGTGGGGAGACCTACAGGTTGGGTATGGGGGCGGTGGTGGTCTTCGGTACCTCTACCTTAATTGCATCTCAAATGTAGTTGAAGAAATTTCCAAGTCGCTTGACATTTACACCATGCTGACCATTAGTTGAGGCTGCGAATAAAATCTGATACTCTACAAAAATAAGGCAAACCCATTTGTCTGATAAGAAATGGCACTTACCCCACAACCTATTAATCAGTTGGCAAGTGTTTCTTTCTTTGGGTTTTCAGGGAAATGAAAACTAAATGAAAATATTTCTCACACTAGATTTTGACAGCAAATAGTTTTATCATTAAGTTTGTATTGAAATGAAGGGTAAATCGCAAACTGTGTTTCAGAATCATTTGGTGAGAAAAGGAACTCGGTCAAGTTTACAAACAAAAACTCTACCAATTTTCAAATTTTCAACTCCCCTTGTCCAGCCTCCATGTCCTTGATGAATTCAACCCCCCCCATCCCGGCCATTAGACTTCATGTGATTCCCAAACCTTCAACCCCTCCTCAATGCTCATGCGCCTGGTCCTAGGACTCACAGCCTGACACACAATTAATCCGCCCACATCACCGAGAATCATGATATCATCTAATGCTCTAGATGTTCTCCCCACTCATCATAACCAGAGAAACAGAATCTAATGGTCTTGAAACTTAGATTTACCCACGCAATGCCAGCCCCCATGCACCTCAACTCAAGGAGCACGCCAACTTGTAAAACTATTTAATCTCAAGCGGTCGGACATGCGAGCGAGCGAGCTGTCTGCAGACTCACTTCTAGACTCCTTGACTTCAAATCTCAGCGTGAAAGATGATCAGTGCGGAGTTTGCATCAAGCCTGAGCATGCAAACATCACGCGGACCTGGTGACCAATTGTTAACTTAACGACGACGAAGAAAAAGATCTAGATTCATGGAGAAGCAGTGCGGCAACAAAATCAAGCTTAATCGATTAATTTCATTATCCCGGATCTTACAGTAAGTAGTCCAAAGCCTGAACAGGCTGAGCGGCATGGAATTACATAAATTCGTTTAGTATTCGATCTGCCAGCTCAGGACGGCGTATAAGTTATCCGTCAGTTTACTCATGTCACGTACGCCTCATGCACGCCGCTCCGTGTTCAGACAAGCCTGGCCATGACAAGGAGCTTGGGAGGAGCTTAGAGATTGAACTAACGACGGCGATGCTCGTGACTGGGGAGGACTTTGGGTGAGAGGGGCGAGATAGTAGTACTTTTAGTGCCGCGATTCCCTTGTCATGGACGACACGCAGAGTCCACGAGTTTGTGTCCCAGGTTAAGAGGGTGTTGTAGTAGTACTGTAGTCTAGGATGCATGGGGGTGTTGGTGATCGTGTTCAGCAAGGTTCTAGGATTCTCCTGGCGGCCAGTTGTGGGGGAGATTCAAGCGGATTCAAGCGGATTCAATGCGGGTTTCAGAGATTCAAGCTGGGGTCCCACCAGAAGGTTCTTCCACGAGGCTGAAGTCATAAACTATTCGTGATGGTCGACGGCTGCGCCCGCATGGATGTTCAGGCGAGCGTTAGTTTTTCTCCTGTTTGTTCACACATGCCATCCCTGTCATGACCTCCGTCACCCAGATAACACCTGAAACTGGGCTGTTCGAATTTTGTAGGTGTCCCGGGAGTTGGATAGCTGTAGATTAAGGTTTGATTATTGGTAATTAATGAGGACTCTCGTGGTCGAGATCTTGGAGGTGGTGCAGGTACACGGAAGTACGAGCGTGGTGAGATCTCGGGAATCCTTGCTCATCACACTCGGCCCATGCATGACGACGTTGTGAAGGTCATCTCCGTCGGTGCTGTTTAGAGATGCTCAATTGACGACATGCGTAGCTGCACAGATTAATGAAATGGGTAGAGGTGTAGGTTTTTAAATTCGGAGCTGCACCTTTTGGTTTCGAACCCCACGAAACAAGTCTCTTGCTGCCTCTGAATTAATCAAACAGGTCACTGTTCAGACCTTGGTCCTGAGACATGCAGATATCACCGTCCGAAGACCATAATATAGTCATGTTTGGATATTCTGTGTTACTAAGTCCAAGCTGCAGTTCTTTGAAGTTGCTAGTTGGGAGTTGAGTTTGTGATTGATTGTCATTGATCGACAAGCTGGTGCGCAGTGCTAGAGGCGCCGTCAGAAGAGGGGTGGGATTTGTAGGTGGTGGGAGGTGAGTGTTAGAAAATGGTGAAGTTTGCGAAGCAGCTGGAGGGCTCCCTGGTGCCGGAATGGAAAGGAGCGTACTGTAATTATAAGGAGCTCAAGCGAGACGTGAACCGCATCAAGGCGGATCGTCTGCTGCAAAGCTCCGATGTCCCCGCACGGCACAGGTCCTTGGGATCGTTCTCGCAGTTGCACAATCTCGGCAACCATCTTCGGCGAACCGCTCATGAATTGAACCCCCTCAGCCACGGCAGCGATGAGCTGGTATAACTCCTGCACTGATCTGTAGTTTACCCTTGAAAGTTTGATTCATACGTCTATCTGAGAGCAACAAGCTACGTCCTTGATTCTAGTCGGTTTGTTTGTGTTGTTCTTCGATCTGAGCAGGGGCACAATAACTCGGTAGATCGGAATGACGTCGACGACGTGCTGTGCGAGACCGAGCTGATCGATCCACGCGGCCACGGTGAGCAAGACCGGGTGTTCTTCAACCGCTTGGACGCCGAGCTGGAGAAGATCAACCGCTTCTACAAAGCCAAAGAGGGCGAGTACATCTCCCGCGCGGTACGCCTCGAGAGGCAGCTCCTGGCTCTGTTTCAGGTTCAGGAAGCTCTCGCTCGCCAGAACCTCAAGATGCGCACCTCCTCCTTCCCCAAACCACGCAAATACACCACCACCGACATTAACTCTTGCTTTTCCAGCCGTAAGACCCAAGTAACCCAGCTAAACTCTCTAATTTTCCAGAAATTTACATTAATTTTCCTCAAAACTAAAATGGTTTTCCGAACACCAAACCTAAAATTTGTCCAATTTTATTTCATGTGATTTCAGCTACAGGCTATGAGAGTCCACTACTAGAAATCATCACAGTGCGACCAGAAGGTCACAAGAGGGAATCCCGGAACTATTCTGAAGAGTCAGGGTGTAGTAGCAGTGGCTCATCAGACGAGGAGATGGAGATCATAGCCAATTTTATCGACAACGTAGACCTGATGTCGGAGAGAGATAATTCAGACACTTCCACCAGTGGAGAATCGCCAATAATGTCACCAAGCTCCAGGAACAGCTTTTTGGATGGGGCCAGCTCCTCGAGTCCGCTGCAGATGGTGCAGAGGAAAGGGGAGTTTAATGCTCGGATGCGGCAGACAAGGGAGATGGTGGAGCATCAGGGTGTCACGAACCGGAAGGAGAAGCTGCACAGTCGAGAGAGGAGCATCATTCAGGACATGATCGACATGAGCCTCGGGAAGAAGAAGGTGCAAAGCTTCGAGAGGATGCTTCGGGCGGCGTTTATTGAGTTCTACCGTGGCCTTGGTTTGCTCAAAAGCTACAGGTACATCGATGGTTGAGTGCAGTATTATACTATATTATTTACAGAGCCTGATTGATGCTGAGTGTTTTGATTGATAATTCAGCATTGGGAAGACTTCTTAACCAAGAGCACTGATTAAGTCTTCCTAATGTTTTGAAATCTTTTAATGATCTTGTGCTGATTGATTGATTTCTCGGTTTGTTGGTGTGGATGGGTGTTTGCAGTTCCTTGAATATGGTGGCGTTTGCCAAGATTATGAAAAAGTATGATAAGGTAGGAAAGCATAGATTTGGGCCCTTGTACATCAGAGAAGTGGAGCACTCCTACTTTGCAACTTCGGACAAGGTACTCAAAGACACAACTTAGGCTTCTGTTACGGGCACTTGGAATTTCTACTGTTACATTTCTGTGCACTGGTTTTCTTTTTGAGATGTCGGAAGTTTCTAAAATTGTACTAGCTTTTGTGGTATAAAATTCAGGTGACAAAGTTGATGACAAAGGTGGAGGAAATTTTTACCAAGCATTTTGCCGACCATGATCGGCGCAAAGCTATGGCGCAGCTGAGACCCATGCAGCAACATGGAGGCCACAGCGTAACTTACTTGTTAGGTATAGCAAACAAACTAATTGATCTTCCACCTTCTAAAATATCATAATTTCTGTACTAGTATCAAGTCACTGCAAGTGTTCAAAAAAACCAGTAGATAGAGATATTGAGCAATGTAGCGGCTTGGTCTAGTAGACATGAGTGCTCCATTGATAAGGATTGATTGCAGGTATTTTCTCAGGTACATCATTGGCACTTCTGGTAGGTTTTTTAATGCTGCTGTCCACCACTTCGGAGTACAGAAAATTGGGAGGCCACAAATACATGGACACCGTCTTCCATGTTTTCAGCACTTTGGGGTTGGTTCTTCTCCATTTGTACATGTATGGGTTGAATGTCTACACATGGCAGCGAGCACGCATCAACTACCCTTTCATCTTCGAGTTTTCCCCGGGCTCAGAGCTGCGGTACCGGGAGATTTTTCTCGTTTGCACCGCACTCACAAGTTTATTACTGGGCACCATGATTGCGCACATCATTGCCAGCACCAGAGAGATCCAGCGCTACTCCACCTCGGAGTTCGCTCCCATGGCGATCACACTGGTAAAGAATGTCAACATTGCCACAAACCTTAAAGTTTTTGTCATAAAACTTCCGAGTGCTCAAGAGGATCGGATTAAAAATTAAGCCTACCCAAATTTTCAAAAATAGAACTAATCCATGTTGCTGTTTGCCTCATGTGCAGTTATTTCTCGCTGCACTTTTCAATCCAATGAACATACTTTACAGACCCACCCGGATGGTCTTCCTTCGATGTATGCTACGGGTTATTTGTGCACCGTTTTACAAGGTGGATACCACTATTGATCACAGCTATGCAGGAAATGATGTAAAATGATAGCCCTTAATTTTATCTGAAAGAATCAAGGCAATGCTGTAAGTTTAAACTCGGCGGTCTAACACTCCTGGAATTTGCAGGTACATCTTGCAGATTTTTTCCTTGGTGATCAACTCACAAGCCAAGTTGCTTCATTCCGAAATCTCGAGTTCATATTGTGTTACTACTCAGGTGGGTACTTCCAAGACCGGCAGGAGGACGCCTGCACAAGCAATAGGACTTTCAAGGCGCTTATGTATGTATTCTCCTTGCTGCCGTACTGGTTCCGTTTCTTACAGTGCATGAGGAGATGGCGAGATGAGCGAGACAAAATGCAGTTATACAATGCCGGGAAGTATGCTTCGGCTATGATTGCGGTGGTGATCAAGCTCACATACATGTTCAAGGAAGGCCCTACCTGGCTTGTTCTTTTCGTGATCTTCTCATGCTTTGCAACTCTGTATCAATTGTACTGGGATCTTGTGGTCGACTGGGGCCTGCTTCAGCGGGGCTCAAGGAACCCCTGGCTTCGGGATTGTCTCGTTCTCAAGAAGAAATATATTTATTTTGTTTCCATGGTAAGAACAACATTTCAATACCGCACCCATTTGACTAGAATGAGTTTATAATTATCATTCTAGTAATTTCTTCCTTGGTACAATTGAATCAGATTGTTCAAGTTCCTGCAAATAAATTTCATTAAGAGTGTCAATGGTGGAAGAATCTCAAGCCTTGTTATCATTGTGATGAGCAGGGCTTGAATGTGGTGTTAAGGCTTGCCTGGGTGTCATCCATTCAACATGTAAACATGATTCCTGGATTCAGCCAAGCAGGTTGGGACATCATCTTTGCATCTTTGGAGGTCATCCGCCGTGGCCATTGGAACTTCTACAGGTACTAACCTGTGTGCAAGATTTATCAGCGGACTTTACCTCTGTGCATCTAAACTACCCATTTTGAGAAATTAGCAAGAACACCGTTAATTTTCAGGTTTTGTCTGCCAGCGAATGTAAATTCTTCCAAAACATTTGTGGACATTGAGTGATTTAACTTGCTTCCTAATTGTGATTTCAATGTGCAGATTGGAGAACGAGCATCTGAATAACGTCGGTAAATTCAGGGCTGTGAAAACAGTGCCTCTCCCATTCAAAGAATTCGAGGACCGTTCTGTTTGAAGCCAGGATCATCTTCACTCATGTTCTGGCAACTCAGTTGTAATTACACAAGCTGCTAGAGATGTAGAATTTTTTCAGAATGTACTTAAACCAAGCCTTAATCGAGGACACGAAGAACAAGGATCGACGTTTCTGGTTCTTGTAGGTTAAAAACATTCTGTGATTGAAACAGATTAACTTAGTTGTCAATTGAAGGCTCCAATTGTTTGCTCATTTTTATTAGAACCTTGTACAAAAAACGCCTTGGAAACGTTCAAGAAGAACGTTTCACAACGCCACGTAAGTGCTTGGTTTCATAGAAGCGGACTTCGTGTTTTCCTGAATCATGGAAAACTCACATTGAGGTAACATTATTGTGACACAGTCACGCCATTGGAATGCGAAACCTGTATAATATTTGTTCATGTGAGAAAAAGCACTTGAGTCACTATTGAAGGGTATTGTTATTCAATGTCTCAGATTGCTCTAGTAAACATCTCTTAATAGTACTGGTGTACTGCTCTAATGCACATTCCATGTCACATGTATATGTCGACAAGTAAGTACTTCTTATAACACCTGGTTACAGAACGTTGATTATAGCATTTTAAGACCTTAAACCCTAAATGTATGTCTTTTCATCTTCTATTTTTCATGCTTACCTTTCAAGTGACTGTTTAAATCACACATTTTGTAATAACATCATTTAAAAATATTTCAAATGATCAACACCCAAAATCACGAGCCTAAACTATTTGTTTTCTTCTGGAATTCAAAACCATTTTGCTTCTAACTTATTCTTCTGTACGTCCTAAAATCCAAGTTATAAATTTCAGCTCAAATAAAAATTCAAAAAAAAAGACTCAAACAATTTTTCTATTACATTTTAGTTCTTAAAAACAAAATGAAACAACAAACATTCACTTTACAAGTTTCAACTCTCTATTAAACAATTACCACCATCTGCAAATCACCAATGCAAATTTAATCATATCTTTGAGCTCATTATACTTTTGACAAACAAATTTGCATTACATACACAAAAAACTAAATAAACTAGCTAGTGAATTACGCCAAGAAGACAAGATCAGTAATGCAGGTTCAAACATGACCTCCATCTTCGATCTAACAAGTTACCACAACAAAATGATATAATTATACCTGCAATTGACACATCTTAGTGCGTGATCAGGGGTAACTAAACCTGCTTGAATTCAATCATTCATAAAAATGATCAAGTGCAACACAAGCTGAGAGAGAAAGAGAACCAATTCAAGTAATTGAATTCATTCATGCCTACAAGGAGCTGGAGAAGAATACCATCAGAGCACTCTATCAGAACTCCTACCAGAGCTATCAGAGCGCCTTATCAGAACTCACCCTTCTGGTTGAAGCAGCCATGGCGGATGCTTCTTCTTCTTTTGCTTCTGTTTCTGGGATCAGTGTTGTGTTGCGCTGCGCCGGTGACGGGGAGAACAACATCAGGGAGCGCAGGAGGGTTGTACACCTTCGAGGTCACGCACCGGTTCTCCGACAAGGCGAGGGAGGAGCTCAAGGCGCGCCATGGGGATGCCTTCCTCGACTGGCCCAGGCAAGGCACCCCGGAGTTTCACGACATGCTCTTCCACCTCGACCTCCATCGCCACCCCGGCCGCGTCCTCCCCCGCGGTGATGCTGCCAAGGCCAAAGCTCCCCCGCTCATGGCTAGCTCTGTGGGGAACACTACTTATTTCAACCAGCGTGACGGGTGAGAATCGCATGCTCAGCTCATATCATTTACTCTTTCCTGTCTGTTTGGTTTGATGTTTGGTTTAGGGTTTGATTAAGATGTCTGCTTGAGATTTTATTAGGTTAGGTTATGATTTTATTTTTTTCTTGAGTTTGAGTCTTCGGGCTTTCTGTGCAGGTTGCAGTATACGTATATTGAGATTGGAACTCCCAGCCAGAGGTTCTATGTTGCGTTGGACACGGGGAGTGATTTGCTATGGTTGCCCTGTGCGCATTGCGTCTCATGTGCTCCTTCGGTCTCTACTCTTTATGTAAGTAGATATGGATTTGGATGGGTAGGTATTGGATATATTGTTCTATGAATTTTTGTCTCTTTGTCTGTTTCTTGGATGGGTTTTGATTTTGGTCATGTTTGGGTGTATGATTGTGTGCAGGACACTACGTTTAATGTGTATGACGCCTCTAATTCGAGTTCGTCTGAGAGAGTAACGTGTAGTAGTCCATACTGCGTCGATGTGGCAAGCGCATGTTCATCGAGCACAATGCAATGCCCTTACCATATACAGTACATTTCTCCGGTTACTACAGAAGGCTACCTTGTGGAGGATGTGATGTATCTCATTCCACAGAAAGGAGGAAACAAGACTGCCGCGGATGTTGTGTTTGGGTATGGTGGCAGTGCTTTGTGAATTTGCAATAGCTCTAAACCCTAATGTCAGGGTTTTTGGATGCACTTTGATTGAATCGGTTGATGTGGTGGATGGTTTAGGTGTGGGACAAATCAGACGGGGGAGTTTCAGACTGGCGCCACCGTACCGGATGGTCTTCTTGGACTGGGCATGCGGAACATCTCGGTTCCGAGCATTCTTGCTCAAGCGAAAGTGATGGCGGATTCTTTCTCCATGTGCTTTGATTATGGTTTGGGCACAGGGAGGCTTGTGCTTGGCGACAGAGGTTCTCCGAAGGCGTATAGCACGCCTATCATCACCCACGTATCGCCGTAAGATGATTGCCAGCCTCTTGGTCTGTGAGATTTGCAATGCTCTTTGTGGCGTCTGGCTGGAATTCCAGAGGACTTGCCATAGCTCGTTAGGGTTCTTTGCGCTACAATGATGTTGCTTTGTGCTCCTTGATGAGCAGTCAATTCTATTGGGTGGGCTTGAGCTACGTCCTTGTTGGCGGTGTATCTGTGAAGACAATGACGATGGCCGTTTTCGACACAGGGACTACATACACTTACCTGGCTACCCCAGCTTACAACTCTGTCATGGCTGTTGTAAGGCCGGTTCTTTACACCGGCTCTGTGTATGTAGTTCAAATTGAACTGGAAGCGTTTTTCATTACTTAGCCTGGGATCCAAGTCATAATGGTTCTTCAATTTACGATTGTTAGAAATTTTGAGCTGAATCATAGATGATATACTGGATGATACAATAAATGATTTCCTGCAGTGAGGTATATTGGAGTATTTTCCGCAGTTCGCATTTTCCTTCAACACTTTTTCTAATCCCAAGGGTGTTAATATTCAGTGATGTATGATTCTCTGATTTATGTCATTAGGTCATCTCGCTATTGTGTGACCGGAATAAGAAAGTGGAAGGTAGATATAATTAAAAGTTAGGTTTCTCGACTGCGTTGTACGAGTTGTTTTCTGTTGGTTTTTCTTTCTCTGACTGTAGTGTATGTTTGATGTCTATCTGCAGGTTGACCAAGCAATCCTTTACAAAAGAATAGCAAGCCCCTCCGAAGCCTATGACCATTGCTATTCACCACCGTAAGTTATCATCTAATATTTAGAAGCTAGATCTTAATACTTTGTGACTCACATGTCCAATAGCTGAATATTTCATGAATATTTTCGTGGTTATGATGTGACTTCTTTTGACCGCTTGCTCCCACTGCAGAAACGTAGAAAATGTAATGTTGCCGACTATCACTCTTCGCTTCACTGGTGGGGCGAAGCTCGAAATTCTACAACCATATGCAATTCTTGCCGACCATACGGTAATTCAATCCATTCTTCCCTTGCTGACTGATAAATTCATGCATTTAAAATGAATACTAGCCCTTGGATTCTGTTCAATAATTTTCTGAATGCTGTGTTTTGAAGATACAAGTGCAGGAGATACACCTGATCACCAGTGACTCACCAATTCTCTTTGTTAATGTCAGGCTTATTCTGAGTATGATTGTTCCTGCAGGGTAACGTAATTGCAATCTGCTTGACGCTGGTTGACAGCAAGAGTGAATACAGCATTATTGGGCGTACGTTCTCCTTGTTTGTTTTGGGTTTTCTTTTTTATTGCTATCAATTCATTTTACCCCCCTTTTGTTGGTTGGAATTTGTTCAGAATTCATCGACGTGTAGTCATCCAAAGGGATCTTGAACACATGTGGTTTCAGTTTTCTTGTTTCACCAATTTCACTCAGCTGTGTATCTGATGTAATTGCAGATAACTTCATGGTTAATCACAGCATCACTTTTGATCGTGTCAAGAATAAAATCACCTGGATTCAAGTTCCTTGTAAGTCCTTCAAAGCTCCTCTTCTCGAAATTCTACTGAACCCACATTGTAGTTCAGTGCATGCCCAAAGAATGCGACTCTCCATGTATTTAGAAAGCAGATAAGAAGAAATGCGATCGCAAGAAACTTTCACATATTTGACCTCAAATTTGATGGTTTGAAATTTGATATGCAGCATGTTCCAATTATCGAACAAGCTTTGGATCAATGAATCGAGTCCAAGCTACTTGGCTCACCGTTTCTTTATCCATTCTCTCATCGTACTTCCTACTGGTGGAAACCCACTTGGACTATACAAGAGCAACGAGATATATCTAATTTGAAGACCATTCCCGTCCCTCTCATTGTAGTTTAAAGGTACAATCCTTTACATTGCAAACCCGTTGAGAATCAAACACTCTATTTTGTAAGCTATGAACCATTACTGTAGTGGGTAGATTAACTCCAGCAACATGCAGGTAAAGCATAGAATTGATGCAATATCCAATTACCGGTCCCTCAATTGTCTTGCACTTACTGCACACTGTGTGTCTTGAGTAGGAGAAAACCACCACGGGGCCTGTAACTCATACGAGGTGTCTTGAGTTAATTCAACTACCATCATTTGGCAACAGAATTCGTGTCATTTCTCAATGCCCCTGTAACCTTAGTGTCTCAATTTCAGTATTACTTCCAATTTTTCCAGAACTTGATAACCTCAGTAAATGTAGGACGTTGGATTGGATCCTGATGCCAACAACGCATAATCAACTCCTTCACTCTAGAATCCAAATCGTTTGGCAGTTTAGGTCTTTGTCCACTCAATACAATGTTGTAATTTGACGGTGAACGGCCTTCAAATGGGATGCGTCCTGTCACAATTTCGTAACAAGTCATCGCATAACTATACACATCTGTCTTTTCTGTATATAATTCTAGAGTTGTATTTCGATCTCTTAAAGAGAGCAAGATTTCAGGAGTTCTCCAGAATGTTGTCCCAAGCACTCCCATAGAACACTCAAAATCTGCCACATAAATGAACGCGTTTCCAAACTCAGGATCAAATTTCCTCAAATCCTGTTCAGTGCTTATGAGGACATTTGAGGCCTTCACATCTCGGTGCAGAATATCCCTCTTCAGCAAACCTTGCATCCAAAATGCAATGTACCACATGAATTCTCTTGCCTTCTCAAACGGAAACGGTGGGCCTAGATTCTTCTTCTGTTCCATTCTCATGTCGATGAGCTTACGCAGATCACCCCAACACTTCTTCATCACAAAGCCGAATCTGCCATCTTTCAACAACGTTCCCCCAATTACCGGAGGGCAACATTCATGGGTAGTAGACTGAAACATCCCCAAGGGCCACTGTTTTTGCAAGTCTTGCAAGCAATACCCCCCCTTTGAACACCTTCAAGACCAACAACTTATCCTCATGACGACTCTCCTCCTGGACAGAAAACTCAGGAAGCAATCTAGCTTCAAAGATCTCAGCCTGCCCTCCCTCTGCAATCTTCCGACCTACCTCCAATCTGTCACTACCCTCCCAGAAAAACCAACCCCACTGAGGATGCTTCTTCAGCTTCTCAAACACATCCCGGCTGCTCTCCTCCTCCTCCTCCTCATCTGTGGAAGAGCAAGTCACTAGGCTCCAATGATCTTTGGAACACTCAATCTCAAACTCAACCTCACTGGAAAAATTCCCTCTTGTCTCCATCATTGATCGAATACGTGTCGATGAGTATGTTGAACCCTGTGCATTAGACTCAAGGGCAAACTCCTGTGTCAAAGAATCAGCTTCCAACAGAGCACCTTGGTGCATAGAACGCCCTTCTATGGTAGAGTCCGACATGATGTAGCACTCCTGTCCTAAGCTGTGTTCACCAACCTTGATTGAGGATGTGTACTATCCTTGGCCTAAAAACTTCAGTGTCATACACAGCTATTCAAAATCGTCAAAGCTCTAAGTAACTGATGCGTTCTACAGAATGAAAGCTCGAAAGAGAAAGACAGAGATTGAGTGAAAGACTTCCAAGTAGAGAGAGATTCCAAGAAGTAGAAGCGTCGAACTAGAGAGTAAGAATGGTGACAGTGGCGTTGTATGGGCACCTCCTGGGCGCAAATGTTTGCCATGAACTGCGAACTCTATCCAAGTCGGTCCTGATGTACTGAGGGTTGGGAAACAAGGTCAAAGAAATCAATACCGCGTGAAGCCCTTGCACAGAGAGTTATGTAGTCGCCCTTGACTTACACTTACACAAGACCAACTTATGGTACATGCATCTTCATGGGATATTTGTGACTTTGTTGGTACAGACGTTGGTAATGGATTGATAAGTCGGAAAATACTCAAGCTTGAGGGTCCCACTCTGTGAAGTGGCATTGGTCAGTAACATCTTTCTCCACTAGCAAACCTTCCTCCATAGGAGCAGGTAATGACGGGTCAAAGAATCTATCTGATTTTTGCCACAAGTATTTCACAAGAATACTATGTCTAAGGAACTTCTGAGACAGCAGTCATGTATGACGGACACATCCTGAAAGTATCGAAGGTCAGAGATTGAAGAGGAATGTTATATTTCACAGTCTGGGTTCATACAAAACAACATGATGCATGCTGTCTTGGAGGTGACACGGATGTAGGTGCACAACAATTTTGTTATGTACGAGATTCCAAGAGACTGCCAAGTATCGAGTACACCCTTCAGCAGATTTCAACTTTGGGTGTTACTGAACTGATTCGCATGTAATTGCTGTAGCACATACAGAGAGCCAGCCGCCAAGAAAATTGCAATGGAGTAAAGCAGCAAATCCACCGAGCTTGCAATGCATACCGTCTTGCTCTTCTCGAACAATTTCACTATCAGAATCATCACGATGCAATGCCCCAGCTTCGTCTTTAACGTATCCAACGTAGTGATTTGCATCCACAGTGGCCGTTTCTATTTCATGGACACAATTTCCAGATGATTAGCTTTCGTATACATGCTCACATATAAAATCTGCTTAAAATTTTGTGCATATTAGCGCATGCTTCCACAACGCTTTCAACCCATTTAGCTTTGATATGAACATCAGAACAATGTTCAAAAAAGGTTACATTGGCATTTGGGTGGATTTTCTTACCGTAAGAACAAACATCCCAAAGAGGGTTGTATTTCGCAATGCACGATCACCCTGTCCCCTTTGATCTGAGCCATTGCTGATGAACAATCCGAAAAGGCCCATTCCAAATATCAGCATCACAGTTCCCACAAGGTAAATCTCTGTTTATCCCAACAATCCACACAAAGATGCCATTAGTCCTGGAAAATGTATGCAGAGGAGAACATTCCACAAGATAAGAATATTGCAAGAAGTGGCATCTAACATGAATTACAAGGAATGTTAATGCAGCTTGATAGAGGGTGATTCAATGCTCACCGACGGCCTCAACAAGCCGAAGGATGACCTTCCCGGTGTGCAAACCGTTCAAACACATTCCAAAGTAGGCAGTGTAAGAGTCCAATACAAATCCACACCCCTGCATTCCAATACAGCTGCTTAGGCTCAGCTTTTATACATTTTTCAAAAACATGGATTACAGTACCTGCAATTCATTCAAAACGTGCAGCTTCTTTATAATCTGGACTTCAATGTCAAATGAAAAGCAGACCTAAGTGCAACAAAACTAATTCCACTCTGCCAAAAAACAAAACAAAACCAAAATAAAACCAAAACAGACCTAATTCATCTGAATTATCACCACACTTGGAAAAGAAGAGGATAGCAGAGAATAATTTTGTTCAGATTGTTGCCTTGAGGAAGCAAAGCAAGGAGCCCACAAGAGAACCGCCAATCGCCGTTAGGGTGAGGAACCGGAAATTGAAGATGGTCTGCAGAGGAAGCAACACTCATTCATCAAGAGCCAAATTTGTGCTGCAACAAATCAGCTCCAGCAAAAGCTCTGAAGTGCCAGACACCAATCTTCCACATATCAAACCCAGTATCGGAGCCTGTGCAGCTCAAGACCTAATTCAGGTCTAATGCTGAACCACAAACATTCATAAGCAATCGTCTACAGTAACAGCTTCACCATACCCTCTCAACCCCGCTCTCGATGCGGGAAATCCATGGCTCCTCCCCTTTCGACTCCGAACCAGATGAACCCGCTACACCCGCTACAGTAGAAGTGCCGGAACTCTTCAACATCGGAGAAGAATCAGTAGTTGGAGACACGAAGCCCGCCCCATCACCTCCATCGTCCAACCCTCCATTACCCAAGGTGACCGCGCAGCTCTGGATCAGCACATGGCGATGATGATGCACCCGTTTCCAAGTCGCTGGTACCTGTGATCTGGACTTGGAATTAAAATTGTGGCTGCCGAAATGGAGTCGAGGTAGGCAGCTTGGGGTTGAGAGGATATGGCTGTGTGCAAGAAAGAGCGTCATCTCATGTCGATTTCACCAAGTGAGTTGAATCACCCTCCTAATTCACCACCAACACAAAATTCAGCTTCAACATCAACACCTGCACAATCAGGAATCTCACAAAGGCTACCGATAACTGCAAAGTTTCTTTCGAAGAAAATTTCAACCTCGACTGCTCTTGAAATCAATTGAAGCGCAATTTCAACTCGCAAGACTCCAAGAGCACGAGCACAAACCTTCCGATCGCTGCTTGACCTTGAATGAGTGGGATTGCAGCCCAAGAATATGACAAAGCCAGGAAATCGAAGCTGACAAATGGAGAAAGGGCAGGCATATGATTCTTATCCACCCACTGAACCCATCCGTGATATTTACACGATCTTTCCACCATGCAGCATTCCTCAGCCATGGTCTCCAATAGCAGGTCTCCGATTTCTCCCCACTTGGACCGACTCCGGACGATGCTCTGCTCTTTCAGCATTGAACTGGCATGGTTCGGATCCAACATTCTTCAGCTCCACATCGAAAACAGCGGCCATACGTGAAGAAATGCTCAACAGGAGTGAGATCTTTGCTAACAATGCTCTCTATCAGATGGTAATTGAAGCTCCAGAGACTGGCCCTATTCTTTTGGATTGCAAAGGACCCATGCCTCTCTAGTGCGATTGAAAAACTGCAGCGATCACCCACTCAAGAGCGTGTCCTTTCAAACCTTCATGCTACATGGCTGTCGCTTAGTTGATACCACTGCAATAAATCCCAGTCAGCAGCGCTACAAAGAGACTCCTCTTAGTTTCCACAACCCATGTCTGCTCTGAAGCTGTTGTTGTTGCGCTTGCCATGCATTTGGCCATGCGTTTCAAGTTTTGCGGATGGTTGACATCCTGAGGTTGAACATTACCCATGTGGAAATGTTGTCACATGTGTAGGATGAGCTTGGTTAAGATGGAGAGAGGCACTTCAAGTTCTTTAGATTGAGCTCCTTGAGCGAGTCTGGAGCTTGAAGATGTTGACGAGAGATGGCGACACGGGTTGCATTTGGGACCTCTGAGGTTTCGAATTTTTTGTGGGCTGATTGAGGGCTAAGGCTGGTATGAGTGCTTGCATGGTTGTGATTTTTGGAAGGCGTTCGAGACGGCAAGCGGGTGAGGTGATGCTGGCGCGAATGCGTTGTGGCGGTATCAATGAGGGGAGGTGTTCTTACCAGGAGCACTGGTACGTTGTTATGTTTCGTTGCTGCGATTTTGGTTTCCATGTGGAGTGAGTCGAGGGTTTCTTTCTGGATAGGAATAGTGGATGTGCAACGATGTGTTTTGATGTTCAGAGGTCATTTGGGGGAACGATCTTAGGATTTTGATCATGCTTGACGGTGTCATACTGGTTGATTGTTTTCAACAGGGAAGATCAGCTTCGATAGGCTTTTTGTTCTGGGAACAAGGAACATGGCGAGCAGTGGGCGTCTTCTAGGTCTACAGCTGCCGCCCGTGCCCTCGCATCTCTCCGATTTCATGCCAGCTTGTGTTCGATCCACACATACTGGAGACGCTAAAGAATGTTCCTCTCTCGCCCAGTTGTCCGATTTGCCATTTCAACCTCCACGGACGGCATTACAGGGGGGTTCACCTACACAGGCATCATCTGTCGGGCTGTCTGCTTTTACTCCACTGTGTCCCAAATTGGGAGCCGATGTGAAGGAGAGCCATTCTTCTTCTGCGTTGAGCTGCAGTGCTGAGCAGATTGAAGTGGTCAAGGCGATAGGCGAGCAGCGTGCAGAGTCTCCATCGCCGTCTGGATGGGCTCCATATTTTAGTTTTGGTGGTAATGAATTAGGGAATGCTAAAGTAAATTCCTCACCAGGGGTTGAATCCTGTCCCACAAGTTCGCCTGAAGATGATATTACTGGGGCCTTTGGCAAAGAGGCTGGTGTAGTTCGATCAAAGCTCGGTAGCTTACTTTCGTTGGAAAAGAGAAATAGCCTTGTTCCTAGCCATGCAAGCCAGTTAATGATGGATATGTCAACCTCTTTCACTCGACGAGCTCCGAACGTTGACAGCAAGATAAGGGCTGCCATACAAAAGGACTCTTCTGTTTCTGATATGATCGTCACTAGAGGTGATCCATCATGGACAGAAGACAAGTTATGTAACGAGGCTTGGGGTATAGAACCGTGGCATTCCGAGGAGCGCAACATTCTCATGAAGACTTTGTATATGATGCGCAGCGATATTGAATCTCTTAAGGTGATATTTCTGATATGCTGAATGTATGTTTTGGAAGATATTGGATGACGAAACACCAGTTTTAGGTTTTCTCTGCTGGCTTAATCGTTGTGCAATACTGATATGAAAATAGAAATAGGAATTTTGTAGTGATGAGTTTCTCTTCTCTTGATAACATGGGTTTTGACTCTTCTGATCCCCTGCCAGACGGTGCTGAGATCTCTTGACCTTCCGGCAGCTAGGGGAGGTCCCCTGGACCTGCATCTATATGAAACCAAGGTATTTTTACAGTTCAAACACCCCAATTACCAATGTGATTCCTCATCGCCTTTTCAATTATAATTTTTCAATTTTCAGTCTGCATTTTGAAACTTTTCAGAGTGAATTCAAAAATTTAGGGCAAGAATTTTTATCAAGTCGAAATCATGTTTTCCATCTTGCTGAACTGAAAATTATCTTGCAGGGTTACATGCCCAATATGCATCCAGTTATGATGATGACGAGCAATTCAGCAATGTCGGAAATGAACCATACTTCTCGCAAACCATCCGATGAGGAGCAAACTGAAAACTGTGTTGACCACCTCAAGGGAGATACGGAATTTGCTCAGACGGCTGAAAAAGGTCACAGTTTCGAAACTGACAAGGATCTTTGTGTTTCAGAGGTGCCTTCATCTAAAAAGGTAGAGGAAAGTGATGAAGTTGTAAGTACGTGGACTCATGGTGATTCAAGAAAGAGAAAACAGTGGTGGAGAGAACTTTTAAAAGCACTTGGGTTGACAGTATGGGTAATTACTGGAGCAGTGCTTGTTGCGAAGGTTATTGGTGTTCCAAACCTAGAAGTTGGTCAGAATGTTGCCTACAGTGGTTTTTGGGGGCGCTCTGAAGACGACAAAACCAAAGGCTCAGGGTAAAGTTCTCGTATCAAGCCGTCATGCCCATTTCACAGCTGCTCTAGTGTCTCATTTTTTCCAAATTCAAAGTGAATTAATTCTATGGTAAGGAGATGAGGATCAAGAAATTTACCTAACCCCTAACCTTCCTTTGTTCTCATTTATTTTGTTTACCAGCCAAGGAATACCGTCAGGAGTCGTGGAGCTCACCTTCCTTAATTTTAACGAGACTATAATGAAAAGGTAACCATCCTTCAGTCAGTTGGGAACCTCTGCATCGCCCAATTATTTCTTGAAATTTTTGCAAGGTAACACAGATGTTAGCAAGCATCGTATGCATCATATGCAATCGATAGGCAAACCCTTACTTTCGCATTATAAAGTCTCCAAACTAGGCGTTTTCTCAAACTACCTTGAGGTTAATCAGTAACTTGATCTTCTTGCATGTTACGAACTTACATTGCCCAACAGATTTAAAGTATCATATTCTACACGTGTGTCTCGAAAGATTTGTTACCATCAGAGTGGTCCTGGGTACTTCAGTTCATGCCAAATCCTTTTTTCTGTGCAGACCAACGTTTGTTATGTTCTACGCACCATGGTGTCCTCACTGCCAACGCCTGCATCCCGTTTGGGAACAACTTGCAGGTGTGCTAAACAAGAAAGGATACGATGTTCAGGTACTTGCCACAACTCCTTGCAGTCATTGTTTAACACATTCTGCTGCAGCATAGATATCTTTTCCATGCTTTCGGATGATCACATTTTTATGGTTCCTCGGAGACATCTAGTTGTTGATTACTGAGACATTCATATCCTTCCCCAATGTTCGAGATGCTCTCAGATTAATTCTTTCCCCTCCTGACGAAGTTTTTGTGTTGATCTCAACAGCTGGCAATAGTGGACGCTACCAAGCACACCAGGCTTGCCGACAAATACGAGATAGTAGGATTTCCTTCGTTAATTATGTTCAAAAGAGGTCACCCAGTGGGCAGACATCGAGGAGCACGCGACATAGACACTCTCATATCCTTCATCGATTACAACAAGTAGGTTCTGAACGACTAAATGCATAAATTTCCACTTGAATGAACGGTCCTCGTAACGAACACATTCAGAAGTGAGCTATCGAAGTGACCAAAATGGTGGTAATGTAGACTTGTACAGAACAGTTCCCAAATGCTTCCTACCATGTCCCTTTAATGCGAGCTAATCACCAAGTGGCAATTTTTCCTCGGGCTGTAACTCCTATCATAATACTCACATGGAAACCATTGCTTCCGCACACTCTGAACATAACACAGCGTTGATTTCTTCCTGAAGCAACTAACAAAATTCATAGGCAACACTATCAACTGTTACGACAAGCCCTCTCACGACAGCATTAAGAATCTTCGCTGCAGCACCAATACTGAGATGGACAATGTAATCTTCGACAGCCGGAGGCTGAAGAACCTCATGTAGCATTCCTTGAAGAGGTGGATCTTGTTCAATCTTGTTCAATCTTGTTCAATCTTGTTCAATCTTGTTCTTTCTTATCATCGGACATGACCTCAAGTCTATCTTCTTCAACAATGATCAAGGGTCTCCAAAGAAGAGCACAAAACTCGAAAGCAATCTCTCATTGTAGAAAATAACATGCTAGCTTTACTTTATCCAATGCTTGGAGATACCCTTTACAAATATTGTCACCATTGAAGTTATGGCCTTCATGATTTACCTTCAAATTTACAGGATATGAAAAGTAGGCAAATACTCTTGGACATGAAGCAGAGATCTGCGACTTCGACACCCCTGAGTGATGCAGTGAAAACGACAGCCTTTATAGCTCAGTGGTAGAGCGTCAGTCTTGTAAACTGAAGGTCCGGTGTTCGATCCACCGTGAAGGCATCAACGGCATCAATAACATCTTTTATAAACCTTTTATAAGTCACGGCTACGATCTTTTTACCCTTCCATTTGCTAAAGAAAGGGATAAAACCTTACTCCCTTGTTAACAGCAGAATGGCGTTACCACCTCAACACCAAGATTGGGGCTCAACACCAACTCCATGGCAATGCTTCAGATCTCTGTCTCGCTTGCTCTCGATTGCATAAATGCTTGTTATCGACATGATGACGTGATTTACCTGGATGATAATATGAAAGAGACATAGCGCAAGTTAAGAACAATCTCAAAGAATGTAGTACACCACAGCAGGATTTTGGAAATACTGAACCAGACATACGCAGCGCTCTGCCTCATGTCGACACTGTTTAAGCGTAACGCAGGACGACTGGAATTGATACTTGAATCATATTCTAAAAAGTTTCTTAGTCCCAGTTCCTGATTTTGAGCGGACTGTAAGCACGTAAATCAGTTTCGAAGCTTGACAGATCGGACAGGATGAATTAGGTTCATCGTTGTCTGGCCAACCCAACGCAAGTTCATCATTCATGAAGTTCCAATTTGATGATATCCATGATTCCATAATTTCAGGGTGAAGACAAGACTCTGCGGAAGATGGTATAAGAAAATACCTGTTTACTGAGAATGCGACGCGCAGCACCAATGTCGTTTGTCACTTTGCTTGATGTTTCATTGTGCATACGGATAGCCTTCGCCAAGTGTGACCAATCGGCCTGCAGCTTCTGCTTCAAAATCTCCAAATCAGCGGCCGCAACCCACTCGCACTCAATCACATCAACGTCGAAGTGGTAACGCTGCAGCTGGCTAATCCAGAGAAGGCTAAATTGTCCGAGACGGGAGGAAATGGTCTTGTCCCCTGGTGACAATTTGTTCGTCAACGCACTCTCCCTCATGCTCCGGTGTCTAAGAATACAAAACCCAAGGAAACGTGCCAGTCTTGTTAAACATTCAGAGCAATTTAATAAACAGCGCATTGTTTAAACTTTGCACCGGTTTGCTTGCTCCGAAACTGGTGCCGTGGATCACTGCAAAAGTCAAAGGATTGTACTCAATGAGTAGTTTCTGTGGTGTAATTTTACTCAGATTTAAAGGAAAAGGCGTCGTCCGTCTTGAACCACTAATATTCCGTCGACATGGCTACCATCTAAGATCCTGTGTACTGCAAAATTGTAAGCTACAAACTGTTCAGTGTTCGTTTACCAATGAACTCTAGGTTATATCATTTCGAACAACTTGTAACTTAAAGCTAGTTAAGATGGGCGAAAGAGTCCCCGGAAAGGCAGACTGGATGATGGGTGCATGCTTTCCATACATTTGATTCTTCATAAGGTGGGTGTATATAAACTAATCATGACCTTCTAACTCATCATACTAGCTCACGATCGTGAAATTAGTTCCAACATCAGCCTGTCCCATACCTCGCACACGTTCAAGCATAAGCTCCAACTATGATTGCACAAAACTTCTCATTCCCTGTATCCAAGCTGGAAGATATTAATCACCATCATAAACACTCACCGCATGAAATCCACGATTTTCTGCGAAACCGTCACCCATGCAAACACGATAACATTCACCTATCAAACCGAATATGCGATTTTCTTGTCAAAATTGCCATTATGCAAGGAAGATGTGACAACAAAAACAACAAAATTGGGGCGAGAGAGGCTCGAACTCTCGACCTCAGGATTTCTCGTTTAGCTATGAGACCTACGCGCTAGCCAACTGCGCCACCGCCCCAAGGGGGTTAACCCCATAGTCCCTGCGGGTTTCGAACCCGCGACCTTTCGCGTGTAAAGCGAACGTGATAACCACTACACTAAGGAACCGAAGGAAGTGAAGGGGTGTCAGAATCCGAAGGTCCCGAACCCGAAAACCCCATTGCTGACACAGAAATTCAAATTAGCATTTTTAAATATAGTAAATTAATAAATATACATATCTGAAAGTAAGCAATCTACAGAAACTAAATTGAGGAACCTCAACATATCACTCTAGCATTCTATCGATCACACAAACTCAACACATCGAAAAGCGAAGTACCGGTTTCTCTAAATCTGTACCTCACTAACCGAAACTAAAAGCATTCGAAATGCTCCATGCATATCGGTCTTTACCACATCAAAGCTGAATCCAAATTGGTTCTATGTGAATTTCCAACATTATCACTAATCCGGAGACCGTATCTGGATATGCTAAGGTCTGTAGAAAGGCCTAATTTTATCAACAGCACTCAAATTCATGATTCCCAAATTTGTAAGATAGATAAGGATGGTTAGAACAGGCACAAAGTAGCTATGTGTACAGGCTTGCTCCATTGCCTGTATACGATACCATCCACTATGACTATCGGCTGCCTCACAACTCTACGAAAATTCAATTCAACTGTGCTCCAAAAAAAGGATTATGTAAAGGAGCGATGAAGGGGTTAAGAGAGACTTGATCTATGGTTTCGAATTACAGTACCTGCTTCAGTCTGGAAGTGCATAATACACCACATATTCCTGAATCCCTAGCTCCATGAATATCCTTCCTCTTGTTCAACCCAAAGGTGCTCGTTCTCCTCTTCCTTGGTGTTTCGCTTCTGCTGCGCTAGGAAACGCAGAGCTCTCCATTCCGAAATTCTACGATAAGCCATGATGTCATATTTCCAAACCACCATTCTAAAGCTCACCTGAAACACGTTGAGGAATACTGGCTAGCTAACTGGTTACATCAAATCAGGGTCCGTCGAAAGCCATTGAAGAATTATTTGCCACAAGGACCGTCTCGAAAGGAGTTTGTGAACCCGAAAGCAAATGGTCACATCCTATGATGACAACTCCTGTGTACTGGCCATATCTAACTTCCCCCAGTCGAAACCTTAAAGAGGAGGACCAAGACGACAAGATCTCTACAGATGCTGGCACCAGCTCCAGCATCCGAGACATCTTGAGACAACTAGTCGATTGCCACTCTAAGATATTGACAAGGAGAAACGTTCTAGAATTAAGATTTACAGATTGAGGACCGTTGAACAAATAGAGAAGCGACATAAATGCATCCTACTACAGCAGCACACTGCGACGAAAAATAGCACATACCTTCTTCAAGAAAGTCCGGAGCCGCATATTCTACTCGCCAATGCTGGCCCCCAAAACGTGCTACACACCAAAGACAAACAGTAGGGATTATCGTTCACATGCCAAAGTTGATCGTCCGAAGAACGACCATCGTTGTCGACTAGTTCCAAGAAAAGCCCTAGGTACATCAAACACAAGAAAGCACACTCCTAGGATCGATTCCACGAGAAACGGAAAAGAAACCTAACTCCTGCAGAGGACAGTAGCTAACACACCTCTAACGGCCACAGCCTCCTGTTACCAAGAATCTCAAGAAAAGCAAGAAAGACAATCAGCTAACACAGAGGAGCTTCAACCTGCGCATTTGAGGATAAGCTAATGCCAAACGCATTCTACAACCCTTTGGAGTTCAATGAACGAGCAGTACTCTCCACCGCATGGCGTCTCCGGAGACACACTCAAACAACCTCTATGATGAACACAGGGTTTTCTCTCTGTAACTCCCAAATGAAACAACAACAAGACCTCCAGAATGCAATGTCGCTATGCACCATGAGAGGGACTGAAGAAACAGCATCCAACTACTCCACTTTCAAAATTGAGAATGGAAAACACGAAACCTAAAGAGCACAATGAAGCGGACCTTACATGTGATGATCTCCAAAGCTCCCCGTCCTCCGACATCGGACAACCAACCTTGTTCATAATCCTTCCGCATACCTCGTTCACGTAAGAAGGGAGAAGTGAACATGCTGGAAGACGGAGTGAACTCCGGTTCTTCTTCTAAGGGCCGGCGTGAGGAGATTAAGTGCGTGTTTATGAAGTCCCTTGAAAGAACAAGAAAGCATGACCACTGTCATCCCATGTAACTAATAGGTACATTTAACAGTGAGAGGTTCTGAGATATCTGAATATCCATGTAATAAATACGAACATTTAGCAGTGAGACAGGTTCTGAGATTTCTGAATACTTGACAATGAAATGGATGTGGCACGTCATAATGCGTGCTTATGTACAAGTGTGTAATAAGGGTGATATTAAATCAAACATTCAAGTTAATAATTTTTAAATTTGTAAAGGTTCAGACATAGGAATTCTACTCTAAAATGCCTACAACTAAGTTATAGTTTTTTTTAAATAAAAGAATGTTATGAATTTCCAAGTTGTGCAATTTCCGGAGGTCTAAAATATTGTCGACATCATCTGCAACAATTTTAGTTTACTTGGCATGAAATAAGTCTTGTGGTAATTTTTAAAATTGCATTTTGCTTTTAATATTGCTTTATACCAACGTCAAGAGCGCAAACGTACCCTAGAGGTCCCATAAAAAAATTATCAAGTTATTTAAGAATGTTAAAAACATAATTGAAACCATGCCATATCTTAAATCATTATTACTAGAATAAAATGAAGTGTAGGAAATAATGACCAAAGAGCATAAATTACAAAAATATTAAGACAACTAGTAATTAAGATGCTAGATTTATTATATATAATATATAATAATTTTTTAGATTTTTGTATCTATTTGTATTTATGTAAACTATATGTATAATTTTGTAGTATGAAAATGAATATAAGTTGATATAGTGCCAACAAATTACGAGTATGTTATTTAATATTAAGATATATACTGTAATTACTAAAAATATGTCATTTATTTTGTAAAATATATAATTTATACTAAGACTTGCGAGTATTTTTTTATAAAAAATATTTATAATTTATATTTTAGTTTTATAAAAAGATTGATTCTTTGAATCTTTTCTTTCAAATTTGAATCAATCAGATACATGAGGTTTTGATAATGTATTTGCCAAAGAGATCCATCTAGGTTAAAAAGAGGTAGTATACATTAAAGTAGAAGGTTGAGAGCTCATCCAAATTCATCAATGTCATTGCAAGAAAGGTAAAATTGAAATTGTCGGCCTTCATATTGAGGTCCAAAGTACAAATTCTGTCACGTTCCATTGTGATTCCTTTAAAGGATATTCTTGCTTAGATGATGAAATTATGAATTGAATTTCAATCATTTGCTTGCCTAAAATCCCTCAAGGGTCAATCATTTTTTTGTTAACGTGCATTATTCGCTAAAATTCCTTGACTATATTTCACCAAAAAACGCTCTAAAACTGCCATCTTTAATGTAAAAAGCATGAATGGCTAAAACATCATTATCTGCTAATTCCAATCGTAAGATGTTCAAATAGATTATTGTAGTAAATAGCTCAATACATTTCATTATAATTGACAGTGCATATTAAAAGATCATAGCTATTGAAATATGAAAACAATTTTTGTTGACAAGATTTTTGACTAGGTTGGCATACTCTAACTTTTTTTTCTTAAGTTTTTTGCACTATGAATTTTGGAGGTTTTAGTGCATGTCAAAAAAGACTAAGTTAGCTAATTATATTAAAATAAAATACATACAAAAGTCAAGTGTAGCATGTTGAAAAAAATATTTTTATTAAGTAGAAAACACAAGAATGCTAAATCTTATTTCTTTCCTAGAAATTTCATTATTTGATAAAGTTCCAAACTAAATGGTCAAAGTAAAGATTGATGTCCGTCCCTTGAGAAAAAGAAAGAAAAGACCTAAAATAATATTTTTCTAACTTTTATGAACGAAAGAAGAAGTATTTTTAGTACATTATCCAAAACGGTGAGAAAACTTTGATATTTTGTGGAGTGAACATTATGTACTGAAAGAAGTTTCTCTTTTGGAAATTTTAAAGATGACAACATTAAGTATTTATAGAAACATTCTCAATGGTAACCGTTGAATTTAGCATGGCTTGCCCAAATTGCCCACCGAACAAAAATTTTCTACTACGGGTACCATAATTATTTTTATAAATGTTCAATTGAATAAAAAAATTAGACTCCCTCAAACTTCTTGTTATGGCCTACATTCACAAAAATATTCAGAAACAAAGACCTAAAATTGACATCACATGTACATGCCCAAAATTTTAAATAGCCCATTCTAGGACAATAATCTTTTAGGGGTCAAGAATAAGATTCATAACTTGCAAAGAACCAATTCATTATTTTGTTGACATTATTGACATTAGACCTATATTGGTCTGAAATAAGCCATACTCAACTAACAATAACTTTCCCATAACTATTGATAAAAAAAATTACATGTACTTCAATAAAGCATAGTCTTTCTTCTATTTTTTTACATTTATCAAATTCTTTTCGATTTTTTAATTTTTCCAAAATATCAGATTGATTATCCTACGTTATGGTCACTTTCGTACATAATTAATTCAAAATGGGAACTTGTCCAAAATTTTGGAAATTTCAAGAGATTTGGCTAGACAATACCTATGTAATACCAAGGTGACACCCGTGCAAGATTTAGGTATTACTTGTGCAATACCTATGTGATACCTATGTGATATCCATTGTGTCAAACCACATGTGACAAAATAAAATAATAATTTTGACACCTGTCTATCAAAAGTGACCTGAACGTATGGTATCCTTGAACTTGAAGTGTAGCCATTTAACTAGATATGTAGATAATAAGATCACTAAGACCAACTTTTTATTAAAAATTTTAATTTTTTTACGTAAAATGAACATTTTCACCTAGTTTAAAAATATTGATACCATTATTGTAAAAGATTCTTTATAAACCACAATAAAAAAATTTATTTTGCATAAAAATTTACACCACAATTAAATCATTTAGCGCAGGATAGCCAAAAGTAGTGTAGTAGAAGGTCCGGAATGACCTTAAACTACCAGATGATGGACTTGGGTACCTTCGGTTATTGCCGGGGTGCTAGGAGGTTGGCGGTTTGATTCCGATCGGCTGTAAAATCTCACTTGTACCGGATGGACAACCCCGGCGATGGATTGCAAAAAGCAACTTGTCCGCTTGCTGCGGATTGCGAAAAGTAATCCGTATGTTATCAAAAAATAAATAAAAAATAGTGTAATTACCTGACGCTGCAACCAACTCCAAGTTGTGATCACAAGGAGGAACTTGGGGATCACAAGGAGGAACTTGGGGATCACAAGGAGGAACTTGGGGATCACAAGGAGGAACTTGGGGATCACAAAAAAACCGTCACAACCCAAGAACCCAAATATCTACTCAATTCCTAGATTCCAGGTCCCAATTGTTGCAGGTAAATAGTGTTTACTCCCTTCATGTCTCGATTAATATATATGTCTTTACTTGGTTGATACTCTGTTGATACATCAGTGGTACTTGGTTGACACCATCAGGAAAGCATCAGGAAAGTCTGATGAACTAAATTTTATATAAATTCTGTAAAAAAGTACTGTTGAATATAACAAGCTAACCTTTTATATAAAAGAATTGTAGATCTTTTGTCAATTTAATTAGTACCTTGTGTACTATAAAAATAACATTAATTATAAGTACAATTTTGAATGTAAAATTTATATAAAATTTATATAAATTGCATATAAAATTTGCATGAAATAAATCTTAAAATTGCACATGAATCCACTTCTCTGTTAAATTTTGGAGGTGAGATATTTAAAATTTGTAGATTTTGGACTGAATGCTCATGTAGCTACAGGGTAGATTTAGAGTTGGAGACATGAGGGAATATGTTAGATTTAGAATCAGTGAAGTGTAAACATATGGTAGATTTTCTGCCCATAAAACACATATAAGTGTACATTCCATATTCATGCAATGTAACAATGACGCAGATGTATAATAGATCAAATGTAACAATTGCATACATTTAAAAGGTAAAAAGTACATGCTAATAAGGAGAAGTTATATCTAATTTTCTAAATGAGCAGGATTCTTCAAATCAGGGTCCTTTGTGCCCTTGCTGCGGCTATATGCGCCTGCACAGACGAATTGTAAAGCTACACAACAATAAAGCTACACAACAATATTAAGTTCCAGTTCAACAATCTAAAGCAGAATAATATAATCTGGAGACCTTCACCTAAAATTAAAAAATTCTATAGATTGCATCCACTGATTACCTTTTCTTTAGTAGAGCTCTTCTCAATGTCCACAAGACGTGGTACCACTCTCGCTGTTGAAAACGCTTCCACGGCACCATCGTGAAACGATAGAAGCCATATGCACAGCGTTGCCTCATATAGCAGCTGCAACACGAACAGGCATCACATAGGTTTATACAAATTGCACCCTTAAGCGAAAAGAAACTGAAATCTGCTGTAACTAAACTTGCTATTTGACATGAACTCTTCAACAAGATCAACCATGAATGAAGCAAGAAAAGGAAAAATACAAAGTGGACTATACTGACCTAAATATATTGCTGATTGGAGGCAGGGGTAATTAAGGGAGCCAGAAGTTTGGTGCCATTGGCCTTGATGAATATAGCCCAAGCCGAGCTATATGAGTCAGTTATATCTAAATGAGCACTCGTGACATATGCCCAAGCCGAGCTTTCAGCTGGGCGTCAGAGAGATCTGTACTGAACAAATCATCATCACCCAAAACTGTAGATAGTGAATGGAACCTGCAACCAAGTCGTAGGCATAGCATTGTTTCGTTTAGGTTTTTCAAACGTAAGCATACCCAGTTAACAAATAAATGGAGCTAGAAAAATGACAACAGAGACTTCAGGACATGAACCTCGTAGCATGGAGACTGAGATCCTGAGCACAGAGCACAACTGGTTTCCCACATAATTTACCACAGTAAATGAATGGATGTTGGCCGTTAACAGCACCTGTAGGCTGTTATTGGTGCCTCTAGACTGGTATCTCGAGGCATCAATTCTTCGCCTTTTCCCTCCTTGATCATTTTCTCCGCCAGTTCAAGCTTGGGTTGTGTCTCAGGCAACGTGACAAGAAACTCTCGATCGCTAACTGGTGCCTGGTGATATAACCACAAGAATTTCGTGAATTTCAGGGCACATTGGTCCACTTCGAGGTTGACATACCTTACACTTAAAGATATCCAATAGTTAAAATGGCATGGAAAACGAAGAAAGAAAAAGCACGATACGACACAGGCTATGTCTCTGTAGAAGTACTGTCAGTTCCATCATAAACCTAAAGCCTTTAACAACTACTGTTAACCCAATGACTTGTGGTTGGATTGAGAAGGGAAAAAACCTGGAGAATTGCACCCCTCACTGCACGTGTGCAGTGCCCGCCAAGACGCAAATAATTGACGATATCTTGGAGAACAACGCGTTTGAATTAGAACAAGCCAAACCTGAGACAGCTCAAATCGCTCATCATATACACAGCTATGCAGAATTTTAGGAAAACCTCAGTTATTTCCATTCTGCGTAAAACCAGACTAATAACCATAGAGACAAGCATAAATCCAGAAGAAAGTACCTGACAACCTGTGCTATGCCCAATTAGAATGAACCCTTCAGAATTCTCTTGATCGATCAAGTAGTTGAGGAGCTGTTCAATCTCTAGTGCATCCTGAACAGGCAACACCATAAGAACTCGTCCAAGACCTATCATTCAATCTTCTTTCTCTTCCAGCAACTAAATTACAAAATGCAACAGTTCCCATGATGCCCTCAGCTATCATGTACATTAAACCAAGGAAAGAGCCTTCCATCGCATATGGTAAGCAATAAATGATATGGTCAGAGAGAGATACCTCTTGAGGCTTGAGGTACCAAACCCCGTGTAAGAAGACGTAAAGTGTGGCTGCACCAATGACTACTTCTCGGCTTCCAACGCTTTCGCCAGCGGCTCGACATAACTGGAGTGAATATGAAAACATTTCAGAATATGGGATAGCATGGGACAAAGTTGGAGCTCAAGTACTCAACCAAAAAAAATCTGAGAAGACGGAGATTGCATAACAATGACAACATCATAAGCATGCAAAGCTCCCCCAACTTCTCCTAACAAGAACAAAATATGAGATTGCCTGAATTGCATCAACCCCAACTGGCTAACAAGAAACGCACTCTGTCGCGAACAATCCATCAGTAAGGCCTCCTATTATGATCACATGCTGCTTGTAGTTTCCTGATTGAAATGCAACCTTCATCTACGCAACCAAGAGCCAATTCAGCCAACAAGCGCATGAGAACACTACTCTCAATCTACACATCGAGCTTGGCAGAATCAATCCACACCGATGATCCTCAAAGGTCCCACAATTCAAAGAAAGTAAACTAATGACATCACATCCTTTTCAGACAAAAATTAGGGTTTAGGAAGCGTGAAATGACGATCCTCATAATCAAACAATCAGTTCCTTCGCACTCTAAACAACGGGATCACAATTTGCAAGAAGATGCACATCGCTATAAAACCTGAATCGATTTGCTGCCGTATTTGAACATACTGCCTTGCAGCTTCGGCAATTTGCGTGAACTAGCCATAGCTGCTCCTCCTTCACTCACCTGAACACCACCACCATCACCATCACCATCACAAGCTCTCAACCACGGATCAATCTTCCACCAAATCACCGATTCTACTTAACTAATAAAAACAAACACCAAATTCTTCTACCCAAGCCCGACTCAATCCGGACTCACATGGACACCCACATGCCCAACAACGACTTTGTCTAAACCTCTCCGGCCTGACTCTCCGGGGCCCCACCGAAGTCACCAGAGAATCTCCAGAGCTGCAGCAACTGCCTGGCCTATGTCACATGCCTGAGGATTCACCTCCAGCACCCAAAAATTCTTCCCAATTACAACATTACAATGCCCATTGCGATGTCCATTGCGGTGCTCATTTCGGCTTACCTGACCGTGTTGAGCCGTCTCGCGGTTGGGCCCAGAGCTGTCCTCCATTGCGGCAGAAGTTGCTGTGACAATGTCACCAGGAATGTGGATTAGAGACAATGTTGTGTCTTCCCGAATGTGGACTTGCGTTTTGTGATGCGGTCTTCGAAAGAGACTTCTGGCAACTTGTTGACGTTGCCTCTATGCAATGAAATCATCCGAGCGGGTTATTTTTGAGGTGTTGTTTTTGGAGACAGAGTTACGGTACTAGCCAAATTCTGAATCGATCTCACAACTGATCGAGGTTTCACAACTCTCCTGTTCAATCAAAAAACACCTTCTCTCCAGACAGGGTAAAATAAAATAAAAAAATAACAAAGTCAAGCTGCTCAGATGCACTCCATCTAGACAATTTCTTCTCCGATTCACCACATGAGTTAACCGCTAAACTAGGGTCAGCTGAACAGGGGAATCACATCCCGGATCCAATCCAATCCAACTACGACAATGACCAAGACACAACCATCAACTAACCCTGAGCTAACATACTACACACTTTCCAATGCAGCTACTGCACATCTCCCCGACACTAATAATTCACGAAAAGAATATCCCGAGTACCTCTTCCAGCAATGCAGATTGCACGTGGGCAGGCCGGTGGTCGTGGCGGCGGAGCAATTGCAAGCCAGTACTATTGATGAGCTTGGCAGTCATGTAAGTCTCCCATGGAATATCCCGCTTCAACACCTGCAAAGCCAACCCCCAAGCTCCAACCCCATCAATCCCCCAACCCTACCCCAGATCGCTCCAAAACCCCCCATTCCCTGACCACGACCCCAATCATTCCCCTCCGATCCACATCCCACGAACCCTTAACCCTAGACCTCAAACCCCACCCCAGCAATTTAGCAAACCCGTGTTCTCACCTCCTCCCGGGTGAGCTCGGAGTCCGTCATGACTCTCGGCTTCTCACCTTCCAGCCACTCACAGGAACTCCCATGAATTGATCCACCATGATCACGCATGGGAGATCACAGACCACTGTTGCAGTTTTCTCAATTGCCAACCCTTCACAAGCAGAATTGGAAATATATTGAAACACGCAGCAAACGAACCCAAAAAAATACACCGAACCCAACATTCTGAGCTGCGAGCCCGAATTCCCAACAACCTCTCAACTGAACCTATAGCCTAAAAACTCAACCTCACCATAATGAAATCCGTGAACAAAAAAAACGCAATCCAAACTACAAAAAACAAAGACATATCCCTCAATAAAGCGGTACTTCAACACCATAAAGCGGTACTCCAACACCATGACACCCATCCATCACAAACATCCAAACCAAAAATCCACGAGAAAACTTCAACACCTGGTCGAGATCACACCAAAACAACACCGCAAAGACTCCTCCCAAACGAACTCAAACGAAGAAGATGATGACGACGTTGGAGACGACGCCATGGTCAGCGCTTCATTGCCAGTGAACTCAGAGTTCCCCCAAAACCTAGGCCGCACATACATGCAAAGTGAGCACACACGGCTCCTCCACTTTCCGCCCGCACTCACGCAGCGCTCCTCCACCTCCGCGCTCCTCAACCTCCGCCCACTTCCACTCCCCATCACACTCCCCTCCCCTCTAGGTTTGGATTATGGCAAATTCTGAAGATAGCTCGTATGTACCCGTAGGGTTGCGATTCATGGGCAGTACTCCAGAAACGCAAGTACCGATCACTCAGGGCATCCCACCAATCACTCCCATCCCTAGCCCTGCAGCACTCCCTGTCCAAACCCCATAGAGCACTCCTTTTACCCCGTCGATCGTACCTAGTGGACCGCCTTCTACTGCTACACAGCCGCCAACTCCATCTAGTCAGTCTGGACCGTATGTACGACCTCAGGTCTCCCCATCCAGTGCAGGACAGTACAGAGCATTTGGGCGAACTCAGCGTGGTTGAATTGCAAGGACGGCTCTACCACCACGTTCCATTCGACCACAAGTTCCACTGTCCGGTACAAGAGGAACAAGGACTTCTCCAACTGCTGCTGGACCTTCTAGGGCGCCACCAAGACCATTTGTAGCAGCGTCTGGTGATTCTACACCTCCACGTTCAGCGGGTGTACCTGCAGCTGGTTTAGGCAGCACCGGGCCGTTGCCAGAGCGACCGATTCCTCGTCACGCTGACGACCGGATTGAGATTGAAAATCTCAAAAGGATGGTAGCAGAGAAGGATGCACTTATTGCACAATTGACTGCTACGGTTCATACTCAAGCCCATCAGCGAGTTCCACAACCACCTCCTCAACCGATCTAGGGCACGGAGTAGATACAGGTGCGTAAACGTATGTTACCCATATCGAAGCACTTTCTTTGGGGTACTAACGTGGAGTGTTGTGTCCAGCCTAGGGCAGATGTCTTGAAGACAAAAATTCTTGCAGAATTGAGGGTCACGGATGACGATGTACAGACGTTGCATGCATTTGAGAATGCATGGGCCGTAGGTCCTGATGGAAATACCAGGTCAGGGCTTCAATCAAAGGCGCAGTACATGACTTCAGCTCGTGGTCGATATACATCAACGGTGCGTAGAGAATTGCAGTCCTTACTCGGAATTCCAGATATGCCCCATACTGACAACCCGGAGGTTATACAGGCGTTGCGATCGGATAAATTAGCACGTATGGGAGATCATAACCAATGGCGTACATCTGGTAGTGATCCCTTTGGTGCTTCCGTTGTCCATGACTCTATTGCACGGGCCAAAGGTGGTGTAAACTATCAAAAAGATGGTGTGTTGGTACTAAAGCCTGAGACAGTAGCATGGCTTGTTTAAGTGGTAAGTTTTTCTATGATGAGATTGAATGTAGAAATTATGAAAATTGTCCTGTCCAATTTAATTGAAGAACTTCCATTTACCATTGCTTCAATGTCTGAACAGATGGAAGGCTTTTTCATATCCATGTTCATGAACATGGATATGTCAGGCCATGTGTCAGAACACAAGGCTGGCATTAAGGTTCTGAAAAAGGAGTTGATTCGATCGGCCCAGGCAAACGAATTGACCAGGTTCGCATTGGTTTTGGACCATGAGACTGATGACATTGATGAGACGGTTGGACAAGATTCTCCAGGGGATGCTGAGAACGAGGAAGAGGAAGGATTTTATACTAATTAGGGACAATGAAATAGAAGTATTCATTTGCTTCTTACTACATATGCTTCCAACGTTTCTCATTTTATTTTTGAATGTATATATAATTTTATATATACAGACCATATTTTGAAATATTTTTTGAAAGGACGGGTTTCCAAATTCAAGTTTTTATTTCCACAGCTATGTCTGCTAGTTTCAAGTTAACACAGCTTTGTCTATGTTTTAATGTTTCAAGTTTTGTGTTTCTCTGACTGATTTGAGCAATTGACGGTCCTGGTACCGGTACCAGACTTCTCTTTTCGGTGCAGAAAAGCTGAAGCGATCGCTCGTGAAAGTGCAAGTCCTTGTGCGTTTTTTTTTACCAGTGTACCAGGAATACATGCAAAGCACTCAAAAGTGAAAGGTCTGCAGTGTGCATTGAAGGTAACTGTAGCTGCAGCAGGGTAGAATATATAAGAATAAGAATGTATAGAACCTGATAGATGACGGTGGTATTTCCATTTTATTGCTTCTCGTTTTTAACACAAAATTCCACTCTCTAGTACTGTACTTTCATTAGCTTATTTGTAGTTGAATCATGACGGAAAAATCTTCCAAATTTTTTATGCAAATTGCATATTAGTCTAGTTGACAAAATTGGTTGTTCCACTGCACCGTATTTATAATTACAGTTCATTGTAAGTTGAGCCACTGATTTTTAATGTGTAGAATAAAGAGATTTGCCCAATACAGATTCCTTTCCTGGCAGACAGGCAGGGCTTTGGTTCAATGCAGCAATCAGTTTATCCCATATGTCGTGGCACATGGATATTTTATGTAAGGAAGTGGTCAAGCTTACGTTTGGAGACAGAATTCTCTTTTGAGCAACCAATCAACGTGGAATGTATGCTCCAGAGTCTTGCATAAGTGGCAAGAATAGAAGCTCGAGTTTGTGCCAATTATCACAACAAGCATGTGTTTAACTTTTCTGTTTTTTTCATACTGAACTTAAACATAAACATGGATAGGGGTTTATAAAATCTCACTTGTAATCTCCTTGTTTGAAAGTGATGAAACCTTTCTTCAGCTTCTCAATGACATCACCTGAGTCCTCCACGACACAATGCTCATCGACATTACAAGTATATGACCATGTATTTCCATGTTAATGTTACACTTACAAAAATTTGTAATATCTTGAGTTAAAATTTTCCCCAAAAAAATGAAGTCATAAAGTCACGTACAGGAAAAACTATCAGAAATCAATATTACCTAAGTGTTTTGCTTCAATTCATCACAATCCTATTTATTTACAAAAATGAGAATCTTGGATTCTAAAAGAAAAATAGACATCAGATGAAATCTGAGGTCCTAAAGATATGTATTTTTATTGGTGTTAGAAATTGTTGATTAATAAAAGCAAATATATCATTAAAAATTCAGTACCTATAATTTTTATCCGCATACAACACTCAAATCATTATTCCAAATTTAATTTATAATTATTAATTGGTATGTCTTCAAAATTTGAAAAGGGTTGAATAAAAAAGGTTTAAAAGTGAAATAAATAATAAAAAATAAAATATTATTTGCTGTAGAAGAAATGTGCAAATTCCACACTTCTACTTACCTAAATCTTTACTGCATGTAAATGGAGAACCAGTAATCAACAAGAGATTAGAAATAGCCAAATCTATCCATGGGATACTTTCCATATCTGAAATTAATATACGTAGTAGATTCTTACCACAGTGAAACGTGTGTACAAGGGTTCGACAACTCAAGATGAGGTACACTAGAATTAGACTACTGATGGTAATTAATTATCTTTACTCCAGATATAGGAGTAAAAAGATAAAAGATCTAGAGGAGACTATGAGTTAAAGGGAGAGAAGGATCTAGAATGATCTATGGATATCTTTACTCCAAATATAGGAGTAAAGAAGATAGATAGATCAAGAAGAGTCTTTGAGTTGGAGAGATAGAAGAGCCTAGAAGGATTTGTGGATTATCTTTACTCCAGATATAGGAGTAAAGGAAATAGAATGATCTATGAATAGGGTAGACTATGGGACATAGTCTGAGATAGACTCTAGTTCATCTTAAATTGAAACTAATATACAAAGGATTGGGGGCGAGAAGGTGAGACACTTCTTTTGTGATCACTTCTCTATGGTTGGGTGGTGAGCGCCACATAATATATTTTGATCTTTGTAGTTTATATAATTTTTATCTCTCAATTGTCTTTATTATTGAAGTTGTTGGAGAGTTGGTGGCCAACTGGTTGGAAGGTTTGTTACATACATATTCCTAGTCTTACATACCTTTCTGCAAATTGATAGCATTGAAATTATCTTCTATACTTGTAAGTTTGTTTCTTGTTTCATGCTTAATTTAAATAGACTGAAATTTTAACAAGAAATGTGGCAGTGGTTATAAGAGGTCTAAAATTCTGAAGTTTAAACAAATTAGACAGTATTAGACTCTAGTTGTAGATAATATCAAGGGAAAGGAAGGGCACATCTCGAATTTTCTAACAAATTTTTGCAAATTCCTGTACAGGAATGCTAGGTGAACGAGGAGTGCAATCATGCTGCTCTGACATGACACAGATATATCTTGGAAAACCACAAACACAGGGGACCTCTCTGAACCACTCTCGCATAGTTTTCCTTCAGCTTGCAAAGTCAGTCTCATCTCCAACTCATTCTCTCATTTACCTTATTGCATGGTATTTTCTGTGACAATGGTCTTATTTGTTACATTTTCTGGTTTCAAGCATCATGTCTTTGGCCATGGTTTGTGATGATTTTGCATTTGTGGTTTCCAGGGAGGTATAAACTTGTGGTTTTTTTTCTAGAGTACTGGGGTAAGACACCATGGCTTGCATTCCGATTCCGCTTTGTATAGAGTGCGGCAACACAGATAACCCAAATATGATGATGTAGCCGGGATATGTATAGTTTGAGGCTTTCCAACATATTTTGACAGATGATACACTCTTAAAGACTTACGGTTTAACTAGCATGCACTGATGTTTCTTGCTTTCAATTTTAAATTTTTTATTCCATTGTATTATTATCTTCAACTGTACATTTGAGAACTAATGGGAATAATGTATGTTTGCAAGATATCAATCAAACATTATGACGGGGTATAGTAGACATTGCAACATCTGTGGAGGTGGTCCTTATAGGACTGGCGCTGGTTATGCATCACATCGACGAAGTCATCACTTGGATGGTCCATCGCAAGTGCCTCTTACTGTTCCAAATGTATTGCCTCCTGCTGTTCATAATGTATTGCCTCCTGCTGTTCATAATGTATTGCCTCCACCAGGATGTGGATCCACTGAACATCAAGAACATGGAAATGTGAATGATCCACATCTGATGGAACCAATTCCACGAGTTACATCAGATGAGCCACCAAGACCCTCAATTCCTTTTGACTCTGACAAAGCATTCCTTCATTGGGCTAGGACAAGTAACAATGGTTCGAGTCTGTCAAATAACGTAGTAGATGTTTTGTTTAAGGAACTATTGTTCAACTCTCAGTTTAATCTACAAGGCTTATCTTATAGATCGGCTGCTAGTATGGAAAAATATGAACAATCTTTATTCAGCGAATCAGATGGATGGAAGGAGTGTTCTGTTTGGGGTCACGTTTTGAGGTACAAGGATTCACTAGAAGCAGTGAAATTATTATTTTCTTGTAAAGAAATGAATGAGGGATTCATGTTGGGACCTGCAAATCGTGGAGAACCTTATTCCACACCAGCAACTGGTACTTGGTGGCGCTAGAAGCAGTGAAATTATTATTTTCTTGTAAAGAAATGAATGAGGGATTCATGTTGGGACCTGCAAATCGTGGAGAACCTTATTCCACACCAGCAACTGGTACTTGGTGGCGTCAGATGCAAGTAAGCACTTTGAACTAGGCCTCTTCTGGAAGTACAGTTGCATGTTTGAATTATGATTCTATAGTCCTATGTGTATTTTTAAAACCACTTCTATGTGGTTTTTTACACCAATGGTTTCTTAATTCTTTTCTCTTTACGTTTCTATTATTATATAATATAACTCAATTTTTAATTTTAAAAAGATCTCTGAATCATTATTTTATTTTATTTTTAAATTTTTATTTTTAGTCCTTCTTTCATAATTTATTTTATTTATTTATATTACCCTTATTTTAAAGATATCTAGTTTTTGATGTATGATTTTTAAAAATGTTTCTATTTATTGATTATGCAGGGGCATGTTGAAAAAGATTGTGTTGGAGGTATAGTCGTACCTTTGATCTTATATAGTGACCAAACAGCACTCTCCAAAAACAAAAGAACTATTGGACATCCATTAGTCCTCAGCATTGGTAATATTGCATGCGAGAATCGTTATTGTGATGAAGGTCATAGTATGATTGCAACATTACCCATTCCTCAAACAAATGCTTCATCATCCGTTGAACGATTTCGTGTTTTTCAAGAATGTCTTGAAGTGGTTTTGAAACCATTAAAAGACGCAAGTTTTGAGTAAGTATCCAAAGATAATCTTCACAACGTTTTCTGAATTCGGTTTTTGAAATTGAACATTGAAGTTGTTAAAAAAACCAAATGGCAAATTTATAAAAGTTATATTGTATCACCAATGTTAAGGTTAGATTTATTTTTCAACTTATTCTTAATTCATAAGAAGTGTAATTTATATTCAGGGGAATTCACTGTGAAGATCCGTTTGGCATTCAAAGAGTAATATATCCAAGACTGTATGCTTATATGGCTGATCATCCCGAAGGATGTAAGGTAAAATTGTTTCATTTCGTTTCTTCATAGAAAAAAGTTTTCTAAAAGTATTCAAAAATATAAGGTTTTAAATAATTTGCTTCTGCTTTTTCATATGGTTTTTATTTAATTGTTATGTCTTTAATAGTGATTGTTTTTACTTGAAGAGGAACGTGTAAATGTTATGTGCAGGTCACATGTACCTATGATTCTGGAAGATGTCAACATCCATGTAGCATTTGCATGTGTCTTGCTCGTGAATTAAGAGACGTTCATGTTAATCATATTCTCAGGACCGAAGCAACAATGAAGCAAGTTGTGAACGACATTTTGAGTGCACCTAGTGCCTCGGAGGCTGAACGAATCTCAAAGGAATATTCTCTACATCCAGTGAATGTATGTTTTTTCTTTAAACCCGAATATTTTTTTCAACAAAAGTAAATGACGCAATATGGTTTTTACATTTGATTTATTATTTTCATTCTTCAAATATGTAGTAAATTAAGACATCAAAACTACATTTGAATAATCACATAATGTTTGTGGATTATCTGTAGTGTGATCTATGGGGATTTGCCGGAGGAGATACAGATTTTGGAAATCCGTATCTTGCTTTGAATGTTGATATGTTACATCAAGCTGATCTTGGGGTGTTCAAGACATTGATTGACATCGTACGAATGATAGCCCAAAGTCATCCCAATGGAGGCAGAACTTTAGCTGAATTGGACAGAAGGCTATCCGTAATCAAAGAGGAGGCAAGGTTTTACAAATTTCGGGTGCCCGGTAATCTTTCAAGTGGGTATTTTTTATCGCAAGCAAATTATGCTGCTTTTGTACATCGTTCAGTTATGCAGGTTAGTCCCTTCTTATATTATCATGAAGTTGTCATTGTATATTTATTACCTTGCATTGTGTGTATATTCTGAATGGAGTGTATCAATTTCAATTAAAATATTATATGTTAATTTTTAAATGTTGTGTAAAATGGACATTATATTTATTATTTGGCGATATTATTTGCTGGTGATAAAATAGTTATAGATGATTTAATTATTATGAATATTAACATCGCATCAATTAATGTTTTCGACAGGTTATTGTGTTCTGCTTGTTTGGTCTATATGAAGAAGATGTTATAAGTGCCATTGTTAAATTTTTGAAATGGTATCAAATGGCATGCCGAAAGAAGGAGTATAATAATGAGTCACTTACAAGGCTGAATGATTTAATGAGAGAGTAAGTGTCTTACTTAGTTGTTTTGATATTCACTTGTATATTTCATGTTTTGATTAACTATATGATGAAAGTGAATGTTACCTTTTTCCTTAGAATTTTTTTATTGAACACAAAATTTTAATAAGTCTCGACCTAAAAAGTAATTATATGTTGTTTTGATTTTCAGTGCAGTGAATACTTTTGTGAGGGTATTATCAGATTGGCAACGTTTTGAATTTCAACTTATCAAGATTCATGACATGTCTCATTACCGTACTGCTATTATTCGATTGGGTTCTCCTTTTGAATTCAGTTCGAACTTGTATGAAAACCTGAATATAGCCCTGATGAAAAGGGCATACAGGGCAAGTAACAAAAGGGACTTCCAAAAGTTTATTATAAAGTACAACAGAAGATTACAAGCACTTCGGACAAATGTTCAGGGAATGGACTGATTTGAGAAGCCCAAGAAAATCAATTCCCCTTTGAATGAGGTATGTAATGCCAACATCTTTAATAAAAACATCTCAAATAAGGATGAGTTTTTTAAATGATTATAAAAATTATAGTTAATTTATTTTTTCATGATTTAAGAATAACTGAGGTGTTCAATGAATATGTGTTTACTATTGTTATGCATTTATAACTTTGATTTCAACCATAGTGATTTTTTTCGTGTGTATATGTTCATTATTCAATGTTATTATGTAATGTATGAAATAGGCAATGGAAAGAGGAGAACATGTGATGAGTGGTTACACCGTGACTATTAAAAGACAAGAACTGAATCGCCAAAATGATGTCGCAAATGGTCCCCTGGGAACTAATGATTTAACAAAATTACAACAAATTCTGCGAATTCAGCCTGAGATTGGTTCATACCTGATCGAGAGTTTGGATGCATATTCAAATTCCAATAATATGCCAGCACATGAGGTAAGTAAATGTACATCACAATTTTTTTATGAATTTTGTTTAAAAAAAATTCATAAAAAAATTCATAAATATGTAAATTACTAACTATGAATATGGTGTTTTTATAGAGCCTTCTTATTCATACAACTCTTGCTCTAGCACCATTTTGGGACTCTGAATATGGAGAGGCACCTATGTATGCAAGAGCTACTCCAGAACATCATGGTAAGAGTTGGTTCAGTAGTGTTTCTTTAAGATCAGAGAACACAAGAGATGAAGATACTACATCGTTTGGGCAACTAAGAGTTTTATTCAAATGCCCTGTTTGGGACAATAACATGGTACGAACACACAAAGAGTTTGCTCTGATAAAAATGTACTCCTTTGTAGGTTTGAACAATGTATGTGATTGTCTCAAATTGAAATGGGAAGAAGCAGGAAGAACGTCTTTTAGGGTAGTTAAAACTTCTTCCATTATACAGGCTGTACAAGTGATTCCTGACTTTGTAACAAATGATGAATATTTTGTTAATAAATTCAAGTTTTAAATTCACTAGGAATGGCCATGATATGTGCCCAGCTTCTCTCTACAGTGGATTGTTGGTTACCATGTTATACATTTACAATTTTTTCAATATTTAGATGATTCATTATGTTGATCAGATTTGATATAAAGTTTATATCATATTAATAATAAGAGCATATAAGTTTCATATAAAATATTCTTTGTTAACTTTCTATAGAATTATTATCGAGTATTGTATAACTATGAAATTCATATGTTTTTTTTTCAACAAAGAATTAATATCCAATTTTTTAGTTATGAATTTCATAGTATATAATGGATGTTATAAATTTTATATAAAATGTATGTCCGAGAGTTAATACAGTTTTCATATTAAAAAAAATTAAGTAAATTCTATGTGACAGGAACCACCAAAAAACAGTAAATCAATGTCAAGTTCACACTGATTATTTTTTAGTCAATTTAATATGAAATTTATATAAAATTTTACATGGCAGACTTTCCTGATGACTGGTGTGTTATCCGTTTAGTATCTGGGTAATACTTAGGAGACCAGGTGCAGTGGTGGATATGGGTATGCATCCAGCAGGCACACAAACACAGCAAACAAGCTTCCTGAGGAAGAAAGGACGAGATAAGCTTAGTTTGTAGGGGAGAGAGGAGAGAGAGCAACAAGGGTTTCATCACACCGTCAAGCACTTCGTGAGGGAGAGAGAGCAACAAGGGGTTCATCACACCGTTAAACACTTCGTGGAGCACGTCGTTGCTCTTCCAGCGCACTATTAACAGTGCGCTGGAAGAGATGGACGTGCTTCACGACGTGCTTAACGCCATATATTGTTGTCCGCGCAGTCTAGGAGGTGTTCTTTGGAGATCGAAACGATGTTAGGATTGCCGACGTTGGTGTTGCACCCGGCAGGTCGAGGTCGCAAATGATTGGGCTGTGCAATGCGTGTTGCAATGGAGGTACACTCGTCAGGATTGAAACTCTTTTGCTCATTTTTTTCGTGTCTCGCGGTTTCCTCTGATTGGAACTGAGTTCGGAGCACTAACAACAAACTCCAAAACTTAAACCCTGGCATAACCCTGGCATCAGTTGTTACACCCAAGCTGGTTTTGAGGTTTGTCATTCCCGATGGTTTGTGTGGTATGCTTGCACATTCTTTGGGCTGGTTCAATCATTTTACCTGGTCTTAAGACTCTATTACTCCCGTTCTTGCCAAACAGCAACTAAAGAGAAACACGATTCTCACTGGGCACAAAAGGGTGCATACATTGTTCCTGAGTATCACTTCTGGATATCCACTGTGACGTCGCTTGATCCACCAGACTATCAAATGGCTAATTCCAAGTTTCTTCTTGCAGGGCTTTTATCTGATGTGTGTCTATCATTGAGCCCCATTGGTCTATTTGCAAGCATGTGCATCTTCACATGGGATGTTTAGCACTTCTCTGTATGTTCTTTCTACCAAGCTCTAATAATTCACGTGCTTTTTCATTTTGAAGGATGTTGACATGAAGCCTTACTTCACACCATTTGCTGGGTTGAGTGGGTTTGAATTTTGAGGTGTTTTTACTACAAATGCAAGTATTATTTGGTACAGGTGATTGGTATGTAGTATAGGGGTGTTTTTGTCTGTGTGGTGAACAGGTACAAGACATTCAATGAGTACCAATGTATGTGTTAGTTTATTTGGGTAAAGGGGAGTAGTTTTTCAAAGGGTTTTGTGAGTATCCATCATCTCAACTTCAAATGATGTTTTCTAGTCCATGTAATGTTTTTGCCGCAATCCTTTTTATTTTTTTAAATAGGACATATACTGTTGATGCACTAGTACTGTACATTCTCTGTCTCATGTATTGTTGTAAATTATGATTCATTGAGTTTATTGTTTTTGTATTGCAGGAGTTTCACTTAGTTTTCATAATGTTGGAAGGTTTATTTATATGTTGAAAGGTTTATTTATATGGCATCTGTTACACACATCCAGTACATCTCACCCTCCCTGGAAAAACCAAACTGGTTTAAAATATATTTGGCCGGGTGTGTTGGCAAACCCCTCAGAAATCAATATCAGTTGAAACCTTTCCTTGCACTTTACTAGTCATCTTTTCACAGTTACATTCAAATGCATGGGTTTGTGGTGGGTCACCTGAGAAAAATGTCTGAATGCGCCCATCAGAAAGTATAGGGTCCAACATTGCTATTTTCAGGCCAGTTTGGTTTTTCCAGGGAGGGTGAGACATATACAATATTACGCAAGGTCCACATTCCAGGGTGCCCACACAATTTTACAAATAGACCACAGGTGATCTACCATATTCACATTGAGCAGTAGAGGTAGGAAGATGTATAGCATAAAAAGATTCTGAGGCACTTGGCTCTTACCAATCTCATGAGAGAATGCGCAGAAGGTGACGACAACGACGACCCAAATGGCTCCCAGCAGCTGCATGTAGCGAGCACTCATGGTGACACACTCGAGCACCTGCAGTTGAAACTGGCTCTGACCACTCAGACCTCACCAGTAGGTCGAGAGGGAGCCCGCTGTTTACAAAGTTTGCAGTGACACACTGCTTGCACTCATAGATTGAAAATAGAAATATGATCACCTTAGAGCTCATCGAAACTGGTGGGCCTGATCATGTTCTCAGGTGCACGCTTTGAACTTCCTTACTCCGATCAGAGCAGGGCGAGGCGCCAAAACCTGAAGCCTTTGACAATGCTAAGTCCTGGACAGTGGGTTGGTAGTCGCTTATGGTGTACATGTATCATATAGTTTAGCAATAACGAGCAGAAGGTCCACAGTGTAGCACAAGTGCACAGGTGCTTATTCCTGAACATGTGTGTACTAGGTTACACAGTATCACTGTTGGAAACGTTGCCATGAGAGATGACGTAGTTTGGAGCAGTGAGTGAGATGTCAGTGAGCATTTCGGGATTTATTTGGTATATGGAACTGTTGAACACCACTAGGTAGTTCCAACCAGCTGGGGGAAGAACTTGCAAGCATGTGTCGGCCTCAGCTATCATCTCAAGGTCTGACCTATCATAAAGAATCTGCTGCTCAAGCCCCTGTTCTGTCGAGGCCCAAAAAGGATCAAGCCGGCGCGCTCCACACATCCACCTCCACCCCATACTTTATCTCCAACATCTTCGACGCCGTGATGTTAGAACTCCCCATTATCTGAGTAAGTTACTGACCAGGCTTGAACAAACACAAATTTCAATTTTCAACGTTGATGGCCGGCCGGTGGAAGTTTTCAATTTTCAACGTTGATGGCTGGAAGTTTTGGAGCTGTTAGCCCCGGGGCTAAACTGGAAAGGGGGCTAATCCTTGGCACTTTAGCCCGGGCTAAACGTGCTTTTTCTTCTAGCTAGGAAAGATTAACCCGGCCAAGGTGTGCAATTTTGGGGGCTAAAACAAGTGTACAAGAAAATCTGAGATTTCCTGAACCCTTTGTAAAGGGAGGCTAAAATGGGGGCTAACTCCACATAGAGTAGCCCCGGCTAATGCTACCATTGCCCCGTGCTAATGCCCCGTGCCTCTAGCACGGTCGAAAGTTCAACCTTGTTGGCAATCAGAAAATTCCAGGCCACAATGCATGACCCCGTGTCTGTGACATGTCTGTACAACGCCCATGATGGTGCGCTTCTGGCTCTGAGTAACAATATTGTCTTTTAGCTATGTTTTCCGAAAGCTCACCACTCTCACATAGCTCCATGATCAGATGCACGTCCTAATTGTCTTCCTCAAATGCAACCTGAAGTGCCACAATGTTTATGTGTGTTTCACAGGCACCTACAAAAACAAAAACGACGATCAGCATCACCGGCCAGAGTTGCTCACATAGATGATGGTGCACCCGTGGCTAAATGAGGTAATTTCAATTTGAGGACGATTTCTAATGAATAGTTCTTTCACTTGAATACAACCCCATCAAACCGACTCGAAGTCCCAAAAGCTATAAAAACACATTCAACGTTTCAAGAGAGAATTTTGAGATCTCCAGGGTCCATGTTCGACACGATCATCCAAATTTTACCGGGATTCGTGATCAAAGGGAATACGCTTGCAAGTTCTTCCACAAGCTGGTTGGAACTACCTGATGGTCTTCAACAGTTCCAAACACCAAATGAATCTCGAAATGCTCACTGACATCTCACTCACTGCTCCAAACTACGTCATCTCTCATGGCAACGTTTCCAACAGTGATACTGTGTAACCTAGTACACACATGTTCAGGAATCAGCACATCTGCACTTGTGCCACACTGTGGACCTTCTCCACGTTATTGCTAATCTAGTTGATACTCAATGTACACCATAAGCGACTATAAACCACTGTCCAGGACTTAGCATTGTCAAAGGCTTCAGGTTTTGGCGCCTTACCCTGCTCTCGAAATATCGGAGTTCAAAGAGTACAACGACCGCCTTAGACTTGCGCCCCGGTGCCCATTATAAATACGAGCTCTAAGGTGCTCACATTTCTGTAATCAATACATTAGTTCGAGCAGTGTGTCTCTGCAATTATAAGCTCCCGGGCTTTCTCTCGACCTACTGGTTAGGCTTGAGTGGTCGGAGCCGGTTTCAACTGCAGGTGCTCGTGTGTCACTATGGGTGTTCGTCGCATGCAGCTGCTGGGAGCCATTTGGGTCGTCGTTGCCGTCACCTTCTCCGCATTCTCTCATGAGACTGGTAAGTGCCAAGCGCCTCCGAATCTGTTTATGCTTTAAATCTTCCTACGTCTAGTGCTCATGAATATGATAGATCATGGTCGATTTGTGATGTTGTGTGGGCTCCCTCGAATATATTTGCGGTCACTAGTTTGCTGAATGTATATGTACTGGATGTGTGTAACAGATGCACATGAGCACTGTCGACCGGGGTTTGCAACATGCCACAAGGGGCGCTCGTGCAAGACACGAGTGAGTTGCGACCCCCAGAATTGTGGCAAGTGCGGCGTGAAGTGCCCGAACGCAGCGCACGGCCAAGGCAAGTGTGAGAACGGCAGGTGCACGTTGGAATGCCAGTGGCGCCATGGGTGGCGCGACTGCGACTCGAAGAAAGGCAACGGCTGCGAGGCCAACGTCGACACCAACCCAAACCACTGCGGGACGTGCGGGAAGGTTTGCCCGGTCCCTCTCTCCAACGGCATTGCGACATGCTCCAAAAAGGATGGCTGCGGGATTCAATGCGATGCACCATTCTCCAAGTGCGGCACTGAGTGCTTGAATCTACAGACGGACACTGCCAACTGTGGAACATGTGGGAACGCCTGCTCGGCACCCGCAAATGGCAACTCAACTTGCTCGGGTGGCACGTGCAGCGTGACGTGCAATGACGGATTCATGCTTTGCGGAGGGGAGTGCAGGAATGTGGATAACGACGCGAGTAACTGTGGTACCTGCAACAACTCCTGTTCGGCACCCGCAAATGGCAACGCGGCTTGCTTGAGTGGCACGTGCAGCGTCACCTGCCAAGACGGTTTGAAGCTTTGCGACGGGAAGTGCGTTGATCTTGACAATGACGCGAGTAATTGTGGTACCTGCAACAACGCCTGCTCGGCACCCGCAAATGGCAACGCGGCTTGCTTGAGTGGCACATGCAGCGTCAGCTGCCAAGACGGTTTGAAGCTTTGCGACGGGAAGTGCGTTGATCTTGACAATGACGCGAGTAATTGTGGTACCTGCAACAGCGCCTGCTATTTGCCTGAAAATGGCTCGGCGGAATGCTCCAGAGGGGAATGTGGTGTTAATTGAAACGCGGGATTTACTCTATGCATGGCAAGACGTGGCTGGTGCGTCGATTTATCAAGTGATGTCTATAGCTGTGGATCATGCGAGACGAGTTGCGGAAGAGTGGAGGGCAACTGTAACTGCAATGGTGACGTTACATGGTGCAGAGAAGTCTGTACAGATGGACAATGTTCTTCAACCTGCCCAATTGATAATGATGACCACATGGATCACCGGTCCTGTGTCAACAATTGCGGACCAGATTTCTAGTACCATGATATGGTCACATGAAAGGATTTGCGTGACCTGTGTTTAAGGCATCCGTCCTTCTTAGGCAAATTATGCTTAATGGTTTTAACTAAGTGCCCTAGCATTTTGTTAATCCAGACCTTAAAAGGCGCACACATTTAAATTCCATTTAGAAATTCATACCAATTTGTGTAGACTAATATCTGATGTCCGGATGTGTCCTTTTGTGGAAACATACGGATATTCGGAATCCACAGAAGTGTAGAAAAAGAATCATCCGGACAATCAAAATTGATATTTTGGATCCAAATTTTGGTGGATAATGGAGATTTGTGCACCATGTTTAGATAGTGTCTTTGTTTTATAGAACAACCCCAAAGAATGTTTGTACCAGTTGGATACTCAAAAGTTCAGATTTGCTTGAATTTTCCACATTAAATTTTATGGAAAATTGTCCTTTTTGGTTTTGTGGTTTTTTACAAAATAATGTCCTACAGTTGTTTCAGGTGAAGCAATTGGAAGGTTCATTGCATTGGGAAGTGATCGTCAAGGGCAATGTCTACTGCTGATGATATTTAACCGCTACCCACTTAGTGGTGCTCAAGCTACATGTACCTATCAACATGAACCTCGGCATAGATATCATGAGCTGGACCGTATTGGTTTCAGGAGCATGATAGTCAACTCAATCTATTTGCAAGCGTTCTTGACTATCAAGCGGGTCGAAATCCTGTTGAAGTGATTTTAATCGGCAGCTTCGTAACTGTCGTTTTGAAATCGGTGTGAAGATCTGCAGCTTCGATTTGCATGCATGCTCGGTATGGAGTTCCAATGGTATCTAAGTTCCAATGGTATCTGAGTCCTGTGCATGATGGCGGTATCATCTCGTCGAAAAGAAGCACTGTATATTGGTCGATGTTTGTACAACTAACTACTCGGAACGAAGTCTTGAGGAACGATCGATACTTCCGAAATTCTTTGGATGTTGAAGGTCTTTGGCAGGGAGATCGCCTCAACGAGTAAACGTTGCACTGTGCGTTGTTGGCAAGGAATTGCAAGTGTTGGTCGAGAGCATGATATAACCAGGCTCACTTGTTATGAACATTCTGAAGCATTGCTAGGAACAAAGTTACTCTTGAAGAACGTCGCTCCAAGAATCTTCCAAGGCTTGCTTTCGTGTTAAAGAGATTCGATATGGAGATTGTTTCAACAACTTGAGTGTGGTGTGCAGAGTAATCCAGCGAGCAGCACTACGTCGTGGATGTTTGGTGGAACAAAAGATAGAGCCAAGTCCCAGCAGGATAGTGTTTGAAGTGGAACGGGCTGTAGACATGAGCCGACATTTCTGATACTTGAGTTTCGGGCACGAACTTCAGCCTGATCGGCCCATTAGTGACAATAATAGTAAATCCAACCGTATAGATTTGACCTAAAAATTAGAGCTTCATATTTTTATTTGATCATCAAGACCTAAATATGTCTCCGTCATTGATTTTATAATAAATCTTTGAAAATGGTTCAAAACCATCAAATCTGGCACCTTTAGGGATTAATTTATTTATGGCACAAATGGAAAATTATCAAATGTTTTGAGAGACTTGCAAGATGCTCATATCCTTGTACAATTTGGAAAAAATGTTCATATTAATATAAATCCAACCGGCAGTATTGAGTCATATATATTAAAATTTATGATAAAGATTTAATTTGTACAATTGAAAAGTGACACTTAATTTAAAACATGATTTAAGATAAATTATTTCTAGATTTAAGTAGAATTAAGTTGAATTATTTCAAGAATTGTCTTAAGAAACAAAAGGCAGTTGGGATAAATTCCACATAAATTGGAGAGATTTTTAGATATTTTATTTTAAGGAATATGACTAATTTGTTTAAATAATATATAATATCTGAGCCTTGAAAGTTGACAAGGATCATACAACACCACATGATGGTGAATTGTCAAATGGTGACAATTTAAATATCCAAAAGTTGTTTGAAAACCCTTAAAACCTTAACCCTTAAAAGGTCAACCGAGCTTGGTTTTATTTTGGAAGAGTCTTGCTCATATCTCTTATTCCATTGCTTCAAATGGGGTTTTAAGAATGCCAAACTCAGTACCTTAATACTTCTTCGGAATAGAGTCAGAGGAAACTAAAAAGAGAATTGTGCTTAATATGGAATTTAAAGTAGATCTATCATTTTGGATGTGGTATCAGGCAAGGAATTGTGCTTGAAGGGTTAATTCAACTTTATATACAAGATTCAAGCGAGCGTTGAACCCTATGTCCCCAAATCTCACTCATCACCCGGATTTGCATGAATTAATTAATGCAGGGGTGGGGAGGGGGGGGGGTACGTGCGCAACTAGGACGGTTGGAGGTCTTAGGTGGAGGTCTTGGGGGGGGTCTTGGAGGGGGCTCTTGAGGAGGGGTCTTGGGGGGTCTTGAGGGGGCAGGGGCAGGGGCGGGGGCGGGGGCGGGGGGGGGGGGGGGGGGGGGGGGGGGGGGTCTTGGGAGAATTTTAATATGTTATTTAGATTCTCCATAAATACCATCCATAAGAGATTTGTCACTTTTTTGGTAGTCAATCATCCAAAATTTGGATGCTGGTTGGGTGAAGGATTAATTAAACAATGACTTACTTTTGAAAAAAAATTAGGCAAGCGAAGAAGGTAAACTCAAAAGAATCTGAGGGTTGATTTAGACTTTGTCCAAGTTGAGAGGACAACTATCACTCCTCTAGACCAAACTATGTTTAGAGGGTGAGCGTTTGGGCTGAAAAAGCATATTAAAATAATCCACTTGATGCTTTTGGCTGGTTATAGTGTGAAGCCCCAAAGTCCAAGTCCAAAGGCCAAGACTTATGATCCAAATATCTAAAAGTGTTTGGAAAAGTGAAAAGTTTTTGAAAATTTCTGAAAAAATAGGAATGGTGTAAAAATTAATGAAGAACCTTCAGAAAAAAATTCAGCAATATGTACATTGTTATGACAAAATTATGACTAATTGAAATTCAATTTATTTTTTGGACCATCATAGGTGTAATGCCAATAATTGTCACAAGGTTCATTAATAGAACATGACAAGACTTGTGGAGCATAACCAGCTTTTAATAGCCCAAGAGCATTGTCTTCTTGTACATATTTTAATAGAAATTTTTTTGGCTTCTCGATGGAGATTTGGATCAAGCACATTTTGCTCGACCCAAATTTTGCTCCGGAGGCCAAACTCTTGGTAACATGATTTCTTAAAAGTGTGGCTACCTAGGCTCTTTTGGAGGCGACGTCCCTTGGACTTCGACCCCTAATGGAAGGCCAAGAAGACTGACTCTGGGCATTTTCAGCATAGTCATTGGTCCAAATGGATGGCTTCTCAAAGTTTGGCCTTAGTCTGAACCAACCTTTACGTGTGACATCTACAATAGTCTGAAGAAATAACGAAACAGCCCATCAAATTGGTCACTGGTCAGTGCCACAAATCAATACATGGTTAGATAATATTTTGCATGGATGGATGAGTTTGAGTAGATGTGGTACCTGAGATAATAGTACAAAAAAATCAAAGGATAAAGCAAAATCAAAAGTACTAAACAATTGGATTAAGCTTGCATGCAAATAATCTCATTTAGTTGCATAATCTCATTTAGTTGCAGCAGTGTAACTACAGCCAAGAACATATCAACAGAAGCTCCGAAGAAAGAATATTCAGGATGAGTACCGGTGTGGAATAGGCAGGGAGCCCTAAGTGAAATTTGATGAACTGCAAATAGTTTAGGGTCTGAACCACTCCAATAATTTACAAAATCTATATTTAGGTGCTTTAATTGATGAATTCTTGTTTTAAGATATCATTCACCACATAGTTCAGGTACAAATTTGTGCAGCAGATGTAGTTCACCACCACTTTATTCTCATAGTATAATGTACAATTATTGATCTAACTTCTGCCCACCCTATCCGCATGTACATCTTATGTGGCGGCTTTAATAGAGATATTGCTATCATTGCAAGAAGAGGACAAATTGAGAAAAATGAGACCTTGTGGTAGTAGGTCGTATTTCCGACTAAATTTTAGGTTTGCATTGTTAGGCCTGCGAAAGAAAAAGTATATGATTTTTGGATGCTCCGCAAAATTAGTGCAAAGGCATCCTCGAGAAAAAGACATTTTTGGAGCATTTCTCCAACTTTTTTAATGAATTTTTAAGCCTAAAAGCATAGAATTGCCGTTAACTTTCCATAGGTTGATGACTTTCATGAGAAGTTGGATTTTGAAACTTTATTGCACTTACCGCACCAATGAGAAGCACTTATCTTTCCCAAGCATGGACGTAATTCGAACATTCATATAAACTTTCTGAAACTAAACTAGTTGGTTTTTGGGACACAACTCTCCAATCGTAAGGGTTGGAAATTAGGCACGATGAGAACGTTTCAGAACCAGTTTTGTAAACACACAACTAAATTGTAGCAACAAATGACCAATACGGAACACGGCCCATTTATCGATCACATACGATCGGAGACTTCACATAGAGTTTCAGGTATGTAATTATCTCTTACCGAAAAGATTTATGAGCTACAACTGGAAACTGTGCAAGCGGAGTGCTACGATGCTGAGCGCGCTATCGTCGCCACCACCTCCACCTAAACCCTATTTCTTCAAACTTCCAACTCCCGCTTCCACTTCGCTTGCCATACTTACACAGAACTAAGAGAAGTGTACAACTCGACGATGAATTCCCAAGCAGAAGTCGATATAGTAATATAAAATCAGATTAAGTTCCATCGATCCCGAATTCGGCAACCACGTTCTGTCAAGGCATGTCGAACCTCCTCCTTCAAAGTCAATTTGTAACACTGTTCAATGTTCAGTTGTGTTAGTTGAGTCAGCCCAAGAACAGAGTCGGGAAGACCCTCCAGCTTCTGGCATCCTCCCAAATTCAATTCTCGCAGTTGAGTCAGCAATCCAAGAGACTCCGGGAGACGCTCCAAGTTCTTGCAGTATCTCAAATTCAAAGTCCGCAGTTGAGACAGACGGCCCAGCGACGATGGGAGCTCCACCAATTCACCACATTCAGCGAGTGATAAGACCCGTAACGACACTAGGTCACCAACACACTCCGGCAATCTTTCGCACTGCGAGTCGTTTACATGGAGAATTTGTAACCCCACTAGATTCCTCAACGCATCTGGAAGAGGGTTCCTCCCCGACCTCTTCACATAGAGCTCTTTCAACTGCGTCAGATTGCCCACACTCTCGGGGACAGATGCTACCTTATTCATATGGAGCTCATGCAATTGCACCAAATTGCCAAGCGACTCGCTGAAAGCATTCGAAGGCTCCTTCGCCTTCCCACACCAACGATCGCAAAGCCAAAGATATTTGAGCCGAGGACACGAAGGTAGAGCAGCCTCCGGGATGATCGAAATGACGAGATGTTCCAGGTGATCCCCGTGGAGATGCCCCTCCCTCAGCATCTCTGCCACCTCTTTTTCCATTCTCCCGAGATCGAGGTATTGTAACTCATGAAGCTGACCCACACTCTCTGCCAGGTTGTGCATGTACAAGATACACCCTCCAAGATCAAGCATGCGAAGGCGATATAAATTGCCCAACGACTTGAGGCTTGTCAATCTCCGACACTCAGAGAGGCCGAGAGTGTGGAGATGGTGCATTTTAGTATCAAACTCACACATGGTCTGCAAACTATCACACCCACACAGAAGAAGAGTCTCCAGCTTCAGCATCTGCCCCACTCCTGCAGGAACCTCTGTCAGATTACAACAGTTCCTCAGATTGAGCACTTTGAGACGTTTCAAATTGCCCAACCCAGATGGCAATCTCTTCAGACGACAGTAAACGAGATGAAGTTCCAAGAGCTGCACCAAATTAGCCAGTGACTCTGGAAGTTTCATTAAACTCTTACATCGAGTGAGGATCAATACTTGGAGGTTTCCCAACTTCAATCCTATGGTTTCTGGTAGAGACCTCAGATTCTCACAACCATATAAATCGAGTTCCTTCAAAGAGGATAAATCACCAATTGATGATGGAAGTTCAACCAATTCCCAACAGTATCTCATGTGTAAAACACACAATGTCTTGACGCTTGCATTCAATATCTTTAAATGGTCCTTCTTGATTGGTGTCATATTTAAGGAAAGCCATCTTAAATTTTGAGTGTAAATTAGGCAATCTCCCAATACAACTTTTACCACATGTATGTTCATACAAGATAAATTCAACAACCTCAACTTAGGATAATAATGAGTATATTTTCTTGGACATATCATGCTTAGTATTACTTGGAATAAGTGAGGTTTTTGAAGCTCCAATCTTTCCATATTCATCATGGACAAGCCTTCCAATGTACTTGATTCCTACATTGATCACATTTTCATAATTTGTCAACATCAAGCAAAAATCAAACTCAAATAAAAATCATCAATCAAATCAAAATTAATCAATCAAATAAAAATTACGCATTGTGAAAAGAAAAATATGCCTTACCTCTTCATCCTCAAAAAACTTCTTCACAACATCTTTTTCCCAAATGTGCTTAATACGTTTAGGCACATCTTTATGTGCCAACTCTCTTACAATCCACCGCCCCATGTCTCGAAGTTGATCATGCATCACAAGTTCCCTTGTTTCCAATCCAAAAAGTCCTGAATTTTGCTCGACAACTTTTATAAGTGAACTGTCAATAAGAGTTTGAAGTCCTGCATGACTGTCCCAAAGTCTTCCAGTAGTGGTCGATTCTAAGTTTTTTGCATCACACAAAATGCAAGCAAAATCTATAAAAAAACCTTTTACAAAAGGCTTCAAGTCATCATAGCTAATCTTCAGTGTTGACCAAAGCTTCTCCTCACCATCATCCAACGCTTTAGCTTTGTTCAACCTCTTCAATGCTTCTTTCCACCAATCCAAACGCTCATCTCCAGGGAGATGATTTCGTTTGCGTAAATGTTGCCCAATAACCTCTAGACTCAAAGGTAAACCACCACATGCATGCACAATATTCACAGCTTCATCTTCAAATTTGTCTCTCTCTTCACTTCCAAGTTCATGCACATCATTAAATGCATGGAAAGCATAATGCCGAAATAGCTCCATGGATTGGTCGAGGTCCAGCACATCCACCTCAATATTGTCCCCTTCCGACATATGATAATCTGATAAGATTGCCTTATTGCGGCAAGTGACAATGACCCTGCTTCCACTGGATCCATGCTGAAATGCTTCCACCTGCAAGGCCTTCAGATTCTTTTCTGTCCCAACATCATCGATCACAACCAGAACCTTCTTCGTCTGTATGCATTGTCTGACAATCCGCAGATCATAATCCTTCGGCTCTTCACTCTTGTTCCATTCTTCATCACACAGCTCTCGAAGAAGTTGCTTCTGGAAATCAACTACATTGCTGTGAGATTTCACATCCTCCAAATAACAACACTTGTCATAATTCCCCCTCTCTCTGTTGAACAAGGCTTTGCTCAGAGTGGTCTTGCCCACACCCCCCATTCCAACCAAACCAACAACAGGCCTTTCCTTCAATTTTTTCCGCAGCGATACCAACTTCGCATCGACACCCACAACAAGAGTGGGAAGCCCCGAAATCTTGTCTTGGTTGGATTGATACTCGGCCACAACCTCCTCAATACATCCTGTCAACTGTAAGAAGCTCGTGCTTCTGATAGTCTCAGGCTTACAGACATTGAAGTGGTCGGCTGCTACATGAATGATGCGATCGAACCCAGCATATCTGACAGAATGCTCCTCGACAATCATCGAGCTAGAGAACCATCTCTGCACACAGTCACACACAGTATGTAAGTATTCAAATCAACAAATACCTTGGGTTCTAACATTCAGATCAGTGCTCATATAGCCAAGAATAACCATGTTCAGACCAACTTACAGAGGATGTTTCATGAGCCTCTGCGACAACTCGGAACTTGCACTTGTTGTTGTACACTTTGCGCTGGATGGCTTCAAATGTGCTGTTCAGTCGTGCGAGATCAGGATTCATCTTCACCAAGTCTGATCCTCCATGTGGTGTCGCATAAAAGACAAATGCCTTTATATTCTTCAGCAATTTCTCAATCCTCTTGTCTCCCTTGAATCGTTCATGACCCAAAACTACAATTTTCTTAGCAATTAGACCTCCAAGACAGTGGCATACAAATATCACTGGGCAACCATGTTGGCCGATGTCAACGCCACTAAACACCATCTCCTGAACCAAAGTCTCTCCGAATGGGTGTAAATCCATGGCCCCTGATGAGGTAGATTTCAAAGCACGGCTGGCATCATATTTAATAGTCAGAACCCTCGCCTTTGGGAAAACCGCAGCTAACCACGTCCGTGGCCAACAATTATCCCGAGACCCGTCTCTGCCCAGCCATGTTGTCCAATATGCATTGTCGTATGCATCCTTGGGATCACCCGACTGGAGCCCATGAATAAAGACCACCTCCACTTCCGGTTGTCCTCCCGGTTCGTGAAGGGAGTACACCCCATCACACAACTGGAGCAACAGAAATTATGCTCAGCCATGTGAGAAAAACGTCTGCAGAAACTGTCATATCCCAAATGTTTGAGAAGGATCGAAGGACGAGCAAGTATAATTACCTTTTTTCCACGACTAGCAGATGGACCTGCTGAACCGTTATGACTTCCTTCAGTTCCACTCTGTGTCATGGAGATTTCTCCTGCACATTTGAGAGGTTACGTAAGATCACCATTTGATCATGTAGAAACAGATATTGTGCAGCTCACCAGCTCAGCTATCAACCTCCTTATGTATCGACAAAAGATCCGGACACTTAAAAACTAGTCCGTACGCCAAGGAATTAACGACATTGTAGTCAGGCGGCTCCGCTATTTGTACGTGAAATGTCCTTATTCAATAGTAATATGAACAGATCAACTTCTGGCAACGATCAGGCGAGTAAATAAGATTGAAACCCACATTGAAACTCCTCCAGAAGGAAGCAACTTGCTTGGGAATCAACAAGCTGTTCGGCCGAACTGAACACAAGCTGTTGGGACCTACTTAAGAACAATTGAAATCCAGTGAGCTGACAATGTGCCCGCACACGGTAGACGTCAACCGTCAATCAAGGACAGTCACACTTCATCCCACATCGCGATCCAACAGGGTGGCATGTTATAATTCGTTTCCACCGACTCCAGAATTTGATCTAGAGTTCTGCGAATGCATTCAAATTGTCCCCAAATTTATAAACAACGGTAAGCAGGCTCAAGCATCAAATAGAGACTGATCTCAATAGCGCACCAGCTAAAAGGATTTATGGCTCTAGGTTATGTTCGGAAATAGAAACAAGCAAATTGCTACACAAAGGTGAGGTTAGCTTATGGTTACATGATTCTTTGTCTATATATGTCTGCTTATATATATATATATATATATATATATATATATATATATATATATATATATATATATATATATATATATATATATATATATATGTGTGTCTGCTTAGAGACAATATAACCAGACAGTTATGCACACTACTACATTCGGTACTTTGCTCAGCCAGCTCTGGCTGAAAAATCTGAGTTCATGGTTGCGAACAATGTTTCCAGCAACGTGGCTCAAGAGAGTCCGTGACTTTCAAAGTAGTCTCCAGACATAGAAAGTAGTTTCTCTTACTGAACATGCCCAACTGACCATGAAGGAATACTGAGAAGATTGATATATGGCTACAATACAGACAAAGTGCAAAGAGAGCGAAGAGATGGTGCTGGAGAGGGTGGGCATCTGACAAGTCCAGATCCTATTAGCATCTGAACCCTAAGCCATTTGACCCGCCCACTCCTCATAAGAACAAATATGTTCAGCCCCGATGGTCACACATATAAGACGTTGATTTGATAACCCAGAGCAAAGCGTTCAACGACTCCAAGGCAAACAGAATCTACACACAGATACTCCATGAAACCCGTGGCTACGGCTGAAAGATCAATCGTGGGCAAACGATTCAATCAGAATCCAGATCGGACCTATAAAACGAGCCAGCGCAGTGATAAACACAGTCCGCGACCACGTTTTGGCGCCTCAACTATCTGCACCTAAAATGTCCTAGTTCATCGCGATTGACTACGGTTGCCTAAAATTCATAGCCCACCCACACACAAACATTGTGGATCAGAACTTGACCAAATCCACCACAACCACACCCTTCAAACGGAGAGAAGGGTAAATCTTCAAATCATTCCATAGCACCACACCCTGTGTACACGATGCGCGGAGAACCCCTACAACATTCAGTCGACGACCCTGACACAATCAGAAACCAGAATTGCTAATGTCCCGGCACCGCAATGATACCGCTTTTGAAGTAAACTCTTACCAGAAGCCATCGATCAGGCAGATCAGAAGCGCACTAGGCAGCTGAGCTCATCTCCTCCGCCACGAACATGACCACTAGTCCCAACGCCGTGCAAGCACTCCACACTCCACACTCCACAGCCCATGTGCTCAGTCAAAACGTCAAAACCCTTGCAGTACAGACAGTCACCCCTTCACCCGATCGACAACAAGGAGCTCGAAGTCCGCTCACTCACCACCGCAACGAAGCACCAGACTGGCGCAGATCGATCGCATGGACTCCTGGGCAGACTCCCAGTTGCCCTCAGATCAACCCCACAGATCGCAACATCAAGTGCGGCAGATCATCTTGCGAATGTTGAGTCGTGAATTGGTGTTGCCGGAGAGATGGTGAATAATGGTATAAACGCGTGGAAGGTACACCGGATTCTCAATAGTGGATGAACAGTTTCTCCACTTGCACAACTTGGGGTCCGGGCCAATGGGCCAATAAGGTCACAGGTGGAGAAGCCAGAATCCGGGGGATGCCCTCAAGGCGTGTGCTGCAGTTCGAGGACAGCGTTTGGAATTGGGAGTGGGTTGTTTAGGGTGTGCGAACTTACAGGTTGGATTTCCAATAGATACTGAACGAGTAATGGATGGAGATGGAAACAGATTTTCAGTTGGGGTTGAATGAAAATATACTATTTCAATTGTTTACTGTTATTATTTCTCTAAGGAAAAAACTAGGAAAATAATTTTATTTTTTTAATAAATTCAATTAAGTTTTATAAATAAAATGCATATTTTTCATGAAGTTGTATGAATAATGTAAGGCTTTTCATGCATGTCGAGCGGAGTGAGAAGGGTTTGAATAAAGGCAACGAGTCCTACCGGACCCTTTGCTCGTTAAGTCTTAGGGTTCACTCAAAACAACGATCGTGGGGTAGCTAGGGTTGATATCATTGGATTTTGGGTTTTATAGCCCCTATTTTATAATCCAAAATATGGTAAAAATAACCAAAACTCAAAATTATCAAAATCAAAGAATTAGGGTGCAATAAACAATTTATATGAAAACATTTATCAATTAATAATCACTTGATTCAATCAATCAAAATAATTTTTTACTTTTACAAAAATAAAAAATATAATAGTAAAATTTCTAAAAGTTAATTTGTAAATATTTCCATTTTAAAATTTATGCTCCCTCTGTTCCACTAATTGCCTAAAATATATGTCCCTAAATAAGATCATTGTTTCTTAATTTGGTCAACTTACTATTTACGGCTAACACACATTGTTAATAATAGAAAGATTCTTAAAGTTGATATTATTAGCAAACAACGGTATTTCAGTAGGAAGAAGGGAATAATAAATTTATTTTATTAAATTATTTAGTATATGAAAAAAAAATTAAAAACATTAGGTGCAAAATCGGGTCACGAAAAGGCCGTGTAAGCGGCACATGAGAGAAAAAAACGGGCACTGCCCGCGTACTTTTTGACATGGCACCGGCTGTGCCACCGTGGTGCCAGCAACCGCCACAAGGGCTCGAACCAATGACCTCTGTGCAAGGCGTGTGGAAGGCACAATCTACAGTGCCGGACTGACATCACCTGCTCACTTGGGACCAAACCCCGAGACAAGTCGTTTATGTCTCAAGAATTATTCCGAGAACCGTTAATCACAGTGCGCCACGCAGTTCTGTGCGGGCAGCGACTCTGGCACCCGCTGCCAGCGACAGTGCGGGGGGCAGCAGGGAGTTCACCTAGAAAGGGCAGGCTTACACGGCCTTTTCATGACCCCAAATTACACCTAATGAATAAGTGAGTTCTAAGTTTCTGATTTCACTGTGGCAGTTAGAATGTTAACCGGAGATCACTCTCCCCCTTTTTTCTTAGTTTCCTTTAGGTCCCCTCAGTTTTTACCTTGGCAGTCCCCAGACAGTCATCCAGTCATCTGGATGAACTCTGTCCAGCCGACTGGATGAACTCTGTCCAGCCGACTGGATGATAGTCGCCAGGTTCAAGGGGGGTTTAAGAGGCAACTTTAGGGTTTCCTGTAATCATTCCAGACTAGAGCAGTTAGAGTTAGAGGAGTCTGAGAGCCATTAGAGGCTGCTGTACCATGATTATGGACTGTTTTTGACTCATTAATTGCAGTTTTGACTGTTTTCTTCACTTGTATTGTATGTTTCTAGCTTGTTATGAGTGTTTGGAGTACTTGGATGTGTTGGGTTTTCTAGGGTTTTGATGGGTTTATAGAATTAGGGTTTGGTTGATAAATCCTCCCTCTATCATTGGCGACCATGCTTTAGTTCGGATCATGTGATCTCCTGCTTGCTGAAGGCTGTCCACACACTAGAGAGGTCTGAAAGTCAGTCATTCGATCTGCAGAAAGGCAGTACTGACTGCTAGAGGTGTTCGTAGGTGTGCTGAAATCACTGCCCTGTGAGTCCGAGGTGCTAAGCAGTCCCTGCCAGATGCTGAAAGCCATTGCAGTATTGCAAAGGGCAAGCAGTAGTGCTAGCAAGCACACAGCCCAGCTCTAGTTATCTGAATTCCGCACACTGCTGTAGTAGAGAGGGACAGGGACAGTTTTGGGTTCAGGTGTTTTCTGGGCAGAAAACAATGGTACAGACACAGTGGCAGTTCCAGTATGTGTTCAGAAAGACAGTAACAGCATATTAATCTTGCTTCAGGCTGTTTGGGCGCAGGTACTGTGAGCAGTTGAAGGAGAAGCGAATTGGCTGACACCCACCTTGTGAACTGAGGGCAGTTCCACAGCGAAAAAGGAGATAGAGGGTGATTCAGGTCACATTCGAACATCCACTGAAAAAACAGGGGGTGAAAGGTAAGTAACTCACGAAAAATTGTGTATTCAAAATTCAAAAACACCAGATTCAAAGATTCAAAGATGTTTAAAAAACTGTTGAGATTTTGAAATTTGAATTTGGGTACCTGAAATTGAGACCTGGGTCGGCTGCGGACCTCGGGTTGAGGATGTGGGTCGATTTAGGCACCTTGTAAGAGGTGGGTTTAAAGTAATTTGGGAAAATTGATGGATGTGAAAACCTGGGCAGAAGGTTAATTTTTGACCCAGGACAGTCACAGTGGTAACTAACACTATCACCCATAGACTGCAAATTCTAGAAATTAATTCAGTACGAAAAAGGGGATAGAAATAGGCAGACAGAACAGTTCTGAATTACTTTAGCCTTGTTCGGAACCCTGTACAACTGCGTGTTAGTATTGACCAGACCACACACCAAGTGTTGGGTCAGTGAGTGCTGATTTGCAGAGATACAGACTGCCGAAGAGGCAGACCAGGAGTCATTATCAACCGATTGGGAACAACCGACCAGGAGCATTCACTCTGACAGGCAGTAACGGCCCGGCAGGACTGGAGCAAGAGAGACCAGTACAGAGACGGTCGCCTGATCACTACGGCCAGTGAAAGCCATGGAGGAGGGGGATATGAACGACTTCAAAGCTGAGAGACAGGCAATGGAGCGATATCGAAGATATATGCAACGTGAAGAACGGACTACTGAGCAGAAGCAAGCGGAAGGACAGAGCCGACTTAGCTCGCAGGGAAGTGCAGCCAAGCAAGTCGGTGAGCTGATTGACATGGAGGTGGAGAATGACCTCTCATCCTCAGATGGGAGGACAAGAGAGAGCAGATTTGGAGAGGAAAGGCAGTCTGAAAAAGGGGATAGGCTGAGTCGCAAACCTGATCCAACCAACACTCCTTGGAAGTACCAAGACATGAAGAGAACAGCGTCTTTCAGGAGAGATTTTTCGGCTGCAGTGGACGACTACAATACTTTCCGAGAAGAAAGGCGTCAAACGCAGGAGGTCTTCGCGGAGCCAACACAGTGGCCGAGTACAGTTACCGGCAGAGCCGACCTGGAGGCGGAGCCGACTCGGCTACGTAGCCGACCTGTATCACCAGGACACTTGCCAAAGACCCCTGAGACGCTACCCGCTGCATTCCAGAATCTGCGGCAGAAGATGGATGAAACCAGGAGTCGATCAGTACAGGAGCAAGGACCCTTTCACCCCTCAGACAATCTTCATAACAGAAATGTTCAGTTTTTGGATGAATTTCGACTACGGTCAGGGTGGGAGCCGGAAGAGGAAGATCAGAGGGCACTAGAGGCCTTTGCAGCGGAGCTAATGGCAAGACGGGAGAGAGCCAGGCAACACCAGGCCAGCCAGACTCAAAGCAAACAGGATCCAGGGAAATATCTAATGCAGTTAGAGGCTCTACAACAAGGTGTACCCTCAGGAGTGGCTTCCCTGCAACATTGGCACACTGAACCCTGCAGTGGACAGAGAAGAACCCAACACCGCAAGGGGAAGATTTACACCGTCGTGTGGAAGAGGCTGTGCAAAGACTGGCGGCACAACAGTTGGCGGCCCAACAGCTAGCAGCACAGCAACTGATTGCCCAACAGAAGGAGCAGGAACGTCTAGAGCGTGAGAAACAGGAGTTGGCCCAACTGCAGGACCTGTGGGAGGACCAACGGAGGAAAACAGACCAAGGGCGCACTGAGGGGACTATTCCAAGACCCCCCTACAGGTATACAGTGGAACCCGAAGCAACCGAAGGGAGGGTGATACCTAACCCTTTGCCTGCAGCGAATTCTTCGACTGTCCATAAGCTGCCATGATACGTGGATCATCTCACCGGGGATGTGTATCATTCCACACAGCCGACCCAACCAGCTGGGTACTCTGGAAAAACTGTAGAGCCAACTTTCGTGGGGACCATCCCTGGAGCGGTATCCGAAGGGGTCCCTCCAGTCATACCATTGGCTCCCGCACCAACCGGCTACAGTTCCACCGCCTTTCCAGGAGGTCCGTCCACTGTACCAACTGCCCCCCAGGTCCCAGCATCTTATCCAGTGACAGCCATACTTCCTCCAGTAGCACCAGTAGTACGGACAACGGACCTTAACTCAGCTCCGCCAAGGCCGCCTGTTAGTACCCAGAGGAAGCAGTTACCTTATAGGGCCTACAAGGAGGGTAGTGACCTTGATGCCTACCTCAGATACTTTGACAAGTGTGTCTGGTTTAATGGCAAAACAGATGAGAAGGTCATCATTACTCTGTTTGGTACAACACTGGTGGACAAGGCTCAGCGCTGGTTTGATGACTAGTTAGACCACCATCTCTACTGTACCTGGGAGGAGGCTAAGGAGGCATTCAAACTGCGATATAGGGAGCAGGATTCAGACGAGCAGGTTTATATGACATTGCGAACGTTCAAACAGGGAGAAGGAGAAAAGGTTCAGGATTATTATGAACGCTTCATGAAGCTGGTAAATTGCCTGCAAACTGAGGTGGGAGAGGGATTTAAATTGACATACTTCCGAGCTGGGTTACTGGACTACCTTAAGGTAACTACCAGCGGCTCTACAGCTACTACCCTGACTGAGCTTAAGGAGTTAGCAAGACGCTGTGAGACCAACTGCACTGACGCATCCGGTAAGAAGTTGTACTTCCAGACTAAGAAGCCGGAGCCGACCAGTAGTCGTGCTAACACTGTCACTACTCAGGCAGAGGGGGTTGATACTATCCCTAGAAGGTATTGTACTGTGTGCAAAAAATTCGGGCATGATGATGCATACTGCTTTGTGAACCCAGCCAACCCGAACAATAGACTCTCAAAATCGGAAGGCCGGCCGACTGTGGGGGTTCATGAGGTGTCGGCTACGCAGCCGACTACCAATGCAGGGAGGCCAGTTTACAACAGACAAGGAGGGTATCAAGCAGGCGGTTCAGGGCGAAGTGATGCCTGTTTCCTCTGTTTAGGCACTGACCATCAGATGCGAAACTGCCCACATAAATTGGATTTTCAGCAATTCATGGCTGCTAAGAAACAAGGAACGAATACTGTGGGGGTTAACAGTGTAGAGTTACAGGAATTGGACGACCCAGAGGTGGCCACAATTCTGACTAGGGCTGCCAGGGAGAGGGCTGGACTCCCTCTAGAGGACAAGGAGCTTAAGGAACCTGAACCGAGGCAACCCAAGACTCAAGCAGACTGGGAGAAGGAGGAGCGCCTTCGAAAGGAGTTATAGCCTTCACAGAAGAAATCAACAAGGAAAATGAGGAGGCTAGACGTGCTGAGGAAGAGGACCAGAAGGCAAAAACAGCTGACCCTGAAGCCACAACTCAAGAGGGACCGGTTCTGGGAGGAGATTGGGCAGGGTTCCCGGACTCGGATTGCTTACAAACAGCACCTAAGAAAGCTGTAGAAGAGGAGGTGAAGAGTACAGCTACCCCACAGCCAGAGGCCCTGGCAAAAACAGTCAGTAGGCAGATATTACAGACACCCATCACGGTATCATTGGGAGAACTGCTGGAAGTAGCTCCTAACCTGACAGAGTATGTGAGAGCTAAGGTGTTTCCTGACATCCGAACACCTTCAAAGCCCATGACTGGCTCTGCCCCATCCACTGAGAGTTACAAAGACTCACCGTCGGCTACCTCGCCAACCCAGAAAAGGAACTCGGGAAGTTCACAGGTAAATCCTAGCCTCGTTGTTGGGGCAGTGGATATTGACAGGGGTCTACCGGTGATCTCTGTGCAGGTGGGCAAATTAACATTGGAGAATGTTCTGCTAGATGGAGGCTCAGGAGTAAATCTCATCACGGAGGAAGAACGAATCACATTGGGACTCAAGGAGCCATCACCTGCCCCCTATAGATTACGCATGGCAGACCAGGCAGTGGTGGAGCCAGTGGGTCTGATTAGGAATGTCCGGATTCACATTCACGGCATTCCGTACAATATTAGTCTCACAGTCATCCGCAATAAGGAGGTCAACAAAGCCTACAGCATGCTACTGGGCCGACCTTGGCTTATAGATGCCAAAGCAACCCATGACTGGGGGAACAAAGTAGTGACTATTCGAGGAAATGGTACAGTGAAAACCATATCCATCAATCAGAGACAAGGACCCTTGCCCAAGTTACCAGAAGTACTGGTGTGTTACAACCTAGCTGAAGGTTTGACTGATGAGGAGGAAGATCGATTTTTACAGTCAGAAGAAGATATATTTGCAGTCGGCACCATTACCCTCCCAGAGTCCTTGCGCGTTCCACTACATGACGAAGCCGACCTATACCAACCGGACCTTCGCAAGGCCGACTTTGACGCAGCCGACTTACGAGCCGACTTGGACATAGCCGCCTCAGCGAAGGCACTGTCTCCTCCCTTGGATTCTGCGACGTATCCAGAGAATTTCTATACCTTTACAGAGGGACAGGTGCTGGTGGATGAGACCCCAGTACGAGAGAAGCTAGCGGAGATGAAGGTGGCAGCATGGAACTTGACCGAGGAGGAACAGCTGCGGAAAATTAATGTCGGCACTGAGGACGATCCTAAGATTTTGAAGATTGGTAGCCACCTGGAGCCAGCGTTAGCCAAAGCAGCGGAGGATCTATTACGAGAGTATACAGATGTTTTTGCCTGGACTTACAAGGATCTGAAGGGCATCCCTCCTTCAGTAGCCCAGCATCGCATCGTATTGGAGAAGGATGTTCCTCCCAGCCATCAAGCTAGATACAGGATGAACCCCAACTATGCCAGCATAGTCAAACAGGACATAGACAAGCTCCTAGCAGCAGGGTTCATTGTACCAGTCGAGGAGGCAACTTGGCTCTCACCTATTGTTGTTGTCCCCAAAAAAAATGGTCAATTACGCATTTGTATTGATTATCGAAAATTAAATGCTGCCACCAGGAAGGACCCTTATCCTCTGCCGTTTACTGAAGAGGTCTTAGATGCTGTGGCAGCTTACGAAATGTACACTTTCCTGGATGGTAGGTCGGGCTACTACCAGATTTCCATTGCCCCAGAGGACAGGCACAAGACAGCCTTCATCACGGAGTGGGGTGCTTTCGTGTGGGTAGTCATGCCTTTTGGCTTGACTAATGCACCGCCGACCTACCAGAGGGCTGTGAACAAGGCGTTCAAGGAATACCTGGGGCTCTTCATGAAGCTGTTCTTAGATGACTTTACCGTTTACAGTGACATAGCCGACCATCAGCTCAAGCTGCGACTGTGTTTTGAAAAATGCCGGGAGTATGGTATCAGCTTGAATCCCGAAAAGTGTGCTTTTCTGGTAGCTTCTGGCATCATTTTGGGGCATGTTGTTTCTAAGGCAGGCAAGATGCCAGACCCTAAGAAGATCCAAGTCATCCAGGATATGCCTCGACCTCAACATGCAACCGACGTCCAGATCTTCAACGGCTTTGCGCAGTTCAATCGAATCTATATCAAATTCTATGCTCACATCATGGAACCCATCACCAGGCTGATGCGGAAGACTGAAGAGTTCAAGTGGGTTGAGAAGTGTGAAGCTGCGTGGGCGGACATTAAGGACAGATATACCAATGCCCCGATTTTGGTTGCCCCGAGGTGGGACCTGGAGTTCCACGTTCACACCGATGCTTCAGACATCGCAGTGGGAGCCATGCTGGCTCAGAATCAGAATGGGAAGTGCGATCAGCCCATCTCTTATGCATCTCGATTGTTGAATTCAGCTGAGAAGAATTATACAACAACAGAAAAAGAAGCTCTAGCTATGGTGTATGCTTTAAATAAATATCGCCATTACCTTTTGGGAAACAAGCTGGTTTTTTATGTGGACCACATGGCCCTTGTATATCTGGTTAACAAGCCCCAAGTGTCGGGGCGGATTGCACGTTGGCTACTGCTCTTCCAGGAATACGATTTCACGGTGGTGTATAAGCCCGGTAAGACGCATGGCGCTGCCGACTTGCTGAGCCGACTTCCGAATGGCGAGGCGCCAACAGGAGTTCCAGACCAGCTTCCAGACGCAGGACTGTTTTATGTCAAGCCAGAATGGCTCCAAGATGTCACGGACTACCTGCGCACGGGTGAACCTACTGCCACGATGACCAAGGATGAGAAGCGGAGATTAACCCTCAAGGCATTACCATATACTCTGATTCAGGATGTGCTGTACAAGAAGGGACAAGACCTGGTGCTACGCAGGGTTCTCGACCCTATACAGGCTGAGACAGTGATGAGGGAAATGCATGACGGCTGCGCAGGGGGCCACTTTTCACAAGACATCACATCCAGGAAGATCTTAGATGCGGGTTACTGGTGGCCGACAATGCACAAGGATGTGTCTGAGTACTGCAGAGCATGTAATAAGTGCCAGCGGGTCGGCCGCTTAGCCAACACTGGTCTGGCTCAGTTGGTCACTAGCCTACCTGCGGAGCCTTTCATGAAGTGGGGTCTAGACTTTGTAGGCCCCATTAAGCCAGCAGCAGCTCGGACCGGCAATAGGTACATTTTGGTGGCAACCGACTATGCCACCAAATGGGTGGAAGCGAAGGCCCTGCGCACTAATACTGCAGCAGTGACTGCCAAGTTCCTGTACGAACATATTCTGACCCGTTATGGCTGTCCGCTGACTCTAATCAGTGATCAAGGGACTCATTTTATCAATGAGGCTATTGAGTACTTGGTGCAGCACTTTTTACTGCAACATCGCACCTCGACTACCTATTATCCTCAGGGGAACGGACAGGCCGAGTCAACCAACAAGGTGTTAGGTCGGCTGCTGACCAAACTGGTTAATGACAACAGAACCGACTGGGATGAGCATTTGCCCACCGCCCTATTATCTTATAGGACTGCTTTTAAGGTCTCTACCGGGTACACACCTTTCCAGTTGGTTTACGGACTCCATCCATTGATGCCTACAGAGTATACGGTCCCTACCCGCAGGACAGACGACAGCATCGATTATACCCTTACCCGAGTACTGCAGGCACGCACAGCCGACTTGGAACAGTTGGACAGTCACAGGCTTGCCGCGCAGGGGGAGGCGGGTAGCCGCCAATGGGACAGGGCTCTATGGAGCCAACAACATTACAGGCAGAAGGACTTCCAAGTGGGTGATCATGTTCTTTGGTATCCCAAGGGAGAGAAGGAGCATACAGGAAAATTTAAGTGCCGCTGGTTTGGCCTATATCGGGTGCAGTACAGGTTACCTAACAACACTGCCCTGTTGGTGACAGAGACCCATTTCGAGCCGGACCCCATCATCGTCAACATTAATAAGCTAAAACCATACCGTTTATACTCTGCGGATCAATTGGTCACCATTAGCCCTAAACAGCTGCCACGGGGGCTGCCCACGGAAATACCTGAAGACCAAGCTGATGGGACACCCGAGCCCGCAGTGCATTTAAGAGCCCAGCCGAGCTCTGGTAGCTCCCTTCCTAATTCTCTCATCCCGAGTTCGTCTACTCCAACCATGGCAGACCCAACTCACTTGACGACGACCCCTCAAGATGTTAGTCAGCACCTTCCCCTCCTCAACACTCAGCCTTCAACCACTGCTTCAACCACTTTGGCCAATTCAATTTTTGATGTGGCGTGTTGCTTTATTGACTCTACGCCCCTGACAGCCCCCCTACTCCCGGCCAGAACCTCCTGCAAGACCTGCCCCCCACTCCAAGCTCATCGCTCCCTCGAGAGCCCTTGCACCCGGCCATTTAGCACTCGGGCTGAAGCTTCCCCGTTGGTTTTAGGGTTAGGGTCAGGCCAAAATCCAACCCCCATACCCCAGCAACCTCTCTCTCCCATTCTGGACGCAGCCCCAACCGAGTCCCTTCTCCGTCCTCGCCGTCATACGCTGAGCATAGAGGACGCCTTGCGAGCTGCCGCCCCCATCCGACCCAGGAATACAGTCAGTGACCGCGTCTTTGGCCGCCACCCCGAGGCAGCTCACTCTAGAGACGACTTAGGGTTTCACAGACGGCGCTCCACTTCACCGGCTCCACACCCATCACCCTGCTCACGTTGTTCCGCAGCACACGTTCCTCCCCCCGATCCTCTCCAACAGATCTCCAGCCGGCCTGTTCGTGGTCACCTAGTTAGCGAGGAGCGCACTGTCGGCGGCATTTCTTTGCAGGTTCCCTGTTACTCAGCATCGGCCGGAGTATCCTCGCACTCACCACCCTGCACGTTGGAGGCGATTTCTAGGACTGATCCTGGAGTCGCAGCAGCATACGATTGGCGAGAATGTTCGCACATTGACGCGCCCTTCAGTCACCTCCCTCCAACCAGCGGTTCAGGTCAGCGATCCTTCAATCGCACTCATCGTACTCACCCTCCTTGCTGTCTTGAAGTTCAATCTCGCCAGTCCCTCTTATACTCAAATTCTGCTGCTGTTTTCTCTGTTTCGAGTCAGGCACCTCAGCCAACTTGTCGGGTTAAGGTTGAGCCCATTGATTCTTTTCCTACGGACCTTCCTTCATCTCAGTTCAATCTCCCCCCAGTCTCCTCCTCACCCTCCTTCTGTCACTATCTTCACAACCCTAGTTCCCGACAAGCAGGTCTTCCCGCAGCAGTTGTAGAGCCCCAGCCTAGTCGGGTTTTCTCGGGCCAATTCTGTCCCACCAACTTCCAAGCTTACGGAGACGATCCCCCGCAGCTTTCTAGTACTAGCAGCGACTCTGCCTGTGGCGAATTTCCTGCCCACTGCTCCCAGGTCTTCAGCTCTCCACCTTTTTTCGAGCACAGACAGGGCCCGGAGTATCACAGCCGACCTGCTAAGCGCGGTCATCGCCGACGCCGAGGACAGATCGGCACCTTGGAGCGATACTTTTCGAGGGGAGTATTGCAGACTCTCAACGGGCAGGAATCCATGGACGAGGCGGGCCCTAGCAGCCAGCTGCCCACACCGCACGTCGAGGCGGTCAACCGCGCCCCACAGCTGGATAATGTTGAGGCCCTTCCAGTTCTTTCAGCGACTGTCCTTCCTCCACCCTGCGAGTCACTACCAACCCTGTCTACTCAGAGGAGGGGAGTCAAGCGCAAACACACCCCTGTGGATGGTCGGCTTCCCAAACAGGTCTGTGTAGCTCGCAACACCCACCGTCGCTGGGAGGTTGTTTTCGAACCATACACCCACTGGGACTTTTGGAGAGAAATGCAGGACGATGATTGGGCTGGACTGACCAGCCTAGACGTTTTTTATCACTTTCGTTGGCCTGAGCCCCGCCACGAGCTCATCCTGGACTTCATCGAGGGGTTCGAGTACTCCCCACCAACTAAGGGTTCCCGCCGCTCCTCAGCCGACAGCAGAGATACAATCCGCTCCATGGTTCGGGGGAAACCAGTGGAGATCACGGCTTTTGTCATCCGGGAGGCTTTGGGTTTCGACTCAGGTGCCGACTTACTGGACAAGCGCAGGACTGATGGCTTCCATCCCAAGTTTGCGAAGTATGGGCTGACAGAGGATAAACACATTCACGATGGTAATCGTACCTCTGCCCTTACTCCTGCATATCAGACCCGCGCACAGGCCTTAGGGGATGCTATTGGTTTCAAGCAGCGGTTGCTGTTTGTCAGCAACAACCTATTGGAGCATATTTTCGCTGCTGAGGAGGCTGGTAAGCGTAATGAGAGGTTTGATTGGTCACACTATGTCCTCGCCAACCTCCGTCGTCATCTTATTTACATCCATTCGGAGGCTCCAGGCAAGCGCCGACTTCGAGGTGCCCCTGTCATGGATGCAGTGTTGTCCTACTGGTTTCCGGACCGCGAAGAAGTTGTCGGCCCGACCCATATATCTTCTAGCGTCGTCACCATGGATGGCAGCCACGAGGGCTCACCTGCCACTGACCCACCCCCTCAGTCTTTGGCTGGCTCCAAGCTTCGAGATCGAGCTAGCGGAGATAGGTTTCCTGGCCCAGTGAGTGCATCTGTCCCAACCGCCGAGGCACAGCCGACCACGAACTCGCAAGAAGGATCGTCTGATGTCGGCCGACGCCGCCGCCGGCTGGTGAAGAATGGCAAGAGGGTGCGACAACCAGACTTTACCGGGGAAGCAACACCAGCCAGTCGTCTACCCCATACAACCACTCTTCCCCCAGTGACAGCCTCGCCCAGTTGCCGGTATCCCCTACGGTCCCGCCCACAACTTCCGGGTCAGCCAACTCCACCCTCAGAACCGGAATTCCCAGGAACACGACCCACTATACCTATTCTTTGCCTTTGCAGTCTGTCTGGCGAGTCTTCTGCCACAGTGTCTGGCCAGGATCAGATTTTGCCACCTGATGACGAGCCGACTGAGGGTCCAGTCCCCCCAAGTCAACCCTGCATCACCGTGCCTGAACCTCCACTCGACCCTCTTGGTGATCCAACCTTCGGGCCGACTCAGGCTGCTTCGTCACCACTTTGCCAGAGCACCTCCCCCAGAGCAGATTCTCCCTTGGCAGCCGAAGTTGGTTTACTCTCCTCAGGTTGGGCCATTCTCCCCTGGAAGGAGCCACTTCCCATTTTTCGAGGGATACTCGCGACCACCACCCCTCGCTCTGAAGACACGGCTACAGCAGCCGACTTGGCTCCACCATCAGCTGCCGCAGCCGATCCCCCAAACACCACAGCTGCTCATACTGCTTCAGGGAGGCCGCACCACACGGGCCGAGCAACCACCACCACTGTCAGCAACCCCCAGGGTGCTAGCAACGGGGCCACACCAATCACCCACCGCACCACGCAACTTTACCCCAATGGTTCTTCAGGAGGACCACCAGATGATTCCAATGGAACATCTTCCCAGGGTTTCCTTGACCCGTCATCTGACTTTGGCGTGTTGATGAATAACCTTGAGGCTTTAGCTACTGTCCTTGTCAGGACCAAGGCCGCAGCCAGAGAGCTGGAAGTCGCTCGCCAGCAGACAGCCTCCTCCGCCGAGACCCTCAACGCCACGGTCAGGGACTTAAGTGCTCAGGTGGCCTTATTAGCCAACACATTACAGTCTACCGCCATCGCACGGGATCAGCTTGTCAAGGACAAGGCGGAACTTCAGTTGGCTGTTACCACCCTACAGGACCAGTTGGCAGCCGCCACCGCTCCAGTGAGCCGACCCGACCCATCCGTACGCCGTCTGGAGTTGGAGCAGACCCTCAGCAACCGCTTGCAACAAGCCGACCGGTTGCTCTTGGAGAATCAGCGTCTATCCCTAGAGCTCGCCACCCGGACATCTCCCCCTCGCGACCTTAGTCGCGCCGTGCGAGACTATGTTACAACCAAGAACAGAGACCTTGAGGCCGCCCTCATCAGCCATCATGCCGACTTCCAGCGCCAACAGCGCTGGTTAATGCGATTCGAGGAACGCAACCCCGACTTTCAGCCCTGGCTGATGGACGATGATGCTCCGCCAACGACATAGCCGACTTGTCCGTAGCTTCTGTGTCGGTTGTAGAATAGTGTTCACCGGATTTAGGCTGGAGAGTAGTCCGTTAGCACGAACAGTTTTGTTTACAGCAACTTTCACCTGTTGCGTTTTTTTAGGGCCCAGTTTACATTCCTTCTTTTTTCCGCTGCCCGCACGTTCTGAGGACAGAACTACCGGAAAAAGGGGATAATGTTAACCGGAGATCACTCTCCCCCTTTTTTCTTAGTTTCCTTTAGGTCCCCTCAGTTTTTACCTTGGCAGTCCCCAGACAGTCATCCAGTCATCTGGATGAACTCTGTCCAGCCGACTGGATGAACTCTGTCCAGCCGACTGGATGATAGTCGCCAGGTTCAAGGGGGGTTTAAGAGGCAACTTTAGGGTTTCCTGTAAACTAGAGCAGTTAGAGTTAGAGGAGTCTGAGAGCCATTAGAGGCTGTTGTACCATGATTATGGACTGTTTTTGACTCATTAATTGCAGTTTTGACTGTTTTCTTCACTTGTATTGTATGTTTCTAGCTTGTTATGAGTGTTTGGAGTACTTGGATGTGTTGGGTTTTCTAGGGTTTTGATGGGTTTATAGAGTTAGGGTTTGGTTGATAAATCCTCTCTCTATCATAGAATCAAATTTTCATTACAGATAGAGTTTTTGACATTGACAGCTTTGTTCAATATAGAACCATATGGTCTACATCCTCGTAGAAACAACCTAGAAATGAAATTCAAATTCAAAGTCCAATCTATGATAGTAAAAAAGGCATATGGAGAATCATTGGATTGGAAATCCAAGTAGTAAGATCATGCCTTCAAACTATATTTACATGTACGAGAATCAAAACTAAAAAAAAAGTAAAATCTCAATTTTGGGTGAGTTTTTGAAGTTTCTGTGATCTAATTAATTGTGGGCAAACTTTGAGTATGCCCAAATAGCAATTTTAAAGTTTGACTGCAAATATCTCCTAAAGTATGAGGTGCTGGTCGGAAATTGGGCCTACCACAACATAAGAAGAAGAAATAAAATGGTGAGTTTTTAGTGAGAGTCAAAATTTGTTGTACATAGCAAGAAATTTCAAATTTTTTAGACAAAATGATAAAAACTACAAGGTCATTAGTCTCATGTATGGATATTTAATAAAGCATCAAACAATATTGAATATACCTTTATAATCAATATTTGTATGTATCTAATTACCACCCAATGTTCTTTCACATCTGACATATAATTATTGATAAGACCTACTCTTCCTTTAAATAAAACATCTATTTGACTTTTAAACTCTGTGCCATAAAACATCTTTGAAAAGTTTTTAAAAACATCTTTGAAAAGAATTTTATACAAAGAAACAACCTTAAGACATGTTTGGAGACAAACTATCATCTGAACTCAACGCAATGGTAACAATCCAATTCCATACTTACTAAAGAACATTTTGATAAAACCCAATCCATTTCAATTCTAAGATAAACCATTCAAGAAAACATATTTAGTCCATATTTATTCATCATATTCTTGAAACCTCCATCTAGATGGTGATAGCATTTGAAATAGACTGGATCATGCCTATTCTCATCACGCATCTATCCTTTTTTAGTAGCCATGTATTATGTACATTGGCCGACACATTGCTTACAAATTCTAGTCGACATGCATTACACTAAAAAATTAGAAAACTTTGAAATGCACAAACTTGCTCAAAAAATGATGGATTTTGGGATTTTCAAATTCTGTTGGTATGCTAATGAAGTGTCCTTCAGTAATACAAAAATACATACATGGAATTATAAAAACTAAATAAGCATTTGTGTTTTCCTTATACACTATTTATCACCTAATATTTCCACCCCCAGCTGAAATCACTGCTTTAATACAATTGAGGATAGTTGAAGTGAGGTGTTCTAGTTTTTCTCCTCACATGGGAATTAACATTGTACATTTGAGCATGATGGTACAATTCTTTTGCCAAAATGTAATTGCAACAAAGAAATATCTATTTTACAAAATTTGGGCATAATAACTTTTCATTGAATTCTTCATAGAGGAAAACTTTGTTACTCAATGTCCAGTGATTTTTACAGCGAAGCTATCTTGTGAGCAGCGAGCGGGAGCAGAGAGCAGCGGAGCCGTTTTGACGTTTTTTTTTTTTTTTTTTTTTTTTTGAAAAACGCTCCGTTTTTTGACCTAATTTTGAAATTTTTCGGAATTTTTGACGAAATTGGAGATAAATTACTAAAATTAGTAAAGGACCTATCACCGTGGAATTCCGTGGGATCGAGGATATTTTTGTCAAAAAAGCTGAATATAGAATTTAAAAAAAATTCATCGAATATACACTGAATTTACTGAAATGCGGATCAGTTTACAATGATTTTTTTCCAGATTTTTACGACATTGCCTGAATTATTTTAATATCGAATTTAAAAAAAAAAAAAAAAATGGATGCGCAGGAGGTGGCTCTCGGATCCGAGAGTCCCCTTGGCTCTGCCACAAAGAGACCCTCGGATCCGAAAGTCACCTCCTGTGTATCCAATTTGTCTTTTTTTTTAAGGGTGGTTTTGCAATGCTTAAGATGTATCTCAGATCCGAGAGTCCATTTCACTCTGCCTCCAGGGGACCCTCGGATCCGAGATACATCTCTAGAGGATACACATTGTGGGAACTTAATGATACGTTGCTGAGTTTTCTCACCAGAAAAATAGAGTTGTTTGTCATAGGGTTGAAGGATTTCTATTTTGCTGTGCAAAAGAATTCACCTTTTTGATTGTATATAATGGCATAGAAAGAAACTATCTTTATTTTCCACAGTTCAAATCAAGACAAAACCAATCCAGAACAAAACACTGCTGATATAGATTACCTACTGTCCACTGCTGGACTACTTGTACGTTATAAACTGAATAGTTCTTCAAAAAGCACCCATTCGTTCGAGGATTTCCATAACCTCGTCGAAGCTGTAACTCGGAGCGTGCATGAAGGAGTGTTCTTTTGGGTCCATCTTGCACATGTATCGAAGAACATAATACATATGTTTGCAGTATTTCCATTGCTTGTTTTTTCCTAGAGTCTCTGAAAGCATCTTGATGAAATCTGGACAAGTGCATTCCGGAAAACAGCCAATGGTGACGCGGTAGAGCTTGTCATTTCCCGTGTTAAGGGTAACAACACAACCATATCCAGGATACGGAATAGTCGTTACCCCCGTAATACCGCAATGGTCCATGAGAGCGGCGCTTTCCCACTTGTTACGGTGCTCCACAGTTGGGGCATCAGAGTTCTTGCGAATGGAATGCCCACCTCGAAGCGTTGGGTGTGCATTGGGATCCGCTGGTGCCTTGAAATGGGATCTCGGAAGAGGCCAGTTACAAGCTGCTTGGAATTGGCGGCGTGGTGATAGAGCGCCACGCTGTTGCAGTTGGAAACCCGCTTCTTCCAAGGAGAGTATCTCCTGTCGAGTGAGATTTGTTCCAATTTTGACTGGCCAAACCACAGGAATTTCCGGCCAATCCACAATAAATGACTTAGGACCTCCCTTCACGCATCGGTTGATATCATCAGAGCAGAACCAAAACTCCGCTGCAGTCAAGCGTCTAGTGTGGAAGTCCTTCTTCTATCCAGAATATGTAGGCTCCGCTGTACCCCGAGATCCCTTCGAAATCTTAGCGTCGCACTTCTTACGAGTCTGTGCCTGAAGTGCTTGACATTTTCATCCAGACCGGTTTGAAAGGCGGGCAATGTGCCACTTGGATGGATCGCACTCTGACTCCTGCACGGACGTGGTGTGCTGTACACCACACGTTGGATCCGAAAGAGCCTCGTGAATCCGGGCCCTTGTTGACCGTGTCCCCATCGCAGGAATTGAATAATTGACCGTATCGGAGCAGTGAGAGTCATGGGCTGAACCAGGAGGGTGATCAAGCTTTCTCTTCATAGATCCAAAGATTTCAGCTCCCTCGAGTCCCTTCTCCTTCGTTAAAACGTCTGCAGCTCCGGGATACGCCTTCATTGCCTCAGCTATCATTTCCGGGTCTAAGCTCCGCTGTGCTTGACGGAGGCGGAGCTTTGCCTTGTCTGGTCCTTTGCCTCCCCTCCCTCCCTTCAGATACATTCTGTACTGAGTGATCTGCATGAACGCACGCATCATGTCGTCCACAGTTGCAGCGTAGAGGCAGTCGCCTGTGTTGCCGGACTGTTGAAGCCACTTGTTGTGTATAGTCTCTGCTAGGTTGCACGACGGCATGTCCGCTCTCTCTTCCAGAGATAGGTTCTGCATAGGCAAGTAGAAGTGTAAATGTGAGATGATATCAATTAGAAGCTCTAATGGTACTCATCAATTAAGTAGTTTGGAAGACACTTACAAGTTGCATAGATCCACCCCACTGCCTGTATCTGTAATGCCAGAATACCATCCAGTCATTTAGCGCTCGTTTGCTGCCCTCACATGGGACACAACCTCCAGATTGTCACCATCCCCGTATGACGTTGTACATGTCCTCTGCCTCCTCTTGAGTCTTTGCATCCTTCCACTGTTTACAAAGAGCTCTCATCTGGTCCTGGCAGTCTGTCTTGAAATGAGCTAAGGTGACCCTCTCCAGACATTTCGTCCAATGAAACAAACACGTCCGCTCTCTGTCTTCCATTTTGTCGTCGATATTACCATTCCCGTATACCTTGCGTACTGCGTGCCAATTTGCCCTAGCGCTGTCCGCCATGAAGCCCTTGAAGTTTGGTTTCAGATGTCCGTTATCCACCATTACTCCATTCAGCTGCTCCCAGAACAGTTCTTGCGCTGTCGCATCCTCTGACTGCATGTCACAGTTTGCAATGGTCATGGGGAAAGTTCGTATGTGAGCGGAGAGCGTAGAGCGGAGAGCGGAGAGCACAGAATGGAGAGCACAGAATTGACAATTAGCAAAATTTTCAAAAGCAAAGTAGACCCTATAACCGTGGAAAATTACTAAATTAAGGCTTGATTTTGACACTTTTTTTAGGAAAAGAGTATATTACCGTGGAAATCAGGATTATCTCTGGTAAGAATTTATTACGTTTGTTCTCTAAGATACAAATTAGGGCTGATGTCATGATGACGTCATGCATATATTTTGTTAGATTTCTCATGGATTTAGGCAAGATATAATGATCAGGCGTTAAGTTCTAGATCAAACAATTAATTCTTTCATAGGTTAATGTAAATGCACAAGGAAAGAAACAACTTTCACAGAACATAAAGGAGGCAAGGTTTGAAAACTTCCTGGAATATTTCAAAATTCGTGTATAATATCTGAACTGCTCAAACCAAGATATACCTTGTTAGAGTCCTTGTCTTCATCGAAGATTACTCTCTCTTCGTAGGCAGCAAAGCATCTTCATTTGAGTGATACAAGTAAGAGATTTTCATCATAAAACAGCACTTGGTAAGCTGGGTTCCACAGAAGGAGGTCACTCTTGGTTTCTTGAGGTTGTTTCTAGGTGGCGTATTAGGATAGTGACACAGTCCTTGGCATTCTCTGTTGTATGCGAAGGTAGCGATGGAGTTCAGGGGGGTCAATCTGTAGGCTTATGTGGAACCTTTTAAGACTACAAGAATTCAGTGTGTTGCGCGATGCCGAAGGTGTGTAATGCGAGATCCAGGAGGACGAGAGCGGCTGTAGGTTTGCCCCCAAAGGCACCGGCGAGTTATGAGGAGCTGCGGCGGTGGCTGCTGGAGGTGGAGCGCGCCAGGGAACGAGGCATGGACCTGCCATTGTTTAGGCACATCGGAAGCCTCCATGTTGGTGAAGGTGAATGGCGTTGGACAGTGCTTTGTACCAATGAGCTTCTCCGTATTATGGAGTTGTCCCTAATCCCGTATCCCTTGCTATCGAACATCAATGAGAATCTAGTTGTTGAGCTGCCCGAAGTGATCATATCGGATGGCGAAACTTGCTGGTTTGATATGGACAAGAGTTGGACTGTATATCCTTCGAAGGATTAGTACTGTGAAGTCTAGTGGGGTGTTCGAATACAATCCTTAAGATTTGGTCATTCATTGGATCTAGATGCGAGAATTCTAGCATGATGGTTTTATATAATATAGACGATTCTAGAAATAAGAAAAGAAAAACCAACTAAAAGAAATGGTCTTAGAAGTTCGTGGAATATTTCAGAGTTCGTGTACAATAATGGAGTAGCAGAAACCAAGATGTACACCAAGTCAAGAATAGGTAACCTGGCTATGCAAATGTGGGATTTTGAATGAGTAAAATATAAATAACAGCACAATATTATATTTGAGCCTTTCTTTGGTAACATTTCATTCTTCATATTATATTTTGAGCATTACAGTTGTGACATTTCATCCTTTACAAACACGGAGACAAATTTGATATGAGAATTATAACAAGTTTAGGTTTAGGGTAGTAGAGTAGACGAAGGATTACCCAATGAACTCCAATTAAATCAAATCAAATCCAATGAAAACAACAATAGACCGAAGCCTCCTTCAAACTCACAACATGCTAAAATCGCTACTTTCACTCTCAGAACTAGATGACTCTGAATCTCCTTCTACCGCCTCGTCATCGACAAATAGGAGGGCCCTGGGATCAAAAGTAGTTGGCCGACTAGGAACATACGTAAGGGCTCCAGATTGAAACGCCTGTGCTACGTCCTCTGCGTAGTCCGGAAGTATAAAAGGCTGAATCGGGCTGGAATGAAGACGCCACGATGGAGTGGACAGTGATGTTGGCCCACGTGGCGGTGTTGTTGAAACTACTCTGCAATAGAGAACGGACTGTGGTTACATTGAGTACGTAGAGCTACAAAGAGAAGTAATGATTGAATAATATAAACAAAGAATAGAAGACTTACACCACTTGTCAGGTCTTGCTCTCTTTGGAGGCGCTTCGCCTGCTGCTGCCGGCCTTGGATGTTTAGGAGGACCCATGGCGGATGGTTTGAGAAGGGCGTTGAATATGGCTTCGTCCTCCTCAAAGGCGAGAATGTGGCGACCAATAGCCTGGGCAGCCTTGATGGAGGCTCCTGAAACTCGGAGAGATACAAAGAAATGAGAAACTGTGGAAAAAACGAGAAGAATAATTCAGCAAAGATATGCATGAATAGTTACCTGTCCCAGCATTCCAATCAACAACTATGTCGCCGGGCTTCGACAGCTCCTCAAGTATGCCCTGCATCATCTCGATGGATTTCTCTCTTGGGCCTCTCCACGGCACCTCCCCATTCATGAGCTGCGAATCCACATCGGTCAAGTTGAAAATGGCATCACTCTCGGTAATGTTGAGGAGCCCATGTATCAGGTCTTCCTTCTTCGTCTGGAAGGAGAAGGTACTGCCACTACGAACGTAGACGCGAATCCAGAATCGCATAGTCTGCAGTCAAGCAAAACTAGTGAGTAAAATGAAGCGGAAGGGTTATCAGTAAGCGAAGAGAAGGGCATGTTCAGGAAAATTACCAAGTTCTCGGGGTTCGTGGGAGAAGTGAGGCCGAGGACATTGACACCCCACCAGTCCTTGAACAGCACGTATCCACCATTAGCAGCTTCTTCCTCGATATCCTTAGCCAGCTTCTGATCAGTGTTGTAGATGAGGCAGATGGCACCATCTTTCTGCATGAATTCATCTGCAAAATGGAAGATGTCGTACAAATAATCCTTGTAGCGAGAGTTCCAAGGCGGAATACTCGTGGGGGGAACGGAAACGGAAGGGACGGGAAGATTCTCAGGGATGTCGGCAATGATCAAGTCGACTCCCAGATGGTCCTCTTGTTTGCACCGGTCCGGAACTTCGTTTTCGCGGCCTGCTCCAAACTTGAGGAAACAAGAAAGGAGAGTTAGTAACTACATAGCGAGTAGAGGTGCCAGAATCCATTAAATGCCAAAATATAGGAACAAACCTTGCGAATGAAGTCTTGAGTCTTGATCCAATCCGGGTCGCCACCTTTTCTCTCCTGTCTCCTATTTCGCCGCAACAGGGAATCCACAGATGAGTTGAAGACGGAAACATGTGTGGAAATCGAAGCGCCAACGGAAGAAGTTGTTTGAGGATATAGTTTGGCCTTCCTCTGCTGAAGGAGACCTCTGGTGATCTCCGAAGCACTGATCGATGAAGGAGCCGGCGAAGAAGCTGGAGAAGGGTTGGTAACGACAACACACGGAGACGGATCTGGTGCCTTGTCAGCTGGCGCGGAAGACTCCGCACCAGTTTGCTGTGATGCCTCTGACTGAGAACCCAGAGATTTCAGTCGCCTTCCTCTCCCTCTCTTTGGTGGAGGAGCAGAGGATTGATCTTCATGGCCTCCAAAATCGTCTGCGCCATCCTCTGTGTCCTCGACCACCACCGCACCCCCATCGTGTAGAGTCTTGACTTCGACCTCTGAATCAATCGTGAAACCACGAGAGCAATCAAGGTACCAGCATCCCTCAAGCAAGTGAGGAGCTTTGTACCTTTGCAGCTGCTGGGGAGAATAGATACACTGGTCCGAGGTTGTCTGCGTCCAAGAACGGAAGTAGTTGGGTAGCTGCTGGACTGTGATGACCCCCTTCAAAACAAGCTCTCGCTTGAAGTACCTAAGAGAAGAGATTTAGAAGGTTAGTAGCATAGAAAGCTCTAGCGAATTAGAATACGCAAATGCGAAAAAGTAACGCAATATACCGGTAAATAACCCGCTTGACAACATCAGCGGTTCCAGGGAATTTAGCGAAGTCGGACTTCTTCTCAAAGGGCTTCTTAGCTCTCTTTCCAATGAACGAAGGGAAGGCCTTGTCCCACAACATAATACGTGAACTCTCGACGTAATCGCCCGGCTGTTGGACATCAGGAAATGCCCTCCAGTCGATATCGAGGTTCTCCGACTTGAATATGTCCTCGACCTCGTTGACGACGGCCTCCTCCAACTGAAATACAGAATTGAAATAAGTACCAATGAGAAAAGAATTCAGAAAGCATGTTGTAATTGGGAAGGCATTTTTCGAAACAATACCCCAGCCCAGAATGAAGCCCTGTTCAACCAAGGGTCAAAATCAGTATCCTTGAATCCTGGCGGTGGAAATCTGTAAGATAGTCTGGAACTCAGAGATGAGTTCCACCACCGCAGCCACCGAACCTTGTATTTGGGCTCAACGGCCGCCGGACAGATCTTCTGGAGCTTATCAAGGGACATTTCAGGTTTGGAGTTTAGACTGTAATGCCGATTGATCTGCCAGGAGCAGAGAAGTATTAGAAAATAGTATTCTGAACTTTGTAACAATTCCAAATTCTTAAATGATATTGAATGAAGTTGTTACCTCATTCAGGAAGTCGTCTCCGTTTTTGGGATTTGCAATTGCCAAGTACTTGGTAAAGTCCTTATTCTTTATGGATTCCACCATTTTCTCAGACGCGTCATTCATGATTTCCCAAACCGCAGACGCAGTCTGTTCATCCGCCGGTGTCTTCTCCATGTAGGCATTAGCTGCTTCATCCGAGGCCACAGCAATTTCCCGCTGTAGAAGGATAACCAATTTTTAGAGAATTCAGAAAAGAACGAAATTAAACTTTCAAAGTATGAGAGAAGATAGAACGAGCGAAGACGGAGTGGAGGTCAAACTTACTCGGTAGAGAAACGCGATGAAAACTCGAGTAGTCAGGGGAAACCATGACGGGTTCGGGGGCTTGTTTTTCAAACAAGCATCGTATTCTTGAGGGTTCAGGAGGTCCTTGAACTCCTCCAGCTTCATCATTCCGAATGAGCGGATTCGAAACAATTTTGCTGGGAGATTACTCTTCACGTGGTCATTCTCGGTCGACCTGAATATCAAATTAGTAAGTAAGTGGGAGAAATATTATAGAAAATGACTCCAAGTGGATAACAAATACTCAAGTTTTTGAACGTACCAGTTGATGTCGTGCATAGCGTGCAGGAGAATACCCACATGGCCACGAGGGTCAAGTACAATGCAATGCACAGAGATGTGCCAGGATGGGTCGTCCACATGATGCTTGTTGATGTGCCGGAGCCAAGCGGAGAGGCGATGATTACCCTCCCAGACATAAAACATCTTGTGTTTGAACTGCATCAACTCCTCGTCCCCAGAGACCTCATCATCAAAGCGATCACTTGCGGCCCTCCATAAAGGGCTCCAAGTGGCCATGATCTCCGCCGTCACATTCTTCGTCTCCTCTTCGGTATTGTACATGGAGATGTACATGACGCGGTCCCCATCTCTATATCCCTTAACAAACTCCCGCTCCAAGTGTTGTACCCCCATTTCACCCACTGGTCTAACCTTGGCCATTGGAATCATCCTGCATAAGGGCACCAGCATTCGAGACTTGTGCGACGGTTTGATCCTGCAGTTGTTGATGACGGCGTTGGAGTCCAACTTGTATGTTATTCGATGCTGCAATTCCCCTTCCATAGCAGTCTTCAAGTCGATCGGGCAAGATGGTTTTGCCAACACATCTTGTGTTAGCGTAACCTGCGAAGAGGTGTTCGAATTAAGAGAGGAATCACAATCAAAGGAAGTCATGCAAAGAAGACAAGTATGTAAAAGAAAGTAACAATATATCTTCATACTGTCATTTCTTTTGTAACAAGTCAATCGTCATCTGCGATGGAAGGAACTATCTACGTGATGCTCGACTATAGTACTCCTTGGACTGTCTACAGTTCCAGTGACGGCGCCTCCTCCAAAACCGCCTGGTCTGCTGAACCGGGCACGGCAGAATTGCCGGAAGCGCGAAGACCACATGTGCTGGCCTCCTTACTCTAATAGGCGAGGAAGGCGAGGGTGGAGACATCGGCGGTGAGCCCTGTGGAGGGGAGGTGGGCATGTACCCCGGGGAGGTAGGCTCATACACTGGGGAGGTAGACATGTACACGGGAGAAGTAGGCATGTATTGGGGAGAGTGGACCTCGAAAGGTCCACTATCTCCAACTACAGGGTTGGCTACATCACAGGTACAATAAGGCTGATCGAATGAATCCGAGAGATCGGAAACATTGATGACTGAAATGGGGGATGTAGCGGACATCTCAGGAGCATCTGAATATACCTAGAGTACATTAAAAAGTTTAAGGTTAATTTGCAGATCCAAAAATGAGAGAAACAACAACGTAGAGGTCGAGGACACACTATTAAGATCAAAAGAATCCTAGATTTTCTGTAGACAGTAAAAAAGTACCTCGGTTTCTGCTGGAGTCGGATATAGACCTTGGCTCTCCATGTTGTCCTCAGAGGATTCCTAAGTCACAAGGCACGTTTATGATGGGCATTTAATTTAAAATAGTAGACAGAGACGGCAATTAATTTAAAATATTTCAAAAAAACAGAACATAAAAATGAGGAAGAGCCGCAAAGCTTAGCAATGCTCACAACAATATTAAACAAAAATGTGAAGCAATGCTCCCCCTCAAAGGAGGGAGCCTCGGTAACATAATGAAAATAAAAATCTGTCCCGCCTACTGTCTGTAACGACAGTAGGCTGGGTCGGCATTTAATTTAAAATTTTGAAAAAAATAAAAACATGAAAATGAGGAAGAGCCGCAAAGCTTAGCAATGCTCACAACAACATTAAACAAAAATGTGAAGCAATGCTCCCCCTCAAAGGAGGGAGCCTCGGTAACATAATGAAAATAAAAATCTGTCCCGCCTACTGTCTGTAACGACAGTAGGCTGGGTCGGCATTTAATTTAAATTTAAAAAAAAAAAAAACATGAAAACGAGGAAGAGCCCATCTCCCTCGCGACCACCTACTGTTCTCTCCCTAACTCTCTCCCTGTCCCTCTCCCTTACTCTCTCCCCTGTCCATCTCCCCGCTGGCCTCTCCCTGTCCCTCTCCCTAACCCTCTCCATGTCCATCTCCCGCGGCCTCTCCCTGTCCCTCTCCCTAACTCTCTCCCTGTCCATCTCCCCGCTGGCCTCTCCCTGTCCCTCTCCCTAACCCTCTCCATGTCCATCTCCCGCGGCCTCTCCCTGTCCCTCTCCCTAACCCTCTCCATGTCCATCTCCCGCGGCCTCTCCCTGTCCCTCTCCCTAACTCTCTCCCTGTCCATCTCCCGCGGCCTCTCCCTGTCCCTCTCCCTAACTCTCTCCCTGTCCATCTCCCGCGGCCTCTCCCTGTCCCTCTTCCTAACTCTCTCCCTGTCCATCTCCCCGCGGCCTCTCCCTGTCCCTCTCCCTAACCCACTACGCATCTGATCCCCATCCCGCACCCAATCCAATCCCCATCTCAAAAACCCAAATCCCAAGCAGCAACCTTGACTCGCATTCCATGTAAACCCAGAACTCGAAAACTCGAAAACACAACACCCGAAACCAAAACCCGAAACCCAAAACCCGAAACCAAAAACCCAAAACCCGAAACCTGAAATCATGTAAATCCGCAAAGAGGTTCCAATCCCCCTAATTCTGAACACCCAGCACTTAGAATAATCATCTCATAATCATAATTTGCCACATCGCCATCTACCCGTACGACAAGATCCGTACACCAAGCAATCAAACCGCATGACACCAAAAAATCGTACCTCATCTCCACTTTCCCGTTCTCCCTCCTCGTCGTCCTCATCAGTTCTCTCCTGCTCCTCAGGAAACCCAGGCGGCGCGAGCTGCTCCTCCGCTCCTCCCAGCTCCTCCACCGCCATCTCGACAGCAGCCTCCTCCGCGGCCTCTGCACCGACCCCCGCCTGCTCCTCACCTGCTCTCAGAAGCCCCGCCCTCACCTGCTCTTCCCTCGCAGCCATTGCAAACCCTCCTTCTCCTGCTCCCAATATCTCGATTCTCGCTCTCCTCGCAATGGCAGCCAAATGGTCGAGTTCACGACCCTCTTCAGAAGGTGAGTCAAAATTCCACTCTCCCTCTACCCTTATCCTTTGGTTACTCTACACATTTATTTTAAACATTTACAGTCGTGAGTGCTACCGTATGTGAGTTTAAGCTGATGCTACGGTACTTTAGATTGATTCATTATCAATAGAAATGCGTCTACTCTTTAGAATGTTGAATTAATTTAAACAATGCACAGCAGTCAAAACGGTGTAAAAATGCTTACCGTTCCGGAGTTAACATATACATTTGTTTGAGATCCCAACTCCCCTGTCGAAATTTCATTATAGCTAATAGAAGGCTGCGGTGACTCAACCCTTTGACTACAATTAAAAACTAATTCTTCCGTCATGGCCTCAAGTGTTTCTCCACTTAAATCTACCTCCTTCTCGTGATTACCGCCTACGGTGTTCTCTAAATACTCTTCCTTGTCCTCCACTATAGAGTCTAGAATGACTTTGCGAATGCTAGTAAATTTCAAGGCTAATGGCAGACCTGCTCCTCTCCTTTTCAGTGGTGCACTCAAATGGTCACCTTTCAAAACTACCTTCTTGCGTGACTCTCTCCTCTTCCTCGCTCTCCTATTCGTAAAATCTGTACGACCTGGTTTTCTTCTAGGTCTAGGAGTGACATAAGTGGAGGGAGCTGACCCTCCACTCTCCTTCATGTGTCTAACTAACAAGTGAACTCTCCTCACAATATAGCTCTCCTCCTGACTTCCCTCTAACTTATACATCCCAAACCTTCAAACCCCCTGACTCAGCCCTAGATACTTACCTTACTCTAAACCTACTTGATTTAATGAAAACTATAAATAAATTGTATTTTGAATTAAAGCTGATGAGATCAATCTATTTTTGAAGAGAATAAACCAAGCCCACAAAATATTAAAAGATTTTAATTAAGCACAGGAATACTTGTATTAAATATGGATTCAAGTGACGGCTCACTCTAATCTCACTCACAGTCTGTCTGTCCAGAAATCTATTATGAAAATTGAGGAACCCTAACACTGCATAAAATATAGAATTTGAATAAATCATATGCTTGCATTAGTCCTATACATATATAACTAATGCATGAATATGATTAATTCAAATTCTATATATTTATTGTTTTAAATGCAGAAGGAAAAGACGGCTCTATTTAATCCAATCACACTCCATAAAAAATAGAATCTGCTCCACGATTTAAACACTTAAAAGCAATATTCTGAAAATCTCACCACATATTTATGGGCCTGCAAAAAGCACATTCTAATCAGTTAGCGCCGTCTCTCTTGTTGCATACATTCGTTACGTAACAGACAGAATCATTCCCCAACTGTTGACATGGACATTCCACCTTGAATAAAATGATCATCAACGATGCATCATTCCTCTCACTTTGCTCTCAAGATAGCGCTTGGCTGGTACACTCAATTTTCTTCGTTCTTCCTCTAGTATATCTGAGTTGCCTGCGAATATGGGGATGGTCTGTCTGTACGCCCAAGGCATGGGCATCCCCCTTAGGTTTCGCGTAGATGACGATGGTCTAGCTACGGTGTCCTCTCTTCGCCTCAGTCTCAGATTCCATTTCCGTGAGGATTCCATCAGTATAGAGGAGGAGATCTTTGATGACGTTACTGCCGAGGTTACCCACACCCTCGGGCAACCTTCAGTGAGAGATGAGAACAACATGTTGCAGTGGAGACTCCTCCCTGGATCCTATAGAGTCTACGGTCTTACTGATTCTCTGATGGCTGCATCCACTGAGATCCTCACCCCCCGTCGCTCTTCTACTTGCACAATTCAGACTCCCTTACCTCGTGATGTCAAAGTCAAAGTCGAGCCGGGTACCGAGACTTCAGATGTAGAGAAACCTCCTCCGACCGTCATATCTCTCTCTTCTGATGACGAAGTCAGTCCCGTCAAGTTGGTGCCTAAGGTCCACGCAGATGCTCCTCCTTCCAATGTCTCTCCTCCATTGTCCCAGGTCACAGTTAGCATTGTTCCGCTCCTTAAAGAGATTGCTAAGACGCGTGGGTCCAAAAACATTTTGAAGAAGATAGACTATTCCACTATTAGACACGAGAGAGTAGAGTACTTGCCTGCGAAGTTTGATGGTCCGGTTCTTTTTGAGTTGCCCCCAGCTGCTGCAGGATCCTCTAAGCTCGCCGCGAAGTCTATGCAGGGAATGGACAAAAGATACGACGGACACTTGTGGACCAAGACCATCACAACAAACATCAAAAACGACTTCGGACTCTCTTTTCGAAGTTCCACCTGCGTCGGATGGCTTCGGTGCAGCAACCAGGAGTGTGACTTCCTCAAGCGTGTTCCCAAGATCTTCGAGGTCAACGAGACTGAGTTCGAAGGCTGTACCCTGCAAGCTTTTGTCATGGACCAGCCTCCTCCATCTGACTCCACGCTATTGTGCAAGGTATGTAAAGAACCTCCATCATGTGTAGCTACATGCGAGGCTAAGATTTATTACGTTGTGGGCAAACCGAATCAGACTAGAGCTTGTATTCACATAGGAACACATGATCATCCAGTGAAAGTTGGAGACTACAGAGACTCTAAAGCAGAGATTAGTAGCTTAATAGAAGAGCAGGTAGAGATGAACAACAAAGCAACAAAGAGCGCCGTTGTCTTGGAGGCGAGCAAACTCCTCATCGGGAGCTACCTTCTACAGCCCGAGGATGCACCACCGAGGAAGCTGACGATGGAGGAGCTGGTTCCTGTTTTGGATCGTTGCAAAGACATGGCGTCGCCCAACATCCGCAACAAAGTCGCCACCTTCAAAAAATTCATAAGGTACGGAATCATGGACGGTATCACCAAGCTCCGTGGTAACAGTCTCTGGGCGTATGTCCAGGAGAATAGGTTTCCTGGTCAGGGATCCATGCGTGACAAAGTCTTTGTCTTCAAGATGTCGGAGGTCGGGCCGGGCAGCGGTGTCGACTTGGTCAGCCGTATGCAAGCTGGTGGCGATTTGGAGAACGCATGGATCATGTTCGACCATGTCAAACGCGTCAAAGATTGGTCGACAATGGCGTGCCATGTGTACGACGCCACCTACTGCCGCGTGATGACAATCGCCACTTGCGACATGCAGTCCGAGGACACGGACGCCCAGCTCGTCTTCTGGAAAAACCTGAACCTGGTCATGGAGATCAATGGCGTTGCAGCGCCGAACTTCAAGGGGTTCATGGCGGATAACGCACAGGCGAATTGGAATGCAGTGCGAATCCTTTACGGCAATGGCAACAAAGAGGACCCAATGGAGGACCGGGAGCGGTCGTGCTTGTTCCACTGGACTCAGAACATGGTGGCGTATACGTAGAAGCACTTCCCCGAAGAACTCTGGGAACAGCACAAGAAGATGTGCACTCAGTACAAGAATGCGACCAGCATGGCAGAGGCGGAAACTCTGTACCACGCGTTGCGAGCATGGTGGGCATCCACCGGGGTCGTTGGCGAGAGCGGGCTCATCAAACTCGATCAGTGACTGTCATTCTGGCACCACCGCTTCCGCCAGTGGGGGGGATTCATGACCGACGTATTATCTCTGCACTCTGTTTTGATGTTTTTGATACTGGTTTCCTAGCCCTAACCTACAGAAGTCTAATCCGTGAATCTAACGTCACCTACTGTCAAATCTGCAGAAATTCACGAAAGAAGAACTCACAGAGATGCCCACTTGTAACCTCGCCGAAACAGTTCACAACAAGTGGCTCCAAGCTTCAGGAAACAATGGAAACGACCTCTACGTTGCTACCGTGGACGATTTCGTTCGGGCTTTTCTTCAGGTTGTCAACTACTACCAGTTCCTCAAAGGTGACGTCGGCGGAACAGGACCATCCAAGAAGGAACTCAGGCTTCGGATGGCGGAACGCAACGCGAAGAAATGGGGAAATCCTACACTGCTCGACAAGCCCATGCTCGATATGCCAGGCGCGGATGAGTTCTGCACCCGTCAGCCTATCATGCCAGGAGCGGAAGTCTTTGGTTCACAGAAGCGAAAAGCCGACGTCCTTATCGGAGCTGACGAAGAGTCTCATCGCCCGGATAAGACCAACTTCTCACGCCCAAGAGGCCCAAGACGTGCCGTCAGGGCTCGCCCTATGCAGATGCCGGTCATTGTGGAAGACGACTCCGAACACGACACCGAGGTACAATGTACCCAACCTCCTGCCCAGGAAGTTGATTCCCCTTTACCTTCACCTGTGAACAAGGGCGGCATTCGCCATGTCAACGCGGTTGAAGAAACCAAGGTGGACGTGAAGGAGTGGCACATTTCGAGACTTCACAAACTTTCTGCGAAGTGCTGCTGGGCCCAAAGAGCTGAAACGAAGAAGAAGTGCACTGAGAGAATCGTCAGGGGGCCCCATTGCACAGCTGCACCGACCTACACTGGGCTCTGGACTAACTATCGCAGGAACCTAGTGGAGAAGACTGAGTTCTTCTTCTGCTCCGACGATATCGAGCGTTGCGTGAAAGGCTCTAAGCGCAAGTGGGTAGCACACTACTCGAAGGACCAGGAATTCCCCTCCATTCCAGAGGTCTGGCCAGTGAAACTAGGTACTAACCTAAAACTTACTGAGATTCTTGCCCTCAAAGCAGCAGGTTTTCAACTTCCGCCCAAGAAGCCGGTCTCCCCAAGACGCCTCTTCTCCTTTGCCCCGCCCCCTGCAAATCTCAGCTCCGTGCCAGTCCCTGCAGACGCTGACCGCTACCCAGGCAAGAGAGACGGCAAGATGGTGAAGCGCACTGCCACTCGTCCCAATCAAGCGCAGCGACTCTCCATGGGCTCCTCCGAGTCTCTTAAAGCGCGCCTCCGTTCCGTCACCATGATACCTGAGCCGGGCCACGGTTGCATCATTGGGCTGGATTCGGGCGTCGCTCCACACATCACGCGGTACCAGATTACCATCAGTTCTTACCCTGGTTGCACTTGCCCAGCATTCAAGAAGACGATGACTACGTTCCGTGGCAAGACTCTGTTCACGTATTGTAAGCACCTATACTACATACTCTTGAAGGTCTGCAACCGTGATCCCGAAGCCGAGCTTTTCATCCATGCGCCTACCTTTAGCTTCAACGAGGTCAAGCTTCTCCTAGAGAGTGGAATCTTGCGTCACCCCTTGGCGAAGAAGTAGGTAGCCCTCCTACTTTAGAAGTGCCATTTCCACAATGGCCATTTGTCAGGTAGTGAATGATTTTAGTAATATCCCATGTACTAAGTCAGCAATATAGAAGCTGTATTGACTTTTTCATTATATTAAGGGCTTTGTCGTTCACATTAATTGCATTCTATTTGAATACAATCTATCTTGAACAAGTGCACTATATACTTCGTATCCCCTGACATGTATCTTTTATTACAGCAAACATATACTTGTTATTAGATGTCTCAATCTTCGAACCTAACACGTTTAGGGTTGCCCACTACACTATCAGCAGGACTGCCAGCCGCTGACTGTACTACAGGACAAACTACATTCGCATTCACTTTCGTTCCCACACTTGGAGCGTGTCCTTGGTAGGATCGTTTCAGCAATGGCCCACCTCCCCGCCTCCGATTAACTGATTCCCTGGAATAGGTTCCCCTTGGGATCTTTCCAACCATCGAGTATGCATGTGGTTGCAAAGGCACATCTGCGTCCTTCTCTAGCACTATGATTTCATCCGAATTTTCTGAACGTGGAGGGTCAGCTCTTACATCCGGTTGGACGTCAACATCCGTTGTCGAAGGACGCCCTTGGCTGTTGGCCATCACCTCTTCTTCGTCCTCCACCTCAACATATGGTTGAAATGGACAAACATCGTCAGCAAGTGAAACAACAATATCTCTGACGTCTTCCATAGCTGCTGTCCCGCACTACGGAAAAGAGCTTCACATAACACCAACACAAAAGAGGCAGAGACATTCCCTACTCTTATCTTAAATATCCGCGAAGAAGATGCTTGGCGCCCTTGAAAATCGGCTATTCATTCATTTAGAAGTTGTCATCCTCCTAAACCGAATGGAAAAAGATGAAGGTTTAGCAGAGGTCATTTAGCATTTAAATTTTTTTTTTTAAATTAAAGAAGGAAAAAAAAAAAAAAAAAAAAAAAAAAAAAAAAAAAAAAAATTATATAAATTGAAATTAAAAAGATTAAAGAAAAGAATAGCAATATTTAAAATGAAGGTTGAAAATAATATGAAGAAGATTAACAAATTGAATGTGAAAATAAAATGATTGTGAAAATAAAATGAAGGAGAGAATTAAATGAAAGGAGGCTTTTGACCCCTCTAACAAGATAGATAGAATAAAGAAAATTTTATAAAAAATACAAGACAAATTTCAAAAAAATTAAAAGAAAATAAAAAAAAGGAGAAAGGCGTGTAGACTATGGTGGATGAATTCTACCAATGTTAAAAAAATGTTACGAAATTAAATGTTACTTGATCCCTGTTCAGAGGTTCAATACCAATACATTTTAAGTAGTAATTTGCATATAAATTTAAGGAGATAAGGGGAATTACAGTCTGCCTGAACTAGTAAGAAGGAGCTGGAGCATAGTAATTGGTGCACGTTAAAAAATTAATCACCAAGAAAAGAGAAAACGAACTACAAATCCAATGAAAATACTGTAATTAGTCCACGGTTATAGGGTCAATTGAATTACTAAAATTAGTAAATTTCCCAAAATAAATCAAGAATATTCGAATCTTCTAATTTTATGATTTATTTTTAGTAAAAAAAGTGCTATTTTAAGGTTCTGTCCCCCATTCTGTGCTCTCCGCTCTCCAAATCTGCGCTCACCGCTCTCCGCTCTCCGCTCTGCGCTCACGTACAAGCTACCCTCCAATGGTCATCACCTTACAGTATTTGCTGTCGTACACGTGGCAAGCCATGGTGCTCCACTTCTTCACGCGCTTCACGTGGTCGAACATTATCCATGAATCTTGCAAGTCTCCTCCAGGTTGCATGCGCTTCACCAAATCCGTTCCACTGCCCGGCAAATCGACGGACATCTTGAAGATGAAGACTTTCCCCTTAGTTTGGCCTGGAAATCGACTATCGTGCACAAACTTGAAGTTATTGTGTTCCTTCAATCGCATAATGTTGTCGATGAGACCGTTGTCTTGCCGAAGAAACTTCTTCGTACCTGCAACAAAGTTCCTGACATTGGCATCGGACATCGTCTCGAACTTGTCCATAGCCTCCTCCATCGAAACACCACGGAGATGGTTCTGTCTTGGAGTTGCTCGAATTAGGTAGTCGGCTAAGAAAAGCTTGGATGCGCCCATCACAATCCCCGAATTCTTGGCATTCGGAGTACGGAGGACCTGCTCGCCGATACACTCATATATATGGTCTAGTGTATCCTGGCAAGTGCCATCGGAAACTGGATGGTCATGAACCCCCAAGTGTATTGCAGCGCGTGTGTAATCTGGCTCTCTCGATGTCACATGATAAATTCAAGCATCACAAGACGCTAAACAAATAGGAGGTGTGTGGCACAGCTTGGAAACCAGAGTCGACGAAGGAGGATGCGCCCCGCTTACTGGAATCTGTGTAGGAGTTAATCCAGCCCACTCTGTTGAATTCACCTTCCCGGGATTCCTGTCAACAAAATCACAAGCAGGATTCGGACATTGCAAATGCCCAGTACACAGAGATTTCCGGAATTTCAGACCGAAATCATTCCTAATGTTCGTGGTCATGGTCTTACACCAAGCATGTCCGTCATACTGTTTTCCCATTCCATCCAGTTCACCGCTAAATGATGTCGGAACGCCTTCAGGAATCGGAGGCAGCTCAAAGATCTTGTCACCGTTATATGTCGGAGGGAGATACTTAACCTCCACATGCTCTAGGGAGTCTAAGTCAACCAACACAATCTCTGACCGGGACCCTTTGCGCTTTGCCGTCGCTTTAATCGCATCGAGGATACTACGACGTTTCTTCGTGTTTGGATGAGCTGGGGGACGACCAGGGGAGACTGACGGAGATCGCCTTAAGCTGCCTATTGGTAGAGACCGAGTGGAGCCAATACTTGTACGTCGTACAAAGGGGTTGACCTTTGTATCAGCTATATTGATATCCGGAACAATGTCATCGTCAGAATCACTAATGACATGGACCTCAGGATTCTCGACTTTCACTCTCACTAACGCTGGGACTTGGACTGTTGACGTTGAGGACGGAGGAGTCAGAATGACTGTTGACATCGACATGTCAGAATGAGACAAACCATAAACCTTAAACGTGCCGCTCGACAAAGTCCAAAAATAACCCTCCTCATCTCTAGACCTGGTCTGCAAAATGGTCTCACTTAGTTCTCCGCTATCATCATAAATCTCTCTCTCCACGTACATTGACCCAATTCTAAAGTTGAACCTAAGACTAAGCAGTTGCTTTGGAATGGTAACTGTGCCGTCCTCCCCTAAGGGTGCTGTGAAGGGCGTTGCTCTACCATGTGCACGTAGAGACGCCATCCTTAGAGCCTGGAAGAAGATGGGAGTGGTACAGTCGTGCATTACAGAGAACAAGAAGGAAGAGGCAACAGTAGATGACTTGAAGGAATGAATTGGGGAAGGACTTGGAGCTTCATATACAATGACTCTTTGCTTAAATTATAATTGTCGTTGTAATATACTTAGGATGTTAGGTGCATACATGATTCCCTCTGCCAAGTGTCCAGTTTAGGAGGGTTAAATCAGACAAGCATCCTGTAAGTTCTAAATTATGAGTGTCCTAATTCAAGATTACAGACGAAATGTCTGGGTTGAGAAACGACTTTCGGATCCGAGAGTACATGAGTCATATAAACTATTTTCCTCCAGATACGATATTAGTGCGCGGGTATCCAGAAGACTCTGCATAAATGAGCCATTAAGTAGACACAGTTCCTTTACCATTTACGGAATCTATGTACTTGGATTACTGTCGTGGATATTCTTAGAGAGGCCTGTGACGGCGATGGTCAGGAATATGAATGCACTTTCCGATCATTCTGTTGATAATATTAATTTGGAATAAAGACTTTCCACCACGATTAAAACTGACGAATGAGGTTAAGAGCATGTTGATCGAATACGCAGGCAAATGTATTAATATTAAAGCCTTAAAAGGGAAAGAGAATTACAGCCTCTTATATCGCTTGCAAGGGCCGTCTTTGCGGTCTACACTTATTGCATCAGCGGAATTCTCAGTTCCACGATTGATATTGTCGGGTATGGGTAAGGACCTACAGCCTGGCTTGCTAAGTTTAGGACCTCTACGCCTATGTGTCCCACTAAACATTGTCCTGTGGTATGTTCCACGTGGGATAATTCCTACCTTCGAATAGGCGTGAGTCCTCGACGCTTCTGGAGCAGGCGTCAATCTCATATTGCCGTCCTCCACGTGGTCGTTGGATGGATGAATCGCTTCATGTTCCACAATGTCTTCCACGGGCTGGACCGAAGTAGCCGCATCTTCGGAGACGTTGGTAATCCCGGCTTCAACATCTATGAGTGGATCAAACGGTCCATGAAGATCATCCAGAGATACGATTTCGTCTGTGGCAGGTTCCTTCGTTGCTGCACTGTCCTCAAACTTCATCTGCATTACATGAGTCATATTCGAATTCTACGGCCGTTTAGCAACAAGAACTGACATAAAGAGAGCCATAGAAGTGATTCAACTTCTGATTTTATAGTGCTCGTATCGGCCACGTGGTATTGCCGCCCACTGCAGTCTAATCCTAGATCTGGAATAAAGTCAATATTTACGGGTAGGTTAATTAAAGTGTTTTGAATCGCCAAGTAGTCATTAGAGAAAATTTGAGGTCCTGGGATGCCCAAATCCGAAATTGGAATATCCGGATTTTGTCAAAATAAAAATTGCCAAGAAATTCCACATGCAGATTGCCATGGTGGAGTATAAGGCGGTGACATCAGATTTTGAATGGGTGGGAGCCAATCGCGGATGGTGGTCCTGGATAATGCTGGATAGTAAAAAGATAATCGAGGGTCCTTGTTGGGAGTGGGGTGTACCTCGGTTTTGGGGCCTTGGCTGTCCTTGGTGGCAACACCCACACACGTGTTGGGGCCGCGTAGTGGATGTCCTTGTTGGCAACACCATCACACGTGCTGGAGAGTCGGGACAGGTAGTGGCGCCGGAATTCGATGAACCTTGATGTGACCATAGATGGTCAACGGTGATTTTGGGTGGGAAATGTGGGATGATTGGTTGTTTGAGTTTAGGAAGAATCAGCTTGCAACTGTTGCTGTGATGTTGTTGCTAGTGAGGAACAGTGTCGAAATTCTTTGAATCGAAAGTTCTTGAGGTAGTTGGAAGTATGGAGAACCGCCGACCAACTTCGCAGGTTGCTGCAGTTGTTCTTCACAGCACTCACAACGCCGATGGGGAATGGATTCCAACGAGGTATGAGCGGATGTCATGGGTGAGGCTGAATCCTGGGAGTATTGGGGCTTGGGCTAGAGATGCGCGACGCCATGGCGGCGATGACATGAGGGGAACCTACAAGGCTCAGATAAGGGATTTTAAATTCAAGGTAGATCATCGCAAGGTTGTCACCAACAAGCCGGAACTGCAGTCCGTGTTGGTGAGGCATGCCTACCACAGGCATCAGGTGCTACTGGATCCACAGATTACTCGGGATCGGGTTCCATGCAATTGTGAGTCACGACTAACTCTGAGCTAACCATCAATTTTCTCATGTGGCCATCCCTTTATGACGAGGAGTCGTTAATTTTGTGTTTGCTTTGGGTGTTGGGAACAGTTTTATACCAGTCGTATTTTGAAGATTGGGTCGACCCTGATTCCATACTGGGAGTGATCATGGTTGTGCACAGCGATGTTGGTGAAGCAACTCGCAATGGGCGGTCGTATAAGGAGCTGCTTGATGTTGGCATCTTTTTTTCTAATCTTGTCTATGTTCCACCTACGCCAGGGCTTTTGTATGGATCAGTCGAGCCATTGCTGTTGCCACCATTCAGTGATCCGGAGTGGCCTCTCCCAGATATGCATACTAGTGCTCGGCATTTAGAGCTAAACTGTATGCAGACTTTCAGTCTGTAACAAAGTCCACCACTGGGAGCCGTATGGGCCACCTCCAGTGGTTTCTTCCTCTACATGTCTTCGTAGACCTTTTTGCTGCAGCTGAAGACACTATGAGACGAACATCCACGTTGTATATCGTGGAGAATCCCTCGGAAGAAGTGTTCACATCTCTGATGGATCCAGGTTGGCAAACCAAAGTGGTGTTTGGTAAGGATATTGTGCGATGCACAATATCCTTACCTTCTGTAACTTTCAGGTGTGTTGCCACTGTTGTCATCGTTTGATGCTTGTTGCCACTGTTGCCGCTGTTGCCATTGTAATGCCATTTCTGCATGCTATGACCGAAGCTCTCTTGTGTGAAGCTCTCGTATGTGTTTATTGCACAGGTACCACGTTGGAAGATCAGTGTTGTACTCGAACTTTAAATACGGGAGGGAGCGTCTGGCGCAAGATGGTGTAACTTGGGAACTAATTGACCAAGTGCGGGAAGAAGACATGGTGGTGCTTCCATGTTTTTTTCAAGGACTGCCAGTGGCACGGTTTGAAGTTGGTCGAGGGTGGCCGTTATCACATATTCGTCGAGAGGTTGCTATTACCTTAGGCGACGTGGCTCCAGAGGAATTCCGCTTTGTGCTCAAGCGAGTTGGGTATCCAGACGTCAAGGTGAACCGCAGACACGAAGGTTCCAACACTGTATCACAAGTTCTACCACCGTGGACTTTTGAGATAGTAGCACTTACCAGCTAGTTTTGAGCTTAGAGTGGCTAGTGCCGCAGGTGTATTTTTAAGTAGACACGTTGTAAACACGCGAGGCAGTTAAACGGATGTAGACCTGGAAAGGTAGTTTTGTATACATCTCAAGCTGAATAGGAACTATGGCTCAGCCATGGTTGAATTCTAGCTAAATGGTGGAGGTTTCATAAATATACGTTTGTTTTCTACCCAATTATCCATGTTTCAATTTGTATATTCTTTATTAGCTTATTTGTACCATTCTCAGTGTTCACGAAAATGTGCGATCAGTGTTCACACGAATTCAGAAAAACCAGATCACCCCAACACAGTTAACCAAACCTCAATATTTTCTTCATTGGTGGCATAAATTACGATGTAATGTGCCTCGCTTTGAATCAGGTGTTCAAGAAATCTGAACAAACTGCAAATACAACACAGAGAATATAATTCAGTCTGCCTTTGTTGCCACCGCCTTTAAAATAATCTGCCTTTGTTGCCGCCACCTGCAAATACAACACAAAGAATATAAACTGCTAGCAACGTCTAGACGACGTCAATGCGAGTTGCATGCATGTCAACGGTGATTAGAATCGGTCCTTTGGTCGCTTATCTTGTCCAATTAGAGTTCACCTATCCTCGGAAAAAAGGCTGATTAAAGCAGTGAAGCAACAACTCCAAAGTATCATTCTTGAGCTGCAAACTCATTCAACAGAAACTAGGCTGTGCCTCATTGGGTAACATAAAAGAACACAATCATACAAGCCAGGCACATATGAACACCGCAAATCCTTCATTGAAAGATTCTCCAATGCATAGTATGGAGACTGAACTAAATGAATTCGTCAGTAAGCTCGGGAAGAGGAAACAGAGTGTAGAATTGTAACGCGTGAAGTGGAAACAAGCGAAGTGGAAAAAGAGTGAAGTGGAAAGACCATGGAGTGGAAACAAAGGGGAAGTGGAAACGTCCATGAAGTCATGAAGTTGTGAAAAAATGCCAACTTTTTTTTCATCAAAATGTTCAGCACAAGGCCAGGAAGTGAATGGAGTACAGGCTTAGCTATTATAAACACTACAACCACTTTGGTACTAACGCCATGATAATAAAACTCGGCCGCTAACATCTTTGAACTAAACACTAGGTCGATATGCTCTGCTCAACGGTCGATATGCTCTGCTCAACCAACAAATCCAGTGACACTGGGGAGGAATGTGGCGCTGGTGGCAACTTGCCAGTACTTGGCTTGTTGGAAGAACGGCTTGGCACGTCCTCTGCAGCTGTTGGGCATGGTTCAACGTCCCGAACAAGGCTTGTACCTTCCTGGAGCCCCCTCTTGAACTCTTCTAGCTTTTGTTTTGCTGTTTAGAGGGCAACACATCTAGCATTAGTACTTATTTCTTTAGAGAGACAACGCTGTTCCAAACGAACACATGGACAATTCCGGCACATTAAATCATAACTGAAATTGTAAGCATGATACTAAGCTAAAAAGAACCTTGGCTAAAATTCTGAAAAATGCAGGGAGCAAAAAAACACTAAAACTTACTGTGATGCGCCAAGGTTGCAACGGCCACATTGACAACTTCACTGTGTATGCTGCCAGCGGGTCGGCTAGCAAGTGGTTTGGGACGTGGGAACGCTGGAATAAATGGAGAAATTGGTGGTTGAGGCGATGGACCCTTTACCTTGACCTTCGTTTTGGCCACCTTTGGAGCTGGTCGACCTTGAGCATCGCCAGCACCTTCTCTCATTCGCTTCACAAAGCCAGAGTCTGGTGGACTCGATAGACATTTGCCTTTGCTGTCACGAGAGACTGGACCAGAGCGCTCCAGCCCATCAAACCCCCATGATTCCAACCAACTTGCATCACCGAGTTTGCCGCAGAGAGGGCAATTGCCACGTCCCGAAATCAGCGCTGGAAACAAGCACCAAGGGTGAAACAAACAACCACATGAATATGGCACTGCACAGTTTGAAACAAAGAGGTAGTTGCAGCATCTACACGCTGAGTCAAGATTAATTTTTAGAGGGACGCCTGCTTCAGACATATTCTTCCCAACAGGGCGTTTCGGCTTGATAGAATGCTGCGCAATTCTCTCAGATGCACAATTCTTCTCGAGTTGGCGCAGCTGCTCTTGGGAACTCCGGTAAGCTGAACTGTCGCGCTCTAAGGTTGATGCCAGCGTTGCTGCTTCCTCTTGGGCGGCCTCCAATGCATCGTTGTTTGCAGCAATTGCTTTGCTGATCTCCCGTTGCTCCTTGTCTACATCCGCCTTCTCTTGGAGCTCTCTGGCTGTAGCATGCTTCTTGCTTCTTCTCCGCAGATCTTCCTTCTTAGAGTTCAACCGCTCATCCTCGGTTTCCAACGCCAATATCTGGGCATGCAAACCGAGGTGAGCTAACTTATTCTTGTCTAGCGCAGATGCAGACTGCTGGAGTTTTGAAGTCTGCAACTGCAACTCCTTAAGCAATGCATCCACTTTCCTAGCACCGGTGTCAACACCATTGTGATGATAATACGTTGCCACCGCCGAGATGATGCCCGCCATCTGTTGCTTCAACGCCGGAGGACTCAGCTTCTGTGGGTTGTTGGCAGCATGGGCTCGGCGTTCTTGATTCACCTTTGCAGCTGCAGCAGCCCAGTTGACGTTGCTGTCTCGCCCACCACTGTAGTAATACACACATGCGCGTAGAAAAGTTTGGCTGAATGCTTTGTTGTCGGGAGCATCGCCATATACTCGTTGGTACATCCTCAGATACAAGTCCCTTGCTTTGGAGTCTTTACACCGGTCCAGCAAGTAGCGCGTCTTGTTTGCACCCTCCCCAGGCGGCCAAGTCTCCTCATATGTGTTTGCTGGAACCATCTTCTCCGTGACTTCTTTGGGCGTACAACCTTCCTTGCAAAGTCCTACCACTCTATGGAAGAAATCTTGGTCGTGGACAGCAGCTGATCGACCCAGCAAGCATGGTGCAGCCAGGACAAGCTTCTCTCTCAACTCTGTTGGAATCCCCTCTAAGTCAAATGGCGCTTCCCAGGTAGACTCTGTATGACACTGTGATGGCACCTCGGACTTGACAACTATTGCCTCACGATCAGTTGCTTCAATTCGCAAAACCGCTTTTCCTCTGTTGGGACGTTGGGTTCTCTTGCCCAAGGGAGGCATGGTGGAAACTATTTACCTCGATTACAACAAAGCTACAGCAACCAGATCGACAACAAGGAGCGGCAGCAAGCTAGAAGTCTAAAGCAGAGCAGGTGATTGAAACAACTGTGGAAACAATGGTGGACACAGTTCAGAGCAAAGCAACACTAAATCTGGCGGGAATGGTTGATGTACCACAAAGAGGCCATGTTTTGAACCTTAAAAAATTGGGGCTGGTACATTTAGATGATGGAAGCGCACAACGCAGCCGCCAACGAGATGGACTCGGCTTGGGACAGTCCTATGACCCCCGTAGACTTAGTGGGGCAGTCGTTGTCAACTAGGTGAATAGTACTGGGAGTAGCCTGTTGACTTTCATCCCCTTTCTTACGGCTTGTATAGAACAGTATTATACTTTGGTGTAAGCCTTTGTTTCCACCGCCTTTAAATCAGTCTGCCTTTATTTCCAGCACCTTGAATTAGTCTGCCTTTGTTTCCATCCACCTTAATCAGTCTTGAATCAGTCTATTATGTTTTTTCTGGTCATTGATCCACCCCTTTGATCCAATATATCATCAACAATGATTACCCAAGTATTCTGATGAAGCATAAAGTATTTTGGCATTGAGATCTTTTAGAGAGATATTTTAGAATTAGTACTGTTGGGAACTCCGGTAAGTTGAACTGTCGAGGGACTCTTGGATTTAGTGACATCTCTAAGGGGCAAAACAATTTATTTAGATTAATTACTGCGTAGGAGGTTGTTGTGAAATTCATGTTTGACTTGAAATTTAAAGTGATTACCTAAACAAATTAAAGAATTACCTAATTATGAAAGATACATTCCTCCACTCATATCTGATCATTACAAATCAAATAAATTTTTATTGAACCAATCAATGGTTCCAAGTTCTTCTAATTTTTGGACATGGAATGAGAAAATTCAAAGTCCTATTTTAAATAAGTCCATTGAAATTTTTGCAAAAATTGGAAACTTTAATATAACTTCCTATGCTCTTTCAAATGATTCTTTATTTGTTTTTGATACACCACGCCAAGGAGTTAATGGACGGCATTGGTCCAAGAATGATTATACTTTATTTGGAACAAATTTCAAAAGATGGACTTCTTCAATTTCACGTTGGAATGTAATTCTCTTATTGCCAATAGACACCTCTGCACATGAGATACTTTCTTATCTTGAAATAAATGATGAACATATTATAATGCAAGGCAATTGGGGGTATCCTAAACAACATGAAGGCGAAATTTTACAAGATAATAATCAACAAAACTCAATATGTTTTCAACAAAAATCCGAAATTATTTTTATTTTTTCTTACCAAAGTCAAAGTGCTCCATCTTTAAATTTTCCATTAAAGTTTTTAAGTGAACCGTTGCCACTCATATTTACTAAAGATGAAGTTCAATGCGTTTCTAGTGAGAGAAGAATATTAAATTTTAATTACTTAATAGAGTGTTATAATTTATTTACCACAAGATTGAAATTTAATCTTGATTGGAAATACTTTTGATGTAGAAGGTTTAATAAAATCCCCTCTTTTTGTAGGAACTAAAATTTACGTGTTAGATCCCTCTGTAGAAAAAATAGAGAATTTGAAAAACCAAATTTTAAACATTAATTGAAATGACTTAGTTATCATTTGATAAAATCATTTCAATAAAATATTGTATTATTTTTAAGTTGAATTTAATTTCATTTAAAGAATATATATATAAACTATCATTATTGGGGACAGAGCCTCACGGTTCCACCGTTCTTGTTTCCACCGCCTTTAAATCAGTCTGCCTTTGTTTCCAGCGCCTTGAATTAGTCTGCCTTTGTTTCCAACGATGACAGTCTGCCTTTGTTTCCAACTGTCGAGGGACTCTTGGATTTAGTGACATCTCTAAGGGGCAAAACAATTTATTTAGATTAATTACTGCGTAGGAGGTTGTTGTAAAATTCATGTTTGACTTGAAATTTAAAGTGATGAGTATCGTAAAAACTGATTCTGTATTTTTACTGACTCGTCTGACTTCAAAATTTTCTAATTTTCTTCGAATAGTTTCAAACATTTATTTTGTGCCTTAGCATGCTAATGTACATAAATTCTGCATCAACATCCTCTACGATTTATCAGAACTGTATTCAATATATACTTTCTCATGAGTCCATTATTACAATTCATCCACGTTTAGATTAAACCTCCAAAATTCTACACATAGTAATTTCAAACATCTTATGTGGCAGGTGAATTTTGGCATTGAGATCTTTTAGAGAGATCTTTTAGAATTAGTAAAACAAAAAAATTAAAAAAAAGAAAATTTGCACCATCAACTGCGCATCGGAAAGCGTGGTGGGGTGGGTGTCGGAGGGTGGATTCGAACCCGGCACTAGCACCCTGGGGTTGCCACGACAGTTCAAACCCGAAGCCTCGGATCACCAAGCCACCAAGGCTTTCATCGATGATTCAAAGTTTGTGATTGTACTTATATCCAAATTGAGTCGATAAAAATACAGAAAAAATTAAAAGAATTAAAAAATTCAAATTTGTTGCCACCGCCTGCCTTCAGTAAATTGTTTTGCCCCTTGACATTTCACTATATCTAAGAGTCCCTGGACAGTTCAACTTCCCGGAGTTCCCAACAGTACTAATTCTGAAATATCTTTCTAAAAGATCTCAATGCCAAAATTCACCAAAAGTATAATGTTTCTTGATTAATGATTAATTCCAAGTAAAATGTTGCTTGATTAATTAGTAATTGTGCATTAGCTTTAGAACTGTCGTGTAAATCCTCAAGAGGCCAATTTCCACTCATACCTGGAATTTGATTTGCAAATAAACTTTTACTTTTACTTTTCCACTTTTACTTATTATTGGCAAATTTTAAGTTCTAGAAAGTAAAAAGTCCCAGCTTTAGGGTTTAGAAAGTAAAAAGTCCCAGCTTTCTAATTTTCTTCGAATAGTTTCAAACATTTATTTTGTGCCTTAGCATGCTAATGTACATAAATTCTGCATCAACATCCTCTACGATTTATCAGAACTGTATTCAATATATACTTTCTCATAAGTCCATTATTACAATTCATCCACGTTTAGATTAAACCTCCAAAATTCTACACATAGTAATTTCAAATTCAAGATAACATGAAGAACTATTGAATTCTCAACAGTATGAGCACTTCGAAACAAAAATGACAACTAGGTGATAAAGCCGATGATTGAAAAGAATGATCAGGAGGTGAATTCAAACCGTGCTTGCTTTTTCAATTGCAAGATTGCTTCAGAAACCAGCATGAAGTTCAAGCAAGACATCTACGTTCAAAGTAAAATGTGACCATGATATGTACCAAATCCGAGAATGGTGCTAAAATACTAAAGAGTCTCTGAAAACCCTACATCAGTCAGAGGTAAAGAAACACCCGAGGGCCAAGATCATAGCAAGTGTACCAAACACAAAACTACTGAAACACTGGTAGACTGTCCTAGCATACAATAGGTGTAGACAGTTACATAAAGAAAAATGATTGTTTGGTGCTTCATTTCTAGAGTCCCTGGCTTCATTCTACTGTCCACGTTTCGATTCAAATTGGCGAAGCTGCTCTTGGGAACATAGGATGGCTGAACTGTCGCGCTCTATGATTGATGCCAGCTTCAATGCTTCCTCTTGGGCTGCTTCCAACGTGGCGATGTTTGCAGCAATCGCTTTGCTGATCTCCCGTTGCTCCTTGTCTACACCCGCCTTCTCTTTAAGCTCTCCGGCTGTAGCAAACTGTCTGCTCCTTTTCCGCATATCATCCTTCATGGAATTCAGCCGCTCATCCTCTGTTTCCAACGCCAAAATCTGAGCTTGCAAACGAGTGTGAGCTACCTTCTTCTCCTGTAGTGCAGATGCAAACTGCTGGAGTTCTGAAGTCTTCAGATCCAACTCCTTTTGAAACGCGTCCACTTTCCTTGTACCAGTGAGAAAACAAAACTGTTAGCCAATAATTGCAAGAAGCCGCCATTTCTACAAAGAATGCAAATACTCTACATGGCATACCAAGGAGTAGTAAGTGTGACTTACACGAACTTGAACTTCCACCAGCTGTTGCCTCCAAACTCTTCTTCACGGTGGAGACATCCTCCTCCATCTCTGGTGTAAGAGGGAGCCCAAACTGAGCCATCCAAGCCCCAGTGAAGGACGTACAACAGCGTGGACAAGTGGGTCGCTTGAACTGTAGCAACACTGCAATGCACGTTGGATGAAATCCACACCCACAAGAACCGACAACAATAGCACACGCTACAAATCCATGTTGCCCACATCCTGCGCACAGTCTCAACTTTGACTCTGTTGGCAACTCAGGCAATGACGTCCCTGTTGGATACAGAAATGGAGCTCTTGTTTGCAGCATCAAGGTGAAATTCTGAAGGCTCAGCAACTTCTCCTTGTTGGCAGCAATGGCACGAGCTGCTTGCTCAACTGCATTGGCAGCCTCTGGCAACTTGCTAGTCTCAATGACTAGTATGGATTCCTCCGTCTTCTGTTGCGAATCTGACATTTCAATGAGCCTCTCCAATAAATCCTTTCCCTCACGCCACTTCTGAGCGGACAGCTGGTTGGTACCTCTTAGTTTCAGCTCATTTGCCACTGCATAAGCTTCATTATACTCCTCTTGAATCGCACTCATCTATTCGCCATTGGAGAGAAGTCCTTGTTTCAACTTAATCACAGTCTGCAGCAGATCGTCTTGGACAGCCATTGCTTCTTCCTGAAGCTTGTAACTATCTCTCAAGGCTGTCTCTACCTCGCGTATAGCCTGATCTCTCTGCAACTTAGGCAATTTAGGTCGTTTAGAGGAGCTCCTCCTGAACTCCAAAGTTGCCGCTTTGTTGGCAGCAACGACGGCGCACAAGGAGGCCAGTTGCTCCCGCATCGCCACAGGGCCCAATTTGTGGCGGTTTAGGGACTTAGTGGACATTCGAATCTTGTGCCTCTTCACAGCCTCTGCCACCCAATCAACCTTGACATTGTGCACAAATGTCGCATAGCAAGCCCGTAAAAACCTCATAGAAAAGGAACTGTTGGTCGGGTGGCCTCCATAGACAAGCCTGTAGTGCTCACAGAATTGTGCGGCTTGGTCCTGGTCAACACAGTTGTCGATTGCAAACCTGTACTTGTCTGATGAAGGCGACCACTTTGTGAGAATTTCGGCGTCAGAAACAGCTGCCACCGTCTGGACTTGGTCTACCTCAACACCATGGTTACAAAGTCCACAAACAAGGGTGAAGAATCGCTCGTCATAGACACCCTCACGGCCTTTAAGCATGGGCGCCACAGCATACATTCGTTGTTGAAGATCTTCCGGAATTCCATCCAACATAATCGGCTCTTGGAATTCATCGCTGCCAATGTCTCCCCTGCCAATAGAAACAGTGCCGTCTCCAACATCGCTGGGGCCTGTTTCCAACATCTCTGGGCCCACTGCATCTGCTCCATCGTGAGGCTGCATGGAATTCCCTCTACACTTGCGAGTGGGTCTCCTCATATCTGCAACCAGATTCAAGCGACCGCAACTTCTATTAAAACTAGAAGCCACGACTGAATACAACATCTAATTCAAAGGCCATACACGATGACAACAACACAACATCTACAACAAGCTGAATGGTTCTAAAATACTATACTAAATAGAATTACCTTCTGTTGCGTACTACTATCTGCACTCCCCTTCCGCAACTTTAGAAGTTAACAAATGTATTGAAGCCCTAAAGTTCCGGCTGATCAAAATCTGCAGCCCACCTAAAATAAGTTTGAGGTATATATTGGACTCAGTCTATCACTTACACATCTAGAGCACAACACATAGTGCTGTTAATACGACTGAAGTCCTACCCATCAGCAACCAACAAGAGAATTCCAACAAAAGGAAAAAAAAACAAGAATGGAAACAACCCTGACCTGATTGGAAGGATTACTGCGTCCTAGAGGTTTTTGAGAAGTTCCAAACAGTCCTGAAATATGAAATGGTAATTAATCGGTATTAAGTGCTCATTGATCAAACCACACAAGAGAACACAAATACGAATTATACCTTTAAAATTAGTAACAGCGGCAACGATGACAGTTAGCAACAGTGGCAACGATGACAACAAGATTCGAGGCACTTCAACATCTACAGCAAGCTCAATGGTTCTAAATTACTATACTGAATAGAATATCTTTGACAATTCTAGCATTCCCAAAACGAATTCAACATCTCAAAAGTTAAAACACATCGTATATGCACCATTACCAATTACTCACTACACCACCGAAACTACAAAAAAAAAAAAAAAAAAAAAAGTGCCAATATAACAAACTGATCTCTATTCAATCACATACTCATCCCAATCTCTCTCATATCCATGCAACATGCCAAGAAGGCTATCAAATCCCAACTCATACCTCTAACAAGAAAAAAAATCAAAACTGGTCTCAATGGTTCTTTAAGCAATCTAAAGTAAAAGTTTCCAAAAACCAGCAATGATTAGCTGCAGCATAGCGACAAAAAGGACAAGACGAAAATGGAGATAGCAATACCTGCAATAAGAAAAGGAAAAAAAGTTGCAGCCGAAACTATTGGCCTCCAAATCCTGCCCACAGAAACAGGAGACGCACCAATCTATGGCTTCAAAGTTCACTGGCCCTTCTGATGCAAACAAGCAGTCGGTAGCTGCGACATGGGAATGAAAAAAGTCAATGTCCCTTGCGTTTGCTGGCAACACCTCATACATGGTCCAACACAGTGGCAACGATCTTTGTTGGGTGCGGCATTAGCAACAGTGGCAACGATGACAACAAGATTCAAGGCACTTCAATATCTACACTATCGCTCAATGGTTATAAAATAGTATACTCACTATACCACCAAAAAGACAATACTAAAATGGAGATAGCAATACCTGCAACATACAAATCCCGCCCATAAAAACAGTCCAAAACACTAGTCTTTGGCTTCAAAGTTCACTATCGGTAACAGTGGCAACGATGACAGTTAGCAACAGTGGCAACCATGACAACCACAAAACCAACAAACAATCTCAATGAGTACTTTAAAATCTTCAAAAAAACTCACCAAATCACTTTAATTAAGCTCAACCACCCCACTCATAGTTCATGCATGTTGAATTGTAAAGAAAAGGAAAAATAGCTCTAGTAGTTTGCGAGCAGCTTACAAGCAGAAAGCTCCTTGTTGGGAACTGAAGATGTTTAGCTCATCCTTGAGCATAGGCGTTCAAAGGAGGGTCAGAGGTCTTTGAACAAGCTTCGTATAGGGTAAATGTAATTGAACAAATTAAATGTCCGACGAAGCAACACAGAACATGCTACCGATTGAACACAATGCACGGACAGAACCGAAGATCACCAACGTCGAAGCATTCAATTCCTTCCAAGTAACAGACCAGGAACAATACGACGAGTCCTACATCCTAATTAGTTGGAACCTGCGATGCTGAAGCAACAAATCCAGGATCTAAAACTACTCGCATCCAGGATCTAAAACTACAAGCATTCTCTCTCATATTCATGCATACGACAATGTAGCCGCAACGATGATTGTTGGGTGCGGCAGAGATTGTAGACGTTGTTTGAAACCCCAAAACTTGCAATGCGATCTTTGGTGTCGCAGAGTCTGGAGTAGGGGTTGGGAGGAATTCATTACAGCTGCTGCTCTTGATGCCAACAGCTTGATTTCACTCAATGTGAAGCCGCCATTGTCTTGAGCTGAACTCCTCAAGATGTCTCGCTTCACTCAATCGCACTGTCATCACTGTGCCAACTGGATGGTATTTTTTGGATGAGATTTTAATTTTCATTTGATGCTTTTCATTCTTTTCCTTCATCTTTGTGACATTCTTAAATACGAATATCATTTTACCATGTTTTCATTTTTTATGGGATTTCCGTTGTTCGTAGAGATCATTCAATAATTTATTATTATTTTTTTGGTTTTTCTAAATATCTATTGCTTCATTTCATTCTTTTAATTGAGTCTATTGTTTTTTAATATGATCTAGTGATTAATTTTTAAAATATCTCATGGAATTTTAAAATGCTCTACATGCTTTTGGTTCTTTTACTTTTTGTGTGACATTCTTAAATTTCATCTTCTCCTCTTCATCTTTTTATGTATTTTTTGTTATTCTTTTCAATCATTCAGTGATTGTTTTTTATTTCTTTTACAGTTTTAAATATGATTTTTTACCTTCCATACTTTTATTTAATTTACATATTTTTTAAGATGCTTTAGTAATTACTTGTTTAAGTAGCTTTTGGCATGGTTGAATATCATTGATGCAATTCATGCTTTTCATTTTCAAATATCAAGTTGATGCTTTAGTGTATTTTTCATTATTCTTTTCAATCATTCAATGATTGTTTTTTTATTTTTTTTTTAATTTTAAATATTATTTTTTACATTTCATACTTTTATTTAATTTACATTTTTTTAAAAAGGATCTAGTGATTACTTGTTGAAGTACCTTTTAGCAACTTTGACTCTCATTGATGCAATTCATGCTTTTTATTTTCAAATATCATTTGATGCAAGTTTTTTAATCTATCTATGTGCCTTTTTCTCAACTTCTCAATTCCAATTTTATATTTCCAATGCTTCAATAATCTAACATTTGGGTCGCAATGGATCTTCGTGAAGTAGTGTCTTTTTGATTTTGTTAATTTTCTATCTTGCGCATTTGTCTCAACTTCTCAATCCCAATTTTACATTTCTTTTTAAGCTTTTTAAAGTTTTAATCGTTTGACCATAGACATTTGTGACATCATTTTCCAGATGTGGATTACTTGAAGCGATAAAATGCTTCTTCATTTGCGCCGAATCACTAGTAGATGTGTTCATCACATTACACATAACTCTCACTCTAATGTTGTCAATCATATTACACTTAACACCTCTCTCACCATTGAAGTTTTTGTAGAGCCGGCAGTTCTTGTTGTGGGATGGGCATGGAGATGTAAGAATTCTTGACTAAATCATCATGTTATCTTGTCAACACTCTCACTTTTGATGTTTATTGATTGATTTGCAACTCCCTGTTTATTTTACAGGGCTCCATGCAAGAGGACACGGACACAGGTTCTTAAACCATGTTGTGTTTATTTAGCTTCACTTCTTAAACTAATACACCAAGTATTGCAAAAAATCAAAACACTAATTAATGCAAAAATTCTTGCGTAAATCTAAGCACATAAGTTATTGCAAAAAATTTTGCATACATTTCTAATCAACTTGATACATAAATTAATGCACTAACTAGTGTATAAATTAATGCACTAGTTAGTGCATAAATTAATGCACAATTTAATCATAAATTATTGCATATTTTGTGCAAAAATTAATGCTCAACTCAATGAAACGATTTTTTGCACCATTTAAAGCAAAAATTATTGATCAATTAAGTGCAAAAATTTATGCAACCTTTAGTGCACAAATTAATGCAACCTTTAGTGCATAAATTAATGCACTAACTAGTGCATAAATTAATGCACTAGTTAGTGCATAAATTAATGCACAATTTAATCATAAATTATTGCATATTTTGTGCAAAAATTAATGCTCAACTAAATGAAACGATTTTTTGCACCATTTAAAGCAAAAATTATTGATCAATTAAGTGCAAAAATTTATGCAACCTTTAGTGCACAAATTAATGCAACCTTTAGTGCATAAATAAATGCAACAAGTTAGTGCAAATCTCTAATAATTTTGCACTTCTATAATTTAAAACAATTTCTATTTTAAATTGTTTACCATTTCATTCTTTTAATTTTTGGCAACAACTAGTTAACTTAAAATTGACGAGTAGATCTTTCAATATCATAGCTATGTAGATTGTATTTCTATGTTAATAAAAAATGTAGTCAAGTTATCATTAATATTTGACAATCAATTTTCAAAATCGTTTAATTAAAATTTTGTAATGAATAGAATGTAAACAAAATTCTTTTGAAGGTTGATTAGAAAGTAAGACTTATTCATTAGGATATTTTGACTTTGCAAAAGCAACTTGACATAGTTGTGACATTATCTTTAAAAATCCTTATACAAATCGTAGCCATTCGATATAAGAATTTAAAGAACTTAGAATTTTCATTTGACTAACGAAAACATTTAAATCTACTATTGACAATTAAATGGCTAGAAATCAAGGCGGTGGCAACAAAAGCAAACTGATTTGAAGGTGGTGGCAACAATGAATGCCTCAGATCCAAAACTTAGAGTACTGTTGGGAACTTCGATAAGTTTAGCGATTCCTAATTAAAACTAATTACTGTATGAAAACGGAAAAAGTAAAAAAAATTAAAAAAGGGAAAAATTTACGCCATCAACTGCGCATCGGAAAGCGTGGTGGGGTGGGTGTCGGAGGGTGGATTCGAACCCGGCACTAGCACCCTGGGGTTGCCACGACAGTTCGAACCCGAAGCCTCGGATCACCAAGCCACCAAGGCTTTGACTGAAGATGTAAATGTTCTCAACAAACTTATACCAAAATCGAGTCAGTAAAAATACAGAAAAAAAATAAAAAATAAAAAATAAAAAATTGCACCATCAACTGCGCATTGGGAAGCGTGGTGGGGTGGGTGTCGGAGGGTGGATTCGAACCCGGCACTAGCACCTTGAGGTTGCCACGACAGTTCGAACCCGAAGCCTCGGATCACCAAGCCACCAAGGCTTTCATCGATGATTCAAACTTTGTGATTGTACTTATATCCAAATTGAGTCGATAAAAATACAGAAAAAATTAAAAGAATTAAAAAAATTCAAATTTGTTGCCACCGCCTGCCTTCAGTAAATTGTTTTGCCCCTTGACATTTCACTATATCTAAGAGTCCCTGGACAGTTCAACTTCCCGGAGTTCCCAACAGTACTAATTCTGAAATATCTTTCTAAAAGATCTCAATGCCAAAATTCACCAAAAGTATAACAATATAAGCACATCCAAAGGGATCAAGGTCTAAGCTTTAGACTCCAATGTGAAACCTCAAGAGCCGTATAACCACTTTTACTTGGAATTTGGTAGTTTAGCAATTACTAAATGAGAAAAGTACTGATTTCCCTGATTGATTAATGTTGTTTGATTAATTTTAAATTCTAAAAAGTAAAAAGTCCCAGATTTAGGGGTTGGGCGTCCACGAATTAGGTCAAGGGTTTAGTAGAGGGTTGTGGCCGTGATTATTAAATAAATATAGGGTTTTACCACAGCGTTGAGTTCGGGCCGTGTGTGTTGCTACCAAAGGGTTGTGGCGGTGTGTGTTGCTACCAGAGTAATGTGGCCGTGCGTGTTGCTACCAGAGGCTTTTGGCCGTGTGTGTTGCTTAATTTAGCATAGTACTTTAGAACCAGGTTTGCGAAGGGCGAATTCCGTGAGGTGCGCGAGCTTGTTTCTGTGCTTTCAGTAATGCTGTGGTTGCAGAATGTCAAACCTATTTGTGCATGGCTCGTGAATTGATTTCGGCATGTTGTTTTCTTGCTCTGAGTTTAACTAGGGAAACACCCTTCCAATGAACTCACAAATCTGATATGGGCCACATTGCATTTGATTGAGTCTTGACTGATAATGTTGTTGTTGTTGTGATGTAAAGGTCTTGGGCGGCCGAGGGGAGTTCGAATTGGAGCAGCCGGGTCTTACGGTTTCAAGGAAACTGCTAGGTATGTTTAGAAATCTATTACCTTTGTTGCCACCGCCTGCCTTCAGTACTATTGTGGTTGCAGTATGTGAAACCTATTTGTGCATGGCTCGTGAATTGATTTCTGCATGTTGTTTCTTGCAATGTGTTTAACTAGAGATAATAGTTTACTGATCGGACGCAATGTCTAGTTTAGTTAGAAAATATTTTTTAGTTAGAAACAAGAGGGAATGATAACCCAGCCAGTTCTAGGTGGAAACACCCTTCCAATGAACTCACAAATCTGATATGGGCCACATTGCATTTGATTGAGTCTTGACTGATAATGTTGTTGTTGTTGTGATGTAAAGGTCTTGGGCGGCCGAGGGGAGTTCGAATTGGAGCAGCCGGGTCTTACGGTTTCAAGGAAACTGCTAGGTATGTTTAGAAATCTATTACCTTTGTTGCCACCGCCTGCCTTCAGTACTATTGTGGTTGCAGTATGTGAAACCTATTTGTGCATGGCTTGTGAATTGATTTCTGCATGTTGTTTTCTTGCAATGTGTTTAACTAGAGATAATAGTTTACTGATCGGACGCAATGTCTAGTTTAGTTAGAAAATATTTTTTAGTTAGAAACAAGAGGGAATGATAACCCAGCCAGTTCTAGGTGGAAACACCCTTCCAATGAACTCACAAATCTGATATGGGCCACATTGCATTTGATTGAGTCTTGACTGATAATGTTGTTGTTGTTGTGATGTAAAGGTCTTGGGCGGCCGAGGGGAGTTCGAATTGGAGCAGCCGGGTCTTACGGTTTCAAGGAAACTGCTAGGTATGTTTAGAAATCTATTACCTTTGTTGCCACCGCCTGCCTTCAGTACTATTGTGGTTGCAGTATGTGAAACCTATTTGTGCATGGCTTGTGAATTGATTTCTGCATGTTGTTTTCTTGCAATGTGTTTAACTAGAGATAATAGTTTACTGATCGGACGCAATGTCTAGTTTAGTTAGAAAATATTTTTTAGTTAGAAACAAGAGGGAATGATAACCCAGCCAGTTCTAGGTGGAAACACCCTTCCAATGAACTCACAAATCTGATATGGGCCACATTGCATTTGATTGAGTCTTGACTGATAATGTTGTTGTTGTTGTGATGTAAAGGTCTTGGGCGGCCGAGGGGAGTTCGAATTGGAGCAGCCGGGTCTTACGGTTTCAAGGAAACTGCTAGGTATGTTTAGAAATCTATTACCTTTGTTGCCACCGCCTGCCTTCAGTACCCAGTGGCGTGACTGCAGCTAGGATGTTCATGTTGTTTTCTTGCAATGTGTTTAACTGGAGATAATAGTTTACTGATCGGACGCAATGTCCAGTTTAGTTAGAAAATATTTTTTTAGGATCAAGAGGGAATGGCAATTCGATGATAAACCTATTTGTGCAGCAGAATGTCAAACCTATTTGTGCAGCGGCGATCCAAATCTTTGGTGAAAGGGAAAGCTATGGCACAAGAGGAGGAGCTGCGGCGCGATTCCGTGAAGGGGAAAGGGAAAGTCGTGGCACAAGATCTGCCGAAGGTCAAGACGGAACCAGGGCCGGAAGGGATCACCAGCTATGAGTGGGAGACTCCCTTCAATCTGGATGGGATTCCACAAAAGCTATGTGAGCGCCTCCAGACTAAGGCTCCGTTGCTGCTGGGGAGGGACGACGCCAGGTACCCACCTACCTTTTTCGTGGAGGCGTTCGGGCTCAGCAATGAAGGACCCATGCCCAACAAGGTCACCAAAGCTATGGTGCCTCGCTCTTGGTACGATCAGATATGGCCTCCTGGCGATGGTGCCAACAAAAATCGACACTACTTCAGAGACTGCTGTGATGAAGTAGCCTTGAAGAAGTACAACCAATGCTACATGGAGGTGTATGGGGAAGCTCCGGACAACAAGGCCTTCAGTCAATCATTCTTGCGGGCTTGCATTTACCATTTCAAGGAGGGGCACCCAGTCAATTGGGCTGGGGCAGCGGCTCAGATACTGGAGGAACGTTTCCAACATGCAAACCTAAATCCTCTGAAGCTGCGACCCCCAGCTCTCCGTTACCAGGTTGAGCGAATTCTCAAGGAGGTGGCACAGTTCTTGAAGGATGGAGAATGCGATACTTGGGGTGATGGAGTTGGGGCCGCTTCTGTTGGCAACGTCAAGGAACCGCACCAAGAAGGAAGTACTGGTGGCGACACGAAAGGCTGTGCTACCACTAAGCTCGAAGAATTGCTCGAGGAGGTGGTGCGTAAGACGGCCGAGCTTCAAGCTGCAGAGAAAGAGCTGGAGACGAAGCAGCAATCCCTGTTGCAGATGGATGAGAGGATTTGCCACTTTGAGGCCGAGGATGAGCGCCTCCAACAGCATGCAATGCTCTTGCGGAAGAAGAGTAAGGAGCTACAGCGGGCCGGGGATGTAGAGGAGAAGATTCTGAATGATAGGGAGATCCGCAAGGTTGGGGGGGAGATTCAAGCAAACATCTTGGAGTGGGATGCGGCTGACCTCGCCAGGACTTCAGCAAAGGAAGATGTGGATGTGGCTGCAATGAAGTACAAGAAGGCGGAGGAGGAAATCGCAGACCTCCAGGAGAAGTGCAAAGCCGAAAAACTTGCTCAAGCCTCCATCAAGCCAAAGGCGCCTGATGGAAACAACGGAGGAGAGGCGGGTGGAGACCCTGTTCTTCACCTGGACAAACCTTGTCCTCGGTGCCACCTCAAGTTTGTTGCAAACACCGTCTTCCCTTTTTCTTGTGGTTGTTTGTTCCACCCTTGGTGTCTGTGGGCAGAGCTTCTTGCAGGAGGTCGTATGTGTCCTCTGTGCAAACAAGAAGGTGACCCTCGCTGGATGGCAGCATGGGGGTTTGATGTGTCGGCACCAAAGCCAGAAGCCTGCGAAGACACCTCTGCCAACATGTCCTCTACACCAAAGCCAGAAGTCGGCAAAGACACCACTATCAACGTGACCTCTACTCCAGTTGTGGACCCGTATGCATATGAATCTGACGAAGACGCTGACATGCCTCTCTCAAGGAAGAGACCAGGGTCTGGTTCATTCGAGTGTGAACTGCCTCTAAAGATGGCGAAATTGGATTCAGAGCCCACCCCTGTGCCTGGTGAGGGTGAATCGTCTCAGGCTGGAGCGACAAAGAACTCAGAGCCCTCACCTGAGCTTGGTAAGGCTCAACACAGAATCTCCACTCCTTTATCTTGTCCTACAGAATACATTTCGGATTTTCCTTGTTTTCTGCCCCCCCTAAAACTGCCCGAAGAGCTACCTTGTTTTGAGACACTACAGCTAAAACCTTCTAACAAGAAAACGCAAATTTCTTTTAAAAAGATAGAAGCGGTTGCTAAGGCTGTGGCGTACTTATTTCTTCACAGTACGTTCCTCGTCACACTTTTTAGTTTCCACCATAGTTATTTGTAGCCAGTTAGTTGTAGAGCTCTTTGTTTGCAAGGCTTGTAACTATAATAACCGTTATTGTTGTTGGAAACTCACTTACCACAGGTTGTTGCTAATGTCTGGAATGGGTCTGGTCTGTTTCCAACAGCAAATGAGCAGGTAGCCGAGGGGGAGGAGGAACATGGCAAATCAATAGGTGAGGAGGTAGAGAGGCAGTCGGAGCCGATGGAGGTTGATGTTACCGTGGCCAAACCTATCACTGTAGGACTCCCCCGCAGACTATCTATTCCAAGTGGAATAGTCACGGATGTCCCCATGGGAACTGACCGAGCACAGGGTCTTCGCGCGGAGTCTCCAGTTCCCGTATCTTCAGGCTCAGAGTAGTCTCCTCAACGTGGACAGTAGAATGAAGCCAGGGACTCTAGAAATGAAGCACCAAACAATCATTTTTCTTTATGTAACTGTCTACACCTATTGTATGCTAGGACAGTCTACCAGTGTTTCAGTAGTTTTGTGTTTGGTACACTTGCTATGATCTTGGCCCTCGGGTGTTTCTTTACCTCTGACTGATGTAGGGTTTTCAGAGACTCTTTAGTATTTTAGCACCATTCTCGGATTTGGTACATATCATGGTCACATTTTACTTTGAACGTAGATGTCTTGCTTGAACTTCATGCTGGTTTCTGAAGCAATCTTGCAATTGAAAAAGCAAGCACGGTTTGAATTCACCTCCTGATCATTCTTTTCAATCATCGGCTTTATCACCTAGTTGTCATTTTTGTTTCGAAGTGCTCATACTGTTGAGAATTCAATAGTTCTTCATGTTATCTTGAATTTGAAATTACTATGTGTAGAATTTTGGAGGTTTAATCTAAACGTGGATGAATTGTAATAATGGACTTATGAGAAAGTATATATTGAATACAGTTCTGATAAATCGTAGAGGATGTTGATGCAGAATTTATGTACATTAGCATGCTAAGGCACAAAATAAATGTTTGAAACTATTCGAAGAAAATTAGAAAGCTGGGACTTTTTACTTTCTAAACCCTAAAGCTGGGACTTTTTACTTTCTAGAACTTAAAATTTGCCAATAATAAGTAAAAGTGGAAAAGTAAAAGTAAAAGTTTATTTGCAAATCAAATTCCAGGTATGAGTGGAAATTGGCCTCTTGAGGATTTACACGACAGTTCTAAAGCTAATGCACAATTACTAATTAATCAAGCAACATTTTACTTGGAATTAATCATTAATCAAGAAACATTATACTTTTGGTGAATTTTGGCATTGAGATCTTTTAGAAAGATATTTCAGAATTAGTACTGTTGGGAACTCCGGGAAGTTGAACTGTCCAGGGACTCTTAGATATAGTGAAATGTCAAGGGGCAAAACAATTTACTGAAGGCAGACGGTGGCAACAAATTTGAATTTTTTTAATTCTTTTAATTTTTTCTGTATTTTTATCGACTCAATTTGGATATAAGTACAATCACAAAGTTTGAATCATCGATGAAAGCCTTGGTGGCTTGGTGATCCGAGGCTTCGGGTTCGAACTGTCGTGGCAACCTCAAGGTGCTAGTGCCGGGTTCGAATCCACCCTCCGACACCCACCCCACCACGCTTCCCAATGCGCAGTTGATGGTGCAATTTTTTATTTTTTATTTTTTATTTTTTTTCTGTATTTTTACTGACTCGATTTTGGTATAAGTTTGTTGAGAACATTTACGTCTTCAGTCAAAGCCTTGGTGGCTTGGTGATCCGAGGATCGGGTTCGAACTGTCGTGGCAACCCCAGGGTGCTAGTGCCGGGTTCGAATCCACCCTCCGACACCCACCCCACCACGCTTTCCGATGCGCAGTTGATGGTGCAAATTTTCTTTTTTTTAATTTTTTTGTTTTACTAATTCTAAAAGATCTCTCTAAAAGATCTCAATGCCAAAATTCACCTGCCACATAAGAAATTTTGCCAAAATATCACTCAGCCACATATGAAATTTTGTTTAGCCACATCCCTTTTTGTAGCCTCAGTCAAGCCCAACACATTCAAACGCAATTTTTCTTCATCAGAATACTTGGGTAATCATTGTTGATGATATATTGGATGAAGGGGGTGGATCAATGACCAGAAAAAACATAACAGACCGATTCAAGACTGATTAAGGTCGATGGAAACAAAGGCAGACTAATTCAAGGTGGTGGAAACAAAGGCAGACTAATTTAAGGCGGTGGAAACAAAGGCAGACTGATTTAAAGGCGGTGGAAACAAAGGCAGACTGATTTAAAGGCGGTGGAAACAAAGGCAAATTGATTTAAAGGCGGTGGAAACAAAGGCTTACACCAAAGATCGTAGCCATTCGGTATAAGGATTTAAAGAACTTAGAGTTTTCATTTGATTGATGAAAACATTTAAATCTACTGTTGATAATTAATAGTTGGTTTACTCAAGGTGTACACATGACAAGGGTAAAAGTACCATCCACGAATTCGCTTAACATAACATTTGCTGTGGAAGCTTTGTAGTAAACTGAATGGGGAATTCAAGGAATACAATCTGTAATGAAATGAATGCAATCTGTAATGAAATGAATACAATCTGTAATGAAATAAACAGTATGAAATGAATGAGAAGGTGATATTCCTAGCAATAGTTGGCGTTTTTTTTTTTTTTTGGCGTTTTGTTTAGAGACCGCTACTCTGTTCTACAACTGAATTCTAATTGAGAATGGTACATGAACGACAAAAAGAAGATTAAACAGAATGTTTTGGAAAGATTAAACAGAATTTTAGTCTAAAAACACCATCCATGATACTCCTAGTCAATTCTGCACGATGTTGATAAGCACCATGAACTCATTTTTGCAAAATGAACTATTCAAGTGCAGTGAACATTGTTCCAAGTCTGAAGCAGATCTATATTTCAAGTAAAGGCATCTTCGGAATAATAGGTAATTCGGATTCATATTTGACATTGGCATTTGCTTGATGGGGAAATTAGTACATGAATTAGTACATTAGGAGGATATCATATGCGTTGGAAACCTGCCAGCACAAGAATTAAATCTGGAAACAAGACTTTTGCATATTGTAATGCAATTTCATATTCCAAATAACAAACTGAAAACCACAAAACCAACCTGCTCTTGTTTGTCATGAACAGTTCCTAACGGGAAATTAGTAGCCTCACGATTCCACCAACTAAATCCAAGAGTCCCTCGTGACAATTCAACTTACCGGAGTTCCCAACAGTACTAACTCTAAAATACTCTCTTAAAGATCTCAATGCCAAAATTCACCAAAAGTATAACCATATAAGCACATCCAAAGGGATCAAGGTTTAAGCTTTAGACTCCAATGTGAAACCTCAAGAGCCCTTCACTTCAATGGTAAACAGTTTGCAACCTTGAGGTAAACTTTAGACTAAGTATCATCATCGCTATTTTCTATGTGGCTTTGTTGATCTTCGGAGGACTCCACGTTGCCAACAACATTGTTATCGATGGAATCTTCTGTCACGTCCACCCTAACCCAAGCTCTGCCAACCCGTGTTCTATCTTCCCTCCACCTTCTTGCTCCCTCCACCGCATCTGATGCGTTATATGCCATCCTCTTTTTCTGCAATGCTGCTGCTATGAACTCGTCATTTTCCACTGACCTAACGTTGTTGATTCTTTGCAGTCGTTCCTTCTTTGCAAACCGGTGCTGTATATTCCGGTACCAATGTTGATATTGCTGAACAATAGCACTTGTCCTGTCCTTAGTGCCGTTGTGTTGAGTGTGGTGTTGATTAGCAGCCTTAGCTGCATGATGCGATTTTTCCATACCTTGATTGTTCCAAACAGCAAGGCTCCCGTATGTTTCCACATACCAAGGACCGTGCCTCACAAGGTTATGCTACAAAAAAAAGCCAGTTTCATGAATTATTAGTACATCCTAAACAACACGGTAGTAATGACTAGAACTGTTGCAACAATTAAGATCAAATAGTAATGGTGGTTCAAATCCAGAATCATACCATATAATGAGTGACGTGGTCTTCCCCAAAACACTTCAAGTAAAGGCGCCCCCATTTCTCAATTTTAGGCCTAAAAGTGCTGATCTGCTCCTGATTCAAGGTAAGGCCCACCAGATATGGAAACACTTGTTCCAACGCTTCCCACATTTCCACCCTATCTAGATATTGCCTACCCTGATCTAGGGTGTTGTTTTCTGAGCGCAAAACATCCTTCCACACTCGATCTTGCCCTGACCAAGTGGACGGTTGGAACATCCTAGCTGCAGTCACGCCACTGAGGGAAGGTTTGATAGGGACACTGTTGGAAGCACCGCTAAGTGTTGCATCCTTCATTATGCGCACGTTCCCACCATGAAGCCCAGCTGCAGACAGTGTCTTTTCCATATTCTCTATAGCAGCATGTTGACGGACTTCATTCTCCATGTTCCAAATGAACATGAAGTGCATGTGAAGAATTTTCTCAATCATTCTTGTCAAAGCATGCAATGTACAAATATGGACTCTTTCAAGTGGAATAGGCAGTATAGGTTTCCATCGCGATTCTTCTACAATAGGACACGGGTTGGATCTGATATTACTTGCAAATAGACCTCCATGCCACGTATGTTTTCTTCTCCTTGCCTCAGAGGTGGCACCTGCCACTGTTCCCACCACAGGTTTTGTCCTCTCTTGGTTACAGTAGATGCAAGAATGTTTCGCGTTGGCACCATGCTTCAATCCATACAAGCATTTGATTGTCTTCATATCTGCAGATAAGTGCCACTCGACTTTGAAGTTGCCAACACCTTCAACAGAAAGCAGCTGGCCCCCTTCTTGAGCTTTGATCAATGCTGGGAACGCAGTAAGTTCAAACACCCATTTGAGGACCTCATGTGATTCTTTGGCAACCTCAAAGCAAGCAACAGGCCATATTTCTGTTTCTGACTGAACAGAAAAATACCTATCGTCGCTTTTTTCAATGCTGGTGTCTAAGGCACGATTCATAATTGTCAAACTAACCCTTTCATACTTCCTTCCATGCATAATCTCAGCTTCGTCCATCTTCAACACAAAGACCAAAGGCGTGTTTCCAACTTCTGCACATCCCAAGTTCCCAACAGCTACCACATTTGAGCACGATGCAATCATGACAAAGCGTAGAATTGCTAATCAATAAGAAACCCGTTGGGAACACATAGCTAACTGTCCATACTTGTCTACGGTTGCTTCTGAACGAAGTAGTTACCTTCGGTGGTAAAACCGTACAGCTTCACCATACTCCGTTGCACAGCTTCGATGTCAACAAACAAAGAATTTTTTGATGTCAAGACAACTCTTTCAATCTCTGATTTCTTCTTCTTTCCTTTGGTCGTTGGAACTTGTGTTACCAGCTCCAGTGTATTATCTATGGAGTAATAGTCACCAACAAGATCTTTCAACTTTGAATTTAATTCTGTTCGCAACAAACTGACCTGTTGAATGCATTGCCCAGAGTTCAATTTTAAAAGTTACACAACAATCACATGCATGCATGTTATTTGATTAGAACCAATAAAATGGCAAACCAGATGATTTTTTCTCACAAATTCTAGTTCCCAATAGTGTTCTCAACAGTAAGACTAGTATCAAGGTTAACTAGTACTCTGCTTCAAAATCAGTGTTCCCAACAAGTGTTACCACGTACCTTGTGAGGATTTGGCAAAAATGTTGCCTTTAAGCGTTTGTCAACAAGCTGCACTCTCCCTTTAACTGTCTTATAGATCTCACCGTATCCTTTTTGAGAGACTCCAGTCATATCACATGCTGCCAGAACCGCTTCTGTTCCTAGCTCCTTCCCAATTCTCTCAAGGTAGTAGTTGGTCATCCTGGTCGCAGCAAAACTATTTCGCGGATTTGACACCAATGCCACTGTTTCTCCTTGTGACATTATTTGAGCAAGAGCATGGCCTGTCCCCTCTTGTATGTCCCTGTCGCCACACAACCGCTTCCTACCTTTTGATGTCTTGTTTCCATCATGTATGGATTGAACTACCCTGGGTTGCAACAAGCTTCTAATTTTGGCTATACGAGCTCTTGCAGCTCCACCAGTCTTGGCTAATTCAGATAAACCCTTGGATGCTCTCAATTGTGCTCCTAGTGGAGTACTAATCATTCGTTCAATTTTCTTCCTCAACTTCGACAAAGCCCTCCTCGCTTCTGTCAGTTCATGTTGCCCGTCCGCAAGTTGTTGTTGGTGCGCTTCACGTACTTGTCGCAAACCATGGGTTGCTTGCAACATTGCCAACGATATTTCTTCTGCATGTTGATCAGCCGCTTCTTGTCCCTGCTGTCGGAGGTGTAGTAAGTTGTTCCTATAATTGTACTCGTTACGCTCCAACTGATCTTCCAGTGCTACACATCGAGACCTCAAAGATTCAGATTCGCTCTTCAACATATTAATCTCCTCTGTACTACCGGCAAGAAGGTCAGCTGAACGCATTGCCCATCTGCTATTTGCAGCATCAAGTTCGGACTTCAGATTGGCAACGGAATTTTGCAAGCCAACCTTTTCACGGATACAATCAGTCCTTGCCTTTTCTAGCTCTTGTTCCAACCCCACTATTGCATCGTTGGTGCTAACGAGGCGTTTTGTATATCCTAACAGGCCAGATTCACCATGACAAAGGAATTCCAAACAACTCTTCAACGTCCCAAACTGCGGTGGCTTCCTAGTGAGTGGATCTGTTGGGTACAAATTTCCATCCAACCACAGATCCATGTTGGTGGCACCAGATGCTCTCAAGACTGGAAATTCTAATCTGGAGACTTGTTGATCAAGTCGAACCCCTTTCTTGACAATAGGTGCGAACTTGCTATCAAGAGCTACAGATGCCGTGTATCCACTACCCCTTCCCCTGTTGGCAACATCCTGAAGCGCCATCTCTAACAACAAAACTGAGACAATCAAGTGGCCACCTGGAAAGAACCCTGTATAGGGCGGGAAAGAATTCTATTTGTAGAACAAAGTCTGGACATGGCTGGGATTTGCCGGGAAACATTTTCATTGGTCTTGTCCCCAATGGCGGGAAATTTTTACATGTCCACAACAGTACGTCGACCTGTCCACATCTCTCGGCCATTCTGTTGGTGGCAACTCACACACACGTGTTGGCACCATGTGTACCATATATAATACACTCATGTCTCCACATGACCACATGGTGCCAACATAAATAATCCTAGATTAATGTTGGTGGCAACACCCATGCACATGTTGGCACCATGTGTACCGTATATAGTACACTCATGGCCCCGCATGGCCACGCGGTGCCAACATAAACTAATCCCAATTTAATCCGAATGTACATTTTCCCAAAAACGATGTATCAAGGTTAAATACATAATATATTTGGCTTGATATTATATTTTATCCCAGGTTCTCATAAGTGTTACCAACGGAGTACATGCGGGACAACCCAAATGCTGCCAACAAGGCCCACTACTTTCCCACACAGTGCCAACTTCCCCATGGATCCACATTTTGATTGGTCAATGGATTTGATGGCAACTTGCTGCAAGTACTCAAACTGGCCAATTTCTTTGATTTTCGGAAAAGTTTAATTGCATTTCCAAGCCAAAAGTACTGGACACTCCTTCACCCGAAATTTTCTCTAATGTCAGAACTTAGAGGCACTATAAGAGCTTAGATTGATAAGGTCCATTTTATTCTTTAAATCTGCGCTTAAGTTCTGTGTCTAGATTGGTGCGTTGAGTCTATGTCATACACATGAGGGAAAGGAAAGGGAGAAAGTTAGTAGTTCTAGAATCGATTACTAGTCCTGAGAAGAAGGATGGGCACGAAAATAATTCAGGTATACCTAAAGGCAAGAGGGTTGCAATAGCTAGGAAGAAACAAAAGAAATTGCTAGAATAGGTGGACACTCTAGTTAGGTCGTTAACGTTTGAGGATTGTACTGACGAGGGAGTTAGTAAACGACCGCTGCGAAGGGTCTCCGATATTTTAGAGGAGGGGCCCAAGTGCCACTCAATTGAAGTGGAGACACCAATTATCGCAGCGGTTGCACCTCAGGGGCTAGACGTCACTTCAGCGGTTCCCGAAGAGGTGCATGATGGCGCAGTAGAGGCAATACTCGAGCTTGGAGGCGTGGAAGAGACTTGCGGCTCACTTCTCCCTGGTCGCGGATTGGGCTGCGTGGGCGGGAAGGTCGCGAGTAGCTTCCCACTTGAGGACTTAGAGGTATAAGAAGGGCTCATCTGCACTCATTCTGTCCCTCTTGCTGCGCGACTTGTCTTATCTCCTCATTCTTCCCTACTCTTTGCCCTTCCCCTTCTCTCTGTTGTAGGATTCCTCTGGGCCGCGGAGGCAAGGTATATGAACCCCCACTTCAGATGCTTCATTTGCGTGCTTTCTTTTGTGCTTGGTTATCTTGGGTTGTTTTCTATTGTCTGCGTTCTTTGTGAAATCTTCGTTAGATTTTTGTGACGGCTGTGTTTAGGGTTAGGGCTGTGAGGGTACCTTGGTTCGCTGGGTATAAGAGCTATGACTGGGAGGAAGAAGGGAAGGGTTCAGAAACCAAAGTCTAGTATTGTGCTAAGTGAGTCTGGGAGTAGTGACGAGGCCCGGACAGAAAAAAGATGAAGGGTTTAAGCATTGGCGCGGCGCAGGGTTCTGGAGGGTCGAAGAAGGTGAAGAAAGGAGGAACCTCAAAGAAGATGAATACACCAGGATCAGCGTCTGCAGCTTCAAGGTCCGCGATGGAGGAAGAAGTCGCGGAAGAGGTATGGGTTTCTTGGTCTTTTCAAACTGTCATTTAAATATGCGTATTCTTTTTAAGTGGGATAGGGGAGACGAGTGCAAAGAGAGAGAAGTGAGCAAGGGGAGGGGGTAAGGTGGGAGGTGGAGAGGGGTTGCTAGTGAAGAATGAGGTGGAGGGTGCGCCGATGGAGGAGAAAGATCAAGGGCTCCAAAGGACCTTCGGATCCGAAGGTCCTTTGGAGCCCTTGCTCTTTCTCATCTTGTGGCGGAGATGAGGGGGAAGATGAAGGCGAGGGATAGTGCGAGGCGAGGCGAGGGGACGACCGACACGAGGGGAGGGAGAGGGCAAAGTGAGGGAGAAGTTACGTTGATAGGTAGTTGGTGGGTGTTTGAGGAAGAGAACACCCTCTGCCAAATGACCTTCGGATCCGAAGGTCCTTTGGCAGGGGGTGCTTTTTCCCTCCGAAGTAGGAGGGAGAAGAGGAGATGCTAGTCCCGAGGGAGAGGAAGGTGGGGGGGAAGTCGGGGAGGAGGAGCAGAGAGGGGCGGTGGGGGGGAAAGTGGAGGGCGAGGAAGGGACCTTGGGATCCGAAGGTCCCTTCCTCCCCCTCCACTTTCCCTCCTGCGGATGAGGGAGAGGGGGCAGAGGAGGGTGAGGGAGAGGGGAGAGGTGAGTGAGGCGGGGCAGAGAGGGACAGTAGGAGGGAAAGAGGAGAGGGAGGAAGGGACCTTCGGATCCGAAGGTCCCTTCCTCCCCCTCCACTTTCCCTCCCGCGGATGAGGGAGAGGAGGCAGAGGAGGGTGAGGGAGAGGGGAGAGGTGAGTGAGGCGGGGCAGAGAGGGACAGTAGGAGGGAAAGAGGAGGGGGAGGAAGGGACCTTCGGATCCGAAGGTCCCTTCCTCCCCCTCCTCTTTCTTCCCCACAACGGGATTGGGAGGTCGAGTAGGGGAAGATAGAGGGGAGCGGCTGAGGGAAAATTTAGAGAAGAGAGGGAGAAAGTACAGGGGAGAAGGGGAAGAGGAGAGGAGGGAAGAGTGAGACGGTGGCAGAGAAGGGGGAGAGGGTTGAGGGTGGAGGAAAATATCGTGCCCCTCTGAAGTACCTTCGGATTCGAAGGTACTTCTGAGGTGCACAATATTTTCCTTTGTCCGCAGAGTTGAGAGATAATACAATCAGATATTTTAGAGGATATATAGAGAACTGATGTAGTCGTGGGTGTGATTTTCAGGAGTCTGAGATTGTACCCATGGATGTGGAGGGAGCTGGAGAAGAAGAAGAGCCATCTGAAGACCGTGGAGTTCATTATACGGTTGCAAGGTTGAGGCAGAAACGTGCTGGAAACTCACACATCGTCCTTAATGAATCGGTGGAGCAACCGATTGGGGAGTTGGATATTCCGCTTTGTAGGATGGTGGCAATGACAGATGTACGAAGTCCTCTATTGAAAGATATTGCGAAGCTGAAGGCGGAATTTCCTACTGGCTACAGGCGAGGTGGACCGTGCTTCTATGTGTCTCTTCACAGTTATGCATTGCAGACACAGGAGGTAACAGACGAGATTAGAGCCGGGTGGTCAGACACTTGGAAGAATGCTGAGAAGACATTCGAAGAACAATGCCAAGCTATTCCGGAATTGAGAATCTTCTCAAACAAAATGTTCTTCATTTGGGATGGGAATCATAGATTCAAGGCTTGGATGGAGGGGATTCATCAGTTTCATTATGACGACCCTGATTTCCATCCGGCAGTGAAGTCAATCGTATTGCGCGTTTCCGAAGAAAACAATCAGCAGCTATTAAACGCGATGACTCATTGGAACAAGTAAGTGTCTTGAAATACGGATTTTTGCATTCTTCTTTATTTAATGAGTAGTGGTGCTAACGATTTACTGTTGCAGGAAGAACGAAGTCGACCATGTCGAACAGCATTGGACTCATGAATTACGCCGAATCATACAGTTCGGCACTATGCCCTTCGAGACGTTAAAGACCATTCTTCCCAAACGGGACTATGCAGCTAGTCTTGCGGAGTGGGAAAAGGTGACCAAGAAGAAGAAGAAGTGGTACCATATGACAGCAGATGCCTTTTGCAACTTCTTGTATGGGGTACTGAACAAACCTACCTCCGTGATATTATGATTCATCGTTTGATTATATGTCATTTTAATGTATGCTTTATGTACTCTACAGAGGGAAATCAATATGGCGGAGGACGCTGCGATTCAACAGTACAAGGACACGCTGCTGAAGTACGAGGGAAAAGCCCTGGAAGGCTCATCTATTGACGTCAAAAAAAAATCCGAAGAAGCTATGGCGGCTTGCAAAAAGAAGTTGCACACCAATATGGACCGCTTGCTTGCCATCGCGGACCCCGCAAATGGCGAGGGATTCATCGATGAGGTATCTCGATTTACTTATAAGAAGCATCAATTTTATACTGTTAGAAGCACTTTCGGATCCGAGACTGTTCTTGTTGTAATGGAAACTCATGTATTCTCTGGCCAAAAATACTTACTTAAGATGCAAGTAGAGGCATGCCAATGTACTTTCGGATCCGAGAGTAGTTTTCTGTTACAGAGAAATCAGTGTTTTAGTAGGCAAATCCTCCAACTTTGGATGAAAGTAGACACTGTCTAATGTACTTTCGGATCCGAGAGTAGTTTTGCAGTGCAACAGATTTGTTGTTTTCTTAGGCTAATTCTCAATTTTAAAATGAAAGTAGATGCAACCCAATGTACTTTCAGATCCGAGAGTAGTTTTGCAGTGCAACAGATTTGTTGTTTTCTTAGGCTAATTCTCAGTTTTAAAATAAAAGCAGATGCAGCCCAATGTACTTTCGGATCCGAGAGTAGTTTTGCAGTGCAACAAAGTTGTTGTTTTCTCAAGCTAATTCTCAATTTTAATATGAAAGTAGATGCAGCCCAATGTACTTTCGGATCCGAGAGTAGTTCCGTGGAACTGGATATTTACTTTAATTCTTGATAAACAACCCTGATTTCAGCCTAATTCAAGTCATCACCATTTAATTGAGGTTTTGTTTGATTAAATGGTCAGCTTATGATGATATTGACTTTATTAATGAATATTTTGATGTTGTTGGACAGATTATTGCGCATTACAATTGTAATATGTCTCAGCCAGAGATGAGTCCTGAGAAACTTCAGTTGATAGCGACCGCCAAAGTTCCGGCCCAGTACAAGCAACGATGGTTAAAATGGTGGAATATGAGCAAGGATGGACGACCGGCCAACAACTTCCCAGAGCAACCTTGCGCTACTACCCAACTGAGACCATGGGTGGAAACTGCTTCCTTCTACGCAGGCGTAAGTTCTCGGTACCGTATTCTTCATATTTCAAAAATAAAGTCTACCTCCATGAGTGCTTTCGGATCCGAAAGTCCTTTTGGAAGGGGCTATTACTAACTCCAAAAACTCGTAGGTCGTCAATTCCTGTACCCATTAGAGTTCTAGAAAACAAATTCCTGTAGGGTCCAGAGTACTTTCGGATCCGAAAGTCCTTTTGGAGGAGGCTGTTTTTACCTCCCAAAACGCATATGTCGTCAATTTCTATACCCATTTTTTATTCAGATAAAATAATTTTTGCACTGCCCAGGGTACTTTCGGATCCGAGAGTCCGTTTGGAGGGGGAGAAATTTTACTAATCTTCTGAAGTTTGATGCAGCTTGAGGAAGAAGCAGGAAATATTTACAACAATATCATTGATGAAGACGATCTCCAGATTCCGCGCCCGGGCTTTGAGGGAGCCATTGTTAACATCTGGAAATTTGTTCTTGACGGAAGCCAGATAATATGGAAGAAAGGCTATCCAGATTTAGTTGGGAAGCCCTCAAAATTCAATAAGCAGAAGGAGTTTCTGGAGTGGGAGAATACAAAGGAAGCTGCGTGCAGGGTTGTGGTGAGATACTTTCAGGAGGAGTTGTTGAAGAAAGGGGCAATTACCGAAGACCAATTTCCAGCTCGTTTCAGGAAATGGTTGGACACGGCAAGCAAGGACTGCATTTTTACTCCAAGCCAGCGACGCGATTTCACGAGGCCGCACCTTCATCGGTGCCCTTGGTACATTGAGCTCAAGCCTGGAGACCGTTGCCCAGATCATGAGCTGGAGACATTGGCCATCTGCAAGAGGGAGACTGAGGAGATGAAGTCTAAAGGCCTGGACCTTGCGAATGCAGATGCGATATTGAATTTGACTGAACAGCAGCGGAAGAAGATGTCGAAAAAGCTTGAACGTGAAGAGCAGAGGGCAAAAGCAAAGGCTGAGAAGAAGGAAAAGGAGAGGGCGGAATCCACCAGACGGAAGGAAGAGAAGCTCATATTTCTCACTCAAGCCAAGAAGGTAAAGGAAATGGGCTTAAAGAAGGTTGCTGAGGATGAAGGTATTTCACCTTCTGGCAGTAGCATACAGGCTTCTGATAGTATTCACGGGACATCTAGCTTGCCTTCGCAATCTGTCTACACCATCAAGACTCAAGATTCGGCGGAAGACAATGCGGAAATCCTCATTCTGAACGAGAGCGCCACAAGTATCCTCGACGAGTTCCTGGTCGAGTCGATTGCTGAGGAGGACAAGAAGCCGCCGCTGTATTCGAAGATTCTGAGCTTTGTGCAGGAACATCAAGGACGTAAGCGTCGGATATACAAGAGGCAAGAAACAAACGAATGCGTGGACCTTATTATTTGTGACGTGCCCAAGGGCTTACCTGTTCCTGGATTCCTACCTGCGAAGGAGGTTCCTATCTGGAATCAGCTCCTCATTACTACAGATGAGGATGGAAATAAGGAGGCGAAGTGGATCAGGCATGCTTTCGAGTTTGCAAATGAGTGGCTCAGCAACGATGGAGGTTTCCTTGTCATGTACCCGGATTCTGAATATATCACCAACGAGATCTCAGCATGGGCGAAATGGTCGAACTTCAAGGTGGAGATGAAGTCGATCGTGACGAACAATATGCCTCTCACTAAGCCGGATTTTGTTGGGAAGTATGTTGAATACTTTGTTATGAAATTGTTCGTTAGGCAGGAAAACCGCGAGGAGTCTTTTCAGGATGCCAACTTCCGTTACAACCCTCAAAGCCAGCTCCTCGATCAAGGTGTTGATCTTATCAACAAAGGGGTGGTTACTAATTGCATATCCGAGGAATCTATTTCCAAACAACGGCGTTCCGGAATTCCTTGGCGAGGGGCTTGGGAGAAATCGGACAATTTGCTTCTGGCTCTAATTGACCTCTGCAGCGAAGAAGAAGACATTGTTGTCGACCTTTCAGCATCCACAGGTGACATATCTATTCCGCGCCGATGATGATGTTCAATGGAATTCCTTATAATGATTTCTGCTCTTAGTACTAAATGTCAGGTTGTATCAGGTGCCTCCATTCGAGCTTGCAGAGGACTCTATCGTCATATTGTGGCACTGGAGGGGGACGAGGATCTTTACCAAGAAGTTCTTGTTCCATAACAGAGCTCCGATGAAGAAGACTTTCCTCCACCGACCCCTCCATCTCCTCCAAGACGTCCCCCTTCTAAAGTTATAATGGAACCAAAGGTCAAGAGGGCACCGAAACGCAAATGTGAGTAAGTCCATATCTCCATACTTTAGCAGTTTGCAGTATTCAAATTTCGGTGGAGTTCTTTGCTAATTTCCTTTTTGGCAATGCAGATGGGAAATAAGAAACAAAACATCCGGAGAAGGGAGTTCATTTCGCAGAACAGTGGAGAGCATTGTTAGCCCTGAAAGGTCATTCATATTACCTTCGTATGCAGAACAAGCCGCTCAGACCTTGGCATTGGCTCCATCTCCCTTTCCTTCAGAGAAGACACCAAGTCTAGAATCTCGTGCTGTTGAGAGATATTTAGACATATATGCTAGTGAGGAGCACGTTCCATTCCTGGACACTGTGGAAGATGACCGTCGAGCATAAACCTGTAGATATTGGACTACTTCTGTGCATATTTTGTAATATTTGCCACATGAACACTTATGCTTTCATCTTCGAACACTTATTGATTTTAATCAAAAGTGCTACTTCACATGCCAATTTGTAATGTCTACTTTTTTGGATGTCTGATTTAAAGGTTTGCATAATTGACTCTAGGATCAAAGAACTAGCTTTCCACTTGCT